>OY735216.1:12555440-12607940 GCA_963457665.1 Thysanoteuthis rhombus | reverse complement strand
AGACATGCACGAAACCGGTTCAGGCTTATTCAAAATTTTTATACCTTGAAACCAAAAGTTTGGCTTTCCCTTTTCCACACACACACGCACGCACACACATAATATATATATCATAGCAACTTATTTGAAATAATCTCATGCACTTACCATTGTGCTAAATAGCCCTTCGGTAATGCACAGGCCAAATAACCGCTTACAGCCCTAATTCTCATCTCTTTTATTCTTGGTCTTTTCCATCTCTTTCAACTTGATGTGTTTGAGAAATGGGCATATTTGGTTCGATTCCTGCAGCAGCCCCATATTCTTTAATTGTTTTTTTTCTATTTACGTTATCTAAATTAATTGATTAATCGTGTAACGACGGGAGATCGTTCCATATATGTTTCTACGTAATATAACGCAATTCATAATTCATTCTGTCGGACCAAATATATCCATTTCTTACGTAATCTCATATAAAACACGCAGATACTCTGATCCTAGGTAGATGTGCCGATCCATACGTAAAGAATCTCGCCATTTTTACTCATACAATTTTAATATATATATATATATATATATATATATATATATATATATATATATATATATATATATATATATATATATATATATATATATATGTTAATACACACGCACCTACACAAAGATGACAGGATTCTTTATGGATCGGCATATCAACCTAGGATCAGAATATCTGTGCGTTTTATTTGAGATCTCGTTTGCCTAGGATAACAGAGAGCTCACTGCTATAAGGAGGATAAATTGATGGAAAGCACAGACAGACTTCGACATAGGATAACACAACACAACACGAACTACCATACACCGAACGATACCACGGCTCACAACGTACAATATTTTCTGGGAATGTTTTACAATAAGCTTACTAACTTCTAACGCTATGTCACTTTTTGGACTACCAACGCGATGTTATATCGTTTTTGTTTTTATTTTGTAGTTGTGAGTTCACGACGGTAAGACCAACGTAGTATACCAATCTTGGACGAAATATGAAAAGAGTTCTAGCCCCGTTTCACTAAAAGTTACCAGATGTGACTTATTTTTGATGGTAAGCATGAAAGTACAATTTACAAAACGTTCTGATGAAAACAACGAATATATGATGTTAGTGAATAACCTTTCATTTATTCATCAAAGATACTATCCAAATAGCTGATTCATCAGTGAAAAACCGTTTTTGAATTTTGGGAAGGTTCCCCACCTCTTACATCTTGCGTGAGTCGTTAAGTGCTATAGTGTTAAACCTCCTAATTGAGTCGAAATAGTGATGTTGTGATGTTAGCTTTTATGGAAGGTAATTCCAAGAAACCTTCTTGACAAGGCCTTATTTTTCATAGTTTGAATCACTTAGTTCATAATGTTAATGTTTAACGATGGGAGAGAAGAAAACTTTTTTCTATTCACACGTAAACTTTGTTTCCAAATGAATTATCAAAACCCTTCATGTGTGGATTGCTTTTAGCACCGCATTACCAAACCAACTGGTGGTGATCGATCAGAAAAATTGATCAAAGGAAAGGAAAAAAAATCTCTATAATAGTACAATATGATAATATTAGACTTCTAATCCATTCGATGGATTGGATAAGCTTGCAACATTTTCCATGAAATCGATTTTTGGTTAACTATGCAAAGCTGCATTCGCTGACTTAGTAAATGGCGTAGCAAATCTAGACAATCAAAAGGGATAAAATCCTCCAAAAAGAAAGGGCGTGGTCTTTTTGAGAAAATTGTGCATTCAGATTTTCGGAAGTGAAAAAAAAACGCGTGGAATACAACAAATAACTTGGCACTTTGCCAAATATTTATCATGCAATAACTTGATGTAACATCAGGGAATATTACACCAATTGGCATTTTTTAATGCCTTCGGAAAAAGTATATTGACTTTCAATCACTATAGATAAATAGTGTAATCGAAGGTTTTGTTGAATAGTTGAACATTGTCGATCAACAATCCATAAACTAGTCAGTTGCTCAATGTCATGTACACATAGCAGAAGATGGCACAGTTTAGGAAAAAATGTAGCAAAAATTTGATGAAATAAATGAAGAAAAATTGTTATTTCATCTGGTAAAAGTTGAAAAATATATAATATGCGTTCGTCTAAACATCACTTTATCATTCGATATATATATATATATATATATATATATATATATATATATATATATATATATATATATATATATATAAGGCAGGGATACCCGGCGTGGCCTGGGGGAAAAAATTAATAGGAAAATATGTACTTCAATATACTTGGCTGCTTGGATTAAATCTAAGAACAGGTGTCCACGAGAAAAGCATGGAGAGCTAAAGGCCGACGATCATGAAAAATTGTCCTCGTGCCCAGTTAAAATTTTCAGAAATGACTTCATGTCGATCCCACATTGCTTTGGCAAGAAAATATTTACCCTACGCCAAAGTGCAGTTGCATAGGTGCGAAATTATTGCCAAAATGCCGATGAAACTCGCTCAGCCTGTAATCTGCAATGTGAGAAAATGTATCCATGTGCTCAATATCCGCATCCTTGGCGCGGTATTGAGGCCCACAATTCTGAAACTTGACTAGAAATGAACACAAAGGACTCTAGTGACCTCAAATTGCATCAGTGGTTAACTCTGTATTGAATATGACCTTCGCCACAGGAATACGTAACTCTGTATCCATTTTCACTTTCATACGTTCTAAATTGTGGTCTAAATCTTGGAAACTTACTTTAAAATGATCAAAAACTATTTCCGGTGACCTTGAATGACTTCAGAAGTCAACGTCACATAAATTGAAATCTTTACCGTTAGGAGTTATATCCACACGCTATAATTCAGCATTCTTGGTGCAAATTATGGTCAAAAACTAGTAATGACCAGGAAATGACCTCAAATGACCCTCGAAGTCAACATCGCATGTCTACATGCAGAATATTAGGTCGATAGTTTTTGCAGGGAAGAGACATAAATAAACAAGCAAACAAATAGACAAACATAGGTGAATATATATATATAAACATGTGCGTGTATGTAGGTGTGTTTCGCCACTCTATGCAGAACGGGGGTGTACCTATGTAAGCCGAAAATAGCGTGAAGGGGATAACAAATTACCATTAATTTATGTGGAGAAAATGTGTATGAAATTTTTGCTACAATTGACGATACTGTAATGATTGCAAAGAAAAAAAAAGCAAAACAAACCTCCGACATTTATTCCTCCTTTCGAGACTCTCACTCGATGTAGTTGAACGAAGTCATAGTTATACATTAAATGTAGGAGGTCTTATGAAAAAGCAGTACAAAGATATTCATTGCGGTTATTTTTTATGTTGACTAAACAAGACAAAATCGAACAAAATAAATATATTACTCGGGCGAAATATCCCCATGTCTCTGTTAAAGTTCGAAATATTTTGAAAATACTGTAAACTACTATAGGCTGATGTCTAGGCCATATGGAACTGCCCAACTGATTGCTAAAACAAACATGCACATTAAGTAATTCAGGTTGATAACCTCATGCTGTAGTAACAACATGATGATTCAACACAATGGCATCTCTTACAAATGCATGTGCGATGAGGCTTTTTGTCAGGTACTCTAACTGCTTTACCATATGTTGGTAGATACACTTACCTCATCTCTTCCCACCCATAAATTGCAAGAATATTAAGCCAGCGTAGAGTGGGAATAATTTCAAAAAATCGATGACTAATTTAACCTGAATTTCAGAAGGTTGACGATACAAGAAAGGATAAAAACTGAAAAACATCAAGCGAAAGGCAAAGTATACGAATATTAAATATAAAACAACCTTTATTCATATCCAAACATATTGCTAATCTGCCTCATTCATTTTCATGAATGCTTCCTGAAGGGTTTAATTGTTTACCTTTGAGTAATGGATTCTAATCTACGTTTAACAGGGCAGACACAAGAAAGAAAACTATAGATAAAAGTAATTAAAAAAGTGAATCATTTCTTCTAAATCATCAAGACAGTGCTGTTAATTTTTCATCTTGAAATTATCATATCTTCGTAAAGCAAAGATTAAAAATATGTTAAAATAAAAAGTCTACTTTGTTCAATATATATTAATCTTCATGACTTCAAGATCTTAATTATATGTAAATGAAAAGTTCTTTTGAACATTTTTCTGTTAGACTAGTAATAAGATTAACCAAAGACCCCATTAGTTTATGATGTGACAAATATCACTAGTACTCACTTATACATGTTAAAAAATTTGCATTTTGGCAAATAGTCATAGTCAACAGCCAAATAATCACAGTAACAAACAATATGATATCGATGTTCTTCCTCGTGCAAATATTCAAACTATATATAGACTATTGATATTCCCGTGCATGTCCTTCTCTTTACTGATATATATTAACAGAGGAAGTTGAAAGAGAAATAACAAAAATTATTTTGCCATAATTTTTATTCAAAGCATACAAGTTGTATAAATTGGATTACCAGAAGAGTTGTGTATCAAGCAGGAAGCTATGGTTCTCTTGTATCTCTAGTCTGGTATGGTATTTATAATACATTGCCTAAGCCTAAGATAAGAGCGCATCGTAATGCAGATAAACATTTGTCTTCAATAGTAAGGAAAATTTACGAGGAAATATCACCCTGGCTTGGAATTTCTGCACCTCTTTTTTCCCCTTTAATTTGCATTTTAACAAGTGCAAGAATATGTAAGGGAAATGGGGTGGAATGTATATCATTGTATACAGAATTGCCAAAAATCTAAAAAAGGAACATTAGCTACAAAGAAATGTGTATTTTGCAAGTAATATTTTCATCAAATCACAAAATGTATTATCTTACGCTGTGAACATTTTAGATTTATGGAAAAAAAAACAAGCAACGTATAGATTAATCCCAACTGCATGGATATTTAAAAATACCTTTATACACCAAAAGGTTAAATGGGTGTACTTCGATGATAATTATTTTTTATAAGTAGATTGACACGAGCATAAAGAGAAAAAAACCAAGATAATATATTACAGGACAGACTTTTAGCAAATCCAATACTTGTTTGAAGATTAATTGAAAGATTAATTCACTAGGTTTATTTAATCATTTGAAATAGTACATTAAAACTTTCTAGTAAGTGACCACAATGTTGTCTCGGAAAAAAAATTTTCAGACTTTAATGTTTGTGTGTAGTATAGTATTTTGTTTTTTCTCTCGGTACTTTTCTATGTTTTGTCTTAGCATAAACGCCGCTCTAAACCACACTTACTCTTGGGAAAGTGATCTTCAACAACAATAGACACTTATTGCTCAGTATAAACCTTACAAAAATTTTACACGCAAATGAAAGCAAGATGATTCTCTGATAGTTTGTGCAAATACATTTACCATAGACCAGTCACCTGTTAATAGAAAAAAGGGTTTTACTGTTGGATAAACTGCTTACGTGTCATTGAAACAGAAGTGCGCCACTGAAAAGACCTTCGATTCCAATAGCGTTGAATACCACCGGTGGACAAGACAAGACATAGCAACAGCTAATCTTCTTAGCTATCTTCTTTTTTTAATTGAAAAGCAGTAAAACCAGAGTTGGAGAAAAAATACAGAGAAGTACAAGAGTTTTCAGTAAAAATCATCTTCATAATATTTCACATTTACTTGTTACCGCTGTGACAGGACACGCTGTTCACGTATTCAGTTCTTAAGTGAATAACAGGCCTGCAGCAGAAGTGAAATGCCCTCTAAGACTTTTGCGCACTAGGTGTATAATTAAAATGTATGAAGTCTAATCAAACCCTGATATTTTCTGAACCTAAAAATCAAAATAAGAATAACAAATCATGATTATGTTGATCTGTTTAGAAAGTGAGTTGAAATATTTCATCGGTCAATGTTAATAACTCCGATATTTATTGCATGATATGGTTATAGGATTGATAGAGAACCAAATATTGTTTAAATTTCCACATTTGATGTAAAACCATTCTTCAATGAAATAATTATACTTCTGTAAGGTGGGGTATTTTCAAATAAAATAAAAGAGATTCAATATTGCTGAGAAATTTCAAGAAACAAGCTAATAGATATTTGAAAAATTTGTGGAGACTAAACTGGGTGGAGTTATAGAATACCCATGAAAACTTTCAAAGAAACATCTAGGTTTAAAAGTTCTGCATAAATAAAAACACTCACACATACAGAGAAAGGAGAGAGAAAGGAGAGAGAGAGAGAGAGAGAGAGAGAGAGAGAGAGAATAAATATTTTGAAGCTAAACACAAACTTGATTATTCATTCACCCACAAGTCTACGAAGTAAACCATGTTTGTAGGTATGAAGAAAGCTGTCACTCGTTTACCTATGAATAAAACACATAATTACGTATTTTCGCACTGACACTGTACAAAAAAAACATGCGTGTTGGTGCACTTTCTTTCACAAACATGCAAATTACCCATTAAGTCACTATAAACAAGCACACACTAAGAATGAACACACATACGTATCTATCTCAGTTTGTTCATATCTATCTATTTTTGTTCGTATCTATTAGCTTGCCCTCTTCAGGCTGTGCTAGGATCTTAAACACGACTCGGTACAAATGTGATTGGCTATGAATCAGAAAAGACAAGACACAGATGCAAGTAACAAGATTGACACTCAAGTCATGCTAGCAAAATCTGTCTCACCTAGTTCTCTTTCTCCCTTACATACCTAATGTACGAGTAGAACATCACTTAATTTAGAGAGATGAACAAAACAACATATAAATAGTTATTACTTCCTTTCATTTATCGTAACAATAATTCTATGGGTAAAATTGAAGCATATTTTAGGTCCTTTGAATGATTTATGCTTTGATGGGCATTATTTTAGTTTAGTAATAAATCTCCCTTTGAATAATATTTTGTCATAAACATCATCGTCACTTAGTTTAAGAAAACTTAATTAACGTTTGCTCGTTATTTGTCGAAGCAGGGCGATATAAATAATTTATCATATTTTTCTATTAGAATTAAAGTGATTGCTATAGGCAAAAACGGGTCTGAGTCAATTTCCCGAATCTCAGATTACTGAAACTTCATTTGCTCGAATCTGCATAGTCGATTCAGAATTGCCAGTATATCAAAGGGAGACAATTTGTGGGCCTTTGTTTCTTAGTTTACAAAAACACCGGCTGAGTTTTTTGTAGTATCAAAGCAATGTGGATACGTTTACGATTTAGGAAAATAGAAGTATCTACAGTGAAAGTACCGAAAGGACAATAGCTTCCGCATGTTTGAATATTGATGCTTACAACGCCATAAAGATCTATAAAACACAGCTGATGACTGATAAGACCAAATCTAGTTGATATAAGGAATGAAATGGGCCAAAAAATGGTTTGAAAGTACTATGAGTGATCTTTGAAAAAAACGCCTAAAGCAATTTGGACTCATGGGACGGTTGGCTTGCATAGTGACTTCCCTTAAATAATAGGCTTGCATGCACCCTGTTCACAAAGGTGAATGAAAATTGGAGCTTGTAAACTGGTCGTTAGTGATATGGTGTGATGAATTCAAATTGAACACTGATAGTCAGAGATACATTGGGAGAAGTGTTGAGGAAGAGTGCCAACTTTGCTGAATTAGAGAAAAGATTAAAAATGGAGGAAGGAGTGTCATGGCTTGGAGCATATATCTGGAAACGGTGTTGGTCCATTGAAGAGTTTTTAGGGAATTATGGATAGTAAAACCTGTTTAGAAAAAAAATGTTTAATATTCTGCTATCATGCACCTTAACCCAGAGTCTACATTACATTATGGCAACTAATGTCCGAGATGATAAGCCCACAAACACAAATGTTATCAATAATGATATAGTATAATGTGAGAGGTTGAATCCCTATGGAAGCAATAGAGAACCTAACTACATCGATGCTCTATAGATATGATGGTTTATTGTCCAATTTTTGTTATCTCATGTAGTATTTGATTTCATTTTTTATGTTACTCCTTTTATGAGTTCAGTTGTTATTTAACAAAAATAGGAGGTAATTAAAGTTACCCTAATCTATTAGATTGTAGTATTTTTGACAACTTAACATTACAGTGACTGAACCATACTCACTAAAATTACAAGAACTAAAATTGTGCTATAATCTATCTGAATTAGAAGGTATATAAATTGAATAAGACGAAATATTTTCAGCCTTTAACCCAATGCATTCTTGTCACTATATAATGCTCTCTATTCGACAAGTATTGGTAAACCAGGGATGTATCCCCCTTCAACAATTGGCCTGCCTTCTAGATTATGTAAACATTTGCGTATTTCTCACTGGTGAGTCAGTAATCGGTGTTTGAGCCCAGTTAAAAGCCAGACTATCGAATACTGATTTTCAAGGCTGGCCAACTCTCCCCGGTTAGACTTTTGGCGTAGCGAAATTTCCCTAACTCTTGTTCCTTTCTCATTTGGCTTTGTACATAGCACATATATTTAGCAAAAGATGTTCATGACCTCGAGAACATATTCTTAAGAACTATGAATTTTTCATGTATTCATACATATATATATGGATATAAAATGAGAGAAATAGAATAGTGTTCAACAATACTGTTTTATTTCTCCCCCTCTCTCTCTCTCTCTCTCTCTCTCTCTCTCTCTATATATATATATATATATATATATATATATATATATATATATATATATATATACACGCTTGTGTGTATAATCTGATAAGCCGAGATTAAAAATTGTTGATATGTTAACTAATTAAGAAACCTTAAACAATCTTTCTTGAAAGATAGTGGTAAGAATTAAATTCTCTTACTCAACATTTTTATTTTTGAATTTTACTAATGGTCTAATCTATTGCTGTCTACCGCGACTAATCACCACCGGATGTCTTTGTGGAGATGTCTGCTGCTGTAGGTATTAGCCAATCCTTATGCAGATGTTATCAGTTTCTTTTCACACTGGAACACTTGTTGAATGCAGACATTTATGTGTAATTTGATTCGAACTGTTTGGTCCCCTGGAATGATATGAAATTAATGTGACATCAATTCCATCTGTAGGTCGTGTCATACTTTCAGAAAGATTCACCGGTTTTACCAGTCAGTTCTTTGCTATTTCATATAGAGGTGATGATCTTACAAGTTAGTTTGAAACGAAAATTGTGTACGAATATTTAAAATATTCGAAATGGAAAACTTCATAAGCATTAGTTCACGTGCATAAAAAACTGTACACGTAATAGATAAAACAATTATATACTAGTGTAAATCTTAGAGGCTTCTATATCATATTTCGTTCAGCAAGTTCTCATTGTATCATAAAGTTAAGTACCACGCTTTCTAAGAATGTGCTAGTTTTATTACAAAACTCGAGCTGAACTTTTCAAAGAACGGGGGTATGGGAACTCCCTCTGAGGAAGAAATTATGGAAATGTTATCATCCCTCAATCCTTTCGTATTTCTGTCGCAATAAAGCCAAGATTCTTACGGTAAATATAGGCTATGGTTAACTGACTTTCTCTCCGGGGGCTTCATGACCAATTTCTAGTCTATCCGTCCATTAGACATAAACTAAATGTCATGGTATAAATATTTCCTAAGTTTAGCCTAGTTTGACAAAATGGTACGGAGGGAACAGAGTTCAGGTAGATTATATTGCGTAAATCAGAAGGAAAGGTCTACTCTTATTGGAAATCAATATTCAAAATCCTTACTTTTTATATGGCCTTGAATATTGTTCACTGGCACTGATGGGAAATATCCAGCTATCCGAGGCAGGCCAAAACAGGCGAATGTACAGACATGAAGGATGATGATCAAGTTTATTTATCCAGGAATGCGAGAAGGTTAGTAGCTGTCAGCTTATATATCAGCTTATCTGTAAATTTAGTTAGTTCTTCAGGTCATCTTCTGTATACCCTAAAGTCTTGTTCTTCTGCAGAATTTTAAAAAGTCTTGTTGCCCACTAATACTAACTGCAGACATCTAGGAATGATCTAATGTTCCCCTTTTAAGTACAACTGAGGATTAAAGTTAGAAGGGTACTTACCTAGTATTAAGGTTTTAAATGATTAATATAATATTGATGGTAAGGGTGTAAACTGTGCTTGCCTCTTTTATTGATGATAACATCATAAAGTCAGACTCGTTACATGATATTTAATGTCGCACGAATCATTTTGTTTGTAGACCCAGGTTATGAGCTTTATTTGTCCAAGTCACATGATATCTCCTGATCATGCACACCAAATTTTTCAAAGAGTAAGGTAACATTTTTTTGTATACAGTGGCTTTGATATGTTTAAATATAATAAACATATCATAGCCACCGTATATATGAAATGATCATAATGTGTTTATAATTCTTTTTACGTTATTTAATACAAGCGATGACTAAGTGTATATCTTCCATGCTCAGGCGATTTTTATTATATTTGATACTGTTGTGACGGTCGCAAAAAAACGACAGGTGGTAATTTTATAAGTAATACGATACGATATTTCACAGACGCACACACATAGGTACAATACCCCTTTCTATTGACAAACACAACATATCATACAGGTAACTACAATTTTAGTCGCCAAAATGTAATAAATATATAGATCTGTATCGAATATTACAAAGCAGTTTGCAAAGAAGAATCATAAGTTTTAAAAATCCGTACATATCTGACGACAATTGCCCTGCAGATTACATTTGATTTAGTTGTTTAAAGACTGTTGAGGCGTTGGACTAACACACTTTGTAAAGCATCTCAAGAATATAAAGATTGAAGAAACAGAATCTTGTACTTGTTGACATTATATCACAATAAAAATCTTATCTCTTACATAATTTCAGACGAAATGGAAATTCTGTTCAATCTTGTTGAAAAACTTTTTTCTCTCCTCAAATCCGCTGGCTACCTGACCATGCGTTTTGCACGAACAATCCCACTCACATATACATAATCGTGTGTCAGTAAGTTACCTGGTTCGATTATAATATCATCAACGGCCTAAATATCCAACTAAGAGGAAACTGAACGCGACCATGTATTTATTTTGAATCGTAGCTGTATGTTATATCAACGTCTTCAGTACAAATAACCCTCCTCCTCTATCAATGTTTCTTCCATTACAGTTGTGTCTATTGTGTCTATTTTACCATTGTTTTCTCATATACTGACCTCATAATGTCACAAACCTATTCAGTTGTCAAATTATTCAATGCATTTTTATGCACATTTTAAAAATAAATTTGTTACACATTGCTTAATTTTTTCATCATTATGTAAAAGTTAATAATCACTTCAAACATTTTTATTCAAGTGTTTTTACCACAAAAGCTCTCCTTATGTTTACAACAAGAGCGGTGTCTCTTCCACGATGGGGAATATGTGCATATGAAATGAAATCCGTATATTGTGGTTGTATTTTCGAAAGCTGAGCGACTCATACAAATACGAAAATATTTGATATGCATGAAATAGAGGTCGTTGACTTATAATCCCAGCCAACTTGTTTCAAGGCCATTAAAACTCAAAGGGAAATTAGAACATATATACTTATATATACACACGTATGTGTGTGTATGTGTATGTGCATGTGTGTGTGTGTGTGTGTGTGTGTGTGTGTGATAGCAGGTATACCCGGCATGCCCGGAGAAAAAAGAACTTAAAATATAGCCAATCAGGAAAAATATATTCTTTGATATTGTCATCTAACGCAATTAAACAAATGAAAAAAAAGAACAACTATTTACACTATTTTCGCTTAAAAACGTAGCCGTTGGAAGAAAAATTTGGATGCACAAAAAAAGAACAAATTATGTTGTCCTTTAGCTTCTAAATCAAAAATTTACCTGTGGAAACCACCAATAACTCCGCACCATCAACCCTATCTCCTTTTTACTACACTGGTTAACCTGATGATTCAATTTACCCCCAGGAATATGAATCTTAAGCTGCAATATGATTTAGAGAAGCAATTCTAACCCAGGATAGGCAATTTTAATCAAGAATAGGACTTTGCTAATCTCGAATGATCTTGTAAGTCTCCACGATCTATTATTTGTTTTTCAGTCCAGTCTAACCCCAAGTACTAATGTACCCCCAAGAATGTAATTGTTGACTCCAAAATGCCAGAAAAAAAGTTATTTTAATCTCAAACTGGCCTCTGGCATAATTCTGTGCAGAAGAATGGTCGGAATATACAAAAAATCCAATTCAATTTGACCTATCCGCTCGACCATTTGTGAGGTCAAAAAAGCTTTTGTACTTCAAAACAAACCAAATACTATGCTTTAAATTGCATCAGTTGATTAGAAATGACCATGTGACCTCAAGTGACCTTCAGGATTCCACTGCCTATAACTCTTAAAGATGTACCCCAACGACAAATCTGTGCATCCTGGGTGCAAAACTGTGACTGATCACATTTCAAAATACTTAGGTGGTTAAAGAATTTATCCCTATGACAATTTTCAGTTTCATAAGTTCGGAAGTATTACAGAATGCTATCTGAGATCAGCCTAGGCCTAGCATGTTAAATTCAACGTGATACAAGGTACCCATGTTAATCCTTGATGAAAGAATGTCACCCACAACTTTGAAAATCTAGAAATAACCCCTGGTGACTTCTTTTGACATCTGAGGTCAACTTCACATTGTCTATTATGTTGACCGAGAAAAGATAAGCTCCTGCATCAAATTTAAACCTGGGAAATTGGGTAGAAATGACTTCTGTTCACTTCGAATGGCCACATAGGTAAACTGCGTATTGCAAATATCAGGGACAGATTTACTCCCATGCATAATTTCAGTTTCATGGACGCAAAACTATGGTCAGAAACTTGACTATAATCAACGTCGCATGTGATCTATGCCGCGAAATGTATCCATTTACTGCATTTCAGCAGCACATCGTGGCTAACAACTCTGAAAATGATCTATAAATTACCAAAAATAACCTCTGATGACCTTGAATGACCTCTGAGGCCGACCAAACATAGCCTACGTTAGAGGATGATTTTTAGTGAGTCTTCCTGCCAAATATAAGGTCAACAGACTTTGTACATTCAGGGTGAAAAAAGCATGGACAAGCAAATGACTCATATATATATATATATATATATATATATATATATATATATATATATATATATATATTACTTTATGCATTCCCATGTCACAACGGATGTCCAGTGGCTATCAGAGGAGATCGTGAGACAACCAATATCCTCAAACCACTAATACCTTTCTCTATAACCTTGCACCCCAAGCCCAAGGTCCTGGTATTTCTCCAACTTTTCACTCTCTTTCATATTTACCACATTCATTATTCGGCTGGTTCTCCTCTTCTTGTCCATGATTACCAGGTCTGGTCTTCTCGCTTGGATGGGGGATGGTCAGTTTGGATGTCAAAGTCCCAGAGTAATTTGTGACTTTCATTCTCCAGAACTGTCTCCGTTTTTTGCTGGTACCATTTGTCCACGAGGTCAAATCTCAGTCGTTTGCTCAGTTTCCAGTGTATCGCTGTTGCTAACCTGTCGTGTCTGTTCTTCTCCTTTTGGGGTAGTTGACTACATTCACTGATTATGTGGTTTACAGTCTCATCCGTTTTCCCACATAGACGGCATTTGCTGTTTGTTTGTGTTCTATCAATTTTTGCTGTGATGTAGTTTGTCCTGATGCATTTGTTTTGGGCGGGAATCTTGAGCGATTCTGTTTCTCTCTTCAGGTTTCCTTTGCGTAGATATGTCCATGATCTCTCGTCTACAACATCATGCGTCGGTTCTCTTGAATTCTCCGTATAGTCTTTCCTATTCCCAATTTTCCTTTCCGTAATTGCTGTGCTGCTCCTTCGTTTGCTACTTTTTGGTTGTTCGCTGCGCTTCTTAGGGCACTCTTTATAATGTTTTTACTGTTTGCTTGCACATACTTTTCTATTCCTATTTTGGTACAGTCTTTTATGTTGATGAGTCCTATTCTGCCTTATTTCCCCTTCAAGTACAGTCAATCAGTATCATCTCTGGGATTTAAAGCCTTGTGCATTGTCATAAGCTTTATTGTTCGCCGGAGTTCTTCCTTTGACCATCCAAGGGATGGTACTGTGTATTTTACTACTGATACAGCTCATGTGTTTATTCCTTTTATCAGGTTCCTGCAATTTTGTTTGGTGATATTTTCCATATTTTCTCATTATTCTCTCTTTCATTTCTTCCCATTTTATCGTGTTAGGTTTGAGGACACCCACGTATTAATACCAGTCCTGTGTACTCAATGCACTGAATTTTTTGATGCCCGGTAGTTTGATTCCTTCAGCTGCAGTAGGCCTACCTTTGTACTTTACCATTAGTGTGCATCTTTTTATTCTGAACTCCATCTCGATGTCAACAATCTATTCTTTCACTTAGCGGAACAACGTTTCGTGCTCTGTTCTTTGCAAACAGTTTTATGTCGTCCATGTACATTGGGTGGTTGCTTTCCCCTTTGTTTAGGAGAATTGGTATCCTTTGCTGTTTTTCAAGATTCTGTTGAGTGATATCATGGTTAGAATAAATAGTTGTGTGGACACGGATGTATTGAACTTTCCTTTGCAATTCTCCACTGTGGCTGTCAAGTCTATTGGCTATGTATCTCACTACTAGTTTGCTGATTTCAAATATTCTGAGGCATTCGAGTATACAGCTATGTGAAATCATGTCGAATGCTTTTTTTTAATCATCTACCCACCCCACTGCTTGGCTATTCTCCCCTTTTCTTACTCAAGATCATTTGGTCGATGTAGAGCGAGTCATTTGCCCCAATTCCTCTTCTGTATTATTTTGGTTCTTCTAGTAATCATCCTCTTCTTTCTACGGAAGTATATATTCTCTCTGCCATCTGTCCGGTCAAGATTTTCCATATTAGTAGCAGGCATGTGATCGGTCTATAATTGCTTGCCTGGTTCCTATTTTCAGTGTCCTTTTGGGTGACGGTTGTTCTATCTATGGTCATCCATTCTGGGACCTTGTCTTCATGTAGGCAACTTTGGAGTTGGTGAGTGAGTCTATCATGTAATGTGATGAATTTCTAAAACCAATATCCATGGAATCCATCGGGTCTTGGTGCTTTCCAGTTGGCTATTTCTTTGAGGAAGCATTTCAATGTGCTTCCATTCGATACAATTTGTTCACCCCTATCTATGCCTTGGAGTTCTCTTTTAATGTTATCAAGCCATTGTGGAGATTCGTTATGTCTTTTCGGGTGTCCCCATATGCTGTTCCAGATGTTCTTTGCCTCTGTGGCATCCAGTTTTATGTTCTAAACTCCCACTGTTGGGTTTTGACTTTATTGTAGTTTGTCACAACAATGGCAACCACTTACCAAGAATCCGTGACGTCATGACGGCACAAATAAGATTTGTGTACTCACTCAACACATCTTTTTTTTTATCGAGAACTGAATTCTGTTTTGTTTACCTTCAGATTTTACTGAAGCAAGGGAGTTTGACCTTAGCAAGAAATGTTTCTTCAAAAACTGAATCTAGAGTGAGATTGTTTATAGCCATGTGGATGTGATAGGAACCCAGATAAATTATTTCTGTTAGGCTCCCCCATCTATATAAACGGTACTATAGACGGAGATTCCATCGAATTACAGTGTTGAAACGCTATCGTTGTTTAGATGAACATTTTTTGTCGAAAAATTCAGACATAAAGGGCTGAATGTTGTCAACATTTATTTCAACCTATATCACATCAAATCATAAGCTGCCATCTTCCCTACACTTGAAAAGTTGAAGGCATCGAGACACTGTTCACATCTATCGGTGCAGATGCTTTCTTTAATTTTTTACGTCATTTTTAAGGTTGGAGACCATCTGGACTGATCTAACGCAGTTTAATTATTCATTTTGATGTATTGCAGAGTGGAAGTCAAAATAGAAAAACTGTGTTAGATTAGATTATAACAACAAACGTCAAGGTCATTTAGGAAAGATTTAGTAAACATGATGGAGAGACAAATCTTATGAACTCACACTGAGAATTTTGATAAAACTCGAATTTGAAAAAAACAGGCGACTGGAGAAATTACATAAATTCAAGATAGCTAACACATGATTTGGACTCGAAATGTTTATGAGGGTTCACAGTGTACTTCAATAAAAGAAATAGAATAATCTGATCCAGAGACATTTGTGATATGAGAGAAACAGACGTAAAGCGACAGATCTATTTGAGTTCTGCAAATGATAACTATGTCAAATTCTAGGATAAATTAATTATGTCAAAAATACACACGTCGCACATAGATATATCAGGCAAATCAACATGCTCGCAATCTCAAACATGCATAGGTACTCAGAATATTGTTGACAATGTGGGCATGTGATATTACAGAATAAAAGTCTTTCATTCATACGAGGAAGAACTTTTGAACGAATGTGACAACAAGTTGAATTCAGTAATTTAATACGTAAAAATCAAAATAAAATGCAGAAACCAGAGTTTGCAAATTTTGCAAGGTAGGTCCAAAACTTGAACACGTGCCGCCTTATTAGAATCTGAGATGAATAGAAGTATGACAAGAGCAAACAATTGGCTGGAAATGAACAGACCATTTGAGAGCATTTTGTATGATTATTATTAGTTGGAATCTCACACCAGTTGCCTATTATCATTATTATTATCATTATTATTATTATTAGTAGTAGTAGTAGTAGTAGTGGTGATAGTGATGTTGAAAGTAGTAATAGTTTTGATTGAAATTAAGCATAATGAGGTTTGATAGGTAAAGATTACTTCGTAACACTCTATTATGTGTCTTTTATAAATCTGTGTGGAGGGAAAGGCATGCCTAAGCTTGTGTTAGGACATCAATTGTCTACTCATTCACGCAGCCTATACCTTGTATCTGGAATTTCACCTGAAACCCGAAAATTGAAAAAAAAATGTGGCCGATCTCGTTGGTATAGATTCTATTGTATCTATGTATTTGAAAGGTTACCAGTTATAGGTGGTTCCTATAATGTGTGAGGGAGAGTAGTGATGGCTGCTGATTTCTCGGATTTCGTCTTCACGTGTTTGGTTATTCCCGTTGCACGCCGACGTCATTGGTAATGTTGAAGGTGGAATGGAGACGATAGTCGCCATGGCAGAATGGAGAATATTCATGCCGAGTATGAGTGCAGACATGAAGATTAAACAATGTTTGAAATTGCAATAACGACACATACAAATCTCTAGACAAACAAATGAAATGTGCATTTAATAAAGATACATTGATAACAATACAAGACTAAAAGGAAATAGATGTAAAGAAACATTAATACGATTGGTCGTGAAGAGAAGAGGCTTGTTTAGTTTAGTAAAGAAACATTATTAAGATCGATCGATCGATCGAGAAGAGGCCTGTTTAGTTTAGATGGTTATTCCTATACATCAAAATGAAATATGAGAGAGAATCATTGGGAAGGGAAACACGTGACATAACGGGTCTAACGTCGTTTGGTTCATCTATCGAATGGAGTCTGATTAGTAGTGCCGATAATAATGAGTGGTATGTTTGATCAGGCTGTTGGTTCAGGTCTAGGCACAAGAAAGAGCTAAAGGGGTGACGTGATAAGTATAGTGTTTGCGTTGGGTCGCAAAAAATGAGATTAGTGGAATAGTTGTAGCGTTTGTGTTGAGTAGCTATAAAGCTTGTGCAAATTCTCACACCGAGGAAGATTAGCGACAAAACACGATGTATATAGTCAGGGTCAAAGAATGGAAACTACGCCGGTCGCGAGTTAAGAGAGAAGGAAAGGAAAGGGGTAACCGACAAGAAAACCGGGGCAACTGAGTGAGTGAACAAATGCGTCCAGAGCTTTTAAAGAGAGTAGATGGTGGAAGTGACGTTTTGTATAAGTAGCTGAATTGGCAGTTCCGTAGCTAAAGCTAATATTTAATTATCTTCATATTTGAATTTAACTAAAAATGAAGTAATCGCTGCAGCTGCCAGCGGCAATAGAGCTACATGGATAACTCGTAAAACTACAAGCCCTTAGTTATACACCTCAGGAACTTCAATTTTATTCCAAATAATAATCGCTCATTGAAGTTCCCGAAGGAAAACGTCAAAACGCATTTCGATACGAATGAGAACCCTGGGAATGTTCTCGATTATCAACTTTTACTCCTAAGAGAAAATAAGTCCAGGTCACATAAGCAACGACTAAATCAGCTTTCGAATAAAAAAGATCAGGATGCATTTACTAGAAAGGCCACAAACAAAGAAGGTTCAAGAGTATATCTAAAGGAGAATTCTTTGAAAAGTCATTTGAACATTCCTTGAAGTGATTTTTTTAAAGCATCATATTTCAATATGATTTTTCTAAAAAAAGCTTAATGTAGTAAGCAAGAAGAATAGTTTTCACCAAATCGAAGTCAACACATGAGGAACAAACTCATTAGCATAGATTTGCATGACTAACACATTAACTGTGGCACTACAGTAAATATTAATGATCATGTTTCGATCCATGTGTATTCATATGTGTCTTTTAATATCCAAGAATTTGAGTACATATATACACACTCATAAAGGTGTTATATATTCCAAAAGTATAATATCATACTAGCTCTGGAGCAGATGCAGCAGAAGTAAATCGTGATGAAACAAATGAAAACATATTTAGTGAATAATTTGAGGCAAGGCAAGTTCTTCAGTTCACTTATTCTTCTGCTTTGTTCTTTTCCTCTCTAACCATACTTTTTGAATATCAAACAGCGTTGAGGGCGCACAGCAGCAGGTCCAGACTTTTAGAAAGCAAGTTGACATCTAACCGCATTTCTCAGATTCACGTCGGCATTCAGACGTAGGAGAAACGAAGCTGCATAAAAAAAAAACATCTGAGGAGTGCCAGAAGTTTTGCAGATAATGCTTACTACGACAAGAAGTGTACAGGACATGTGGAGGACGTGCACTTTAAAATCTAGCGAACCGAAAAGAGTATAGTCAGATTACATTTCTAAGTGAATACCTTTTTCAATCTTCAAAGGGTTTTCGTACCATTGAGCTCCTTCTTGTACTTTGGATTGTTAATACGTTGAATTATTCCACGAGTAGACATTTTTCCACCGAGAAGGCTGTAGAATAGGCCGGCTGAAACATTGTCTTAGCAATACAAACAAGAAGGAGTTCAAATGTCTGAAAAAACTCGTTGAATGTTAATGACCCTTCTCAAGACTATGAATAGTACGTTTTTGATGATTTTGTCATGCATAAAAAAAATCAATAATATTATTTGTATTGTTTCATTAATCCGTTTGTTATCCTTTGGGACAAAGCGTGAAGACGTTTCCTCAAATCTCCAATATTCTTTAGAGTATTTTTATCAACTCCAATAGTGCTGTGAATTGTCTCAATCATTCTTCGGATCTCTAATTCTTCTAATCTCTTTGTAAAGGACTCCAGTGATCCAATGAATGAATACAACCGTCATCTTCATGTTTTATAAGTTACACAGGCCTTGGAAAGTGTTGGAATTTGTTTTCTAATTCCCTTTCAGTTTTACATTATGATTTTCTCTGATGGCTATATTCATTGTTTAACAGATGTTCCTTTTATTATTCATATCCATCAAATCTGCTCTTCTTGCCTGGATAGGATGATCCGTTTGAATCTCTATGACTCAAAGTGTTTTCCTTTTCCGATTCGTTCTAATTTGTGTTTATACAATTTGTTTTATGACTGGACTCAAGATTTTGTGCAGTTCTCAGTACATCCCTGTTGCGTCTCAACCGTGTTTGTTCTACATTTCTTTTGAGATAGTTTTTCCTAGTATAGGTGCTGAAATAGCAATATTACAATCAATCATTATATTTTAAGAAATTATAGATATTTTATAGCTACGTGGCCGCAAAATGGTTTTATTAGGATTGTATACTCCTATTCCATTTTCTATTAAACTTCCTTTTTTTATTTTCTCTTTGATGATATGGTTTCAAAATTCGAAATAAATATGAATACTTTTGTGGCTTTTTTTGTCTAGCCGAACGTTTTACTTAATATTTATTTTTGAAAACTATAGATACAGGGATGTAACGCCATTTCCCCTCTCAACTCTGAATACTTTTCTAAGGAGCTACTTTTAGATACGATTATAAATTGATTCGGATAAAAAAATCTAGATTGAACAAAGTTTGCCTTTTGGCATGATGTGTATCAAGTACAAGAAAATTGTAACAATATCACTTAGAGTGTAAATCAATGCAATTCTACAAAAATTGAACGAGACTGTTTGCTTCCTTCTCAGATATGCATTCACTCAAAATGACAAAAATCTCCTGAATTTGTAAGCATGAAGAGAATCACACGAACATAACTGATACTTGACCCAGGAGTTGTAAACCCGGCAAATATGTGCGAGTTCTTGAAAATCTACCCATTCTCTAATAGTGAGGCAGCTTAGACAGACAATTGTGCATTTTGTGATAAAAGCATATCATTGGACAAACTTATAGCCAAAGGCATTCCAAAGGAATTTGGATATTGAACCCTCATGAATTTTCAATTCGTCACCCATAGCAGCCATCTTTCGAAATAGCTACCAGCGACAACAGGAGACGTAGCTATACTGGTCTACATTTGTTAGGTCTCATTGAAAATATCATGTGAGTCATTTCATGATTGTTATTATCATCATCAGCAGTCCACCATCATCAAACCATCATACCTCCAACATCATCACAATCATAATTATCAATACCATGATCAGTATCATTACCACCATCAATATCAACATCACCATCATCATGATGTAGTGAAACAGGTGTTGGCACACCGAAAAAAGGAACGAGAAACCACTAGTCAATCGGCCAGTCACACTCCCTTTCGGCGAAATCCCATCCGCCTAGCCGACCAGCGTAAGGCTCAAAGGTAGCTTTCTCTTCTCATTGGTTAACTCTTCAGACAAAGACACCCTGAGCAACGGCAGCAGGGAAATTGGAATTGTACTAAGGGCAGATGGAGAAAGACAATCTGCATGCAGACATCTCTTTCTGCGCCCGGCTAGCCAGGGGTGGGGAGAATTGAAGATGAAGCAATTGGGTTAGAGTTTTGATGGAAGACTCCGCGACCAACTATGAACGATAATAGGGGTTTTGATACATGATCCTAATCCCTGAAGTTTGTTGTGGAAATTTTTGTTTTGACGCCTCTACTTCTTTCTAAATTTGAACTTTTCACTTTTCCCTCTTAAATCTTTATCCGGTTTTCGTTAGCGTATGTTGTTTTCATTTTTGTTTTTTTGGAAGCTATTCTTATGACTTCAACGAACCGTAAAATTCACAAGAGCTTCTCATCAATAAGTTCATATTATTTGATGGCGACATAAAAAGTTTCTCTCGAGTACACACAAATTAAAACCTTTTCACGAATTATTTTCAAATTCATAAAATGATTAGATTATAACAAGTATGTGGCGTACCGTGGTCAGTAATTTTCTCCAAAAGAAATGAAACGCACATATCTTTTTGGAGTAATTTATGGAGGGTAGTGTTCTTGGTGACGATATAATTCTCGGAGCGGTCATGTTGACCTTGGAAAAAGTCTTTCTCTGAAGCCACTTCCATGAGTTTACTACGAACAACTTGTTATCACTATGATATTAAATCTTTTTACAAATCCGACGCCACTCAGTGCATGCCAGGGCTACAACCTTTGGCAAGATATATGGCATCTTTTTTCAAAGCTCAGTTTATCATTCATGTCTATTTGCACCAGAATCATACGCAGTTGTTTTATCATAGGTTATTCAGAAGCAAGTTTCTGCTCAGTAAAAAAATATACACTTATGCTTAATTTTGCCTTTGAGGAAAAAAATCCCCGGCAGACATGTATTCGTTTTTGTTCTTTGTGGTTTTACCATGTTCATCTCTAAGCAAAATTCTTACATCCTGTGAAGGTTTATGAAGATTCATGCTATTTTATAAGAAAATATGAAGTTCAACATGTCTCGTTTTGGTTCAGTACACCTAATTCTACTACAAACAAAATGAAATTAACATCGCTTGCAAAATTTTGAATCTTGATATGAAAATTATTTGCAATCTTAGTTCTTTGAAAGGCGTTCCTCTAAGTTTGAGAAAAATCTGCCGTTGACAACTTTACAGTTTTTTAAAATTAGTTGGAATAAAATTGCTCAACAGACCCTACTGGGTCAGATATGGAACTTGCTATTACCATTTTCTATGCATATACTGCGTAGACATGTATGCACAAAAATACATTCGCTCGCACAATATACTCGTTGATACACACTTGCATATAATTTTTCGGTAATGGACTACTGAAGAAAATTGATCACACACACACACATGTATATAACACGGTACTGAATTTACTAGTGGATGAAAGAGTTAGTCATATTGTCTTGTAATCTAAATTTTGCTCTCTGTGTTAGAAAGAGAGAGAGAGAGAGAGAGAGAGAGAGAGAGAGAGAGAGAGAGAGAGAGAGAAAGCGAGAATGTTGAACACGTACACGAGAAAAAAGTCCGGTGAAATATCTATATCTGAGGATTCGTAAGTTAGCTTCATGACGATAATACTAAATGTAAGTTCGCACAGTTACCGATTTCAACTATTGCCTGATATTCTACTCACATTCTCATGATGACAAACCAGATGGGAGCAAAGTCAGCGATCAAAACTTCCCTTGTTAGCTCAGTCAGAGGTAGATGCGACCAAGAATTTATAATCACGTTCATGTCAGCAAAATTATTACGTGTTTGTAAATTATAAGGAATACACTTCGTTATGAACTCTTCGGAAAAGAAGACATTTTCAAAAGCGTTTTTATTTGTAGAACTATAATTTACTGGCTTCAAGCTTTTGTAGTAAGGAAAGATCTATTTTTTGGCAGTTGATATTCTTTTTCTCTTTTCACTTTTCATTCACATTCTAGGTATCTATGCTTATTTGTAAAAGCTTAGTTTAGTCTGGCAAAAGGCAATGAGTGTTGAACATCCGATATGGAGTCAAATCATTACGATACATGTATTTAAAAAAAATGTAAGACAGACTTCACAATTGGCATTTAATAATTTCCTCCCTTGATAGAAGTTACAGACATGAAATATAATCTAACAAGTTCCCTATTATATAAGTACATCATCTTTGCCACTCTTTCCCCTTTTCTCTTTTGCGGGTAAAAATCATCCGTTTTCCTTTTTGTTCTTTGGAAGTAATGATTATGAGGTGATCAAATAGAATAGGTATTATTATCTTGCTATATCTATCAAATAGGATTGCTTCAAATTAAAATTGCTGAAGAATCTGTTCTAATCCTAATGGAGATGAGAATCGTTGCAATATGTTTTATAAAAAAAAAGAACATTGGTTTGAAAACGAGGATCAAGGGTATAAATGATTACTTCAGACATTCTTGTTGCTGTTTATCCTGCCGTTTTAACCGGAAACGATTAACAGCAAAATACACTTAATTATGTGTATTTTCCTAATAGAGAAAATCTAGATAAAATCTGGATGTTCTTTTTAATTAGCCCCAAAATGTGAATGAAATACAAGTAAAAAATGTATGCAGTTATTTGCTGACTGTTGGTGTTTTACGGGCGGGTAGATGCTTGAGATAGTCAAGAAGCATTCATAGAACAGTACTGTTAGGTGAGGTTCCTACCGACATGTGGCCAGCAATCTAATTGCTGACAGATGTATTCAATAATTTTTTATCAAATAGAACGCTACAAACCGGGTATAAGAATTAGAAAAATTTACCTTGATGCGAATTAAGCCAGTAATGAAACTAAAAATTGAATCATTATTGTAAAATATTCAAAAATGAATCCTATCAAGATCCTATAAGATAATTTCATACGATTATCCTATGTAATTTACAGGTAACTTGGGAAATAGAGGAGAAAACAAAATGAATAACGCAGTGTTCCAAGTGAATTATAAAAAATCTTCTTGTTTTGATGATCGCACTTAACGTTTTTAACTTTTATTCTAATATCCTTTGTTTCTCATATGCTGATGTCGGGAAAAATCCAATGAAATATTTAAAAAACTGTTTTTACTTCTTCAACAAATACTACTTACCAATCAGCTCATACTTCAGAAATGCCATCTTTTGAAAATAAATGTATATTCCTTTAAAAAGCATCATACAATAAACAGGATATTAATAGTAACAGCAAGAACTACAATTGTACGTCAAAAGTGGAAATTTCATGATTGAAAATTATAATTTCTAATATCAAGGCATTCAAAAAAGATAGTAAGAGAGAAAATATCTATATTTGAGAGTACCAAGTCATGATGATATTTCACTAGACATGATTTTTGTCTGTATTTTTACGGTAATCTAAAGATATTAAATATTCACGACAAGAGAATTAACTGTAAGTGTTCAAATGATATTTTCTGAAGCCATGAATTAATTTGTGATCATCAGGTGAAGTGTTTACTTTAATCTAATGCCCAACAGTTAGATCTGGTCAGATTCTCTTAGGAATGCATTCTTGGAATTGCTTGAGCATTAATGTCCTCCTGGTGCAGGTCCCAAGAACCCCTCGAGAAACCTAAAATAAACTGAAACCCAAAAATTGAAACAAGGCATTTCTGAATGTAATTCCTAGGACTAATAACGAAGATAATTATACTAATGAAGGTATGAGGAGACTTATTGTCGGTAAATTACCAAAGGAAATTATATTTACTTTATTGGACAATATATTCACTCTTTTTCTCCACTGTCTACTGCCATCATTTGGATAAGTTCATAACAATATCCTCTCAAAACCTTTCCCAGAAAATAACTTCTCTAGGTGCCTTCCAGGGTCTTCCACGGATATGAATTTCTTTCATTGGGAGATTTCTATAAGAAAAAAATGAAATGGTAATAGGTTCACTCCATAGCAACTATGGCGAATAAGACGAAACTTCCAAGTCAAGCTGTGAAAAAACTTGCCAAAAACATGTGGTTATGCTTTACTACTTCTGGATGGACGCTTTTTGTCCATTTTTGCCTTCAATTGGTCTAATTAGAAGCAGTAACGTTCCAAATCGATAGTTTGATTCTCTGGAAGTAAAGGTATCCCTTCCAATCTCACTACATACCTAATATCCCCTTTTTTGGATGAAGACCGGAATTTGGTACTGTTAGCAGTGGTCCTTTCACTTCCTCAAAGATTTCTTGCATTCCACGTCGTTGTAAGGTATCTGCTTTTTTTTATTGCCCATCACAATTTGTTGAAAAAGTTGTACTATATGACAGCTGGTATAATAAAATCAAAAGCAATCATTTTGAATAAAGCTAATTAACGATAAAAACCGAACGAACTTTCAGGTTATTTACAAGATTGGAGAAATGAATTATTATTTTTTTCGATACATTTGTTCTTGAGTACCCAGTAAGCATTACGGTATTCGATAGGGACAGTACAAACTTGGGAATTGAATAGATGAATAAGTAGCTTGGAATGCAAAAACTTATACATACAAACCAAAAGCTGTTCCTGAAGGCACGAAAAACAACCATCTCAGCATTCTTTTACGCCATACAAGTGTCCGTCCTAATAAAGTTAACGCGTGAGAACAATAGACGGAAAGTACTGGATACTTTTAAGAATCTGATCACAACAAAGAAAAAACATTTCTACTTATAACAAACATATGTTTGAGATTGATAAAGTTGATGTTGATAACGACGAAAGCAGTGATAATGCATGAATTTCAAGAATCCCCAATAGAAGTAGCTGCTCATCAAATCTGCAACACCACGGATACAATTTATTAAATAACAGACAACACCACCCTATCAGGCGATTTCAAGCCAGTTTCTGTGACAACCCCTCCTGCCATACCCCCTTGCCTGACTTTAGCTAAAAATCCACCTTAAAGGCGGTCGTAATCAGGACAAAGTCGTAAAATTAAACATTCACAGGACCTTGAAATCTTGAAATTTGGATAATTGGTGTTCGGATAATCGACATTCCACTCCATGCGTATATTAAAGGAAAGTAGGGAATCATTCTAGCATCATAGATACTTTGTAAAGAGAACCCCCTAAAATTTCTTTTCTGAAAAATCAACTAGTTCTCACTCTAGGTCCACTTGGTATACATAAAAAATTGGTTGAGCAACGCAAAAGCTGCACCAATGAACGGAAAGTAAGGGTTCAATTTCGCATTCTAGTTAGGTGTAAATAGACCCCCTCCCCCAAAGTTTTATTGGAAACCAAATAGTCCAAGTTCCACCGAGTAGCATACCAATGTCTAAGGCGAAACACAGTGACAAACGGACTGACCTAGTTGTTTTATATGTATAAATTACTTCAAACTTTTCATTTGCTCTACTGATTACATGCTGCAGTGCGTTCGGAGAGCCGAATAATAATGCTTGTATTTTAGTATTTGAAGCCAGTTTGCATAGACAAGGTTTCGACTGAGCTTCACCCACTTTTTGCGATAACAAACTAGGGAACATAGATACTATTTTTGACCTAAATTTCCTTTCGGAGAAAATTTCAAAACTAGGCCTGTATGATGTGCATTGAGAATGAAGAAGATAGGGATATTCAGAGGGCAGGAATTAAGTCAAATATTACTGACAAAATATTGTTACTACAAGTAAAATTATCCCTTCTACTATTTTGAATACTGCTGTTAAATATTTTAATACATCAACTGCAACTAGTTTCTCATTCAAATTATTTTTTCAATTACAATAATAATAAAGAGTGAAAGAATAAAAATAGAAAAATACTATTACCTTGCTCCAGAAGGTTTGGGACTATCAAATCTAAGCTGTACAAATAATCAGTAAAGTAATGAAAATAGTTTTCAATGGTAATGTGAAGGAGACCTAAAATGAAAGGAAATCTTATCATTGTAGCCCAGAACAAATGCATTGATCAAATATTTCAAAGCAGAATAGACCAAACCCATAAAAACAGCATATGTCACTTTTGTGGAGAAAGAGACGAGACTATAAACCACAACATGAATGAATGTGCTGGGCGAAGTGGAATAGAAGAACAGCACGATAGAGTAGGGACATTTATACATCGAAAATTGTGCAAACGACTTGGGTTCGCTGATGTAAGTAAACAATATCAGCCCAAACCAAAATCTTATAAAATAGAAATAAAAATAAGATATTCTGGTATTCAAACCGACTACCTCTTCTAAGCTATTGTAAACAAGGAAAGGAAAGTTTGTAAGATCGTCGACGTGACGGTCCAAGTGGGCCATAGGGTTGAAACGAAGGACAGCAAAAATGGGGAAATACCTCTCCTTGGAACTGAGGAAGAATGAATTATGAAGGTTAGAATCGTACCCATAACTGCAAGCGCGCTTGAATAAATTAGAGATTCGATAAATGATTGAATGCTGTCTAGACCACGACAGTCTACGAAGATACTGAGAAAGATGCTTAAAAGTTGAGGAAATGCTTTTATTGAGTCTTCAGACATTAGGTGTGAATATGTGCATGAATAAGAAAGCGAAAAGGAAGAAGAAAAAGAAGAAGAAGGAAAAGGATAAGAAAGAAAGAAAGAAAGAAAAAAATATGAACATTTACGTGGGTCCAAATGATTCATATGCATTTTTAGCGAGATTAACCAGCTAGCCAAAGAGGATGAATTCGTTTCCTATTATGTGCTTCATTCGTCATGCAGTCTCGTGCCAAAGTTGGTTTGATCGTATATTAGTAATACCTATAAAATTGCATCACAAACGAATAGTTATGCTGAAACTACTGTGCCGAAAAGTATTTGTAATACACTGTAATTAATCATAACTATTTGAAGTACTTCTCATGTTATGATAACTAAAAGCTGATACTTTTACCCCCAATTCCACTACCGTTATGATAACCAGTGATAACTTCAACAAACAATTGTGGCGCTAATAATGAATTTGGGTGGGATGAGAAATATTTTTTTCATTTTGTACGTAAGTAGAGCCGCTAAAAAGCGTTGATCACTCAGCGGAAAAACTTGCACCCTGTAAACCAATGCGTCGAGCTGAAAACGCAAACTGCCTACGCCAGATGTGGAGCACTTGTTGTCGATGGGCAAAACGTGCACAGGCAGCATTTGTTCTCTTTGGGGGCTGGCATTTTACATTCACCCGCCCAGTCGACTGTTCTCCCTTTTAATGATTGGTCCAGCACCTTCAATACTTAACTGACATCTGCCATTTATCTTTTTACGTCGCCACACTCCCGCGATTTGTACCCCTACCTTCATTATAATTCAACAAAAAAATCCATATATCCTAGATTATATCATTGTCTCTCTTTCCTCAATTTTTTTATTTTCTCTCCTTTTTTGACTTCTTTTATTTCCATTTTTATAACTTCTTTTCTATTCTTCCATAAATTATTCCATTCGATTCTAAATTGAATTAAATATCTCATTATCTTTCCTTTTCCCTTATTTTTACTCTCCCTGCTTAACATTTTCTCTCGTTCTTTTTTTATTATTTCATTCACGCTTATGCCCTTTCTGTTAGAATTCCAATGTTTTTCATTTCCTTGAATGTGGCTTCTCTTCCTTATATTCATTCCTTCCTCGTTGCTGGTTTCGAATATCCTTCATGACATTTGCACTTGTAATTGTAAGTAAAACACAGCCAAGATACATGAAATGCATAGAGCCAGTCTAAGTAATCTAATCTTTTCCTCCATGTAATGAGATTATGTACAAACAATAATACTATTGGAATCAATTTTCGCACGAGATTATTGCATTCGGTCACCGAGGAAGATTTTCATTGCTTGAGCTTGGTAATTTGAAACAATACATATTCTAAAAAAAAGGGCGTTTGTAATCAGAAAAAACTAAAATCTGCTTTGAATCATTAAGAATAAAAATATTCTTAATTTCAAAGTTTTGGAAAATACACTGCATCTTCTAAAAAAATCTTTTTATCTGTAGCGAGAAGGAAGAACTAACCAAGAAGTGAGATGTAAATTCAGAAACTAGGATCAATCTGGTAGAAGTGACTGTCTTCATTGAAGGAAATACAGTGGAAGGGCGTTGCCAAGAAAATAGAACACGAATACATATCCAATGGAGCTGACTTTTGCCTTGGAATATTGGTGATTAACTTTGAGTTAATATTAATTATAAGTAAGAGTCTCCATCATTTAGATTGGAGCAATATATATATATATATATATATATATATATATATATATATATATATATATATATATATATATATATATATATATATAAAGAGAGAGAGAGGGATAGATAGATTGATAGATTATTCATGAATAATCTATCTAGAGCTCGTTGCCACTGAATCAAAATCAAAAAAAAAATCTTAACCAAATTGAAAACCAATGAGCCACCTATCAAGTCTGTGATCCCATGTCAATTGAACAATGTCAAAAATCTGCAGAATTCCGTGCTAAAATGAAAGTGAAGAAAAATGAAAGTCTCTCAGAAGGATCACTCCATAAAAAAGGGTTAAAAGAATATCCTAGAAATATAATGAAATATTTAAATAGTACACCACAGACGAATCAAAATCATACTTAAAATAACAGTGTGGGTAACTTATGATTGAGAGGATCAGCAGGGTTTTGTTATGGAGGAAAGAATGTGGTATTCTCAGCAGGGAATGTATGGAATGAATGAAAACACCACCAAGAAAAATTTCTTTACTTAAAGTAAACGCATTTTAAAACCTCAGCATCGAATCTAAACTCATGTGGTCAGCCTCTTTCAAGTAAAAAAAATAGGATTCTTACTATTCATCAGATATCTAGACTCTTAGGTATTACGAATTCGTGAGTGGGCATAAGAAAAAGAAATTGCTTTGTACCGAAACATCAGCTCACTGTCTCTTATTCGAAGCAGTATCTTAATATCAATAGAATTAACGAAAGCTCTGCGAACAGGAAAAGCGATCATAACATATCTACTTATTGGATGTATTATAATTAGGCAGAGGGGATGTGGTTGCAATTTGAAACAGTAATTTGTAATTAGATCGTCCAATAAAAACTGAATTTTAAAGTGCTTTCTGTCATCTTTCTTCGGGGAATGTATTCCTGGACCTGAAGTAGATACTGACATAAAAAAGTACACTTCATTTCAAGTTAACATTAAATATCCTTTAAATGATCAGATATTCTGCCTGACGTATGAAACCGAACAAGTGACAGCGGAACATGAGACGATTATTCAACTAAGATTCAATATTCGTGATACGAAAGGGGACCGGTTAAAGTACTTGGATAATCTTTTTTTCTGGGACGGATTTTTCAGTTTTTAATTATCGTAGAGTAAAACCTCCACCGGAAATCCGTCCAAGTAATGCTAATTAATAGCTGTGTTGTGGAGAGTAGGTTTAGACAGCTCATACAGAATGTCCGTTTACTTGGGGTGAAACGACAAGCATACTACACATACGTTCACTTTAGCACGTGTAACTCAACACTAAGCGACGTAGCAGTTAAAAAAAAAACACCAAGGATATTGCCACACAACATTGCCATTTTGAGCATGCTAAAGCGTCTTATGGGCGCACTATTTTAAAAGTTCGGCTCATTTTTTGGATACACCGCCCCCCCCTCTCTCTCTCACTATCTTTCTCCAAGTATATGTATACTCGTATGCATTTGTGTTCTTTAAGTAGATTCCCCTCTTACGACCTATAGAACATGAACTATGTTAAAGATTCCAAATAATAACTCCTGAATGACTGTTTAAGATGCGTCCATAGTTTCTAACAGAATAAAATCGGTATCATATGACCCTTTTCCACTCATTTTTAATATGACATGTCAGAAGATTGAATAATCAAATATATAGGATCGCCAGCGATGCAGATCAATAAACCCATAACATTACGCAGATATTAGCTGAATATTGACAATCCTTGATCTATGTGAAGAAGCATTGGGTTAAGTGTATTAGCAAGAAAGGGGACTGTGTTGGAAAAATTTATTGTTGTATAAAATAAATGCATCTTTCATCATAAGGCGATGGAATGCTCATTGACTTATCTACATGTATGAATTGACACACATACATGCACGCACTAACATACGTATAGATGTAAATACTTGAACGTGCATACGGAAAATGTGTTGATAAAACGCTTTTCGAATCCTCCTAATGTCTTAACATTTTTCTGATGACTTAGGACAGAAATGAACAATGCATTCTTGCTGAATAGTGATTTTGATCTAATCAAAATCTGCTATTCAAGAATCAACAAGAATGATGCGCATCTCAGTTTGCAAAAAGAAGTTGAAGCGAGGTTCGCTTGTACGTTCACACACATGCATACACACACTGTCTAATTGGATGTTTGCAAGTTATGTATTTAAGCACGCGTACATGTGCAAGCAGTTACAAACGAATGAGTTTAAATATACTGGCAATTAAATAATAGATGATTAAAAAATCAATGATTAAATGTATGCATATTTGTGTTCATTTAGTTTTTGTTCGATTTGTTCGTCAGTATTTATCAAAATATACTTGATTGCTATACTAGCATCATAACTAGCATATCATACAAATAATTATACATGGAATGTTAAAATAGTTTATTACCAAAACGTAAAAATATCTACCTATGTTGGCAGTTGCGTATTGGAATCTTTTCGAAAAAAATCATGCTAGGCTCTAATAATTCCTGCAATGTACTTAGCATAGAAATGAACATCATATTTGATCTCTTGCAATGTCTCCATGTGATGTTGAGCACGATTCCCTCATATGCACGTTGCATGGTTCTCAGTTTGAAGATCAACTTTTTGGTTGGGTTCCATGTTTTAGCTCCATAGGTGACTATCAGGGGGATGCGTTGTGTACCCATCTTTTTACGACTAATGGGATATTTTTGTTCTCGAAGGTTGAGCTTGCTCTACCGGAAGGTTGCCACTGTTGAGTGATTATTTGCTGGATTTCTTCTACTTTTGAGGATTTCATGGAGATCCGTTGTCATAGCTATATGTAGTGGTCTACTTTTTTCAGCTTTGAATTTTCTATTCTAATTGTTGAGTCTCTGCCTCCTATATGTTTGTTGTACATGACATTTGTTTTACTGAAGTTAGAGTGGAAACCAACTTTCTTACTGTCTTCATTCTGTTCGCTTAGCATTATTTGGAGTTTCGAAAATACATATCCGGATTCCACTACTTGTGCACAAATGTATATACTCTAGTTCAGTGAAAGAGACAGACAAGCGACATCACAGGAGCGAATTAATTAAGAAGAATTGATTGAAACGACATGGACAGTAGGATGAAGACACTTGTTAGAAAATTGAAAGTTTGGTTGTGTCTTGACCCCAACGGAAGACCAACCAACATGGTAGTTTTTAACACATGCATGTATATGTTTGAATACTCATGTAAATTGGTCAGATTCGTAGAGGACAAATACGTGGAGGAATGGATGAGATGATGCACAGGTATAGTAATTAACCGGGTCAGTTCTCAGGCCTTATCAAGGGAACGTAGCCGGCCAGTCTGTCTTTGGCTAGCTAAAGTTAAAACCTCTGTGATTTCAATGTGATTTTTTTTCATGACTTTTGGAGTTGGTGTTCATGGGGGGTTGATCAAATAAGACAGTCACATGATATAGTGGCCAATCAAAATTACGAAAGTCTTTGAAAGATCAGCAGTTGGAAAATAGTGACAGACGTATTCTATAGCCTGTCTTAGGAACGTCAGCCAAGGTTGTTTGGATTGAAATTGAATGATTCGTTACTACGTGGAAAAGAGAATGGGGTATGAGAATAACTAGACGAAGTAGATAGCTTTTGGAAGTCGCCCAATGTTTCCGGATTGAAGTTAGAAAGTCAACCATAATTATTCAGGGCAATCACCAAATAAAGCAATCCTTCATGTTGCGAAATACTTGTCACCGTGGCGTGATTGTGCAAAGAATTCAAATTAATTTACAGCTTCTCCAACAGAGAATTGTGCAACGGAAGACGACTTATAAAAAGGAATGCATCGTTCCTGATCTGGATCCCTTTTCTTCTTCTCTCATCTCATCTTGTTCGGACATTTTGTCTCGCACTCAACTCGATCAATTTCGGATGTTTTGTTACTCCTTGTTGTTCACTGCTCTCTCTGCTACATCGATTGAATCACAAATTTTTGACCGAGTCTGCACCATGTGCACAAAAGGCAACATGTATGAAGTGGTTGCTACGACAAAGGATCGGTGAACCTCCATAATGCTACACAGTCTAATCCCAGCTGATCGAATGAAGGGTTCAGTTCGAAATTTCCAGAAACATACGGTAGACACTAGAAGAAGTCGGGGGGGGGTTGTCGATCAAAACGTTGTGATTGTAACAACCAAGATGAGTCTGAGTGAATCAACGCATAAGACCTTCCTTGATCAGCATTTTTCTTATTCATTCTGCTTACTGATCTAAATAGATCCATCCACACATTAAAATACCCGTCTTTCAAACAAACAACATTAACATCACGCAAGCTGTAAGAGTGTGTGCACACAAATTAGCAAGAGTATATGCATACACCTATCTATTGATTCTATGCTTCATTTTGTAACACTCAAGACACTGTTTAATCAATGACTGACGCGTCTAATTTATAGAGGATAGATTTTATACAGAATTCAAGAAGAATAATGGACGTTTGTCTTGGAGATCTTAAGAGGAGGAAAGAATTCAAGATAGTTACCAGAACATGAGCTGCTGAGACGACTGGTGTTGTTAGAATGACATGGTACCAGTTGTTTAAGAAGAAGCGGTAACAGTAGTAGTGGAGATCCAGCAGTCCACACAACTGTGATCTATTTCATAGCCTGACACCTGGCATTTGGGATTCTGGGGCTATAGGCACAGCAGCAATCCATCAATTTTGATATCAATTTCCGAAACGCTGTATATTTATTTCATTCAATTTTTTTAGATACGTTATGAGTAGAAAAAGGATATGAAAAAATGAGGATTAGTTTTAATTTACTGACTGTTACGGTAATAAACTTGATAATCATGAGATATTTAGAAGCTAATTATACATTTATTTCAAAGTTACACACATACACACACATATATATTCAAGTATACTTACATACATTTGTGAATCAAGACTCTCTGTGGAGACTTATAATGATAATTAACGTATCCTTTGACAAGAATAAGTGTAATTGTGTGATTTTTCATTCAATTGCATATCATCCTCTTCTCATTGTGCATTGCAGCTTCCAAATACTTTTGGTCAACCAATAAAATTACAGGAGCGTTTGGAGTTTCAGAATTTTAATAATCATATTTGGAAAAGGGATGTCCAACATGTGTCATATGTATCAAGAAATTACGAGCCCAAAGCAGAACAAATATATTTTATTTTGATAGCCAAGTAGGTCAACAGACTTTATACACCCAAAGATCAGATATGCTCCTCAACATTGCAATCAGTGCATTTAGTCCGACACTGGGAATGGCCAGCTATGTATGCGTGTCTTCCAGGACGACATCAGTGGTTATCCGTTAATGAATGTAGCCCCCTAATACCCGATTTTTCCTTCTATTTACAAAAAAAAAAAAAAAAAAAAGAATTAAAATGATAAGGTAAGAGTATTTACACTGTTGTGTCATTGCTAAGCTAGCTAACTGTTGATTGGCTCCAACGACATGGCAGAAATTCGTTCTCGACTAATGGTCATTCGAGGATTCTTCAATATAGTGAATTTGTGGCTCTGAATTTACCACTCTATTGTGGTGTGCCACTCACAAGTGGTCGTAAACCGACAGTTTATCCTGTGATAATTTGTTTGATTCAGCCGAACAAACAGACACTATGAAATCCCACGACAGAGACGTTCTCAACTGATCGAGAGAAATCTGTTTCATTCTTGACATTGTGAATCTTTTCATATGAGGTTTGTAAAACCTGAGAGCTACTCTCTACACAACGTAAATTGAAAAAAGTTCACAAATACTCTACATCTGGAAGTTCTACCACCTCTAATGTTTTGGAACTTTAATAATATATATATATCAGTCTGATTAAAGATAAGGAGCACATGATTACATCAGTTATCAACGTGATTTATGAAGCATCCCTTGAAAATTCATCAAGATAGTTATGCGCGTGACTGCATTATAGATAGATTGATTCTCTGTACTATTTTCATATACATAGGTATATTGAGAAATTAATCATACATTACATTTTGCTTACACATATATGTGTAGATATACGAATGCATGTATGAAAGTAATAAGCAATAACAGTATATTTATACGTGTACGCACATGAACATCCACACACATACGAAATCATGCATGTACATATATGTTTAACAAGCAATAATAATGTAGTATAATTAAATAAAACTTGGAAATAAAATCGCTCAAACAAATATACTCGTGTTGGCTCATACACACAAGCACATATATATACTTATATTTGGGCATATTGTGAAACTTAAAATTAGCTTTTCTAAAAAAAAAGAATGAGATTCCTTAAGATTAGCGTCATACTTTTTGACTATTGTAAAGAAAAATGATTTATACATGTTATTCAAATAAACATTTTCCTCTCAACAAACGCAAAGTGACTAATGTCTCATTATGTAAAATCTGCAAAACAAAAGAAAAGATGGTTTTCAAATTACCTAATTTGTTTACTTTTTATTGTCATTTTTATAGCCTGTCTGTTTTCCATTAGGTATGATATTTCCTGAATTATGCCCTCTCCTTGCCATCGAAGCAAAAATGACTTTTCACAAAAATATTAGATACTACTACTACTACTACTACTACTACTACTACTACTACTACTAATAATAATAATAATAATAATAATAATAATAATAACAACGAAAGGAAGCGCAGCACATTAACAATCTAAATTTCAAAGGCAGTTTCTTTCCCTCCCTGTTTCCTGATTCAACCTTTCTTTTTCTAGTGATTTTAAATCTAGCAAATGCCTACTCTTCTGCTAACAGTATAACTAAATGTCTCTGTCAGTATGCTTACACAATAATTTGGAAGGTTAACACAAAGTAATGTTACCTATAATTCTTGTATTTGTTTTGAGTAAAAAATGTTGTTAACGCATCAGCAACATTAACAGCAGCAATAGTAGTTGTAGTTGTTTTCAGCAGCCATTGAGTGAACAAACGTAGACTCAGAGTAGAACAGCCAATATTGCGTCCGTGTATTCGCATTACCCCTTCCTCTCTTTCTGTTTGTTATGCCACAGACATGCTGAGAACTTGCAAATTACAATAAAGATTAAGCCAGATTCTGCGTGGGTGGGTGAACTTTCATCCGTCAGTCATCGTCTAGACGCGAAGATTATATAAAAATTGAATATCTGTGTGTGTGTGTGTGTGTGAGAGAGAGAGAGAGAGAGAGAGAGAGAGAGAGAGTTATTATTTTTGCTAATGTCGAAGTTAATCAGTTCAATGGCATATTATTGTAAATTTTTGCATTTTTGCACCAGTTACCTAGTAGTCATCGCCAGAGACTGAGTAAGAGCAAGTCTCCTCAAGTCTCCAGCCCTCCTATTCACACTTTCACAGATCAAACCGGTTCCACACCAGTTGCCTTATGGTTATCGCTAAAGACTGAATGACAGTAAGTCTCCTAAAGTCTCCAGACCTTCTCTCATATCGTTCTCACCTGTCTCAGCAGAGCTGTGGTTTGTACGGCCTCGATCGTGCCCTTTTCTTAGCTGTTAGGCCATTGCCAACAACTGAGGATCGATTTCATCCTTTCAGAGCTCTCTTCAGTATTCGTGCAGTCCCCAGTAATGCTGTGGTCTGTATAGTCTTAATCTCAGTTCCTCCAATCTCATTTTCAGTGTCTTTGGTACGGTTCCTAGTACACCTACTATTACTGGTACTACCCTGACTTTCATGTTTTACACCTTCTTCAGTTCCCTTGCCATCTCATGATATTCCCCTAGCTTTTCACTCTTTTTCATTTTTCTGGAGTGGCATCATGGTTAGAACAAATAAAAGTGGAGACAAAGAGTCTCCCTGGAAGACCCCTCCCCCTTTAAGTTTTCTCCAATAGCTGTGTATTTTCCTGTTTTCCATAGAGTTGGCTACGAATGTCAACACTGGTTCGCTGATCTTGATGTTGTTGCTATTGTTGTCGTTGTTGTTGCTCGTGTTGTTGTTACTATTATTAATAATACTACTTATATGTACTTTCTCGTTTGTATCAGATGTCTGGTGGTTGTCGCAGGGCATCGAGTGTCCGCAAGTCTCCTGGGATCTACAGCAACTTTTCAGCACACTCAAGCACTGCCATGATCTTAATCTTTCCTCTAATATCCAATTCCTCCAATCTTGACTCTCGTATTTTGGAAACTATTACAAGTACGCCAATTATTATAAGCATAACTCTAATATTTACGTGCCACAACTTCTTTAGTTCATGGGCGAAGTCCTGTTTTTTCGATTACTTAAATCTTAGCTGAAAAAAAGATACATCTTGCAAGATCTTCTATAACCAGTGCCACATAAAGGCTTGTTACCATAAGTGGATTTAGAGCAAAAAATATCAATTAAAGGTAGAACATAATGATCGTTATCTGATTCGCCGAATTTTTTTAGTAATAATTTGGAGCCGTCAACCAAAACTGTCACCAAAACTCTTAACATTGGTTTCTTCAGTTTTTTTATGTTGGTTCGACTGGCTGACTAACTGGCTATGTGTATATTCCTGTACTTATGGATATATGTATGCATCACATGTACAGTCTGCACCAATGAAGCTAGAGGGCTAAAACGTCTAACAGTCACCCCTTATTATGTCTACAAAAACTTTTTTTTAAAAATACCTCCCTATCAAGGTTTATATCGAAAGGGGGTCAATTTGTAATGTAAGTTTATGCTGAATTTATCCCTAGTTCGTCATCAGCCGAAATCATGCTTGTTTTTTTTTCAAAAATTCAGACTTTTTTGTGATAAACAAAGGCAAAATAAGGAACTTATTGATTGATCACATCTTTTTCGAATTTTTAATTGATCAGCCCAACCACGACATGCTGTTAAAAGACATTGGTCACGTGATGGTTTCTATCGAGTGACTTACCAGAACTGTGTTTGTATAATTTGTATCATAATTTTAAATTTGTTCCGTGCTCGTCATTGTTTCATCAGCTGCTGTGTAAAAGCCATTCTTTAGTGCAAACTCAACAACGGATGTTCTTTAGGAAGTATGGATAATATATTAAAAAAATAACCCGAAAACAAACAAAGACTCCAAAGTAATAAACTTGTTTTAATTTGCATTTACAATAGTTTAATGAAAAAGTAACTATTATGGCCAATCTTGCAGTCCCTAACTTCTGTCTCTAAAACACAGATTGCTTCAGCCTGACTTAGTATGTATCACGCATATCTACCGCACCAGTGGAGAGAGAGGAGTTCAAAATTTGAACATTCACACCTAATATGTCTTGAGAGACCCTAAATTCAACCCAACAAAAAAACACATGTTTTTAGATGAGGGTTCAATATGCAATGTAGGTTCACGCTAAATTGATTCATTATTTTGTGTCCAGCAGCATCCACGCTTGTTTTTTGAAAATTCGGAGAGATCACTGCCCAACAAAAGGAGAGTGTACACCCCCACCAATACAGTATGTTGGCAAAAGACGTTGTTCATGTGTCTTAAAACATTTTACTGATGTCTGTAATGGCGGATATCTGTACTTTGAGTATTATAGATTTCACAAGATGTAGAGGATCCACTTTTTATCTCCCGTCACAATTTGTTCCCAAAACAGAACATATATTTACGACCAGGTAGCTTGTTGCAGAGTAGTTTTTTTTCATTCAACTTAAGTAAAAGCCACGCATCAAAACGACAAATATAACTAAGCTGCAGCAAATGATTTTCATTTCTTAATTTTGAGTACATTGACTATCTTTTTATCGTATATTTATTGTACGTTGTTTATTCTCGAGTAATGACTATCCGATGGTGGGGCATCATTCAGAGAGATATCCCCAGCACGAAACTTCGCAAACCACCCTTGGCACATTCGATCATTTATAGTTATTTTCCATTGATTTTTTACGTCTGAGTTGCATTTTACCTTTCTTGAAATAAACAAGCATAACATGTCTAGAATATTTCTTATTTTCTTCCATCATCAATGTTAGAATGAATGAACTAAATATGCAAAATTAGACAATCTAAAATATGCACGCTGATAAGAAAACAGTCACAATAGAATCAAAAGCGATCATTTTGAATGATGTAGGTCACAGCTGAACGTTTCTCATGTCATCTAACGACAAAGCGAGGCACGTCTTTAAGCCAAACCAGTGTATGATCGTCAAGATTTCACATATTTTTTCTTTTGCGCTGTACTTTTCAGTGGTAACTTTTCTAATTGAATGAAGATGCATTTATTCCAATAACTGAAATGGTGCCCTTGAGTTTGGATGCATGATCTAGGATGTCGCTCTGCATACAAATTGAGAATGATAAATGTATCGTATTGTAAAACGTACACAAAAAACTACAACGCGTGAACTCTCTCTCCTTAAAACTAGTTATTTTGATGAAGGTCTGATCATGTCATAGAAGCAATCGCGAATTAACCTTCAGTGATTTTAGTTGATATTTTAAATCAATTTGTACATTATACATACCAATGATTGGAACTTATTTGGAGAAAAATCCATAAAAACAAGAAAATATGTTTATTTTGATTATGTAAAGTAAACAACGTATCAAAATGATTGATTTATCTGTGTGCCTACTTCTACACAAGCGTGAACAGTGTGGACATAACAATTGAAAACAAACAAGAAGTGATTTGGAGTGTATAGAGTTATCAAAAGAAAATTAACAGAAAGAGTGAAGACAAACATACACATACATAAATTAAAGAGACGGAGAAAAATACACGCATGTTTTGATTGATTGAAATGGTGACTTACTAAAAAGATAATTATGTATAGACGCTTAGTTAATATAAAGAAGAACACTTTCTCCATGGGATATCATTAATGATATTTTGATGTACTCAGCAGAGGAAGTCTGACATTTCCTACTTTTACTGTGATGTATTGTGAATATGTACGAATTTCTGAATATCTTATAGGGTTGCGGAAATCGGTGCAGTGGTCTCAGCTCTCCTACCACATCGGATGATCGTCAAGAGCAACAGAAAAATAACTTGGTTTACTTTCGGGGATTGGGGAATATCATTTAGTCACAACAAAGCAATCCAACGACCCAGTTTAAAAGTATTTTGTTTGTCAAGCATGGTAGGCTCTCGCCTGTAAGCGGTATGTATTCGCTTCCCCACGTGGGCGGAATGCAACACAGGGTTGAGTTAGATGTGGGAACCCACACGTGTAAGTGTGGGTAGTGGCCATGGATGTATGAGAAATTTTTAGTTGAGGGGACAAAGGACTTAATTTGCCTGAAAGTTTACACTGATGTGCCCGAATTACACTAATTTTCGCAAAATTTTACACTCGTTCGACCCAAAATTTGTGGGCCCTCTGCTCCTTCACCGATAGCAATAACAGCAAATATCTAGTATACGCGATTTTTCTGTTTTGGAAGCCTCAGGCATTAGGGATTAGCCGAACCCCTTTGAATGCAACATGGAGGTGCAGCTGAAGCCGGAGGCCCCTGGAACTAAACGTTCATTTTGCTTCAGTTCAGATGACCACTCGATTGAAGTCAAACAAACGTGCACGTGCATGTGTGTGCGTGCGTGTGCATTCATGTGGGGAAGTGCTTGCACGGGAGCGTGTTGATGGGGAGTTTGTAAATCACTATCAAAGTAGTAGATACATTTCGGAAGATGACGCCTTTTTGGAATCGGTTTTGTAAACATAAGATATATTTTTCAGTTGACGTGAAATTTCAAGACTAAGGATTATATAAAAAAATTGAGGTAATTACTGTAACGTCATTTAAAATTGTTTGTGAATCGTATTTTTGCTTACCTTTTAAAAACCTTTTTTTAAATCGCAGGAAAGGTGTTAATGGCAAAGTTTACAGATTGGATCTGATCTCTTCCTTCAAAGGAATGTTATGCAGGTTATGTGATTTATTTATATGGCAAGGATTAAGACAATTGAAACGATGCCTACATACATTGTCCTTGAATTTCATCTGATTTCAATAGAATGCAATGATACTTGGAGCATAGATATATTTGTTTTCATTTTTTAATTATTTTGCTTTATTATTCCACGAGTTCTTCGAAGAAGATTTTTAATAAGATTTCACCAATTTCCTTGGGGCGAACACAAAATGACGGCAGTGATGTCGATATACTACCGGCATAGATCCGATTTCTGATATTGGCTACAGAAGTGCAATAAAAAAAAATTCCAATTTTGCTTTTATTCTTTTCCTTTCTTTCGCATATAAGCAAATATAACTCGTCTATAACCTACGCGGTAAATGGGCTTACAACATATAATTTAGAAACACAATATTTTCTAGCATATCAACACGATTGAAACTATCTAAATAGATTCACCAGCGTGAAATATATTTAAATAAATGTGAATAAATTACACTAACACTTACTTATGTATAGTTATATATCAACGACAGTGTTTATTGATACAAAACAATATAAGAGTAAACTAAAATGAGTACTTGTGGTGCAATATATATAATCTAGCTAGAACTGTTAATCTAACTCGAGCTCATTGATCTTATTCTTTTACATTTATATTATATCTGCATTTTTCAGTAATAAAGAAATAAACAAAAATTTCACATAGTTTTACACTCATACACGTTTCAATTGCAGCATATTATTTTGTTACAATTCTGTTTTCGAAAGCCCGAATTCAAGAGCTGAGTGAACTGAACAGTATTTTTCCATTTCCATACTGAATCCCAAGCTATGAGTCCCGAATAAATTCTTGCATAGCTTTTTTCTGCTCTTTGATTTGAAAGATTAACATATTTTTATCAAGTATAATTCACAGATCATTAACAGCCAATGAAAAGAGGAATATATTTTGAATAACCAATGGGATGGCAATGGTAGGCGATATTTTGTCAAGTCGGGATAAATAACAGATTTATTTAATGCAGCCACTAACCTAAGAAAACAGGAAGTGAACTTAATTTCAATTTCTTCAGCTGCTTTGTTACTTAGCGGCGCTGAAATGTTATATGGGGAAATTGTAAAAGAAAAGAAATAATAATAAGAACTGTTAAGAAAAGAAGTAATAATGAAAAATCGAAGAGAGTCTAACTTTTCAAACTTTAATTGCAAATCAAAACAATAACGAAGACGACGCCGGCAATGGTTATGATAATGATAATGAAAAAAATGAAGCAATTCTAAAATCAATAGAATAGATGAAATATTTTTTAAAAGTCCCCTTAAAGATTCTTATCAGTTTTTCTTTCAACAATATTTGTCAATGTAGATATGAATATTTGATTGAATGGCTTGATCATTAGTTGAAAAATTGCGTACTCCAGTCTCACAGTTGGTTCATTCTTGTGCTTAATGTCGTTTTTGTAGACCGTTGTTTTATATTTTTAAATCTATGCCAACTAGTGTCAATTAATTTGGCTGTTAAAAAATCTATTGATAACATCATATAAAGAGTCAGCTGCACTTTGAGTCGAACGTTTTCTGTGAAATATATTTAGAAAAGTTGAATTCTCACCATGATCGCATGCATCCATGTAAGACAATCCGTTGCTCTGTAGACAGACAAGCAAAAAAGTGAAAGTCGGGGTTTCGTTCCCATCATATTAAAATTAATATATTTAACGGAAGACTTATTTAAAAATGATATTTATTTGACCAGCTTGAGACAAAATCAAGCGGAAGTAAAAAGTACGAATGAGGTTGTTGATGTAGGAAAGATGGGAAAAAGAAAGAGGAGAAGAACGAAAAAGTAAAGAAAGGGAGAGATGAAAAAGTGTATGGAAGAAAGCATGTAGAAAAAATCTAAGAAGGATGAAGGAAGTAATAGAGTAAATCAAGAATAAGAATGGAAAGGAAAGTGAACGTAAACAAAAGAAGAAGCATGAAGAACTTCAAAGTACTTGCAGCAAAAAAAGAAAAAGAGAGGCTGAGAAGGAGGTCAAAAGAGAGAAAGATTGAATGATAGTGAGATGCAAAGAAAGTGAAAGAGGCAAAATTAAGACAATTGAAACGAATAAAACATAAAGAGGAAATGGAAGAAAATAGTATTTTGAAATTAGAAGTTTAAATGCTGGTGAAGGGATATCAGATTAGGAACAGAAAAAATATTATTGAATCTAAAAAGGGCAGAATGTAGGACGCTTTTAGTCAGAAGAACATAGCTTACAGAGGGAGAAAATACGAGAAAAGAATAGAAACAAAAATCGAAATTATGCTCTCCGGTGCTAATGTTTAGCAAAGTACATTAGGAAACTTTTGAAAAGTAGCAATAAAATGTTGACTTTCAGTGCGAACATGTGTTTCTTTCTTTACAGATTAAAACATGATTATTTGGTATGAAAGATAGCGAAACATAATGAGGAAACGGAAATAAGGGAAGAGCAAAGGAGGAAAAGTAGAAAGACTGGGAAAAGGAGGCGAGAAAAAGAACAAAAAATAAATTACCAAGAAGATTGAGATTGTGATTAATTTTGGAATCAACTAGAGTCGTAAAAACATTTGATTTCCAACTAAGTAAGGAATATTTATTCATTCATTGATACGTTTCAGGTCAGCAAAACCCAACGCCATGCATGTGGATCAGATTTTGCAAATGAATTTTAGCTTGGACACTGGATTTGGCCTATTTTATGCACATATTGCTTCCATTTGATACTATTTTATAAATCACCGAATGACCACCCGTCTGTCAGTATGTACTCACTTACCCAAGACAACCTGCCCCCCCCCAAAAAAAAACACAAGATAAACTCATGACATTTTCTGTGTGTAACGCATTGAGCCTAGTGAGGTTTTTAGCAAATTAGTTTTTTGAAAATCTCCCCAAAATTTGATTAGTCTGGTCTTTTTTTTTTTGGTTGTTGTTTTTTTTTCTTTTTTTTTTTGGTTGGGGAGTGCAATGTAACTCTTTGGTGAATTGATCCCTTATTTTAGAGGAAGCGACTCTTATCTAATATGATGGCGTTGCTATGGAAGCAAAAGCTGCAGAGAAAAACAGAACAAAATTTAAAAGATCAAAATATTTCCTATGTATTATGCGAATTGAACGAAGGGTGTTGTTTCAAAAATTTTACATTTAATCGATCACTCTCTTCCCTTTGAAGTTACTTTTTCTCATACACGAAAAAATTCTAAAAAAAGCGGTCAGATTCAGTCGAAGCCGTTCATACTACATGAAAAATATTTTCCATAATCTTTTACGAATCTCAAGTGGTCTGAATGTACTTTTAACAGATCGTAAAAAGTCACAAAGTCACAAATATAACGTTTTAAAAACAAATTAAATCAAACACTCTCTAATTTTCATGTATCTATCTATTTCATTCATTCTTATAGCAATTGATACCGATTTAATATCGCTAGGGTGAGTATTTAATATAGTAGGATTACTAGGGATATTAATACAGAAACAGACAAAAACAGATCCATGATGTTAGTCTATTTCAATACTATATTTTGTGCTTCAGAATTCTCCCTCCTGCTATGATGATTTTGTCAATAACATACCGAAGAGTCACATCCTAACAGACTCTACCTAGCTCTCTACATCCAAGCCGTTCAAGCTACCCCAAGTACAAACTGAGACATTTGTGTCCTCTGCCAAGTAATAACATATAATTCTTTAGTGTTCACTCAGATCAACGAAACAGCCCGTTGATAGTTGCCATGCATCCCTGGCATAAGCACTTCTTCAGTTCCGCATACTCCAGCAAATTACAATGAACCTTAATATAGAGAGATTGGAGAGATACAGATATAGGATAATATCCAGTTTGATGATACACAGGGCTGAGTGGCAGAAGAAATGGCTAAAATTCGGAAAAAAGACGTTAGACGAGCCAAGTCGGAGTGAATCAGTAACAGGACAACAACGAAGTCCCTTTATTGTACACTCAATATCTGCTCATAGGCATCCACAGTATATAGTCCCTACTTGTTTCTTCTATAATGAGCCTGCTGGTTCTGCAGGTTTACATGAAGCATCAACCTAAAACCTTTACACAAATGTGCAGAAGTGTGATCGTAAACTTGAGAAAACTGCTCTGTCGGCTAAGCTTTCAGCAGGAGACATGATTGCTATTAAGGTCATCACCACTATACGACAGTGCCAGCCAAGCTGCACTCAAAGACAATAATGGAGATGATTCTTGCTTGAATTGCAGAACCTTTCCTGAGCTAGTGGCATTCTTGGAAGATATGAATAGTGATAAGGACAGTGTTCCTTTGTTAAAACTGATAGACATCATTCAGGTCAGACTGGATCAGCTTGGTCTGACAGTAGAGAAATGGATTCACACCAGCAGACTGAAAAACTTTCTGCGCTTTCTGATCTGAGGACACTTATCAGGATGATACAGACCTCTGAGTTTTGACAAGGACATTGAGTCAGCACTCATGAGGGCTTGTCACAATGACAGTGATATCATGCACTTGATATGGTATGTAAAGAGATCTCCTTTGATGGCTCGTACCTGGCAAACTGCCCGAAGAGGGTTGTGCCACCATTCCTCTTGGCTCTAGTCATGATACTCGATGGGGTAAACACCAAATGTAGGACTCAGCCGATCCAAACAACCATCATAAAGTATACCCTATCAAACTCCCAATTAATGATGTTCAACAGCGTAAAGCGTGGGTGGAACGTGAATTCACCAACCCCAGTATGTCATAGCCACCGCTGAGAAACACCCCTCCCTCTCAATGTCCATTAAGATCCATGCAGTTACACTAAGTAGTGGGCCGATTGGTACACTGTTCAATCTATAATTATGTGTTTCCTATGGTAGGCTGATGCGACTCACATCAGACATAATACACATATGTATATGTCTGCAAGCACTTCACAATGGAAAATAAAGCAGCGTTATGGACTGTTCACAACAGCAGCTGCAGACAACGTCAGCTACATCCATGTTAATCAACAGCCAAAGATTCCTTCCATGGAACTAGAATCTTGCTTACGTAGCATTCGTCACACATACATGGTGGAACAGATCAGTGTGTATAAACGATTAGAGTAGCTGTTCAACTAAGTCAGTAAAATCTCTGTCGTCAGCCTATATTGCTGACGCTGTAAACCCGGTGCATACACATTACCATGACAACACTGAAAGTCAATACGCCCGGAAACGTTCATCAAACTCCAACTTCCCTACAGTGAACTGCAAATTCAGGTAATTGATGGACAGTTCGACAACTGGTTACGGGGGGACTTATTACTGTAGAATAATAAATTATATGTCCTCAGGATTGTAGAGAACAGAATGAAAAAATTAAATAGTAACAGTTATTCTTACTTAATCAACCTTTAAAGTTAAAGACTACCGTAAACCAACTTGTTGGTGCAATTAGAGCCTTTCATTTTACAAATGTCATTACTGAGAGAGAGACAAGGGAATCTGCCCGCCGTAATAACCAAAATACTGGAGCTTAAAGAGCAAAAATCTGCTCAAAGAGAAAAGGGATTCAAATCGGCATTTGACAACAGGGATTTATTTTCTTCCTGTAGAGGTAGGGAGGACAATGCTGCTCCAAAAGGCAGTTTCTACAGTAAGAACAACGAGGCCAAGCAACAAGCGTGAGAGAGGCTGAATGTTACATACGGCTATTCCTTTGTAGTGAAGTGCACCTTCGGAGAAAGTCTTGACAGGTGGCCAATGATTGATGTAAAGGAGTTCGTTGAGCTGAGACTTCCTGCAAAAATGCAGCAACGCTATGCCCCTTATCAAACACCTTCAGGCACGACCAATCGCGAAGAAAACCAGAAGACGCTGGTCAAACCCCCCAATTAGGTAACATCAAGAGGGAATCGTCATGTCACAGACCAATTGAATCAAGCCAAAGACCTTCCCGAACTTCAGAGAGTTTGTTTCGTTCATCTCAAAGAAGCACGCATAGTATCGACATTGTTGGTATTGAAGCCCTTTGAAAGAAAGCCATTCAAAGAGATGCAGCAGCTAAGGTCAAATATTTACCACCACTGAGAAAGTCTTGGATACATAAAGATGGATTAGCCAGATCCAATAGTTCAGTCAAGAGTATGTATTGAGGGAAAACAATTCCATGCACACATGTCGGTAGCGAATGGTCCGCAGAGGGGAAAAAAGATCGGCCTGGACAATAAAATGTGTTTTACTTATCTAAGAAAGGGACATATTGACCAGGACTGCAAGAACAGAGCCATCCAACTCCACTACATGAAGACTGTTCCTCAGTAGACAAACCCTCTCCACCCTATTACACAGGTCACGCCCTGAATGTTGCCCTAGATCACACGATCAGATGCTGGATGGTAGCAACGACAGAAATTTCTAGGATCACTATTGAGTTTGAGCAACATGCCATGAAGCAACAGCATGGTTCGAGTGATAGTAGAAACAATCAGTGTGACCAGCAAACTATGCAAGCAGCATTCCTGAAGGAGGTTACAGTACATGTGACACTTCTGGAAGGGATGACTTATCCATTTCAGCCCAGACTTACTAGTCATTGACACAACGGTCGCCGGCTCAAGTTGTATGAACGATGAAGACCCTTGGTGAGGAGCAGTGCACCCAGTCTATGAAAGAAAGGCTAGAAAAGTGTAGAAAACCCATCACACAAACACTACCAATTATCAAGTTACCTCTGTTCAGTAGGCCACTGGTTAATATTGTTAAAATAGAAAACTCGTCGCACTAAAGATTGACAGTCCTGTTTTCGTGGTAGCACATCCCCTGTTGAACAGGTAGGAAAATCGACAATTTCTTCTCTTGTGAAAATCGGACAACCAACTTCGTCAGCTCTGTCAACTGAAGGAGGAATTCAAATCTACTGTGCTGTCTGGAATCATACCTACTAAGAATCAACAGTGTGCCTGTGTCTGGTGCAATAATTCTCGATGGTGCAGCTGTGGTTCAAATACCAAATTTTGGAATATTTCATTAGTATTGGGAAAGAGTGCTTGCAGCACACATTATCCCGATAGTGTCAAAATACAAAAAAGGTTTCCATATATCACAGACATCAATTTGGTGTTCAATCTACCAAAAAACACATTAGCAAAAGAATATCTTTTTTAACGTTCATCTTTACTTTGACCTTGACCTAGATACATGTCCTTGATTTCTGGTCGTAATAAAAGTATCACTAAATGGATGGGTATCCCAAAATCAGTGGAAAATGTTTTTCTACACTGTTTTATTCCAAAATTAAATGCGTTTGAACATTAGACCTGGTGGACTGGATTTGACCCCACACGGTCTTCAATAGTTAAACCTGACTTCCATCAACACCTGAAAATAAATATATTTGCAGCAGTATCAGGAATTTGCTTTTTTCATAAAATTCATAATTTTTATGATTATCCACTTGTAAAATCAGATGAGGCAGGTCTGGTGAGTCACTCAAAAGAAACTGTGATGTGACCAATGTCAATTGGTAGCATTGCCGTCTTAGAGTTATTAATTAAAATAACATTGGTGATTGGTGATTAAATTACATCTCTCGCATTTTGTTGGACCGTGATCGCTAACAAGTTTGAATTTTCAAAACCAGGCGTGAATACTGCAGGGCACGAACTAAGGCACTAATTTAGCAAAAACTCAAATTGTAAAATTGAGCCCCCACTAAAAACTCATTTGGGAAGGATTTAATTTTTTTTCTAGGAGCAAATACTTGAATTCTCAGTCCTCTCGTTCCATCAGTACTGCTTGTACACATGATACATAACCAGCCAGCCAGACAGATGGACTCATTTGAAAACTAAAGAAACCTATGTTCACAGTTTTGGTGACAGATTTGATAGACGGTTTCCGATAGAGAGGGTAAGTTATTCAAGGTGTGGTATAAAAAAGAGAAAAATAAAACAAAAAACAAAAAATAGGCAATCAAATAAAGAGGAAAATAAGAGAGATTAATAAATAGAAATGTGGATATCACACACACAAGCACGTAACAGACGATCAATGCCATCATTGTCCTAGTTCAGCTCCCCACAAATTTCATTGGCTGACAATTGGTGCTTAGTTAGGTCTCTTGCACTTTATACACACATGCCTAAATAACTTTCACACACACACACAAACACACAAACACACACACACACACACACACACATATATTTGTGTGTGTGTGTGTGTGTGTGTGTGTGTATGTGTGTGTAAAAGAAACAGTGAATACAAAAAGAGAAAATGGACATTGAAAAAAAGAGTTCAACGAAAACATTTTTGCATTGAACTTTAAAAAAGCAGGCATTATGAAAAAATGAACTCGTAAAATATAAATGGAAAATTGATTAAAAAAAGACATATAAAATGGTTCCATATAAGGGTGGAGATTAGAGCAAGAAGGACGGTATTGCTGAGTCTTATCAACTGAATGAATCCTGTCACACATTTCAGATCGTGTCAGATATAGGCCAGACATGCGGTGATCATAGGACATATGCACAGTTTTATATGTATGTACAGCTATACATGAATACCTACTGACTCAAACGCATACATTTGGAATGCCAAGCATATCACAATGCTTATTTATATTGCAATATATATATATATATATATATATATATATATATATATATATATGAATTATCAATTGCGTTATATTATATAGAAACTCATCTGAAAAGATTTCCTGTCGTCACACGGTTAATATATCATTCAATTTAGACAACGTAAATAGAATAAACAATCAAATAAAATGGGGCTGCCGCTGGAATCAATATAGCGATGCACTTACCATTGTGCTAAACAGTCGGTTGATAAAGCAAAGGCTGAATAACTGTTTTCAACCTAAATTCTCATAACGTTTATTCTCGGTCTATTTTTCAACGCAACATTAGGTATCTAAGAAATGGACAGAATGAGAACAAGCGGGCTGTTTAGCCCAATGGCGAATGCATTTCTACGTTGAAGAGGCTAAATTTTCGGTTGCAGGTTCAATTCCAGCGGCAGCCACATGCTCTTTGATTATTCTATTTAGAGAGTTCATTCTGTCAGACCAAAATGTCTATTTCTTATATATATATATATATATATATATATATATATATATATATATATATATATATATATATATATATATATATATATATATATATTCGTGTAAGTTGTGACAATGTCGAAAAATGCATTCATTTAGCCTCTGGGAAACAACATGGAGAAATGGAGGGAGAACCTCACTTGTTGAAAAGAATAACTAGGAACAATGAACATCAAGAGAGGTATCTTCCAGGGAGATGCGCTTTAGCCACTGCTATTCGTTATTGGCCTTATACTACTAACCTGTATATTACAAAAATATTGAGCTGGAGACAGTTTTGTCTCCGACAAGAAAAAAAAAGGATCAACTAATTGTTGTGTATAGATGATTTGAAGCTCTATGCAGAGGGGGGATAAGAACCAAGATCTCTGATTAAAAGAGCGAGAATATTCAGTGCAGACATCAAGATGGAATTTGCTATAGATGAACGTGCCATATTGACAATGAAAAGAAGAAGGGAAGACAGCGTGAAGCTACCCGATGAGCCTGGGACGAAAACTACTAGATTGAATGGAAATAACCCAATCAAAGCTATCAATATCTGGGTAGTAGTCGTTATAAGATATTCAGCTCCATTCGTGGATTGGAATAAGGAAGAAATTTTAGAGTTGGATAGATGACAAGGAAAGAGCACTGGCGATAGACTATATATATCGAGAAAAGGGGACGGAAGAGGTTTCGTTAGCATCGAAGATACCACAAGAACATTAATACATGGACAAAAAAAACGTCTAGGAAAGTGAAGAAACACTCATCACCATCGCAAAGGAACTGGCTGTAAAAAAAACAACGAAAAAAAACAAAACAAACAAAACAGTGAATGTGTTCCAAAGTAGAAGAGCAGAGGAAAGTAATAAAAAAATAGACTCATTTTTAAGATAAATAGAAGTGGTTGTTAGTAAGGATAGTTAATTGTGGCTTAAAAAGGGGAGGGTATGAAGAGAGAAATAACCCATTTTAGCTGCTCGAGAGAGAGAGAGAGAGAGAGAGAGAGAGAGAGAGAGAGAGAGAGAGAGAAAGAGAGAAAGAGAGAGAGAAATCAGAACAAATTGAATTAAAGCGAAGATGGATAAAGCTCAAGAAGATAGCTTAGGTAGAATAAGCAAGCAATCTGATGGAACAGTGAATCACCGATAAAGCGAATGCTGCATGTTGGCACAAAAGAATATGAAAGCCGTCATGATTGAATCGGGAAGAAAATCCACTGGAAAGCATTCTAAAATATGGATTTAATGTGAAGAGCAAATGGTACGAACATGAGCCAGTCATTCAAACAGACCATGACATACAAGCAAGGTTCCCGGACCTTATCATTGAAGATAATATGAAGAATGAATGTGTGACAGTTGATTTCGCTATTCCACACAACAGCTGCGTTTAAACAAAAGAATTCAAAAAATTAGAAAATACCAGGATCAGCTGAGGACTTGAACAATTGTGAAACGTGAAGGCATGGATCGTACCTATAGATATTGGGGCACAAAGGACAACCATAACAAACTCCATGAAAGACTCAAAGAAATTGGAATAAAGACAAAGATCGCTGAACCGGAGAATCTGACAGAATCCTCATATCGGAGGACCTGAGGGTCTGTGTAAGTGCGAATGAAGATCCCACAATATGATTTTTCGGCTGCAAATCGTCTGGAATTTTTTGTATTCTTCAAGAATTGGGGGGGGGGTATCCCAATTCAAAAACTTGATAAAGTTTAAAGGAAGTAAAAGTAATTAACCCAAATATATATAAGCCATAGTTTCATAAAAAAAGACAGACATTAAGGGTCCAAACTATATTATAGTAGCATCGTTATAGAGCCTGCCTACCGAAAAACAAATCGTGTTTTGGAAAAATGATTTCTAATGGAAGTAAGTGAAATATTTCCAAGTCATAGCTCCGTGAGGACAGGTCCAGTTCAGCATTAGAATAACATCGTAAATAGAATCTTGGCGCCAAATTAAGTAAAGTGATCCGAAATACTCCAAAGCCGAAGTTACGCACGATGGCTGGAAAGTAAGGATCCAGGTGAACATTATTATAACATAGGGAATAGAACCCCAACCTGAATTTCGTGTTGTGGTACAATAATTCCTTAACAAAGCAAAGAGAAGTAGTCAAAATACTTCAACAGCATATCATCGTGCAATAGACAGGAATTGAGGGTCCAGTTCAGCAATGTAGTTACCTCAGTACAAACAATATTGAAAAATTACACTGTTCATTATATTCGTATTTCACGTCTGTCTGTGTTTTTGAAGGCGTCGGTTGGTCGGTCGGTCGGTCGGTCGTGATCTGTTAATAATGGTGCTAAAACTTAAAAAGTTATCGTTACAACGCAACCTGATCTCAACACAAGATCTAAATTTC
>OY735216.1:12370440-12550440 GCA_963457665.1 Thysanoteuthis rhombus | reverse complement strand
CATCAGAGCGAGGGAGAGAACTACGTATAACGAACACTGACATAGTAAAAGATTTCGGATTTTTCATCAAATATTTGTGGGTTGCATACAATTATATTTGTTGATCGACTATAGTTTATACTTTTCCTGACTTACAATCATTTCATACAAACACATACCGTGTCTGGACATTTTGTAGAATAACGTTTCGCCGACATACAGTCAGCTGACAGTTGTTTCGTCATGCAGATGCCTCGTCGAAAAACCTTTTTGCCGACATGATATTCCGCTGAGTTGCCATTTCACGTACTGACACTTTATCGAAAAAAAAAATTGTCGGAAAGATATTTTTTATTTTGCCTTTTTTTACACATGCATCTGTATTTTCATTGTCTCGAATATGAATACTTCATATTGCAAAAAATAGATAAATAAAGCTCAATCGATTTAAAGTAAATTTGTATTTATTTTACCTACAGACTTTGTTGTCTTTTATTCATTGTCCATTTAAAGCAAAAAAAATTCTCAAAAGTAATTTTATTTTACATCTTAAATAATATTGTAAAAACAAGATGGTAAAACAAATATGAAATTGAATTTTGAGAATGGATAGAAATAATCCAACTGACATGGACCACCGTATTTAAAGAAAAAAGTAAATAACCAAAATTCAAAAGATTCACCCTTAAATTTTTTCTTATCTTTGCTAGGAAGGAAAAGGCCCACACTTCCGTCTAAAGAAAAGGCGAACAAATTTCGATTAAGTCGAATGGGACTGTTCCAAACTCTGGATTCATAAGCTACCCGAGTAGAAATATCCTTACGACATGAATAAAAAGTTTTCCATCTAACGTCAGTCGGCGAAATGCCAAGTCAGCGAAAGGTCATTTCGACAAACAGGTTTCGACAAATCAAGCCAAAAGAGAGTCTTCTGTTCGTTCCTGAAATGATTCCTCAATATACTTTCTTTTTTCGAATACAGGAAGACTAAATCGTAAATTTGATACCATCCATCATATGATATTTTTACTTGCGTACGGTTTTGATATAAAGTGTTCTGAATTTATATATATTAACCATGTATATTACATATTTAAGATGGAATGTGGCTACAAACTTCTCACCGAGTTTTGTAGAATCCATCCCTTATCAAATGGCATGAATATTCTTGACTGGGTAGTTGTGAGGGATTTGAGATCTTTTCTTTTAAATCGAACCTTACAGTTTAGCATAAAAGCTATAGAGATGCATCCAATGACAAGGACAACCTGTGTTTTATGTGATTAAGAGAACCCCATAGTATGTAGAGTGATAGAGTAGTCATCGAATTTGCGAATATGCACATATTCTGCCAGACAAAACAATTAGGAAATTCTCTACGGCGATATGCATTGAATGCAATGTATCATATCATATGATGTTTTCTAGACATGATGGCACAAACACAAGATCGGGTATTGCAAGAAAATCCACCAAAGGGTTCAAAGAGAGACCCCCTTTACCATTTATACTGGTTTGATGATTTATGTCAAAAACCAAACAAAGAGGACCGTTTGATAAACTGTCAAGTAGAGGTATCTGAATCTCCTGTGGGAGGACAAGACTTTTCAAACAAATCTAAGAGATGGATGTGCTTGTCCATGTACACAGAAGAGTGATGTGTTCACAATTAGCGCTGACGATGACAACAACCACAATCCTACCGCTAAAAATCGAATAGGTTCATTTCAAGGCACAGAGATATCTATTCTTCTATCTCATCAGCACAGATACTACAAACAAAAGTGTGATGGTCCTGCTGCCAGCCGAGTATTCAGATATTGCCACAGTGTCTTTGAGTCAGACAAAAATAGTATCACCTACTGCAGAAGGGAAAAATTTGCCAAGAGCAAACAGCTAGATCACTTACCGACAGAGGCTGCTCTCAAAAAGAACATTAAGAGAGCTGCATACAAAGCAAGACATATTTTGGGGTAGTCGACCATAGCAAAACAACACATACCAGGCCCATCTGAGTAGGGATGAATCATAGAGTGATTGTCAGTACTCAATGATAATCTGCAGACGAACGATTCTTGAGACTTTCTTTCAATTTGAATTGTTTGATGTACTGTGCATAAAAGTTTTCTCTGTGTATTTTGAACGAAGAAGTATATCATGTATGTACATTATCGTAATTTGGTTTGGTGGAACAGACCAGTGTCATAAATTGCATTCAGTTACTTGCAATTATACATTGAATGGATAGAATTTTTGTATCAGCTGATGTACACTTGGCACAATTGAAATGAAACATTTTTTATGGCGGCTATTTTCAAATGAAGATGGAGGCTGCAGTTTGGGTCAGATCTTCCATAACCTGTTTTTATATGAAATAGAATTCGACCAGTATGTACCTTTTTTTACACATTTTCCGCTTCGAACAATTCTGGTGAAAATTTCAAATAATCCAATGTTTTATATTACGATTCTTTTTAATGTAGTCGTTTTGATATGAAGATGACAGAAGAAGACCGTTTGTGTCTTTTTCAATATAAAGCAGCATTAAGAATTTTACAAGCATTCAAGCTTTCTTTTCACTTTTACCCCCATTTGAAAACTTCTGGAGGAAATTCCAACTAATCCGTATTGGAAATTTTATTTTTTATGGTAGCAATTCATATATATATATAATGAATATGGTGTGTGTTGTTTTTATATTAAAAAAAAAACATTGTTAAATCTACCAGGATTTTAGTTTGTGCACTTTTTTACCCTTTGAACAATTCTAGTAGAATTATCAACGAATTTACTGTACTATATTGCTAATTTTGCTATTTTTATAACGGCTATTTTCAAAGGAATATGGCAGCCGCAGTTTTCATCAGATCATTTGTGCTTTGTTTCAGTATGATTGAGCAAATCCATGAGCATGCAAGCATTCACATTTTTTTATATTCAATACTCTATGTTGCAAATTGCTATTTTATGGCAGCCATTATGACATGGAAATGATGGCCTTGCTATTAGTCAAATCGTATGCATCTTGGTTTCATAAGCAAGATAATTAAAAAAATCTTCCAGCATGTGAGTTTCAACACGTTTTTCCAAATTTTGAAAAATTTCAGTTTTATCATTCTACGATACTATCTTGTGAATTTCGTTTTTATAGAGGCCATTTTGAAATAAAGATGGTGATCAATGTTTTGGTTGGATCATTTGTGCCTTGTCTTTATGTGAAAACGCATTATAAATCTACTAGTTTGCATTTTTTTTTAACATTTTTCTCTTCATATTTTGAACAATTGTAGATGAAATTTCAACTAATCTGCATTGTGAATTTTGTCCTTTATGGCATCCATTTCGTAATGAATATTGCAGCTGTACTATTAGTCAAATCGTGTGACTCTTGGCTTATATGAAAGAGAATTGAAAAAAGCAACCTGTATGCAAATTTCCACATTTCTTTTTAATATTTTCAAGCTATTTGGTTGAAATTTCAACTGCGAATGACACAAAATATCAGTACGTTGAATTTTGAACAAAGGGAAGGAATGCCTACCGGTAATGCATTGCTAGTATGGTTTATTAACATGAACTATCAGGTGTTTTGGTTGGATAAGTAGCATAAGGTCTCTGTGACGTCATTGATATAAAATAGCTACTGCTATGGAGACTCATTCAGATTTTCATCAGTAACTAAGTTTGTTTTTCTAAATTTGCATCGATAATAATTTGTTAAGCATCTAAAGAAACAACAAAAATTAATACAGATTTTTCACCGTCACTGAGCTGTACACGAGGTCGCCCTTATCAAATGTACTGGTCACAGAACTGCTGCATACCTCTGAAACTATTAAAGATAGAAGCATGCTGTTTTCACCATTCAATAATAAGTGTTTTGAAGATTCATATGGATTTTTTTAAAAGATCTGACCCTAACCGACCTGTTCCTTACGCCTTTCGAATATCCATAACTCAGAAGCTGATCAAAATAGGAACAACAGGTTTTCAGTTATCAATAGCCTATTATAGAATTATGAATGCAGCAATTGTGATGGTTAGCAGAAGTTGGATAATCATGTTGTTTTTGAGGATGTAAACCTTGCTAATACGGGCGTGAAATACACTAGCTTAGCACAACAACAATCAACGTTATTTCACATCTATAAAAGCAATGACTACCTCATTTTAGTGCATTTTGAGAATGAACAAAGTTTTTTCAAGTATGTTTTTTTCGAACTTTAGAACATCGAAAAAAAAAATAAGTAAAAAATAATTTTGGGGTGCAATTTTGTGCTGAAACTTGCTAGAAACGAATCCGCTCTAAAAAGGGAGAATATAATGCTCCTTCAATTACGCAATGAATATAAACAACAATTTTTCACAATTACCTAGTTATGTTCAATTACGTAAATAATCTCAAAAATCATTTTCACTTTTTTCTGATACTCTAATGTTTGGCGAAAACATATCCTGAAAATTTTTATCCATTCGCAAAATACGCACTGAAAATGAGATAATCCTTGCAATACGGGTGTAAAATAGAGTTGTTTGTACGCAGTGTTTAGCTACTCTATACATCTATATAAGCAAGGACCATCTGCCTCGAAAAAAAAAAAAGACTGTAATTCCCCAACTACGAAAAACTACCACACTTTCCGCATACGTGATAAAAATCAAAATTATGGGATATCGACTGGGAAAAATCGTATGTCCGAAAGGTGGAGTCATTTAAAAAAAAAAAATCTATATTCTTCAAAACACACGTTCTTCTCTCCGGAACCCCTTCAAAAGACAATGACCTTTCCTTATATATATATATATATATATATATATATATATATATGTAACGTTTGAATGTAGAAGCTGAGAAAGAATCGTTTATGAAATGAAGATTTATTGAGTATATTGCAAAAATTTCACTTTGTTCGTCCACTATTCGGATATTTTTTCCTTTCCTTCTCTACAACGATTAAGTCCTGCCCTTCTTCCTAGACAATTTGATCAGTCTTAATCTCAGGGTTCTAGAATATTTCACTTTTTTCATGGCCGTTTCTTGATCAGATATTATTCATCTTTCTACAGCCAAATCCAAATCGTTTGTGCTATTTTAAGTTAATCGCTTTTCACACTCTTTTTAGGTAAGCCTGGATATTTTTTCATTTCAATGACATATGAAAAGACCAAACTTTATCAGTACGCAAAAAAGATCTAGATGTGTACGCATGTGTGTGTGTATGTGTGTATGAGTACGTATTGAAACAAATAGAGATTGATTTTTAATCAGAACACAATGACTTAATTTTTCCTCTGACTATTAATTGTACTGTGTTTCTTGTTTCCTTTTTGCTCTTTCATTTATCTCTCTTGCTCTTATATTATTTTTTCACACTATTACCCATGATTTTCCATTTTTTAGTGTTTTGTCATTCTTTCCTTCATTGTTCTCTGGCAGCCACGATCAAGGAATAGAGAAACTAGGTCTATTAAGCATTTACTGTGTTTCTCATCTTTATCTCTTGTTTTTAGTATACATCCAATCTTTAGTTTTTAACACTTGCTTTTTTTTTCAACATTTAGTTCTTGTAAACATCTAAGGAACTTCCAGCATTAATAGCTAGAAATACGATACAGTTTAGTGATGCTGACTGAATAATTGGTATAATCATTTTCAACGAACATAAGTATGTTTCCGTCGTTACCAGTTGGTCTCCAGTCTATAACGTTGTTTTTGTTAAATCAATCACAAGGAAGCTTAAAAAAAAACAAAACAAAAAAAAACTCACTTCGGTCAACTTCTGATTCGATTAAATCGACTTGACACATTCAGTTTTCTCTATCTCTCTGTATATTTTATATTTGTTGGAATAAATCAACTTGATACACAGACAATACCTAACATTGGATACTTCATTTCTCTTGGTATCGTTGAGATTAATCAGTCGACTTATTCAAATTTAGTTATGAGCATTAACTGAATAAAATCTCTGAGTGAACACATTTCAATGAAAGTTATTTTATGATAACTTCATTTCAATCTCATTCTTTAAGCAGACATAATTATCTTACATATGAGATTCTCAATTACACTAAATCTCATTCAAATGATTTTCTTAGATAATTTACTTGGATGCCGGTTTATAAGTGATCATGATTGGAAAATATATCATACTGTTTTAAATCAATACATGCTGTATCTCAGCAAAATTTTGCAATGGTCAAGATTTATAAACATTATCATATTTCTCCATAAACCAAAGACTGAAGGTATTATCTTTATGAAATGTTCACAGCGATCACTTTTGGTATTTTTTTTTTTTTTGACAACTCCTCGATTTTTCTCGCTTAGTCTGATGAAACAGCTAAAATCGTCTTATTGCGACGTCCTCTTGTTTCCAGAGAGTCATAAATGAATGCATCATCTATCAAGCAAATTCTTAAGACGAACGCCGAATAATTGCGTTGTCTTTCTGCAAATGGTTCTTCCATAAATAATGTGAACATATTTTCTTTTACCTTTCACCATTCGTCATCGGAGAAGTGCCTTGTATACTGTCCTAGCTAACACTTATACGAGGTTCACATTCTCAGCAGCTAGGATTTACGAGCAAGAAAAAAAGAAGATGAACAAAAAGTCCCCTTCCATTTTGTGCGTCATCGCTTAAACATATGCTAGACACACGGACATATATACTCGCACACATGTAGGGCTAAAAAATATTCTCTATCCTAAAATGTAGAAAAAGGACTGAGAGAAGAATCAAGTTTCCAAACATTGCTGCTGTTTCATTGAAAAGTTTACGAATGCAGAGATGATATGACTGATAAATAAATCGGGATGAAACTATGCCAAACAGCTTTAGGTTGAACTGTTCTTTCAGATACACGATGAACTCTCCTCACATTTCTTACTGCACTTAAAGAGAACGGCTTTTATTATTGCACTCGAATTATCTTAACAAATCTTTCTTTCTCCCATTCGTAAACCTAAATTTTTAGCTTATTTTAACGTGGCTAAAATCATAAAACCTCACCTATATAGCTGTCTGTGAAATATATGAGATGCCTAATAGGGAGTTATATTATAGCACGTAAGAATTTGTGTTTGGCCTTATTTGACAGTGTGGTGCGTATGAGTCAATCAATTTGTTACTTGAAAAAAGAAAGAAAATCAGCTTATCCAGTTCTTTTCAAATGTTCAAATATGATGACAGATTGTTCGCAGAATGCAATATGTTAATTTACTTTAATTCATTTCAGTTTGCTGTGGCATCTCCAGATTATTTGTTTGATTTATTAAAACGGAAAGATTTCAATTTTCATGGGTTTAAAAACAAAATAGTTTGTGTTTCAAGAAGAAGGTCATAAATAGGAGCAAGGAGTGAAAAATGCATTCTGTAAATTTCTGTTGACTTGCAGAACCATAAACTCATCCTTTAATAATATTCACTCAACTTAGTCTTATTCACTCGCTAAGAAAATATGTCTCCAATAATCTCCCTGATTATCAGCATATAAATGAACAGGCATTTCATTCCCACCTTGCATATAAATTGAATAATTATTCCGGAAAACTGCAGAAAATAGAGCCAAGTACTCTTGTTTGCTTGATGATAAAGCAACTGTAGTTTGTTCCTTTGATGTACTAGAAATGAATGAGCTATGATACTTATCTAATTTGACACAATACCATGAAATACTTCTATCCTCAGAATTTGCCCATTCATGATAACAAAATTCTATAACATTCAGATTATCCTAAGACTTTTGAAACGTAAGACAGTAATGTTATGTCCCCTTAATATACTTCTATGAACAAGATTTTCGCCTTTTTTTTGTGTGTGTGTGGGGGGGGGGGCTTGAATAAAACCTTTTGGTTGTTCAACATATATTCTACAATTATTTCGGCATGAAGATATACTGTCTTAAAATTCACCTGTCGGACAATAAAATTGTTTTGCTCAGCTAATTGCATCAACAGTCTTACTAATCTTGTCCAAGGTTTTGGAGAGAATGTTTCTTGATTGTCAAGACTTTAAATCTGATGACATTCTTTGCTTTAGATTCTTTTTCATTGTTGGATATTAATTTTATCGCATAAACTCCAACTTTTATGTCTTTGGGGATGGGTGTCTTTTTTGAGCACATTTATTTCATCATTCATTGCTATTTCTCATTTATTTCTTCCAGAAGATGATACTGCTTCTTTATATGTCTTAGGGATATCTGTCAATCTATGGTGATGTAATCATTGGTGCAATTTGCTATGTCTTAATCATCAGGATTTATATACTCCTCAAAATGCTTCGGACTTTTGCTTTCTCTTTGGGGATATCTTTCAGTTTTATCACTTTCTCTCATTTCTCTAACATTTTTATTTGAATTCGATGCTTTGAATGTCTTTTCATGTTTTTTATCTCTGATATTTTTTCTCTGGTAGAGGTGTTTTGTATAGGAAAAAATCGTTATTTGCAAAATAATCATCATTAACGTATTCAGTTCTCTGTTGAACTTCTCAATCATGAGATATTACGCATCTAACTTTGCTAAATTTTTTTTAGGATTTGATAAGGTAAGCTGTATTGCCTATGTCGTATCCGACAAAAATACCCTATTCGCTTCATGGATCTAATATCCTCTTATTTTGAACACAAGCGAAACATGCTGAACCAAAAATATCTCTGATGTATGTTGAAGCTCTAACTGCATAAGGCCATAGTTTCTTGGGTAAGTTTGCATGAAGTGCTACACATCTTGCCATGTCAAAAACAGATCTATATGATCTTTCTGCTGTCTCATTTTGATTTGGCGGATAAGACGCTGAATATTCTTGTCTTATTCTATCTTTCACAATAAGTGTCTTGATCAAGTGAGCAAGTGAATTCTGTTTCATTGTTTGTTCTAAATCTCCTAATTGATCCATAGGATGTAGTATCGGTCAAAAGCTTTTCAGTAGCGACTGAAGTTTCAATTTTTATTTATCAAGAAATAGATCATAACCAAACCAGAATAATCATTAACAAACGCTATCTTGAATTATCTATTGAAATTGGTTCTACTGGACTAGATATGTCGTATTGTATCAATTCAAGTTGTTACTTGGCTTTTTTTTCTGGTTCTGTATCTCAAAGTATTGCAATATGTTGAAATATGGGGCCACAATTTCAGAAAATGTATTCTTCTAGTTCTGACACTAGTAGGAACATAAAGCTTTCCATTTTTCTTCATGTCAAACTTATCACCATTATGAGCTCTTAATTGAGTAAAATTTGGTAAAAAGTTGATTGATGAACCATTTTCTGCAGCAGTCCTAACAGAAAATACAGTTTGCTTGTAAAAAGGAATGCATAAAGCATTTTTCAAAATCACTTAAGAAATGAATTTGAAACTTAATTCGTTTCAACACTTGATTATTTCTCTTAGTCTGAGTAACTTTGTCATCACCACATGATTACACTGCAAAAGCTTGAAAATTCTCTTTCTCGTTATGTAAACAAAATCAAAAGAAATTCCTGAATCGACAACGGCGCATCTTTCCAGAAAATTTCATCATTGAGAAATTTTGGAGATATTGTGTGGACAAACAAACGAAAAAAGAAAGGCAGTCAGACACGCATTGCAAAATCTTCTCAAGAGTTTGAATAAATAAACATTTGAAGATTACAGCAAAATTCAGCATTATAAGCTATAGCAATGTGTATGTGTGAGTGATTCCTGTGCGTCTCAATGCATTGACCGAGTGTTGTACTCATTGTAAAGAGGTACATCAATGAATCTGTCTAGCTATGAATAAAAGTATTTCTCTTTCAACAAACCAATAAGTATCTATGTTTCAATGACCTTAATTCTGCAGTGAATGAAAAACACTTAAATCAATCATTATACAACGAACATTACGATCAAATTTCTGCTGATTACCATGTGTCAGATTTCGGACTTATTGATCTACCTTCATATGAATATATGGTTATTTATAAGAGGATGGAGTAGTTATTCCAGGATGTGTTTTACTTCACTTTGTTTCCTATCAGCACCATATGTCTGCCATCATCACCAGCAGCAGCCTTTCAACGCCTGTCGTTGGACATAGACCTTCTCTAAGATTCGTCTGACCTTTCTATCTTAGGCGCTGCGGAGCCAGCACTTTCTGAACTCGTCTACACCATTTCATAATTTGCCAGTCACAGTTTCGCATAGAATCTCTGGGGGTCCACTTGTGATGTCCAGTGGTAGACTGAAATTCTTGCTTCATGACCAGCCCATTGTCTTATGAGTTCTCTTAATGGGTTCTTTAATATCGCTTACTACCGTCTTTCGTTTAAAATACTGTGTTGTCTTGTGATCTCTGTGTGTGATGCTGAGCACGAATCGTTCCCGTACACGTTGCATGGTTCTCATTTTAAGGTTTAGACTTTTGGTTAAATTCCACTTTTAAGCTCCATAGGTGACTATTGGTTGTATACTCCTCTGTTTAGCATTAGTAGGATTTTCTTATTGTTGAAGGTTGAGCTTTCTCTACCGAAAGTTTGCCAACCTCAAGTGATTCTTTGCTTGATTTCTTCTTTTGAAGGTTTTCAGAGAGATTTGTTGTCCTAGGTAGATACAGTGGTTTACTTTTTTCAGCTATGCGTTTTCCATTCTGATTGTTGTGGTTTGTCCCTGACATGTTTATCGTACATGACATATGTTTTACAGAAGTCAATGTGAAGACCAATTTATTTGCTTTCTTCATTCAGTGCGTCTAGCTTTATTGGGAGATAATGAAGTTTCCCAGCAAAAAGGAAGATGTTGTCAGCAAATCTGAGGTGACTTAGTCTAGGCTTCGAAAGAATATCTCAAGGCAGGCTGTGAAGAGTTCGGGTGGGTTGGTATCACAGTGTTTTACCCTTTTTGCAAACCAAAAAGGTTCAGAGTCTTTATGTAGCGTTATAAAATAACTGCTGTGTCGGTAGATATGTAGCAGAATCTGATATATAGGAGGTGTAAGCTTTGTTGTACGATAGTAACAAGAACTTGAGCATTTCCATCGAGTTGAAGGCCATCTTGAAGTCAACAAATACTACAGCGTCTGGCATTGTATATTCTTCTGCCTTCTCTTTTAGTTGATTCATGGAATGGAGATGATCGATGGTCGAGTAGCTTCCTCTGTAGCCAACCTGTTCGTTTAGTGTTTCGGTGATTCGGTTAGTGATCATTTGGGTGAAAAAGCTTTAGTAGGCTTATGAGCCTGTAGATCTTTCGGTTTCCCTTTTTATAAAACTGCATTATGATTGCAGTGTTCCAATTTATCACTCTGTTTGAGACATAAGTTGAATAGAATGACTAGTTTCCAAGTGATGACATGACCATTTGTTTTTTATTATTCGTGACTTTTATACTTTGTTTATGGTTATGTGTCCCCTGTTTGGAAGAATAAAAGTTTTTGTAAATCTCTATGGTTTTGAAGGTCCTGTCTTTCTCGAGAATGCTTTGATGACTACTGTTGTGTATCCGTCAGCCACAATCTAATCGGACTAGAAATTGAAATAGTACACTTATCGCTCTCAGCAAGCGACTCCTAGTTGAGATAATCATGAGTCCATATAGTTTTCATGACAACAAGCATAAATTAACATTTATAGAACGCTTTGTCAAACTCGACTGATGACTGTGGGGCTAAGACGTACATTTCTTTTTGCATACAGATGATTAGATGGCTGATGTCTGTTATTCAACGGTTTGGATCAGCATCTCGTTGTGTACCAATTTTAGTCTTTCAGACCCAACTTCAACCAATGACTAAAGGAACAAAGCTGATAAAACATTATTTCTACAATAACCCTATAAGGACTTTGAGTAGAACATTTCAAGTTGCTCTCATGAATTTTCACGTATTAGAATCTGGTATAATGATACTAGGCGCCGTTGCCCAAAACGTCAACAAAATGGTGATCATTCATATACTATCAATCATTCTAGATTTTATGGTGGATATCTGTCAATTATCCTAATGTTAGTACTCATTGTTTATTTAGTGATTTGTTCAAATAGCCTTTCTCAGAATCAAAATTTTCGAAAAGAATAAGCGTACTGAGACCTGGTACAAGTAAATAGACATCATTATTTCATTCAGTTTTTACACTGAAAAATGACAACTACTCGGTTCACTATAGAAAAATAACTGCACAATTATTTCACAATGTCTCATACTGCAAAGGGAACGGAATTGTCGTATTTTCATTTATGATATGAAGATCACTAGCCGTTCAAAGCTTCCATTGCATTGGGAATATCGATTCAGAAAAACAGGCAGAACTTCTAATATTCGGTTACTTAAACAGAGCCACTACCATTTTTTAAAAATCTCGGATGGAACGTCATATCATCCAGAAAAAAACCCTCTAGGATATCAGTTCCCAAAAGGATTAAAGCGACACTTGGGCACACGACAATCTTCTGATATGGATCCTACTGAACATGTCTGGGACATTTAACATCATGACATAAAGGAAATATCCAGAAAATATTCTACCAAATATTCCCTTCATTTTTAATGTCCCACAAGAGAAACTAAAAGATCTGATAAATTTGAAGCTTGACAGAATAAAAAACTTAAAAATAGACGGTAACTGAAAGTCCACCAGTTTTAAAATCTCGAATATTCTCGAATTGATTAGATCGCTAAAGAAAAGCTTTTTTTTCCAATTCAGAGGTATTCATTTTCTTTTATCATTGGATGGAAATAAAAATGCTCTCATCACGACAGATAGTAACATGATATTACGCTATACATGTTTGCAACATATTGATCATCTTTTATTTTCATCCAAATTTTTAACAAGATAAGCTTTTTCTGATATTATTAATTGCTTATTAAGTGATGTGCAACTGTTTTGAAAATGTCAGGAAAACCAGTGTAAAAAAGAAGAATTTTCTAATAATCAAGAAATGTATTCGAATATTAGTTTTAGAACGAGGGAGGGGATTTGAGAATGAAGTTTTGCATTATGTTGCAGTAGAACTACTGTTTACACATTTTAAATTCATATAATAGAGTAATTATTGTAAATAGTAGATATTGATATTTCGTCACATTTTTGCACAAGCAAAATCAAGATATAATGAAGATATAGTAACAAATGATTGATCAGAAAATAGAATGCAGACAACAGGCATAAGTGACTATTATTCAAGACTGAAATCGAAATGAAGACTTGAATTTTGTTCTAGTACTATCTTTGAGTTAAAAAAATGATACATCGTTTTAACTAGACTTCGCTGTAAAGAGTAGGTCAGGATTACTCTCAACGATAATCATTCATACAATGCTCTGGGAAAAGTAATGGTTAGCGAGCCAGTCTATAGTGCAACAGTAGTAAGTGTAATCCTCATTGGGAGCCCAACACTTGTGGCCTTGGGTCAGGCCAAGTGAAGTAAATACCCATAATATATTATGCCAATGTGGTTTTTACAATTTGTAGTTTTGGCAGTCACATCTTTTAAATTTCAAAAATTAATATAAACATAACCAACTTATTTTCAGTTGATAAATTACACATATTCATACGATATTGTTTAAATGCGTATGCATATGCAGATATGTTTGTGTGTCCAAGCAGAAACATAATCCCACTAACTCTTTTGTCAACTTGAGACCCACCGTGTTTTGGCTCATATTTGTGCATTAGAATTATCAGATTTGGTTGATATAGTTTAAATTAGAATAGTTGTTACTTTTCAATTTTCACATCCTACTTCATTTAGAACTTATTGATGACTTTGCAGTAAGGGAAGATATTGGTTGTTATGAGTTTTTTCAATACTACAATTTTTTTTATCAAAATGAACAGTGATCTCAACAAAAAATATCCATGGGATTTTTCGAAGAATATTGAAGATTTTTTTTTTGTCTGTGGGGACGTTTTGTAGATGCGGTATTTTGTAAATATATCCAACCGTATACATACATACATCAGTAAGTCTGTAAATTAAAAATTAAAATTGCAGTTAATTTATACAAAAAATATCAATTTTCAATATAATCTCCTTCTTTATCAATCACTTGACTGGACACAGACTTGATCCAATCTCGTAGATTCACAAAAATCATTCATTTCTTCAAAATTGGTGCACTTGTACAAATAGAAATTTGGGAATATATCTATGCACATGCTATGTGAATATATTCAATATTTACACGTTAGTACATAGGCTAGCAGGTATACACAATAACATGTCGAAATCAAGTTGATTTCGCGTGCTCCTAGCCATCAACTTTTGTTCATTATTGTTCATTAAGATGATAAAAACGTTCCTCAGTCAATGAAATCCCAAGCCATTTATAAATAATATCATTGTACAATTTTGTATAACAATATTGTAGAAGTGAAAAAAACCCCAACGAATTTCTAAGTGTGTCAGAAAAAACCTTGACATCTTTTAGATTTATTACAGTCACTCAGCCTTTATTCTTCTCAAGACATTAAAATGATCAGTAGTTGCATCATAGTAGCCTTTTCCCTATGTTGATTGACGCAGTTTGATGTGAATACCAGTGTTTTTGATCTCATCAAAATATATCGGTTGATTTCATATTTCAGATTCTATCATTGCTTCTTTCACAAGCCTCATATTAGTAAATTATCTCCTTCTCTCGGAAAGGTCAAGTCTTCTCTTCAAACAAATTTTGAGAGTTCTTGCATTCACCTATGCGACTGCCAGTTCAACAGTTGCTAGCTTTTAATTTAAATGTTTCAAAGAAAATAGAGAAAAAACATGCATCAGCGCATAATTTTTCTCCAAAACGACAAGTTGAAGCTTTTATTAACTGTATGCAATTATATATTTAAGTGGATCAGACGGATAACACCAGATGATAGGGTTGCACAAAAACTGAGTTAAGTGGCTTCGCCATACCCCTGTATAATGTTGTTACGATATTCATACACGGAGGGCTATAAATGCTTTCTCGGCTTTTATAAATTCACACGAAAATGGGTGATACTTAGAGCGGAAGGCGCACCAAGTTTGATGCTTCTTGATAGACCTTCACAAATTCAGCTCCACCTTCTCTTGATAACATATGTCTTTTATTAGTATACGCCAACTCTTGTTCAGAAAGAATCCACTCGCCATGGTGCTAACGTAAGCGAAGTGGAACTCCGAGGCGACGTTTTCAGGGTAAAAGAGAGTAGGGAAGGGTTTCCAGTAGGAACTAATTTACTGATGTATGTTTTTGAAATCTAGCTACGTCGGAGGAAAATAGAAAAAGAAAGATGTGTTTGATGAGTCTAATTCTTTTAAAATTCTCACCCATTGTTTCTATGATAAAACAATCATAGAGCAAGTGATTGACAAATCGTACAATAGACAAATATTGCTTCTCGAAAGTTCAGTTTCAATCGATGTTATCTTTGCCTTCCTGAATTCCCACAGAATAGATGCTCAACGTAATGCTATATAAAATAATCATCTATCGTCTTATTTCATATAAATATGATAAAAGTCACTTGGATCTCACATCATAGACTGCATCAAGATGATCTTCCGGAACCTAGACAGGGAAAATAAAGGAATCAGAATAGACGGCAAAAACCTGAGGAACCACAGATTTGCGGGATACATCGTCCTTTTAGCTGTGAATATTCATTACCTCCAGATGATGCTGGACAGACTGAACGGAGAAAGCAAAAACGTTGGCCTCCAACGTTGGCCGACAAAATATGAGATGGCGTGACGAACTACATAAGTTCATAAAGTACTGGCTCCATGACACCCATGGTAGAGAGGTCTGGCGAATCTTGGAGAGGGACCAAAGGCGTACGCTAAAAGGCTGATGATGATGAATACCTGCTTACGCAGCTAAATTTTTGGCTGGCTATACAATGGCTACCCCGATCGTACACTAGAGGTTGAAACAACAAACAACTTTTATTTCCAGAAAAGGAATGTAGTTAATTTTTAAACCCTTAAAAATTGACTTGCTACAGTAGAAATGTTTTGGTATACTGTATTTCATCTTATGACTCCTCAAGGAAAGGAGTGTCAGATATCTGAAAATACTGTTACGTAATGAAGCATTGGGCAAAAAGGTGATCAATGAAAGTTTCTCTCTAAAATTTAAGACATACTGAAACTCGCGCTAGAAACAATGATTAGCCAAATGTATGCATCCAATATCGATTTTTTTTATTTTTCCATTATACACAGCTTGAACTTTTTCAAGTAATTATGTCTTTCAGAAAGTTGCATACGGGATAATAAACAACCAAGTGGCATGAAACTAAGGCGTTCTCCAGTGAATAATTACAAAAAAATTCCCACGAGGAAAACATGTGGCTAAAATCGTTGATGCAAATAGTTCCAGCAGAAGAAAAGAGAAATGGGATAGATTACATCAAAAATGATTTTAAAAAAAGGAACAACTAAATCGCAGCAGCACCTAATTCACACTTGAGTTCCTTGATATCGTCAGCATTGAAGTAATGAATTCATGTTTTTGTTTATTCATTTCCGTTGAAAATCAAGCTTATAGAAAGAATGGTATCTTTTTCAGGACATTTTGTTTGTTATGGAGTTTCTTGGACGACAACGTTTTCTTCATTTTATTTATTTATATATCTTTTTCAATTTTTTCCCATCATTCCTGTCCTTCTGTGCGAAGTTTTTTCGTGTGACACACTGAAATGACAGTACATTTTTCTATTGGCATTTATATGATTCAGGATATGTTATGCCGATCAGTATTCACTCTGTAAATCTCACACAACTGCTAAAATGAAGAAATAAACATGTCTGATCATCGACGTGTTCTGGTATTTTCAATCAAAAGAAAATAGCTGATATTCGACGAATTTCACGTAATTTGACACGAAGTAGCTTGTCACTGTGCTAGTCGAATTTATTTCTGAAGAAGTGAACAAAATCTACTTTTTGGGAGGGAGTAATTTTTTTTAAATTCAGAAACATGGGTAGTAATTACAAGCTATATATATATATATATATATATATATATATATATATATATATATATATGTGTGTGTGTGTGTGTGTGTCTGTGTGTGTCTCTGTATGTGTCTCTGTGTGTGTCTGTGTGTCTGTGTGTGTGTGTGTGTGTGTGCTGCAGGAATCGAACCAATGATTCTGACACAGTCTGCCTAAATGAGTCAAAACAAGATTTTAACATTTACATTTAATCATCAGTCTTTTATTGCCCGTCGTTGGACATAGACCTTCCACAGGATTCGCAACACCTCTCTATAATGGGTGTTGCAGAGCCAATATTTTCTGAACTTGTCCAGTTCGTCTTGCCATCTCATATTCTACTGGCCTTGGTTCTACAATTGATCTCTGGGGATCCATGTTGACAGTCATGATGTCCATCTGTCGTCCTCATTACTGCAACATGGCCAGCCCATTGCCATTTGAGTTTCTTAATGGTTTTTATGATGTCTCGGGCTCTTGTTTTCCCCGAATGTATTGTACTGCCTTATGATTTCCCCGTGTGGTGTTGAGCATGATTCTCTCATATGCACGTTACATGTTTCATAGTTTATGGGTCAGCTCCATAGGTGACTATCAGGCGGATGCATTAGTTGTATACTCTTCTTTTTAGGACTAATGGGACTTTATTGTTCTTAAAGGTTGAGGTAGCTCTATCGAAAGCTTGCCATACTAGAGTGATTCTTCGTTTGATTTTTTCTTCTTTTAAGGATTTCATGGAGACACGTTGTACCAGGTAGATGTAGTGATCTACTTTGTCTAGCTTTGCCACTATTTGATTTTTAACGATATGCGTTCATTTCCGACATGTTTGTTGTACATAATCTTTGTTTTTCTGAAGTTCATGTGGAGACCAGCTTTCTTACTTTCTTCGTCTAGTCTGCTCAGCATCATCTGGAGGTCATAAAGATTTTCAGCAAAATGGACATTCAGCTCATCTATCATTAGTTGGGGGTGGAGGTTCTCTGTGAAAAGGACGATGTCGTCTGCAAATCTGAGGTTACTTAAGGTATTCACCATCTACTCTGATTCCATTGTTTTCCCATTCTAGGTTTCCGAAGATCATCAGGCTGTAAAGAGTTAGGACGAGCTGGCATCACCTTGTCTTACCACTTTTTGGAGCTGAAAGGGCTCCGAGTCTTCATGTAACCTGATAAAGGAACTGTTATGGTGGTATATATGTTGAAATACTCTGACATTTACGGAGTCTACGCTTTGTAGGGTGATAGCATCAATAACATTGGGAATTTCTACTGAGTTGAAGGCCTTTTTCAAGTCTGCAAACGCTACTGCAAGCTGCATTCTATATTCTGCTTCTTTCCTTTTCAAGTTGATTTATCGAATGAAGATGGTCCATGGTTGAGTTGCATTCTTCTAAAGCCACTTTCAGTTTTGTTTGGTTTTTCGTCTAGCATTTTTATGATTGGGTTGGTATTTACTTCGGTGAAAAGTTTGTAGATGCAGTTGAGTGAACATTGGTTTATTGTTGCTGATGTCTATCGGCTTTCTTTTTTAATCACAGAAAACGAAGATGTATTTATTCGATGGTGTCCAAAATAGCAATTTGAAACACATAAAAACACAATTGAGAACATCTACCAATTTCTTTAACTGAAAAAAGTTCATATACTAAGAATCAATATTAAAAAAACATAAATGCGATTATTTTGCGTGAAAGGGCAATAAATTATACAAAGAACGTTTAGCTATTTTACAAAAATGTATGCATATTTCAAAAATGGAAAATAACAAGGCAAACATCATTTCATGGGACCTCTTTCTTTGACTCTCATTCTCTCTCTTCCTTTCTCTTGTTCTAAATCCCTCTTTCTCTCTTTCTCTCTCTCTCTTTATTATATATATATATATATATATATATATATGTATATATATATATATATATATATATATATATATATATATATGTATATATATATTGTGTGTGTCTGTGTGTAAATTTTTGTATACGTACCTAAAAGAACAATCCTTGTTATTGGTACGAATTAAACTATAATGCTTTTATTAACTTCTTTATATTTGATGTCTGAAAAAATCTAGATGTCAACAGGTCCAATTGAATTTAAAGTTATTTTCATTTTATTAAGGAAAGCTATTTCTCGAGTTCGTGCATATGGGTTGCTACTTTTCAACAGTTTTCCTTGTCATCCAACCAGGATTTTAGTCTGTGCAAAATATGCTTTGTCAGCAATTCTTAGAAAGAATTAGGACAGTCACTTTGTTGTAAGTCTATTAAAAGCCTTTAGCTATTATTAAATAGTACCCAGCCCACGGATATTCATTCATACATTCATATACAGAAACGATGACACATATTCACGCACACGTTCATACTGAAATTCGCATACAAGCACAAAATCTTTCAGATATACATGTATGAGTGCACAGCTGGATGAGGCAGGATAAAAAGGTGAAAAGGATTCAAGGAGACTGAAGAAATGCGGGGCAAGAAGAGTAATGAAGGAGAGAGAGAGGGGGGGAGAGACTGAAGGAATGCCGAGCAAGAAAAGTGATGAAGTGAGGAAAGAGAGAAAGGGAGAAGAGAAAAAGAAAAAAAATACTGATATAAAAAACGTGCGAGGAATACAGGAGGGAAAAAGAACAAAAATGAGCAAATACTTTTGAAATATCTACTCATATGATTAACATACCTGGTTCTCTGTCCGTAACCATGGACTCTACCACTTAGGAGTGACGATTTTGCTTATCAATCGCCCATCATTTTAGACAATGGACTTTTCGGCTGAAATGAGTTTTCTAGTATCTTTTCAAGAAAAATCTTCTAATAGATTTTAAATAAGGGTAGTCCACGCTTTTTGAAAGAAGGCAATTTTTTTCTTTTACGAAAAAAAGCAAAAAGCGGGTATAGCTCTCAGCTTTTGTTCTGCAGTGAACCATTATAGAGACAGCGCACACTGTCTTCCTCTCTCGTACCATTACCGCCGATCATTCAGCTTGAAATATCTTTCTAACCATTTTTTTGTCCCGAGAACACTTGAAAAATTTTCCTGTATAAACTAATGATAATTCCTTCTTCCCTTTACGCCATTTCGGCTCACTAAAAGCTTTTATATAATAGGGACGCTCTATTTTCGGAGAGCGGGGGAAACCTGTATATCCGCTTTTTTTATTCGTGGATATTAACTGGTATCTATATAATGAATACTGATTTTTTCTGATTCTCTGTCCTTATCAATAGACTATACCCCTTAAATATAACAATTTTACTATTGAAAATATCTCTTATGATTTGAAACAACGGGATTCTTCATCTTTAACCAGTTCCGTGTTTTCTTTTCTTTTTTAAAAAATATCCTCTCTCATGAATTCAAATACATCTGTGAATTTTCCAGGGGTACTAACTAATGAATTATTATTTGAGAATAGAAATCTAAAAACAGGAGTTCTTTTATTCTAACCCATTGAAATATATACAAAGAGGTTCTTTGAAAGTATTTGACAAAATCTGTGTTGTTAATGCAGTTTTAGAGAAGATAAAATGCATTTTATATTCTACACATATAATTTAAACTAGCTTCAAATATGTTGATATATTTGTAATAGTAGGTCAATTTCAGTTTTCCTTTACATATAACCACAACTAGCACGGAAAATATGATATACACAAATTCAGAAATCATTTGGAAACATCTCTATGCATGATAAATAAGAACCATAAGTTGAACGTCAACCATCCGTGGTAGTAAAACCACAAGGAGGAGGAGGAGGAGGAGGAAGAAGAAAAAACAGAGCCAGTAGTCTTTCTTTGATCCATTCAATTCACATTCTAACAAAAAATATTCCGTTATGAAATATTCCACAATATTAATTTCAATAAAAATTGTAAATGGAAATTTTTGACTTTTTCTATTATGACATCATTGGTAGCTGGTAAAATATGCTCGGAATAGATCTTCTGTCAATGCATCAATGACGTCAGGCCTTTTAATGACAATACCCTTTAATGATATCACACCTCTTCCTTCTTCCGTATTCCTATTGTTTAACATGTAGAACAACAGACCGACCAAATAGTGTCTAATAGAGATGTCTGGACACATCTTAAAACTTAATCTTCTTAAAATTCGTATCTATAATGATACGTGCGATGATATGATCACCATACATAATTTTACGTGATTTTCGTCAGTGAAGCTTGAGTATCTCGCAGAATGAAAGCATTTAAATACAAGTGGAAGATCATGAGATGATAAAGATTGTTTTCATTGAAAAATGAATTCTAAAAAATATCTTGTTATTTATTTACATTTTATTTAAATTATTAAAAGATGACTTTTAAATAATTCAAAATTGTCTATATCTTTGAAATAGTTTAAAATGATTGAACACATTACCATCGGATCTTTTATAATTACAAAAAGTAATTGGTGTGACAACGTAATATTACTATGTTCTCTGATGAGGTCGAAAATATATGTTATGAAACTTCCACACAAATGATAAGAATAACAAGTTGAAAAGAAGAGCAACTAACTCCAATATGTTTATGAGAACACAAATATATTCATTGCATACACATGCACATTCACATGGGTGTATGTGTGTGCATGTATATCAGCACTAAAATATGATTTACAAAGAATATGAAATGCTCAGCACGTATGTATGCAAATCGCCCTCTTTCTCTCTCTCTCTCTCTCTCTCCGTGCCGTAGATTGACGGCCTGGTGAGTTTAGTAACTTGAGACAAATCAACTAAACATTGGAAGAAAATACTGATAAAATATGATGATAAGGTAATCATGAAAAACAATGTTTTAACTAAGAAAAAATAAAGATGATTTTGCTTCTAATACTACTGAATTTTAAAAAAAAATGCAATAATGTAGCAACAAGAGAGATTGGAGGAAAATGAAATGTAGGTTTACTGGTTAAATTTTATCAACTGTCAACCGTTAGTTTCTCGTGGCTCAGGCGGTAAGACCAGCTGGTACATATAACATGATTTACCTGAGGCAATAAGAAAGAGAGTTTGAGTCTCACTGAAAGCTTATCCATTATATTTGATCAACGCTGTTTACTCACTCCCACAGACTGACGGTCTAAGTTGTTGATAGCGGACTGAAATGTATCTTGAGCCCGAGAGAACTTAATCATCCCTGTGTCAGGAAAACACGTAATAAGCCTCTGCATCTGGTTTTGTCATATTACACCATCAAAGCAAATTAAACAAAGCAGATATTTAAGACAGGGTGGTTTTCTTATCTATAACACGTGTAAGAATATAGAAAATTGAGTGGAGAAGAAATTATTAAGGGAATGTACGTGCAAGTTTCTAGTCCTGAGAGACATCCAACCACTGAAAGAATGTGTGAAACTGATGTTACCGATCATCGGATGGAAGTTCTATTTGAGAAACAACAACAACAAAAAAAAAAAAACAAGCAAAAATTCTGGAATCCAGTTTAATTACAAAATGTATACAATAGTTGTGGGAAACAGTCACATAGTCGTCAGGGTATCATCAAGAAAATCCTCTGATGGCATAGTTTTGTCACATCCTGGCTATGCAAGAATCACTACATTTAAGAGTTGTGCCTCATCAGTTCTAAGCACCGAGACCGATGATAATGAAGTAGATAATCTTGGCTTGCTTAGACGGGACTCCAAGAAAATAGTAGATCATTCATATGATTACAGAATCACATGCAGTTATGATGAAGTCATAAGGTTAGGAAAATCAACAACCCATTGTATATACACTGATTTCTAGGGTATATCAGACGCTAGTCTAATTCAGGTTATAGCTTAGTTGCTGAGATCTCTTCTCCTGATGGCAAATTGTCCACGCATACATTTGCAATGATTGTACGTTTGGTTTTTACGAGTGCAGATGATATCACCAATTCAAGGAAGGTCATCAATTGATATTTATATCTCATTTAAAAGTAATGGTTAGATTATAACAGATATCTAAGGCATGCATGGTCTCAATGATTGTAATTAGAAAGGGCGTGGCACTCTGATTCGTAAAAAAACAGAAGTTTCAGTTTAACCTCTTTGGTAACACTGATGCAAACCTCATAAACCTGTAAATCAGCAACTGAAGCTAGATACAAATTGTGAATGAAAAGAGGAAGCAAGAGTATTACTAGTGTTCCTAAACTGTATTTTTTGACTCCAGCAGATGAGGCGTTGCTCACATTCAAATAGTCATATGAAATAGTTCTTTGGACGCCAATCTATCTGTACTCGATCCAACTTTGCATGGGCGGTACAAAGAAAAGGGATCCGATTCATTAGCTGCAGTTTCGATTCCATCAGTACCAGATGCACTTCTGAATATGATAATGTGTTCTTGTAAAGGAGTCAAACTGTGTAATACTCAAAGATATTGCTGTGGCAATGCTGAAATGGCCAGCACGGTGTTTTGCAATTACCAGAGATGATGAATGCTGGAAACACCTTACAGGAGTGAGCAATGACATAATCGAGGATGAAGATAAACTGGAATCTGACAGTGGCTGTGATGAGTAATACGAAAATTGTCACAAATTTGGTTAATGGAAGCACTGCAATTTAACTAATGGCTATTTTGGTACTTTGATTTTGGATCTGTGAATAAGTTCCCTTGCAGAAACATTTGTTCAAGGTTGTTTCCTACAAATTTCCCTGATCTACAACTAATCAGTGACACATTTTGAATTCATAAATATCAGTATAGCATACAAATGTGCCAAATTATAGTTGTCAGTTTTAGAAGCCATAAGTTGTGAAGTTAGAAGTCATAAGAGGCTTTATCATATAAATTTGCTAGTAATTTACTCATTGCTGTTCACACAAAATTTTCAGATTGGGCCAAAATTTTAGTGTCCCAGTGGACGACAGGGTGGAGCTGAAGAGGAGTGAAAAGTTAGATGAATATCTAGACCTTGCCAGAGAGCTGAAGAAGTTGTGGATCATGAGGGTGACCGCAGTGTCAACGGTGTTCGGGGCCCTGGGAACAGTTTCCAAAAACCTAGCAAAAAGAATGGAGGAACTGGGAATGCGGAGAAGAACTGAGACTATCCAGACGACAACACTACTGAAGTCGACCTGAATACTGATGAGAGTCCTGAAATATTGACTCGATCTCTAGTGAAAACCACTAGTTGCTGTAGGCGTGAAAACCCAAATAATAATGATTAAATATAACAGGATTACCAATAAATATGAATTTGCGTAAGTATCTTACGTGATTCATTCTCGGAGAAGACAAAAGACATCGTTTTAGTGAAAGAAATATTAATATTCTTAGTTTTTTCGCGCATTAGTAATATTCCAAGTTTTTTTTAAATTCTCTTCTCTATTTTAACCTTTTAACTGATCCACTGTTCAGTCTTTTTATAGGAATTTCTCCGGGTGCAGAGTTTTTATGATGATTTCATTTTGCTTATAATTTGGGATCTTTTTGAAATCATAGAGCCCACCAAAAGGATTGCGACAATTATAAACTTTACAACTTTTTAATAAAAGATGGAAAGACTTCAATAAAATTTAGTTTTCCTGTGAAAGATCTCAGAGGTATTTTTCAAAGGATCTACTGATTCTGTTCTCTTGAATAGTGGGAACATATTTCTGTTTCAGTGGAGAGCTAGTAGAAAATTGTGAGCCAAATAGCATCTATCTTTTCTGTAATACATTCTTTATGCTCAGCGAGTGAAAAAGGGCTATAGTCGGATTACAAGGTACTTGAAGAGGAGCAGTGAACACATGTTAGCAAGGTATTGAAATTTCTACGTTTACGTATGCATTTACATGTATAACAGTTATGTTGGCCACAGCCTCGAAATCAGATTGTGAATATGACAAATCTTTATAAAAGGCTGCATGTTGAAAATATGAACACTACTCAAATGGTTTTCGTAAACCTAAAGTTAAATCTGTGGCGACATTGCATCATTTTATTTTCCCCTACATTTCATTTTCTCTTTCGGTTTTGTCAATACAACTTCAATGGCATATTCAACCCGAAGCAGACATTGATTAACTAATAGCTGTATGAAAAATAAGTCAATTGATATAAGTTGAAAATGGCCCCAAATGAATTGAAGTTGTTTCGTCAGCGAAATTCAAATAATTTTCTTTCTTTTTCTTTTTCTTCTGGCCAGCAAATTTTCCACAGGGGACCCTTTTGCGTAAATTGTGGTCTAAATAATTAATCAGTTTTCGTTTCAGTTTCAGTGTTATTTCTGATTTATAAATTATTTTTTTTATTTCAATTATAATTGTAAAACAAATTCTTATGTATGATATTTATGTAAACAAAATAATGATAGCGCTGTTTAAATGTTATATCAAAATTTAAGATCGTGGTTTTGAATGGAAAATCCTCCTCAGGATGTTCTTAGAATATCTATGTCTTAAGAGATCGTAACAGAACGGATGCAATTCTATAATATTGCTAGACTAGACTCAGTCAAAGGATATCCTTTTAGAATTTCAGATTAACACGTGTCTTGATTAATCTTTTTCATGAGATATAATCGTGACAAAGTTTCTCCTCTTGATACATTTGTAAGCAAAAACGAAAATTTGACTACTTTCCCTTTTGGTACTGTTAATTCATTGCAATTCTAACGTTGAGAGTAATCAAATGTAATTTACATATTTCCCTGATAGATATTGCATACCGATGTAGGATGTTGGTAAAACAATTTGGTCTGATTGGAAAATCTTTTTTCAGAGTTTAGCAAGAAATTTCGAAGGAGCAAAATCGCCTTTGTTTTTTTTTTTGTTTTTTTCACGGGTACTAAATTTGTAACAAAATGAAATACTTGACAAAATATAATTGCTTTTAAAGCCTCATTCTTAATAAATTTTAATAGGACTAACTTTCTTTCTGCAGATTGAAAAAGCAATTCGAAAGCGATATACTCTATCTAGTCTGAAGGCTGAAATTCCGAACTCTTTACTGTGCACAATCCACGATGGTTGTTCTCAGACTTTATTTGTAATATGACGGAGAAACATTACTTAATGTTCCTTCCAACACTTGAAGCTACATTTTTCATCATTTTCAAATCTCATACGAACTCATTTTTATCAAATATTCACTGTATTTTCATTTTAAACAAGAAAGTTCCTTCAACATTCTTATACAAACATTACCTTTATCAATGATCTATATCGCCTCTTTGACTTGCTGTATTAAATCTAAACATGTATCCATTTATATTGACGTCACCATATTCGTAAAATTTTTGGGTTTCATGGACAAATCCAACCGTCAACCCTGTTCTCTAAGAGTGAGGACCAAAGTATCTGGATATTTCCCCTGACGAGCTTGAAAGTGTCGAGGAAAAAAGAAGCTGTGATATCACAACGAGTACTGAAATAGAAAAAGTGTTTGAAGCTTGTGAGCAAGCAAACAACACTACGTATGAAATAAATGAACTAAATCTCTACCTTTTCAATTGGTACAAAAGCAAAAACTGACAAAGACTCAATATTATGCATTACACATTTTTTTAATAATAGAATGCATTACTTTACTGATTGAGCGAAGATCAAATTAATGTAAGAGAAAGTTGTAGAATACTATAATGACGAAACAAAACCCATTGCTTCATATACAAAAAGTGGAAAGTAACGATTAATATGATTATCGTCTCTTCCGTTTGAAACTTATCAACTTGCGTGGCTAAAATAAACGTGGGGATCGCTGACCATTGAAATCATATTAAATCTAAGATTCCAATAAGCAGACGAGTTATCTGCCCTTAGTTAATTTCTCCTGGTTATTTTGATCTTTTTGGGAGCTACTGGCGGTACTGGCAAAAATCTGGTACAAAATTAACGAGGCGCGAAAATGACTCCCCTTTGTTCCAGCACTCCTTGCAGGTAGGGTCTAACCATTCTTTTCCCTTCTTTTCCCTCTCCGTCAATTTTTCTATTTTTTCAAGAACATTTCGAAAAGCGTCTTTTCTAATAAGCCCAATTCTCTGTAAAAACTCACACAGCTTTGTGGCTATATCTGATGGCTTTGATCTTTTCTCTTTAGAATTGCTTGATATTATGAACACTAGAACTTTCTATTATAATTGAAACTTTCGTACCAGTGTTTCCTTTTGGCATATTTCCCTTTCATTCTTACCATAAAGTTTACCTTTTCATTTCAACAAATCTTGACTTATTATTTTCTTTTTGACCAATTCCTTTGAATTATAATTACTTTTGTAATTAGCATAAGGGCCATAACTTTTCCCTTGTTAATTTAATTTAAGGAAAACTGCGGTTTACTTTTTAATTTAAAAAGGACAAGTAAATTCTTGGAACATATACTTGTCACGATATATGTTTCAAGAAATGGTAGAATACCAAGTGTTTGGTAAACCTACACTGCCAATGTAAGATGGAGCATCAGATCGAACATATATTTCTGGCAAATCTTTAAAATGTTTGGGTATCTGGAGATAACATATATTCATGTAGGTTTATAAATATTTGCACTTGACAAATAGCTAAACCATCCGATTTTGTAGATTTAGCTCTTAATGAATATAATTCTTTGTCCTTCTGCGTACACGACATAAACGTGTTTTCATTGATTCAAAGTATTTCCAAGCCACCTGCATATACAAACACGCCTTCTGCTGCGCAGTAAACCTACTGACCGACTTCGAAATGATCCATGTAAAAAGAAAATAATAATAACATACAAGCAAAACATCACTTCAGGACAGTGTCTTGACGTAGATCATAAAATCCTTAACAAACAAATTTAATAAATTTGAATTCTTTAGATATACCTCTTATTGGTATACCATACATTTTGAGTGAAAATAATACGGAAATTTATTTGTGCATTTTATATCAGGTGCTTTTCGCCTCAGAGTCTATTTCACATACCGCAAACGGGCTGAGTAAGTAGTTACGTGATATGTGGAGCCCAGTTAGGGACGACTGAAGCCGTAGCTTGCGTATAGGCACTACTAATTTACTCACTATTTGTAAATTTGCTTTTTCTCAAAGTTTGAACTGAAAAAAAACAAACAAAAACAACGTATAAGCTTTTTCCATGACGGATATTGAGAACTAGAGAACAGCCTTGGGCGATAATAATTTTCTGCTGAGGACGATAGTTTCTTTCTCTAATATTCAATCAATCGTCACTATGAAAATGTTGAGCCGCATTGGGAATATCCATTGCACTAAAACATACATACATACATACATGATGGTTGCACCTCGATTTAGAGAGTGGCCATCTATGGCGTCACCCCAAAGAATCACTCGGCTAAGCAAAGAACGGATGTAGCTTTTTAACCCAGCCTGGGATTTAAAATTTCTGACTCAAAAACTGGCATCGGTGCACTACTTCTGTGCACTTTAGCATGCATTTTCGGTCCTCCTACTGACTTGCATTCCTTTCCACCGACGTGACAGGTCTTATAATATGTAGCTATTTGATAGTTCACCTTTTGTCTGTTTTCATGGCTTCGTAGATGGTTTTTCTTTCCAGTTTTGCTGGGGCATACCCTACTACAGATATAATGTTAATTCTTAGCAGTCATTTTTGTGAGTGGGAAGTTCAAAGTCAAATCATTTCGGGCATTTCACCTCAGATTTTCATTTTTGGTGCAGGATCCTTCAAATGTAATTTTCTCAGGTGGATTAGTTTCTCTCAAGAATCTCAGTCTTCAACTGTGATATTTGCAGATTCAAGTTATACTTTTAGACAATTTTTGTACCTTATCTTCATCAGGAGGATTTGTCCATTAGCAAGCCAAACCCAAAGCTGATTGGAGATTATTACATCCACCATTCTTACTAAATGACCACTCCAGCGCTTCAAAGTGACATCTCTCAAGCATTTCGACATCCCTTATGTCCATTTCCAAATGCACACTAATGATTCTTCGCAAAAATTATTGGTCCAGCTATCTTTTATGAAAGCTATGGGCCACCCATGTCTCGCATCCATAAAGCAAGGAGGTCAGTGCACAAGCATTGTACACCATTATCTTTGTTCCTTGTGAAAGGTTGTGTTGTCCCCAAAGGCGTTGTTTCAACTTTCTGAATACATCATTCTTATCTTATGGAAATTTTTAGTGTCAAGGGTCGGAACATCTCCACTATTTTCTTGAGAATGACAGTGAGTCCCAGAGCAATGCAGGCTTTAGTGAATCTATTAAGGAAATGATGTATGTCATTTCCAATCACTTGATCAATAGATCATTCACCAGAGATATAAGCACTTTTTTGTGGAAATAGCCTTATTTCCAGAGATTCCACGACGAATATAGACACAATGATTACAGTCTTGCGGAAAGCTATGGTAAAGTATAGAGCGAATAGTGTAGGTGCTAGAATATCTTCATGTTTATATACAATTTCAAAGGTTCTGACAATTTTTTTATCAACATTAACCCATGCTATGAAATGAAATGATTGCAGTACAACAATAAACTTTTCAAGACAGCCAGACTTCCTTGGAATTTCCCATAACTCGTTTTTTTTTAAAGTAAATACAAATACAAACATATCACATACAAATGGAGAGTGTTGCCATATTTTTAGAGAACAAAATTCTTCTTACATATTTCATGTACTATAACTGACCAAGACTTGTGAATAATGGTCATCTGTTTTTTGTACTTCCTTATGAAAGTCATTGTTCAGCTAGGAACAAGCAGTGGATACGGGTATATGTATTTTTGCATGTATACATGTATTATAGGCATAGTAGGCTGATATGATTAAGCAGACGCAGTGTTATTAAAAAAAAGTTAAGAAATTAAAAAAAAACAAAAAAAACTTTCAGAATCTGGAAAATTTATAGTGTAGGAAAAGACACTTTCTAAACGGAATGTGACGTTGAGAAGTTGCTCTAAATCATAGCAAACAGTGGCTTCGGCGAGATTGTATGTATATGGTGATGCTTGTTGGTCTAAACAAACAAAAGGAGAAGGTTGGGTTTACGTTCGAACTCTCTAGAAATGGTTTACAAAAATTGCTGAACATCGCTCTACGATAGACACGCAATATACATATGTATTTAGGTATACACGGACATATAGCCACGTACCAATGCATTAATGAATGTATTTATATGAATGTGAGACTCTGTATGCGTTAATGTATAAGAGAGAAAAAAGTGAGATACAAGCGTTTTGTGTTTTGAGGACATATTTTCAATTTAAGATATTTTGTAAGATTTTGATGAAAAATGTTTTTATCATGCCCCACCACCACCACATACGTATGTAATTTAATATTTTCTAAGATGCCTATACCCCGAGATTTTACATCCCTCTTTTGAACACGTAAGGCCATGATAATTTCCAAAAAACATAATAGAAACAAAGTAACAGAACAACAGATGAAAAGAAAAAAAAAATTGCGCATGAAATAAAATCTTCAATTATTCTGGTTCTGCTGATGCTAGATTTATTTACTTATTGTTTCGAAAAGTTTCTTTTCACCAACTGTACCTATGTATATCTGAAAGCATGAGTTCTTCGCTTTGTTGAACATCGCCACCTAAACTAAATCTAGTAAAGGTTTGAAAAATAAAATTAGCGAAATTGTTGAATGTATTAAATGCCATAATGTAAGTATTGTTTGCAGTTACCCCTTATGTCTTCAAGTAAATGATCATGGTCACCGAATCAGGGTTTAATAGCTAGTAAGCTAGAATACGAATTGTTATTTCAGTAATAAATAAAGCTGATAATTAATGGAAAACATCATTAAGTTATAACAACAGAGATTGAAATTAGCAAGATCTCACAAAAGCAATGCAGCTGTAAAACACAGATATGCATAGTGTTAAAAAGCAAGCAACTGATATAAGAGGGAGACCATATGTTGCTAATACGAGGTTCTTGTAATTTGAGTTGCAAACATGAAAGGTAAGCATGCAAACACTCTTCCTGAAAACTCAAAATCTCGAAATATTGCAAAAAACATGATGAGAACAATAAAAGTAATATAACTACATTATACTTCAAAACATTTATGCATTTCGGAATAGTCTTAGTTCATTTTTGTAAATTGCATGGCCATCTTCTTGAATATTCGGAAAAATTCAGTTTAGTTAAATAAAATAAAAATATTTATATTTTTGCGGGGATTTAACAAATTAAAACAGTAGTAGTGGTAGTAGGATGAGGAGATGGGAAGAGAAGACGTCTTCATCTAAGAAAAAAATTCATTCAAAACACATACATTCTCCCGTCCACCTTCCCTCAAAATATCACCAGGAGAAACTAACCTATTTATTTTAATAATTACTACATATATGTAAAATAAAAATAGAATAAAAAGAATAGCTTCAAAGAATAACCCACTAAATCGGAAAAAACGCGTCATGAAGATTCAAGTTAAATTACTTCTCCAACCAAAATCGAGTGACTGGGACACGAATAAACACTTGGTCTACTGATAATTCAATAAATAATTTGTATTGGTAGGTACGTAAATAGATAGATGGATTGATAGATAGGAACAGAATGAGACTGAAAGAAATGGAGAAAAAAATGTTAATGATTCGTTCTAAAAATAAACACACGTTTAATATCGTTACTTGAACTATTTGATACTTCATCGGAGCTAATTTAATCTACTCTAAATGGTATACGAACGCTGATATTCCCCCGTTCGTTAGTCCATAAAGATAAAAGATTACTATAAATAAGATTTGCTGAGTCAACGGTAATCTAAATCAACTTTTTTCCCACGGACCCATCAAGATTTCTTCTGTCAAACTGGAACATAACACAGACCGAAAACCATTTAACATTATTTCAGTCTTTCGTCTCTTCCAAATGTGATAGGGACCCCAAGGGGAGCATATGACTTCCGTTGAGAATTCTGATCAAAACAGACCTCTTTTTTGTAAAATATGATGCTTGTTCATTCGGATGAGTGCAATATTTGTTTTGGAAAAAATCAAGTCCTATAAACAGCAAATATACTTTAGACTTTCGCCAAACAAACTTGTGTCAATGTAGCGGAAAGACGTTCGTGACTGGACTTTGCACTTGAAAGAAAAAGAAGCTGATAAGGGGGAATATATCGTCTTAGGGACTTCTAAGGGATAAAAGTATAAGATATATGGGGAGAGATCAGAAGATAGCTGCCACTTAGTTGTGGCGAGACGAATTTTGCTTCCGTGTGGTTTGGTGTTAGCGCTTACGTCACTGGAGATGTGGACAGAGGAAAGGAAGAATATGGAGAGAATGCACGCCAAGTATGAATGTAGAGATGAAGCAAAGTAAAAATGACACATACAAGTATTTCGATGGACTAATAAAACATACATTTAATACAGGAACATAAATGACAAATAACGAATGGAAATGAAATACATGTAATAAAAAAGCGGAGGTGTCTGAACTGCTTTTGAATCCATAAGGCTTGGTGCATACCAAGGAATGGATATGGAAACAGGGTTCAGTGAGTTTGCCAAACTGCCATGTTGTGTATGCGAATTGGGGGGCATTCTCTGACGCTGGAGAATATATGACGGACAGACCACGTAAGGCGGAGAGCACATGGGGTTTAATCCATCGTTGCTTTCCGAAGTAAGGCAAATTAGGAGAGATCTTCGTGACATTCGGGCAGTGAAAATCATTGCCATTTCATTCATGAGAGTTAGAGGTGCATACGGATTTGGAGCACATGTTGAGGACATGGTTGAGTATCTGTGTGTATGTGGGATGACTCAACATCGGTAAACTGAAATGGGCAAAGTTAATACAGAGATTGGTCACGGTGGAAAATGGTCAAGTTAGGATCGGCGTTTGTTCAGGGCTTTTATGGGGAGTCGTCGTAGGAAGTTACGTTTTTTATATCTAGCTAGAAGGATGGTTTCGTATTCTTGACTAAAAGAATAGAGGCCACTACAACAGGAAAGTATAAGCCTGTTATGTAAGAACGGTGGTTGGATTGTTTGAAATGGTAAACTGTTTGGACTAAGGTAAATTATTTTTATGAATGTTACTTCCTGGAAGTATTCTCCTAGTATTTTGAGCTTCCATCCTACCATGTGACCAAATAATATCAGTGATTTACACTAAAGAAATATCCCAGATTAGAGATATTAATAGCATTAATAATAGGCTAATTTAAGACATAGAGCAGTGTTGACAATTATTCATTTTTTTTACTAGTATTTCTTTCATCTTAATTTCAGTTGCCTTCAATTGCATCTACCCAGACTGCCATCCAACGGCTGTCAAAATTAAAGATGTTTGATAATGCTTCATTAAATAGTATTAGAATTCTGCTGAGCAATGTTTCTTTCTCTGTGCCTTTACAAGACTTTTTTTCTATTAAGTCACGACACAATTCCGTAGAAAATTAACCTACTACTATAAAAGCTTAAGAGAAAAATTGAAACACGAGATATTGCTCTCAAAAGATCATAAAATATGAGAGTGACCATCTCTTCACAAATTATGAGGACATTGTTAGTTCTTCAGGAAGAGTGCCAAAATAAGGACATGAGATGAAATAATACAAACTATGGTAGTATGAATATAAGAGGGACACTAAGAGAGATGTTGTAAGTTTGAAGAGACTTGCTGTCATTTTTTTGTTTTGCTATATCCACCGCATGATTCCGATGTAAATGAATTATGATAGGATACTAATTACTCAATAATGATTTCTGGAAGAGGTTTTCATGTGAAATATTATACACTAGCTGGTATAATCGGTGTTGCCCAGAAAAAAAAACTCTAAATCTAACAGCACTTGAAAACAAATGAAATTTTATAGAAATTCCAAGAAATCGAATAAGGGGTGCAACCAAACATCCCCCAACTCACCAGTTTGGCCAGAACATATTCAAAAGAAGACACAAGCAGTCCAGCGTGCAATCGCGGACACAATCAAACCGTAGATTCAAAATTTGAACTCATGTAAAACAATCCCAGTCATATGGCCAGAATATATTCTGTGGCATCATTGACGTTTTCAAAATTGAATTTAAAAAAAAAAAACGAAAAACATCTCGATACTTGAGAATCTAGATATTTATTAAAAAAAAACATCACAATAACGCCCACAAACGGTCGAAAAGACTTTTTTCAAAATTAAAAAAAAAACAAAATTGATAATAATGATATTAGAAGGTTTTAGCACAGTTCTGATACCAATTTTCAAGTCTGTAGACAAAACAATGTGGCCAGGGGTGCTGGAACACACAAACATTACAACACATAGACAAACAAACGTGTATATTACAAAAAAAAGGATAGAAATTTTCGTTGTCTTTGTTGGCTACAGTTATTCAACAGGAGGAAGAAAAATAAGACGTTATCCATCGGAGCCTGAACCGCCAAGTGTATTTTGCATGCCTCAAACCACATAATAATTGACCGTATAATTCTTTGAAGCCTACCAATCATTGCCGAAAAGGAAATTTTAAAAAGATGCATTAACCCCCTAATGTGTGTAAGTTCAAATAATTGGTGGGAATCTTTCCCAAGATGATGCTAATTCAAGCTATTTATATAGTGTTATTTCATGAATCTAACTCTAGTTTTTTAAGAAAATCCCATATGAAAAATAAAATAAAATATTTTTAACCAGACTTTGTTTTAGTGAGCAGGAACAAAGACCCCAGAGAATTTGACAATTTTTGTTCCAAATTTCGACCGAAAGATGTATGCTGAATGTAACGTGATACCTGCTGATACTGCCAAAAAGAGGAAAATATGGCTCTAACACGAATAGTTTTTGAGAAAGTCTTAGATGAAAAAAATAAAAATGATTTTTTCAGACAAATTCTTTCCAGAGAGACAATTTCTTATTTGTAAAATTCACCCTGAAGATATGCGCTGCAGGTAATTCAGAACATGTTGATTTCATGTGTCGATTTCTGTTCAGTGAGACGTAATTTTTGATACCCTAGACTACACATATACTTTAATACTTCATTATATAGACTAGAAGTTATGAGGCGTTGCTTAGAAATAACAACACTGGGAATCAAATGATATTTTATAGAGATTTCCTAAGTACTTAGAGCAATCATGCGTACGCCCACTTGAAACCTTAATGATATATTCTTTAAAACTGAGAATTCATTCGATCACTTTTAGTAAATCGCATTACAAAACAGACTATCAGATATAAATTGTGTCCAAGTTTTATTGTTGCATTTGGGTTTGGGTTAGGGTTAGAGCTACTGATAGAGTTTTTGAACTGAGAAAAAACATTTTGTAAATAGAACCCATTCTTAAAAAAAACAAAAAAACTCTAAATATTTGCTTTCTTAAAACTGACAGATTTCCAGATTTGAAATACTCATAAATTGAAAGTGCTTGAAATGGGAAGAAAGAAAAATAAATTTTTCTCCATCGGGTTTTGAAATCGGTCTGCCAATTGTATTTATCTCGTCTCTTAACACTGGTGTATTGTTGCTCCCACTGATTTCTTTGGCGATAAAATTGGTTCTTTTATGTAAGCTCGAACACAGACCCGATAGAAATCGATGGTTTACTTTTCGTAAAATTCGACCTTATAATGCATGTTTTAGATTAATTGTGACCTACTGATTCCGGATTTGCCTATGTTTCCCCCTGTGTGGTCCCTCAACAGTTGGCCAGTGCCAAGGCAGACTAGTACACAACCTCGGGCGGGTAAAGTGGTATGATCACTGAGAAAAACAGAAATTCAAAACCATGGTCACCTATAACAAATAGAAATCAAGCCGTAGTTTAGTACTGTAGCTACATTGTGAATAGAAACCCCCTGATTGAACACTTCCTTTCTCGAACCTAACACATTTCCAGGAGATTTAAAGGTCTAATAAATTAAAAGTATGAAATCAAAAGAAAAAAAAAAATTCTGTACTTGGTATAATATAGACACAGCAAGAAATCATATTCGCAGTTTTCCGATGACGAATGGAAAGCGAGGATCCAGAGTAGTATCATCATCATTATTTATCGTTCAATGTTGGACATATACCTTGCCCAAGATTCGCTAGACCCCTCTATCGTGGATGTGCCAGAGCCAATATTTTCTAAACTTGTCTAGTTTGTCTTACCATCTTAGATTCTGCCAGCCTTGGTTTCGCATTTGATCTCTGGGGATCCATGTTCAGAGTCGTGATGTCTCGTGATTGTCTGCCATTCTGGCAATATGATCAGCCAATTGCTAGTTGAGTTTCATAATGGATTCAATGATGTCTCAGACTCCTGTCTTTTCCCAAATATATCGCGCTGTCTTGTGATCTCCCTGTGTAATGTTGAGCACGATCCTCTCATGTGTACGTTGCATGGTTCTCAGTTTGAGGGCCAGTCTCTTGGTAAGGTTCCATGTTTCAGCTCCATAGGTGACTATCGGAAGGTTGCATATGGTTGTATTTTTCTGTCCTTTTTTAAATAATGAGATTTTTTTGTTCTTGAAAGTTGAGCTTGCAAAATTTCGGAGGGATTTGAAGATCCATCAGCTATATAAAATTAAAAGAAAAAAAAATCCTTTTTTGCTTGAATTAGTCCGCCAATTTCATTTTCCAAGGCTTTAACCACTCAACTATTGAACCGCTATAGCGTTGATACGACAAATCCCTACCCGAAAAGGAATTTAAAAAAAAGCATTGCCCCTCTCATATATTAGTACATTCATTCAATATATATATAATTTTATAGGACAAATTCTTACACTTTTTGAGATTCTAGATGAAAACAACACTAAGAAAAATATTTTTTGACATACGTAGAAATTGGCGAATTCTTTTTCCAAATTCGCTCTAGATATGTGTTCTGTAGGTAATTTGAAACCTGCTGATTCCGGATATGTCTTTGTCTTCTGTTCTCTGGTGCAAAGTTCTCAACATTCAACCATCTCTGAGTACTTGAAAACTAAATTTTATCAATTCTGCAATTTACAATATTTTGACGTGAAATCTTAGACAAAATCACTTCTATTACTTATTATAATAGTTTAGAATAGTGGTTCATAACGAGGAGCGCACGTCCCACGATGAGACAATTTGGATATTTTGGGGTGCAATTTGGAATTTAAGTGAGAAGAACGAAAAGTCTTCTGTAATTCAGAAGTGAGTGTTAAGAATTAACTGATTAGTTCTAAACATCTGATTTAATCAAACATTGTTCGCTTAATTCTTGGGTGGGTTCAGCTAAGTCTGAGGAATGTTCAAGGGTAACTTGCAAACATTGCACTGAAGTGCAGAAGACGCTGACTGCTAAGGGAAAAAAACTGATACTAACGGACCTGAGATGGCAAAGGAAATCATGAATCTGTCAAAACTATCACCACAGGCAACTGCCCTGATGATGCTGACATTCCTGCGTGTGAAACAACTTCAAGACCTCTACACAAACCATTGAATTGCTCCGAAGATTGCAATAACACTCCCAGTTTCAGTTGCCTCTACTGGGCAAAGTTTTTCAGAACTTGACCACGTCAAAACATACCTGCGTTAATCAATGGCACAGGAAAATTGAAATGATCTTGTTGTCGTCCTCATTAATGCAAGATTTGCTAAGAAACTGTCATATGATGACCTAATTAACAGTTCTAATAAACTAAAACTGCATTAACAGAAAAAAAAGAAAAATGAATGACGGCCTATCACCAAAGTTTTGCTAGAAAAAAATAGGCTTAGATTTCTCAGTTTACCACCTTGGCTTACATCTACTTTGACATCAGCTGTTGCTCGTTAAACTGATAAGCTACTCTTTCTCTCTTACTGCTTTACAAGAAATGCCAATTTCGTTTGTCCAAGGCTGAGGCTGTTATAGGACATTACAGCAAGTTATCTCCATATTATAACTGTTTACTGATAAGTTTTCATCTTTGCTGTATTCTTTTTATCATATAGCACTGTTCGTTGAGCAGCTCAATAAATTACTGGTTTAAGGATGAGACAGTCTTCTTGCGGAGCCCTGTTACGCTCCTGACAACTGCTGAAAAACGCCTGTATACTTGAATATCTCTGTCTTTGCAGAATTTGTAAAGTTTTGTGACTTCCTTCGTTTTTTGTGAGTAATTGTATTGTTCTGTTTTCTTATTTGTATATATTTACTTTATTTCGTATATATTTTCTTTAGTTTATTCGGTTGTATTATTTTATTGTCTTTGCAAAGTTTGTAAAACATAATCCTTCGGTTTAAAGAGAGCATATGTGCGTTTTTCTTGAGGGGGCACCACAAAAAACCATACTTAGAGCACCCAAATGGCCAACGGCGGCCTTGGTTTGAAAGCATATCAAATTGAAGAAATAATTTCTGTGGGAGAAGTCGGTCATGTAATGCCATTTTCTGAGCCTCTAACTATTCGGTTAGAGCGCAACCATAATCTTGAAGCTTACGAATTAGTTGTCAAAAAGAAAACTTCAAAAAGCATTGACCCCCTCATATGTGTGCAGCTTCAAATAAATGGACCTATCTCTAATATTTTGTTAGAAAATCCCAGATGGAAAGTAGAGAAAAAAAATGAACTGAACATTTTTGGATAGAATTTTCTCAGAGAGCATGAACGCAGACACCATAGAAATTGGCAGATTTTGTTGGCAAAAAATTAGCAAATTTTGCCCAGAAGATGTGTGCTGTTGGTAATTCAAGACTTTCTGATACTACCAGGAAGGAAAATGGATGTGACTGTAATAGTTGTCAAGGAAATCCTAGATTTAAAAAAAAAATCTTCAGTTTTGACAGACTTTTTTTCAGAGAGCGCGAGCACTGACTCCAGAGGAATGGGCATTTCATTGCAAAGTTTGACCTGAAAATATGTGCTGCGAGTAATTTTAGACCTGCTGACTTCAGGCATGCTTTTGTTTCTGTGATGTAATGCATATTTCTCGACATCATAGTGTACAAACATATATATATATATATATATATATATATATATAGAGAGAGAGAGAGAGAGAGAGAGAGAGAGAGAGAGAGAGAGAGAAAGAGAGAAAGAGAGAAAGAGAGAAAGAGAGAAATAAATCAAGTAATTTTGGATCAACTTATTGATGAGTTTCGTCTAGTAGGAATTGGCACACTGTTCTAGATTATCATTTCCCATACCATATTATTGGACAATATACTATGAAAACCAACCGTCATACATTAGGCTAGTTGATTGTACGTACTGTTGTACGAAGCTTGGTTTCGCAGGTCAATTTGCTAGTTTAGCGAGTTTGATCCTCATTTGGTGTCCTACAATAGTGGCCTTTTGTCAGACTAAGCTGAGCTTATTAAATAACCATTACCTTTCGTTACAATAATATGAATGCACAGATTAAGTAATGATGAAATACGATGGTAATATGAGATTTTCAGTTGAAGTTCCTCGGAAGGATCCACAAGAGGTACTGAATTGATTCAAATATAACGTGATCTATAAATAAAAAAATAGGTCCTTATTTCCCCTTTCAGTTTATCTTATATTCATTTACAAATATGCATACACTATCCTATTTATATGGGTACTATGATAAGATGGTTCAGTTATTCGTTTTTAAGCAATAAGTTTTATTCTTTTTCGTATGCGATTCTGCAGTTTTTTTTTCACTCTTACTGCATGAACAAGTCAAATGTATATCATCTTTGTAAGAGTGAGAGAAATCTGATAGATTAAAATGAATTTAAGACAAAAAAGAGAATGCTGACGTTAGCAAATTATTTTACCCTTTTACACTTCTGAAATAACTACTGAGTTAAAGCAAGCAATATTGAGACAATCATGAAAATATTATATCATTGGTGCTAGACACAGTAATTTTATTCATCATTTACACACAGACGTTATCAGTATAAATGATGAATATCAGTTAAATTCTAGAAAAGGTGATATCCTGCTCATTTCTTGCAAAATTTTACTTCTTAAAAAATCTTTCAATATTGTATAATATACTAGAAGAAAAAAACAAGGAAGTATAAATGATTGTGTGGAATGGGATAAAACAAATCCCACAAAAAAGAATTGTTGATTTCAGTGTCGTCAGTTTATTCATCGTAACTTTTTTTACCTCAATTATAAAAGATGTTATTATTACTGGTTGAACCCGTGGGAAATCCACGAATGTTGACAACTACGATCTTTTTTTCGGCAAATATCTATCTGGAAGAGTGGTTCAGACATCAAAACTATGCGAGGAAAGAACGTTTTATGAATCTACCAGAATATATTCTAAGCCAAAAATGAATTTTATACTACTGACATTATATTTTTTTGTGTCTCTATTAGTACTTTCATGAAGTTATATCTTGAAGATCTATTTTTACCAAGCCGGTTGAAAATCATATCCAAGCAACGCGTAAAAATTTTCACCTAATAGCATGAAATGCCAAAAGATGCATGGTATACGCAGTTTCAAGGCTGACTAAAAGGAAGATCACCAAATGGAAGATTAGCATCTTAAATTCGTCCTATTACTTTTGTCAAAAGTACTTTTGAGTACCTGTAAAATCTGCAATCCCCGAATCCTATTGATATTTTTTTCTCAATTTTAATACAGTTTTTTCGAACATTTTTTTCATTTTTACTGAAACATTTCTCGTCTTTCAATCAGTTCCTCTTCACAATACAAATTGGGATATACCAGAACTATGATGTTTATTAGTTCTTCATACCCACACACACATATTTATACATATATATTTAAGAAGATTTATTCTCCTGCAGCAGCCACATTTTCTTTGGTTGTCTATTCTATTTCAGTTGTCTGAATTGAATGATGTATTAACCGTGTAACGACGGGAGATTATTTCAAATGTATAGTTTATGTATAATATAACGCAATTTATAATAGAAATTTAATACATACATACATATATATGTTTGTGTGTGTATTAGAAAAATGGATATAGATCTCACAAGATGATGAGAAGGTTGACAATTTGTAAACTTTAAGGCTGATTACTACATCTCAAATCCTTTATTGCTTATATCATAGCTAACGTTTCGCCTAAAATTTGAACTTCTTCAGAGCTTCTGAGGTGAGAAAACGATAGTGAGTCAAGCAAAGCCCAGTTGCAATGTGGTAGTAGTTGATCTTATGATGTGGTAAGAAATGAGGAACTATCAGTTGGTTCAGTTTAATCAAGAAGTTGGATTTGATAATTTATGTTTGCATTGAATCCATTCTTGCAAATTCATGTTATTTGCATTTTCACTCATTCATTTTTTGTTGTCGATGACGTCGTTATGGAAACCGTTTTACCCGAAATTTGGATAATAACTTTTTGCACAAATTTCTATTGAAGAATGTTATTATGACGAAAAAGACGTCGTTATAGAAACATACAAAGTTACTTATAGAATGATCTGCCGGATGAGGAATTTAGTCATGTTCTATTAATAAAGTTTCTGTTTTGTACGGATATCCTCTTAATTAATGCTGAGAGTCGAGTTAGGTGAGAGGAAATGAAGCTTGTAGCGTGGGTGGTAGAATGTGAGGGGGGGGTTAAGGATTAGTGAAATAGGGAGAATAAACGAATGAATGAATAAATAAATAGCAAAACTAGACTTTAGCCAACATAGTATAACTAGTTTCAGAACAACAACGCTCTTCATACCGGTTAGTGTCACATCACAGGTATCGTTCACTAACCAATATATACTTAAAGTATTCATATATTTATATAGAAACACAAACTCGATCAGATACCACTCATAACCACCTTCCACGACACATCCCACATCTGTCGTATATAGTTCATGAGAAATCGATTATACTCGCACTTAAAGCAGAATTCAAAAAAATATTTCTAGAACCCATTGTCATTGCCAACCGCAGATCCGAAAACATTAAAGACATGATTAGCAGTAACACCAAAATAAGTAAGTCTTACACAATACCATCCCTATTATCATCAATCTCTGCCAACCCTTCAACAATAGAAATGGTCTATACAGCAATCACCTTAAACACATAATTCCAACCGAAAAAGCAAAAATGCCATCTACCTCCAAGAATTTATAAAGTGCAAACTGCAATATATTGGGAAATCGGAGAGGCAATTCAACATTGGACTTGATGACTGTACACACAGAATTAAATTACCCAATAATCAAAACCTACTCTCAGTAAAACTACACCTCCGTACTCCCGGCCACAATTTGACATAGATGCTATATTTACCATCATTAAGAAAATAGGAAAAAATATATACCCACAACTAAAATTCTGGAACTTCATGAAGATAAACTTAGAACTTTCTCTCTTGACACATCATTAAACAACCCTAACCACACCAACCCCATAATCCTTTCACTCCTGATTACCATCTTTATACCTACACCTAATACTATACTTTCATTCCAGCCCTTAGATATGCATCATAACACCCCATACACTATAGCACATCTTAATATATATATATATATATATATATATATATATATATATATATATATATATATATATACTCTTATTCCCCATAATAGCCCTACCTGTACAATCTGGAATTAATGAAACAAACTTATCTCACTCTATCCATACGAAACTCTTCTGGTTGTTGGACATTGATCTTGGAATTCGCTACACCTATCAAACATGGGTGTTGCAGAGCTGATGCTTTCTAAACTTGTCTAGTTCGTTGCACCATCATATATCTTACCGGCCACAGTTTCGCATATAATCTCAGTGGATCAAGGTTATGACCAACCCATTGCCATTTGAGTTCTCTTATGGATTCTATTATATCCCTGATTCTTTTTTCTCTAATATAAACTGTACTGTTTTCTGATTCCTTCATGTGATCGTGAGCATCATTCTCTCATTTGTATGTTGTATGATTCTCAGTTTGGGGGTCAATCTTTTGGTTAGGTTCCATCTGGTTTCTTTTTAAACAACGAATTTAATGTGTACTTTGATTCCCGGCTGAAATCGTCAAGTTCTATAACTGACCGAACACATAGATAGGGCTGTGCAGAGAGATGGCCACATGAAGCATTTGGCCCACGCTTGCGATTTCGAGGGAGCATACTCTAGACATCTCGTTCATATTTTTTAGAATAGTAGGCACAACTGGACGGGGGATTTCTAAATATATACATGAATTTAAAACAATACTACCTTCTCTCCCTGAAAACAGATCATCATCATCGTTGCTGAATTTTTGTTACAGTAGTCTCAGTGACTCACTTACCAAACCCCGTTCTCCAGATAGAGATCAAAGAGGTCAACTCGCTGCTGATTGGAGTTATCAATTCCAAACGGGGACGGGTGTTGAAAAAAGGGTGTATTTTCTTAAATAGAAAAATTTTATCATATACTTACTCATACTCACTCTCTCTTTTACTTTCTCTCTCTCTATCGTTTTCACTTTCTGACTCTCTCTCTATCTCTCTTTCTCATTCCAAATAATTTTATCGTGAATAATAATAATAATAATAATAATAATAATAATAATAATAATAATAATAATAATAATAATAATAATTTCGACTTTTCCCCACTTTACTGAAATGATCACTGTCAGAAAAACTTTTATTTTACCTTACCCTCACAGAATGGCCGGAGAGCGAGTCAGAAGTAAGCGCAAAATTCTTTTATGTAAATTTTAAATCCCCTCCAGACAAAATTAATTTCTTCTATGCAAAACTAATGTCCGATAGAAACCACTTTTTCATGTGAATATTGTTGTTACCCCTCTCGTATACATAGGCCAGTCTTTTTGAATTCCAGCGTGCGACTAACAAGCTTATAGGGAGTGAGGAAGGAAGGGGAATCAATTATAGGTCCCAAAACCAACTAGAAAGTGGACTTTTACTAAGTCAAGGCTTGAAAGAAATAGTGAAGAGGTATGAACATACTAGTTGTACTTAAATAGCCAAGAGATGAAGCTTAGTGCTATAATTTTCAAGTAGGTGGTGAAGGACGAACACTCTACCACACTGTTAAATGCTGCACACACCAGTATGCTTTCTCCTGGTGAGAATTCAACCTGGGTGTTAAGAGCCGGTGGAGCTCTGAGGTTACTCCTGAATCACATCAGTTTTAACCAATCCACCAAGGTCTGGTGCTACCTCAAAGCACAAAAAACAAAACATGACAGTACAACCAGATCAATTTACTGCAAAAAATGGGGTACAAATTCTAGATTTCTGTGTTTAAACCTTGTTAGCCACCTTGAGGGACTCAATCGTAATCCTGTGCCTACTGGTCAACCCCCCGGCTCGTGTACCCTTAATGACCTTCAGAGAGGGCACAGCCGTCACTGAGCGGCAGTTAGCCACACCGAGAAGAGAAAATGGACAAGAGAAGACAACAGGTTAGTAATGTATTGCTACTTCAAAAGCAAACCGTCTGTGCGGTGCAACAAAGAACGCATGCTCAAAATATGGAGGGAAAAATCCACCGTGGAGGTTTCGAACCAGCGCCTAGCTAATCAAACAAAACAAACTCTGAACAACAAATGACTCTCAGAGATAGAAGCACAAAAAATCTGCAATGAAATAGAAAAAAAAGAAAGTGATTCACTCGAAGAGGAACTTCTCAACACAACCAACATAGTAAATGACAAAATTGAAAGAAACCCAAACAAAAACAAAATCCCTGAACAAAGACATACACCAGAGAGAGAGACGCTGACACCCTAACGGAAGAAGATTTGGCTCAGACACAGCCAACTCTTAGAGAAAGGAATAGTAAGAAACTAAAAGAAGGAACCGAATATGTCAACTCCTCCTTCGAAACAAACGATCCAAAACAACCTAACCTACGCTGGAGCGAAAATGGTGACGGAGCTTTTTACAACACAAGAACCCCAAATAATAGAAGGGAAAAATCTAACTGGGAAACAAGATTAGAAGGACAGAAAGATGAAGGACTACTGAGAAATGCACCATATATGAACAGACCACTTGTAAGACTATGGGGCAAATACAAGATAAGACAAAAGGGTATCCCGATGACAGTGGGAGAGTTACACCAGTTATAGGCAAGGGACTGCCCCTCTAACAAAGGATACCAGTTCTCCAAAGCTAAGGGACACGTCAATCACCTAATATACATGGACGACATAAAACTATTTGACAAGGGAGAGCTCTAAACATTGTTCAACAAAGTGAAAGAATACAGTGATGACATTGGGATAGAGTTTGGAATAGAGAAATGTGCACCGATAGTAATGCTCAACGGAAGAAGGAATCGAATTTCCATATACCAAAAAGGTTAGAGCATTGACCAAACAAGACCAATACAAATACCTGGGAGTTCTCGAATGTGAGACGATAAAATAGGAAGAAATGAAGGGGCAAATAAAAAGAGAACACCTTAGGAGGATAAGGAAAATGTTACAGAACAGCAGGAACCTGATAAAAGGAATGAACACATGGGCCGTGTCAGTAGTAAGATACATAGAACCATTCCTTGGATGGACAAAGGAAGAACTTCAATGGACCGGCCAACTAATAAGCTTATGACAATGCATAAGGCCTTAAACCTCAGAGATGACATAGATAGTATGTGATGTGAAAAGAAGGCGACAGAGGACTCGTCAGCATAAAAGATTGTGTCTAAAGAGGCCAAAATACGACTAGAAAAGTATGTGCAAGCACACAGTGAAGATATGAAAAAGAACGCCCAAAGCAGTGCAACAAACAACAAAAAAGTAGAAAGAGATGGAGCACCGCAGCAAACAAGGAAAGAAAAATGGGAACAGAAGAAACTATACGGAGCATTCAAAAGATAGACACAGGAAGTTGCAGACGAGAAATCATGGACATGTCTACGAAAAGGAAACCTAAAAAGGGAAATAGAATTGTTCATCATGGTAGCCGAAAACAAAAGCATCAAATATCGAAACAAATATCGACAGAACACACACAAACAGCAAATGCCACCTATAGGGGGAAAGAGATGAGACTGTAGACCACATAACTAGTGAATGTAGTCAACTAGCTGAGAAGGTGTATAAGCATGGACATGATAGAGTCGCAACAGTGATACACTGGGGATTGAGCAAACGAATGGGATTTGATCATGCAGAAAAGTGGTACCAGCAAAAAACCAGATACAGCCTAGGAGAACGGAAGTCACAAATCACTCTGGGACTTTGACACTTAAAGTGACCACCCTATCCAAGCGAGAAGACCGGACCTGGTAATCGTAGACAAGAAGAGGAAAACCTACCAAATAATTTATGTGGCAGTGTCTGCAGACCATAGAGTAAATAGGAAAGAGAATGAAAAGCTGGGAAAATACCAGGACCTAGCAAGGACACTGATGGAGGTGTGGAACATGAAAGTCAGTAATAGTAAGTGCACTCAGAACTGTACCAAAGGCACTGAAATCGAGGTTGGAAGAACTAGGGAAAGGACAAAGGATTGAGACTATACAGACCACAGCACCGCTGAAGACTTCATGAATAGTGAGGAGAGAGCTAGAAATATGAAATCTACAACCTCAGCTGTTAACTGTGGACTAACAGGGAGAAAAGGAGAGGAAAATATCACCACAAACAGTGGTAGAAGTACGAACCACAGACCTGCTGTGATAGATAAGGGAGATACGAGAAGAGGGCTGAGGACTTTCAACGATAACCACTGGGCAACAGACATGAAACTGTTTAACGCAGCACTACTGTAGACTGTAGGAGTGTGGAGATGAGGGCTGGAGACCCGAGGAGACTTGTTCTCAGTCTCTCGCTGAGACCACCAGGCAACTAGAGTGAAAATGCATCATCATCAACATAATAATGATAAGAAGAAGATGAAGAAGGAGAACAAGAAGAGGGGAGAAAATTTTACTGGCATTATATTTTTGTAATTAAGTTTGTAGGATTTTTTTTTTAAAGAAAAAGATACCTCCTGTTAATTTTGAGAAATACAAGAGAGAGAGAGAAAAATAACAGATATGTTTTAGCTAACAATAGAGGGGTAAAAGTTTATTAAAAGACTTAGTAATCGTTTAGTTTCATTTACGAAAAGGCAAAATGTATACTGAGCCGATTTACTTATTCACTCATCCAAAATTTTCACAGTTGTAAAAAAAAATTATTCTCTGAATAACAAAATTATAATTTCTCAGGCATAGTATTGTATCAAGTGGCTAGTTTTCGTCGGCTCGAACATCAATACTCAGCTGTCTAGTTGTAGTCTGCGACAATGTTTTGTCCAGCATTCTGTTTGCTATTTCTACTGTTACTCACATACAGAAACACTCACAACGATACATACATTAAGGCTAATGGACAGAATTTCACGAACACTTTCCCATGGTCAAACTTTTTATCAATGAATGCCGTGTCATTTTTGCATTTCTTGTGAATCAATTTTTTGCGTATTGTCAATTCCTCTATTTTTCAAAAATATTGCAGAACTTTTCAAACCTTGCATTTATCTGTAATTTCTATCTATTGCTCAATTTTCACACACCGAAAATTCGTCTGGCAAAAGAGATATTTGTAACATCCTGACTAACAGTTTGAGATATCTTGTAAACAATTTTTTACCTTGTCCAACATTGATAAAAATTGGGATTTTGTAAAATTTGCTTTTTGAAATATGATATTTTATATAAGTTTTGAAATATGAAATATTCAGAGTATTTGGAGAAATGCAGATACGTTTTCACACAGTTATAACTAGCTAGCTGCCAAATTACCCGCAAACGAAGCTTTAAACAAAGTCTAATTTGTATTGGTCGAATTCCATTAGAACGTTTCAGCTCGGTAAAATTCCATGCGTTCTGTATAAATCTAAGAACGTAGACGTGCATTATTTTGTGCCTTTCCATCAACGTATAATATAGATGTATATATATCCTAACTTCAAAGCTAATTCCTCTAAATGCACATAGTAACATTCTTATATTCATCTCTATTTTTAGTATGCTTTTTCAAACTAGCTTTATCAATTTTGACAGTACCTAAAATATATAGGCATTCTTAAAACATGAATTCATCACCTATTAAAAAGGGGCTGTTTAACATTAAGAAAATATCGGTTGACTATCTCCATAACTAATAAATAGATAAGTTACTTTACGCTTTTGATTATATTGTACACAATGATCAATTGAGAATGATTAATTATGGCTATTGCTGGTCTCCTCTGATTGATTTGAACTGCGCTGCGATACAAGATCACATTTGTAGGGAACTTTTATTCAGTAGATTGTAAAACTAGAACATTTCCCATTGAACAATGAGTTGATGCACTGATCAGTCTGTCTTTTGACTTTTCCGTAATTTTTTTCCCAGATTACATTGATTTGCCCGAAATTTTCACAGTTGCTTCTAATGACCCCTTGTCTAGTGTGCCTAGGCTATCGCATAAATCTTTTCCTCGATTAAGGATGGACACTTGTGTAAATTGATGAGTGTTTGGCAAAAGGTTTGCTATTCTAGTACATGGTTCTCAAGCAGAGTATTGTACATAGAAAAGCAAAGTGCATCGCATTTATGATTGGTCGTTTTATATGGTGCCACGTATAAAAAATTGAATGAAAGTAAAATATTCCGAACATTCGCCCACATTATCCACAGGGATTTGCAAGGCAAAATGAATTCCAGCAAGTGTAAAGGTTAATTCTATTCGCTAATAAATTTCCAGTTACTCACCATGGCAACTGCTTCCGTTTCGCAGAGAATGAACGAATAAAACTTTCAGAGATAGATATTTTGAATCTATTTTTGTGTTAAACATTTATTGATTGAGTTTTCTTTTTCTATTGATAAACATATCAAAAAGTATATTAACCACACAATTGCCAGTTTTCACTCCTCAACAAATACATCATCGAAGAAACTTATAAAATGTTTTTGCATTATAGCCCTAAAATGATGTATATATGAGACTGATAAAAAAAAGTTTTTCACAGGGAGATGTCGATGAATAGAGACAGACAGACAGAGCAGTGGAAGTATTTGTGGAATTGAGGCTAGCACCATAGCAAAGTTGAATAGACAAAAAACCAAATACCCTATATGATTTATCTTGGATTATAATAAGAAAAGCTACATTTTCTAGAGCAATATCGAGTAATCTATGGTGAGAGCAACGCTATGTGGAAGCGGCTACCCTATCAGTCGCAAGTTCGAATCCTGCAGCAGCACAATTTTCTTTAATGATCTATTCTATTTACGTTGTCTAGGCTGAGAGATAAATTAACAGTGTAACGGCGGGAGAACATATATATGTGTATATATATTTGCATATATCAAACATGTAAAGAGAAAATCTCTGTTAATATCTATCTATCTATCCATCTATCTATCTATCTATCTATATATATATATATATATATATATATATATATATATATATATATATATATAGCTTGTTGTACCTAATAGTTATCCCTTGTCAGGTAGATAAGAAGTAGGATCCGTAGTTTGCTGCATTTGATGAATATCGTTCGATAATTCCAAAGGCAGTTCGGTTGTTCTTCGATCTATGTTTGTAATAAGAAGGAAGGTCGACACAGTAATATTTTTGGGGATCCAAACTTGATTTGCGAAAATATTTTTTGGTCTTCACCAGTTTTGTGAGTGAAATGTCATGTGCTCTACAGCTTACCTTCCGACGGAGTTTTGTATCTTTTTCCACACAAAATAAATAAATGCGTATTTCTAATTAAGCCAAAAATTAATTTGATCAAAACAAAGATACCACAATGCTTAAATTAGGTTCCTATGTACACCTCCTATATTATAGCATCGTGCATTATTTTGATCATGGAAAACTCTATATTTTAACTTTTCCGTACAAATAGATTTGTTGAAAGATATATATTAAAGCACTTTGATGGATATTTTCCCAACAAGCAAATGAAAAAATGAATCAATTTTGCCTCCCTAAAAACGTTATTGTATCGGAAGTTCGTTGTGGCTCACGTGTTCATCGCATTTACCGAAGTGCAATCAGATAGTTCCACGAGATTTTCCAAGCCGAAGTTTGTAATATCAAGGTTAGTTATAACAAGGCTTATATATACATATGTGTGTGTGTGTGTGTGTGTGTGTGTGTGTGTGTGTGTGTGTGTGTGTGCGTGCACGTGCGCATGTATAACATTTCACTATATTCATATAACAATAAACTTCCAAAAGGGATTTCGCCAAATTTAATAGATTTTTCTGAATGGGTCATGTTGTGTTGTGGAAGGAAAAGATCTGGTTGACATTCAATGGTAATTCCTTTTTCCGAATCAACTCAAGCAGACTAATGGAACGATGTTTAAAAAAGAACATAGATATCGATTCTCAGGAATGTAAAAAAAAATTTAAAACTAAGCCCAATTCAATCATCTTGCGATTATTATATATCTTCATTGAGTTATCAAAGTTGTGCATATTTTTACGTCCACCCTTGAATGTTCATATCTTGTAAGTTAACGAGAAGAACTAGTCATCACAATCAAAACTATATGTGGTCATAATAAGTTCTATTTATGACATCACTGATGTTTTCCACTGGGAAACATCTAAAATAGGGTAAAAAAACAAACTAACTGGATTCTGGAGAATCTAGATGTCATTAACAAACCTGTCAAAATCAGGCCCCACAAACGTTGAAAAAGATTTTTTCCAAAAAGACAAAAAAGTCTATTTAAGAGGGCTCTTATGGAATACAGATGCAAATTTCCAAGTATGTGAACAAAATGAAACGGCCAGGAGCGCTGGAACACACAAACATATGCACATATAAAAAGAAATAATACTCCTCGTCGCCTTTGGTGGCAACAGTCGTTCAATTTGACTTGCCCATCAAAAATGTTTTCTTTTTTCGAAAAAAGCAAAGATCTTGGTTCTAAAAATGAAAAAAAAAAACATCATAGTTTGAAATAAACTAAGTGACATTGGTGGGAACTATATGTAAAATGGCATATTTAGGCTTTGTAGCAATTTGTAGCGGAAAAGGAATCAACTTTGAGAACAATGAGGCACATCTCTGCTCTGCACAGGCAATGGGGAGCGACAGATGAAGTCAATGATCACATGGCATCGTCAGTGAGAACAGGCATGTTTCCCTTGTGAAAAATCGGTTGAAAGTAAGAAGCTAAATCTGATTCTTCTTTCTACATTCTTTCGATATTTTTTTCTTTTTTCTAAACGTTTTCTATCTTCTCGGTAACTACTACTACTACTACTACTACTCTCTCTCTCTCTCTCTCTCTCTCTCTCTCTCTCTCTCTCTCTCGTCATTACATTTCTCACATCACCTACCCTTTTCCTGTTATCAATCTCCTCTTGATTTCTTTTCATTTCCTTCTCTGCTTGATGTATGGTGTCTGCTTTTTCTCAAGTACCTATTTTCGATTTGAAAAAAAAATTTCTACTCTCGCTTTCTTTGTTTTCTTTCTATCGTTTTTAGTATCCCGTTGCTTTTTTCTCGACCAATTCATAGTCTTTCACATTAATTCTCAAGTATGGACAGAATATGTGCAAAACGCTCACCGTTTTGAGAGAATCAAGAATTCTACTCACAAAATCCAAAGAATAAAAGGATATCCGCCTATTTGATAACTAACACCTGGACTTTTTAAAACTTTAGTTTAACTATAATATATAAAACAGAAAAACTATTGAAATCAGGTTTGGTCAGTCACTCTATAGAAACCGTCCTGTAACAAAGGTCTTTTGGTACCATGACGTGTTATGGGGTGATCAATTAAACAATTGGAAAAAGGCAATTGCTAAATAAGTTACTTCTCTTTTGTTAGACCTCTAAAGAGTGCGAATTTTCAAATAACAAACTTCTGTACACAATTTAAAGTACCAATTTAGCATAAACTTACATTGTGAATTGAAAGCCCCACTAAAAACCTGTTAGAGGGTGATTTTTCAAAAAACAAAGAAAACTTTTCATCTAGACATAATGATTAAAAGATGAAAGGTCCAGCCCTCTAGTACCTTTGGTGCGGTCTGTGCACATACACGAGCACCAGACAGAATTGCTTAAAAGTTGGAGAAACCAATGTTGACAGTTTTGGTTGACGGGTTCTAATACCCAAATATGAAAAGCGTTAAATAAGTATTCTTAAATATTCAAGTTATTTTCCAATTTCTAGATGATATGCATACGGAAATTTTTAAATTCTTGACAATGCAGATGTGCAAAATAGTTGTGTAAGCAGACGAATATTAAGAAAAAACTTCGCCCACAAGGTTACGCATATGACGAAATATTGCTTACATATAAGAATTTATTTCTCGGTTACTGCTATGTGAATAGCCAAGAGAGCAAAATGGATAAAATGGTATACAAATGAGGAAATATTTTGAAAATTTCTTTCCAAGTCTATAGATTTCTCCTATCCTATTCATAATATTTGTTACATTGCCATAACGTCGTCTCTCCGGTGATAATACCTTGAATTTTTATTTCAACATTATTTCACTTTTTCTTCAACAGTGTGCTCGTAAAATTTGGAATTGCAAAGTGATATTAATGTCAATGGTAATTGAAATTTACAAAGAAAATAAGACTAATTAAACTTATCATTATTATACTGTTTTAGAGACTGTCAACAAAAACTGTCAACATAGGTTTCTTCAGTTTTCAAGATGTTCTGTTTGTCTGTCTGTCTAGATGGCTATATATGAATGTATCATGCGCACAGGACGCACCAATGGAGCTAGAGAGTAGAAAATTCGAACATTCACTCCTTATTTCTTTTTAAAAAAATTGAAACGTACGTTTATGTTGGATTGATCCCAAGTTTGTGTCCAGCTGTGTTTTTTTTCCTTCTTGAAAATTCAGACGATTTAGTATCCAATAAGAGGCGATAGATATAACTTATCTATTAATCCCCCCTTTTCCAAATTCTAATCGACCACCTCCGACACAGCATGTGTCGAAGAGACATTTCTACGACTAATTTCATATTTCCAGACCTTTTCTTAAACTATTTATTCAGGAGTAGTTATTTAAAAAAATTAAAACCTATTCAACGTCCAGGTGAACATCAAATGGTATTTTCGCATCCATCAACAAGCGAATACTCTCAGAAACTTTATAAAAGATGACAAGTCTTAACAAAACAGCAATAGTAGAAGTAGGGATGAAAATCAATGTACTGATGAACATTAGTTAGTAATTGGGTTACTTTTCAGAGCTAAAGAAATAGTGTGAATTACGAGTGGATAAATGCACCAAATTTCAGGTTTGTTTTACTGAGGCATCAATATTTTCTTGTGTGTTATCTTATTGCTTCGATTAATCAGGTATAAAAATGCTTTGAAGAGAGGTAGAGGTACGTAGACAGACAATTTTTTTACTTATGTCTATTTGTTTTTTTTGGGGGGGGGGAATTATCAAAATACCGGATTATCACGTTTACCTGAGATACTTTACGTTCTTTTCACTTGCTATTTTTTTATCATTGTCAACACTGGAAAGTAAGTGGAATCATGCCTATTTCTAAAATGGGTTTCACTCTTTATTTCTTTAGAAAAAACGCTATCACTAATTTGTTTTGTGCATTCTCTCCTTTGTATCAATGAATATCTAAGTTTACGCTAAGAAATTACCAATACTCATTTCAGTTAAATAAAGAACCTGGTGACATGATGTTACGTAATCATTGAGTATTATAAATTCTTCAAACCCAACAAATTATCCAGTGCACGAATAAAAGTTACAGTTACTGAACAATGCTTAACTTAGTCATTAACTGAGAAATGGGTTCTACTTTCCCTCGTTTAAAGACTTGACAACATCTGATATTCATAAATGGAAAAACTTACAAGACTTAGGGAGGGGAATCATGGGAGAGAAGGGCGTGGGGTAGCACATCAAAAATAACATAAACATAAGTTCTGAAAAAATATACTGAGCTAAGCAGCTTCTTGGACAATCCAATTCAATACCACGTGACGCATTTCAATGCAGAGACACGCACGCACACATCAGTATACATTAATGCAGCTTAACCCTTTTTATACGAGTATATATTTTTAATACTCATACAAATCATAATCTCTTAGAAGAGTTAGCCACTCACATCTAAGTAGAGCTCCACATAGAAGCCGAGATTTTTATATCAGCACAAATTCTCAAATCCATATATGCGCGTTCACGCACGCACACTTACATGCGATAAAAATAGAACGCACAATAGCATCTTTCTATATAAACACACAGATACACACACATACTTATATGCATTTTGTACGTACGTAGGTAGGATTATGCAAAATAACTAAATTCCCATTTAAATTCTATAAAGTATACTCTAATCGTTCAAACTTTGGTAAAAAGTGTTGTATGATTCTTTTGCAATAATTCTTACGCTGATCGTTGCAGTAAAGACGCTACAGATCGTAGTTTCAATCAATATTTTGTGTTGAATTAAACATCAATGAAAATGATGCATGATCTATATAAACGTAAATTATTGCTGCCTAGACAAAATACTCGGACTATTTTATGTGGGAAAACATCTGAAATCCCATACAGTATTTTAGATGATTACATAACATCAGGCATGTAATAAGTCTGTGGAATCTATCCTGCCAATAATCAAGAAAAAATTGTATTCATTACAGCGTATAATAATTCCTTTCATGGTAAGCATTTCAATTTGAAACATTACGAATACTGTTACAATATCTTATATTCACTTAATGACTTTTAGAGCATTTTGCCAACAGATGTTTCACTTCAAATATTTTCTTCGTAAACATTGTAACAACTGATGCTAATTCTTGGCACATATAACCGGCATCAAATACATCCTCAGCATTTCATTTCGAATATTTTAGTTACCTTGTTAGTTAAGTGTTGTGCTTATGTTAAATATCTGCCAGAAATTGCGGTTAGTATGAAGAAAAGAAACATGTAGAATATGAATTTAGAAATGATTTCAAATTAGGCATCAATAATGAGGCAGTTTCTGCGGAAAATGTTCAATTTCAATCAGGAGATTTCTTGGTATTTCGGTTTATCAGCGGATAATACATCTGCACAGATTATTGGCCCTTACAATTTTGATTCATCATCATCATCATCATCATCATCATCATCTGTTGTTGTATACCTTCCCCTAGATTCGCTAGACGTTGGCGCCACGGTGCCAATATCATCGAAGACGTCACGCCATCTAATTTTCTGTCGGCTACATCTTGCACGTTGTTAGTTGTGATGTCCAGCTGTGGTCTGACTTCTTGCAACATATTATGCCCATTGCCATTTGAGTTTATAATGAATTTTATCTCTGTTTTTCCTTTAATATATTTTGTTGTCTTGCGATCGCTCTTCGAGATATCAAGCATGACCTTCTCTTGTGCACGTCACATGGTTCTTGTTTTGAGAGCCAATCTTTTAGTTAGGCTCCATGACGAAGTAACCTCAGATTTGCAGACAATATCGTTCACTTTACCGAGAACCTTCAAGAACTCCAGATAATGTTAGACCAACTGAATGAAGAAGACACGAAAATAAGTATTCATATGAACTTAAGTCAAGCCAATGTCATGAACAACAGATATGTTGAGGATAATAACCCAAGAATCGAGAATGCAGAGCTAAAAAAAGTAAACAAATACACATGTAACTATGCGTATTACACGCATTAACTATGATACACGACACATATATGTATATAAGAAACAGCACAAAATCCAGAATAGGATGCATACATACAGGTGTTTTGTATACAAGAAGTATAACATTATATTATAATCCGCGCCAAAACAATCGGTTTCTTTCAAATACTCAAGAGGATAATTTACGATCAAACGATCAAATTAATTCCAAGTGATCAGGTCAGTTTATCTTAGACTAACTACGACAAAATCGAATTTGTTTTCTTCACAGATCCCAACGTAGTAAACTAGCTCAACAATGTAAATAGATCGATTGCTTCTAAACCAGAGGAAATTTAAGGCTCACAAGGAAATTAGCAAGCAACCAACAATGATTTGAATTTCATTTTCTATCCTCCTATTGGTTCAGATCTTTTGTAATCCCAGCAGGGACTTGAGTCAAAAACCAAACTTAAATTTGGTTTAGTCCAGCTGATTGGTGGCAGATAATAATCTTTAATTTGAATTTATTCCACATTGATTTACGCGATGTGATTTATGAAGTCAATTTTGGGATCATGTGGCCTATTTCAGCAGATACATATTTCGAATTAATGGAAGATAGAATAAATGTGTGGAATATTTATCGAAAATAAATTCACAGTAAAGATTTGAAAGGTTTAAAGTTACTATCCAAAATAGATGATATAGTTAGATAACGTATTGAAAAGTTAAGAGAACTTCTATCAAAAGAGCTAGTTCAAGTGAACTACATCTGGTGTAAAATAATTATTTTTCCACCTAAAAAGGCAGACTTAAATAATTTTCATTGTGTTTCTACTTTTTAAAGTAGCAGAAACAGAGAGAGAGAGAGAGAGAGAGAGAGAGAGAGAGAGAGAGAGAGAGATAAAGAGAGAGAGAGAGAGAGAAAGAGAGAGAGATAGAGACAGAGAGAGAAAGAGAGACAGAGAGAGAAATGGAAAGAAAAAAGTGAGAAAAAGAAAGAGGGGAAAAAGAAGAAAGTGAGAAAGAAAAACAATAATGGCCTAAAATCTCCATATCACACCAGAAAACAGTTGCATGGCCTACATTTTCGTTGCCATAATAGGTTTTATAAATAAAAGGAAAAAAATATTGGAATGGAATGAAATAAGAAACAATATGAAACTTAGCATAAGGCCTTAGTCGTGCAGTTTTGCTTAATCCTGAAACAATGGTAGTGAGAGCCATGCGAGTTATTTTTCTTTGTTAGTTAGCATAATGACAAATGGTTTTTTTCTCTTCTGGTTTTAGTTTTCAGGATTTTTAAGCGAAGAAATCAAAAGCAGAGTCGGTCTCCGAGTTACAACAAATGTGTCACGTACTCTTGTATAGCTGTTTGTTTCAATTTTTACAAGCGCAGCATCTTACGATTGACTCTTTGTTTCTATCTCTTTTTCTCTGTATTTAAATTTCATCTCTCTTTCTTTTTTCTCAGCAGCTTTCTGTTAACATTCCGATTCACTCAGCTTTTCTTCGTTTTCTTCCTCCTATCCGACTGTTTGTCATTTCAGTTTGTTAATCAATCCTCACTTAATTCTTTCATTTATTCATTTCTAATTATTCTTTAAGAATTCAATTTAGCCTTCTAATATTCCCTATTTCTTCCCAGATTCTTATTTTGTATTTATCACCCTTTTTCTTCCGCTTTCAATTTAATCTTGCACACCCTTTCTTTTCTTGTTCCTATTCTTCATCTTTTGTACATTTTCACCAACACTAACACTCCAAGTAATGTCACATCTATCTTCTGCAAATTTCTCAATTTTTATTCACTAATTCATTTCAGTTCAGATGATGAAAAAAATCAATAAAGATGATAATTAATTCAAATGCCACTTTGCCGTATTATTTTCCCGGTGGAAAGGCAATGAAATTAGTATTGACGCGAAATGATAAAATTGATACATATCATAGAAGGAATGATTCAAAGATCTGGGGAGGAATCTCAGTTGATAGTCATAGAGATGTAACTTGAGAATACTTATACCATTTGTAGCAAACTGATGTTAAAAATGCAGATTTTCTGTAAATCTCAGTTGATTGTTCCTTTGAATTTTATTTCAAGTATTCATCAAGGGAAAGAAAGTCGATAGTGAAGAAGCTACAGTAGAACATGATCTAATCGATCAGTGAGTAAAATAACAATATGTAACCTTTAAAACGGTAAGCACGGGGTTTTCTTTTTCATCAGAATATCAACCAAAAGCCTAGCAGTGTATAAATACAAAGCTCATTGTTATAATCTACTCAATAACTTGTGAATGATAACTTATAAACTATAAGTAAGAAAAAAAATTCCATCATTCCTGGATTTCTTTAATCATGCTGAATTAATCTCGCCTATTGATTGTTTCATTGAAGTTGAGTTTTTCACAATTCTAAACAGGAACATTTTTTCACTATTCTTCCAACTTCTTTTGTTGAATCTTAAGCAAATTGGATACATAGTATACAATTCAAATTTGAAAATAGCATCGATTTCATTCTTAATTTTGTATTAACCTATCACAGTTGAGGCCGAGAAAAAGTAATAGGGGATCTTTATTTCATATGTATCCATACAAAAGCGCTTATACAAGCAAATTTACTCGTCGTTATACGCTCTTTGATTTGGCTAAATGTTAACTGATATGATAAAGTGACAGCAGAAATTGGAGTTCTAATTTCAATAAGTAATTTCTGATCACATATCCGATGAAATATAACGACAAACAAATTAGAAGCTTCTGCAACTTGAACGATCAAATCACAACAGTTAATTTCAGTATGAATTGTTAATCATCAATCAATGTGGGATTACTTTATCAAGCAATAGATTTTTCACATATTGGGTGTACAATTGAATGCTGAATTAGTTTTAAAACATTTTGGAAAACAGTGAGGGATATCTTTTATTCAATATATGAACACAATAGTGTTCTGAAGCCTGAAAATTACTAATAGCGTTTCAGGAACGCGCTGTGTGTTGCTCTACTTCATTTACGTCATACATTACCTTTTAGGGAATGTCGAATCGATTGTCTGCCAACAAGGGTTAGCAAGATAACTATCGATTATCCCAGTTTCTTACGAGATGAGATTTGTTCAGTAAGCCTTGAGGAGTTTGGTCTCACATCGACAGAACACGATAGAGATCCTCTTGAATAGGTCCGGCGATTTCAAACGGACGCTGATTCTATTCTTGTAGAAGTTCAATTCGCACCGATATGACTAGATCGATTTTGCCACTAGCAATGGGCAAAAAGCAAGCGTGAAAAACTAGAAGTTGATTTGATTTTAGCCGGCCCATTGCAGTTTGGTAAAGATTTTTCAACCGTCCACTAAAAACAGCATTAAAACAGCACTTTGGTGTAGTTTATTTGTTTATTTTAAGCAGTACTCGGACAAAATTAATCTAAAAATAAGTCATACTAAGAAAAGTCATAACATACGATATCGTGCGCAAAAAACATCATAGGAAGAAAAGTCATAACTTGAATTTTTGTGAGAGAAGAAAGTCATTCGATTTTTAAAACAGTAATATTCTGATTCATTTAATTCATAGCATTTAAATGAATAATATATGTAATAAAATAGGTATTATTTTAATTTTCAAATTTAATCTAAAATGATTTTTTTTAAATGTAATGAATAATAAAAAATCTTCAGATTTACATTGTTTACTCAAATCATTTTTATAAGACGATTTTCGATAATTTTATTCTTTTAATAGCACAAACATTATTATAATAAAATTGACAGAGCACAAGTTTTCAAATTGCTTTATTGTCAGAAGTCTGTGAACATCACCACTGTTGAGACTTGAAAAAATATAATAAACATTTTATTTCACTATATGTGACTATGATACGAAAAGTAAAAGATTTACCAAGTGATGGGATGTTTTTCAGATTAAATGTAAATCTATATTTCCTTATTATTCGAGGCTAGGTGAAAAATCAATGCTATATGCTATTTTAAAAAATATTTTCGGAAACTTGAATAAACAAACTACACCAAATCGTTGACTTAATGCTTGATTCTGAGGATAGCTTACAATAAACAAACGAACTACACTTAGCTGATGTTTCAATGCTGTTTCTGAGGGTTGACTATATATATTTCACCAAACTGCAGTGTTCTATTTTCTCTAGCTTATCACTTATGCCCTTTTTATAGGTAACCTTTTTACCGAGCTAATTTTACCGGGCACCGTCATTACGATGTCTATGTGAAAATGGGAAACTGAGTTTTCTGTGAATTTCTTCCGGGTCAGATTTGTCTTCCTCATATAAGGAAATGTGCCCCATCCACAGCATATGAGTTTTACAGCGCAATTTACGTTCTCACTTTGATGGAAAAACTATCAATACATAGCAGCTGGAAGCGATTAATGAAGCGTCACGTTCAGAATGTGTCTAATTAGAACGAAACGGGCCAAGTTATTGCATCTGCTGAGCACATGGGCCAGTTAAAAGAGTATGTGGTCGCCACCAGCTCACTTTTCATCTGGCCGATAAGTTTTCGTATTGCACACTGAACTTTTGTTTTCTTTTCCACTACAGGCTTCGGACACCAAGCATCTGAGTATCGTCAGTGCTTTTACTACAGATGCCATCTACATAACCCACTTTTTTTCTCAACTCCGTAGTTGGTGTAAATAAACCGCTTTCTCAGATGGAATCAACCGTACAAATATTACGCATTATGTTCCGCACTTTATATTCATACGTGCGAGCATGTGTAACTCCTCCATACTAAAATTTGTTGACCTAAATGTTACAAAGCTGTTAAAATGTTATCTCAATAACTGTCTCTTACCAATTATACATTTTAACACACGTGAAGAAAGAAATGCTTAAAAGAGAGCTGGCGTTTTTGTTGATTGTTTAACTGAGCAATCCAGGCAGAATAATTTCATCATGTTGAATACTGGTAATTGTTCCTGTTCAATCGTGAGGAAGAAGTAAAATTTCCAAATTTGCTTTTTGCATTTCTTCTCATGTGTGTTTCTGGAACAACATTTGACACGATTATCCTGGACTTCACTTATAAAAACAGAATACATTTAATGGGTTATTTCAGTAATTGGTTATTCTCTTTTTTTCTTATTCCTCACTATCTATCTCTCCTTTCTAACTATCTCGACGTTACCCTAAGATTCGAATTGTTACTAATTGCGGAACTAGGTCAAGTTGTATGATTCTGTAAATGGAAAACGTTGATTTCTTTTACATTCCAAGCTGATAACACAGTTTTTCGGATTTGCGATGTGGCATTTGTATTAACATATTGATAATCATGAACTTATGATAATTCATCAGTACTTGGACAGTGCCCTGTGATAAGTTGTTGAAAAAATATAACTGCCATCAAACTTTTAATAACTCCAATGATAATTGGGGAAATCAGGCGAAATTTTATCCTAATATATTGAAGACCCACCTTAATACCTTGGAAGTTTTTCACCTTTGCAAAACAATGATTGTATGACATGGAACTCAATCATTTCGAAAAAGGTTGGTATTTTAGTCAATTGATGCATAATAACAGATGAACATTACGCTTTTTTCTAAGATTTAACAATATCCAAGGCCATTTAAGCTGTTTTCAATAAAACCTATCTCTGATTTGCCTTTTGTTAAAACTGCACCATATATCATAATCCCAATTCCTCCGCGATTCCCCGTTCCCTGGTATCAAGACTCTGCGATAGGTGGCTCAAAGCCCTGATCTCAATACTTTTGAATATGGATGGCGGTATCTTGACAGAAGATTAGGTGCAAAATCGAAAAATGTTACCTTACAGAATTGGAAAAAACTGTTTGATGAATGGAAAATCATAGATCAATCAGTTATCGATAATCTATTCAAATCTATGCAAACAGCCGAACAGCTAATTGAGGGCTACAAAATATCGAGATGAAATTTTACCCGATTTGCTTAATTATTGTCGGAGTTATTAAAAATTAAAGGAAGTGGTCAGAATCCTTGAAAAAGCATAAATCGATCGGGGAGTGGTCTAACGTATAAGATGGGAGAGGTCAAGTTTAGTAGTGCAGTTTGTTCAATTTCTGCAGGGTCATTTGTGAGACATGCGAGCTTTTTCTGCTCTTGATTAAGGATTATTCTCACTTTTGCAATTCTAATTTGGTGTAATGTCGAACCAATGTTGAATGGTCAATTTTTAGTTCTTCTACAACCTCTCGAGTTGTTTTGCTAGGGTCTGCCTCTATAATGGGCCTCAATTGGGAAGACACCCACATCTTCAAGATTCTTGTACCTGTTTCACAATTCTTGGAATCAATGTTGACCTGAAAGTTCGATGTCGGTACCTTGGACAAATGGTTGATATATCGAGCAGTTTCCGCTGATTTAGGTCTCATTTTGAGCTCAATCGACAAAATCGCTCCATCTTTACATTTAACGGCCTCAGATAAACCAGAATAAATAAGGTAAAGAAAACATCAAGCTTGAATAAATAGAGCGAAATCTCACTTGAATGATTATAATCAATTACAAGAAGAATATGTAGCATTGTCAATCTGGGGATTCAACATCTAGTCTTCCCAGATCTTAATGAAAATCTTTATGACAAACAAAGCAGAGGACACAATATACCAAGATGTAAAACGATGACAGGATTTTCTTGTATATTGTGGTACAGACCTCCTTTTCTTGTAAACACTGCATCATTAGGCAATGGTCGCTGATGAGGGTGAAAAAAGGTGAATATACAAGTTTTTATGTATTTCATTCAAAAGATACAATGCTATATTTTGTCAACAACAGGAAATGATAAGATCGATTCGGTAGAACCATTTGCAATAACAATGGAACTTTAGTCATTTTAGTTATCTTCACTGGGCTCTCTCACGCACTTTTGAAAAAAGCGACTGGTGTTGATTAAAACGTCTGTAACTTGAAATCTATCAATTGTAACGTTGTAATATTTGTATTTATCAATAGAAAAAAGATAAAAATTATTAGTTATTTTTTCCTGCTGACAATATCAAAGGGTAAATAACTGAGCTTGAAAAGCTGTTTACATTCGTGACCTAAATGGACCAGTAAGAAATAGTACGTTCAAATCTCAACCCTGTTTTTGACGTTTTACACACATTATTTCAAAATTCTACCAAAAGTATGCTAATCGGCCAATTTCAGTGAAAAAATTACGGATATATTCCTTTTTGAATGAAAATTGAATTTTGTAATTTGTAATTTGTGTGGAAAAAAAGAAAAAATTCTGCTGAATTGTTTTCTTTTTATTATGGTCATTCAAATATTTTGTCATCAAATCATTAATACTTTGGAGACCCAGAGAATTATGGAATATAATATAAGAAAGAATAGGCTCTACTTATCGATAAATATAGTTTTACAAATTCTGGGGTGCCTGTCATTTTTACAGAATTTAGATTATTTTTGTTTTAACAGACCTTGCAATTATTTCAATCCGACAGCCGGTGATTGACTATCAATATTCTTGTACAATCCAGTCAATTAATCATTAAAATCAACTAACTTTGTTCAATTCAAATTTCTCTATAGTAGATTTTATTTTTGAAAGATTTTTTAAACATTATATTTCTTATCTCTGTTGACACATTAACGAAAACTTCGAAAAACACGGCGTGAAATCTTTTAAAAATCCTCTATGTTCTTTTTTTACAACTACCTTTATGTTATATCTTTGCAATATCATAACATGTTATCCTCACCAGTCACAGTAGCGCTGTGATTCATTCCATGCTTTTTTATTTGTTGTTAAACCATTGCTAACAACTAGGGGTTGTAGGTCTCATATTTCTAGTACTTTTCTCAGTATCCATGCAGTCCCCAGTAGTGTTGTGGTCTGTATAGGTTCAATCCTTCCTGTTATCTCCAGTTCCTCCAATTTCGTTTACAGGGTCTTTTATGCGGTTCTGAGCGCACCTACTATTACTGGTACTACCCTGACTTTCATGATCCACATCTTCAGTTCCCTTGACAGGTCCTGGTGGTGGTGGTATTATTATTATCATCATCATCATCATCATCATCATCATCATCATCATTATTATTATTATTATTATTATTATTATTATTATTATTATTAGTAGTAGTAGTAGTAGTAGTAGTAGTAGTAGTAGTAGTAGTAGTAGTAGTAGTAGTAGTGATAGACGGTGACTTAGAAGTGACTTGAAAAAGAATCATCTTTCATATTGGACTTTGATGAAAGAATCTCATTAAATTTCTGGGTGGCAATCCTGGATGTAGAACAAGGGAGGATAAAAGAGGGGGGAAGGGGAATCCGACATGATAACAAAGGTAAGTCCGTGTTAAAGTGAGGAGAGAAGAGGCCTAAAAGAACTAAGGTCAGTCCACCAGTGTCACCGATTCTTAAGCTTTTGGTACCAAAGGATGACTGATAAACCAATCCTAGATATAGCATGAAAGACGGGATGGAGAATGAATAATCAGATAAAAACTGAGAAATGGGAACCCAAAGCTAAGTACTGAGATCAGCTATCTGGAACAGTCAAAAGACAGAGTTGGGACACAAATTCTTACCAAACTGAAATAACAAGGGAAAGGGGCATAGAGGGTGAGAAAGGTGTTTTTGGCGTTCTATTTGATTTAATCGTCTATAACAATGATACTCAGAAGGTGCATTTTCATTTCATGTCTTTCGTTTAACTTGTTATTTTTTATCTACAAAATATATTTTTCACATTTGCACAAAATGTAATGATTAAGCGTTGAAACAATTTTTTTCTTTCTAATTCAAATTTTTTTTTTCTATATTTTTTGTATTTGATAGTTTTTATTAGATAATTTATGTAATTATTTTCCCATAGAAACATGGGGAGACGTACCAAATTAATGAGAATTTCTGTTTGTAACCCGATGAACACATATTTATATATAAATAGAATACAATAAGATCCATGACATAGAATTAGCAAAATAAACTACACATATGTAAAAGATAAATCGGAATATTTAAAAATACCATTAGATGATCCACATTAATCATTAGACTCGTACAATTCAATCCAAGACATATAATTCATTAATCAAATAACAGTAAAATAAAAGTAAATATAATAGTATAAATAAATATAGACGAGTGGAAGACAAACAAAAGAAAAAACAGGTATCCTGAATTGAATATCGATGTTGAATACAGGTAGGAAGGTTGTGTCTGATCAACACAGTTAGGAGAGACCATGGTAAAAAGTCTGTTCTGTTTGTAATCACCGAAACATGACTGTGCTTAAACAGCTGATGAATCCCACAATAATATTCAACATACAGCATTAGAATCCAAAAATAAACAACAATAATAAAAGTGCACAATGCAAAATATCTAAATGTAGTACATTAACAGGGATCAGAAAATAAATCACCTGTACGAGAAATTATATGATAATTTGGAGGACTGTTTGTAGCTAAGGTGTAAAGTATAAATGTATATATATATATATATATATATATATATATATATATATATATATACAAACACACATATATATGTACACATATATACATACATATATGTATATATATACATATATATACATATAAATATATACATATATATACATATATATATATATACATATATATAGATACATATATATATATATACATATATATATACATATATATATATACACACACACACACACACACACACACACATATATATATATATATATATATATATATATATATATATATATATATATATATATATATATATATATATATATATATATATATAATGGGTAAATTTTAATATAAAACACCAGGGTCTGATTTTTAGCTACAAAATGTCACATAATATTTGAGATCCCATTGTACTCGAGTGAATACGGTATACATACATATGTATGTGATAATTGAGGAGACATTTTTATGAGGGAATTCATTTTGCTCAGACCTGGATTTTAATCGCGTAGCAAATTGAACAAGTAGACCACGCGAATGAAAATGGAAAATGAGCGCCGTGCAGGACTCGAGCCTGCTGTAGTTATATTCGTACATATAACAGAAACATGATCAGGGACAAAAATGTATTTTTGTTTCCTATAAATTCAGACGGTAAAAAAATTAGGAAGTGTTCATGCAGAATGAAGTAAAGACAACAAACAACTGAGTTTGGATTTGGTTAATAGAGCATATTTCGTTATTTATTATTTTTCTGTATTCAAATCTTCAGCAAGCTCTACCATTGGACAGGAACGTTGAAAAATACTTTGTCAAGTAGAAAAACGTTTACTTATCAGGGAGTATGCTGTGTTTGTTTCCACCCCAGCAGAGACATTTCTATGGCCGCGTTCGTTTAAATTTTACCATCACATTGAACGTGTTTTCTTCCGTCGCAGGAATATTTTTGTTACATTTTCTGATTGTTATTCATTTTGGAATTCACATTCACTAGACTGCCAATGCAAACTTCCTATCGCTTTTTGGTAGACGTTCTAACAATCTCGCCTAAACGCATAAAGACGAATATGAACATATAAAACACACTTAGGAGAGAACATATATACACACACATGGGTGAGAATATATATATACACTAACTGCGGTACTCAGCATTGCCCAATAAAGGAAAATTTGAATCTGATAATACTGGGATACAAATGATATTTTATACAGACAAAACCCCGGGCAGGCACGCAAACCCACTCTTAAAACCTTAGAGATTATTTCTTCTGAAAACCGAAAATTCATTTGATCACTTTTTGCGTTAGTAGTTCGCATTTAAATTGTACTTTTTTGTTTTATCGTTGCGTTTGGGTTTGGATTGGGGTTAGAGGTAGAGTAAGTGTTTTTGCTCTGAGAAAAATACGTTTTATTGTCAGTTCAGGGTTAGATTCCTATAAAAGATTCAGCAAGACTAACATAAGCACTTAGAGAAAGAGAAACTCACGTCCTATGAAGAATGGGAAGTAAGGGTGTAGTTTAGCATTATAGATACATTGTAAATAGAACTCCTTCTTGTAAAACCTTCAAGTATTTTCTTTCGGAAAACTAACGGACTTTCAGAAAATTTGAAGGTCTAATAAATTGAAAGCACGTGAAATTGAAAAAAAAAAGTAAAATTTTCTCCAGGTTTTTAAAATCAGTCCACTGAGAGTATGTTCTAAACAAAGATGTAACGTTGCTCTCACTAATTTCTTAAGCGATAAAATCATTTCTTGTGAGTGCGAACGCAGACCCGATAGTGATCGACGGATTAATTTTCGTAAAATTTGACCTTAAAATGCGTATTGTTGGTAAATTGTATCCTGTTGATTTCGGATAATCCTTTGTTTTCTTCTGTGATCCCCCACAGGTTGGACCAACGCACATTCTAAGGCAGGCCCGTGCAGGCCAGTGCACAACCACTGGCAAAATGGTATGAGCACTGAGAGAAAAATTCCCATCGATAGTCACCTATGACGTAATTACGGCTGCAATTTAGCATTATTTTCACTTTGTAAATAAAACCCTCTTTTATGAAACCTTCAAATATTTCTTTTCTAAAACCTACCTAATTTCGAGATCTAATCGATCAGAAGCACATGAATTAATAAAAAGAAACAGTATTTTATATAATCTAGACTCTTCGATAATTGGATTAGAACCGAGAGAAAAAGAAATCATGTTCGTAGTTTTTCCATGAATGGAAAGTGACATACTGGATTAGAATTATAACTAAATTGTTAATAGAATCCCCCTCAAAAACGCGAAAAAAATTATTTTATCGGAACTGACAAACCCTAGAGTTTTGAAGGTCAAATGATTTTAAAGCATATAAAATTGAAAGGAAAAAAAATCTCTGTCCAAATTTGAACTTGGTACAGGCTATAACCACTCAGCTATCGAACTGTTAAAACTTTGGAACGATGAACTACTCCCCAAGAAAATTTAAAAAAACGTATGTTCAGATAAATGATAGAGAAACCTTCCTCAGATGATTTAAAATCTACATATAGTTGGATTTCATGAATCTAACTTTTTTTTTTTTAGAAAACTTTACATGAAAATAACACTAAGAAAAATATTTCCGACTGACTTGTTTTCTGAAAGCGCGAATTCAGACTCCACAGGAATCCACGAACATGTTTTTGTAAAATCCAACATGTGTCATTATGACTTGCTGGTTTCGGATATCCCAAAAGAGAGGGTACAGTTCAACACCGTAAATAGAACCTCCTCCCCAAGAACCAGAACAAATATGTTATCAAAACTGACAAATTTCCATGCGGCTTAAGGACAAATAGCTGGAGTAGGTGTGCAGTAGCTAATTTGAATCCAGCTCACCTCGGACGTACCTTTATTCCTGCTCTGAGATGCGTAGTTCTCAACATCTTTATGTTGTATAATATATGATCCCTGCACAGGCGAGCGCCGATCCTCAGACAGTAAAGCGTATACCCACCATCACCAACTTTCAAAAGTTGATTTTTGATGTACTCACTTTTGGCGTTAGTACTTCGCCTGTTAGAGCAGCCCATCGGATTTATTGATATGTTTTGGTTGCAGTTAGGGTGAAGGAATTGTTTTAAATCGTTTTACTGTCGGGTTGGGGTCAGATCCCTTTTCAAAAAATGAGAAATTGATATCTGCAGATTTCATACGACGAACAGACAGTAAAGGTCCCATTCAGCATTATAGTTACATTGTAAATAGATCCTCCATCTTTGAAAACCTTTCTAAAAAAACATTTTTTCACAACTACGAAATTTTTTGGAATTGTGAAAGTCTAATAGATGGAAAGTGCATAAAAAATGTTTTCAATTCTCATGGTCAGAATTTCAACTCCGCTGATTTCATTTTCCGTGATTCTAACAGTTAATCATCTTTAAAGCTTTAAATAGGAACTTACAAATTAAGGCTGAAAAAGTAGACTTGACCTCACAGGTCAGTGCCAGCCATCCTATGTTAACCCTAGGGTTAAGTTACCCCGATAGACAAATTTGTAGCCCCTAGAGTGCAGCCTTTTGAAAGTTTTTAAGAATATACATGCAAGATGATGAACATTCGTCATTTTTATAACATTATATTTGCGTGTGCGTGAGAGTGCTTACACTCATCTGAAGACCTTGAAACGAGTCTAATGTGCAAATGACTAGTTTATATTTGATACATAGAGATTTATGTTTCGTATATATGTACATATGTATGAATATGCCACATTTGTGTACAACAAGATGGAAATGTAATTAATAACAAAATGTTCTCTGTATATCTTTTTAGAGAAAAATATTTTCCATAGCTGATTTGTGAAAGGCAATTAAACATGCACAAAGTTTTCAAAGAGTCCGTTTGACTTCATTAATGGCTTGAAGTAACCAATCAGAGAGGTAACTGAAAAAGGTCAATACTTAGAAATACAAGAAAAAAGCATACCAATAACACGAAAAAATGTTACAGGAGAAATTGACTGGAGTTTATGATTATTTAAATAATTCAATTTTAGGCTTAGATGGATCGATATAATATCAAGCTCACAATTAAATCAAATGAAAAATTGGATACGTAGACAAAATTCAAATCAAATGATAATGCATTCACTTCATACATAACTTGTGTGGATTTTTCGACTATAAAGTAGAGCGAATAAATTAGATTTACAATGAATTTATTGTGAATTTGATGATATATCTATGAAGTCATGTGTACATGTATTTACTACTCACTTGCATGGGTATGCGCATGTACATATACCTTTATCTATATTCAAGTACAAACTCATAACACCATCAGGCAACTGGTTTCGCTGATTTCATACATAAGAGATATATACACATACATACACGTACAAATACATAGCTTTCACATGTGTGACTATATCCTTATTGTCTTAGTTAATTCCATGTTTATGTCCTTAGTCACTAATTTTCAGTATTTTTCCTTCCAAGTTATTCTTTACTCTCATGGTTCATCTCTCTCCCCACATCCCTCAAATAGTATAACGATTCCTAGCTGAAAATTTGAATTAGTTCAGATTCATAAAAAAGAACAATGACAGTTTAAAGATTGAACGTGAATACTGAATCATGATTTCACAAAAAATCTAATTGCTGAACATTCTTTCTCAAAAGAGTTTAAAGTATAACATTTACATTTTGGCTGTTAGAAAAATGGGCAATTTTTTCGTATTCAACAAATATATGGGCACTCATAGGAAATGTTTTGAACAAAATATAATTAAAAAATAACATCACCAGTGGAAGCTTTATATTCATCAACTTCAATCAACTTTTTTACCAATTACATAAATACATTAATTTCTCTATCAAGCAGTAACCTGAACCAAAAGTAACAAGCCCATCATTTTTATCCAAGTAAATATTGGCTACCATTGAAACCTTTTGTTGGTTAAGTGATCAATCATTGTTCATTATCATCATAATTCTAATGCTTGTCGTTGGAGTCGCAGAGTCAGTATTTTCTGAGCTTATCTAAATTGTCAACCCGTCTTATTTTTTGTCGGTCATGATTTCGCATATGATTCATAAAAAGATATTTTTGTCCAATATTATGTACTGTCTAGTGATCTGTTCTAGTTCTGCTAACCAGGATCCTTCCTTTGGTGCGTTGTATGGTTCTTAGTTTGAGAGCCAATTTTTTGTTAGGGTCCATGTTTTAGCTCTATAGGTGACTATCGGGAGGATGCATCATTGTAGACGCTTCTTTTAAATACTCAAGGCATTTTCCTTTTCCAGAAGGTTGAACTGCCGAAAGCTTACCAACCTATAGTGATTCTTCAGTTTCTTCTTATGAGGATTTCATGGGAAATCGTTGTCTCGGGTAGATATAATCGTCCACCTTCTTTTGCTCAGTGCTTTCGATTCTGATCGTTGTCTCTGGCTTCAGCATACTTTTTGGATGTAGATATGTTGTAAAACCGACATCGTATATGGTGTCTAAACCTTGTTTGATTGCATCAAAGCAGTGGCCCTGAAAAAATCCGTGTATCTACGTATGTATATGTGTATGTGAATGTGATTGTACGTGTAGGTATTCATATTATGTATATTGTTCTGAAAGTGTAAGCCGAAGAAAATCAAATATTTGTAGATTAGCATAGCGCCTAAATCCATGTTTTCATTTAAATATCGCCTTTGTTAGTTTTATTTACCAAAACGTAACAGTTGTAATATTTCCTTGAGTTTCTATAAGATGAAATATTTTCAACCATTATTGATTTTCGACTAGTATTTTAGTTGCTTCTCGTCGCGAATTCTCAACCCGTCATTTTACAGTCATTAGGAAATAACGCGGATCGAAAATGAAAACTAGCTTTTGGCGAGACTATCTCGCATGCTTTTTGCTCAAAGAATCCTATCTTACCATGATAGCTGCTTTCACTGACCGAGCTACTAGATGATTCAAGATGATATCTACTGTGAATACTTCCAATGTCTATGAAAATAGAACAGACTCTTGTATTATCAGTTGTTGTTTTCCTAACAGATTCCCACAAAGAATATATTTTTTAAGGTTTACAATTTAGCACACTATATATTGTTAGCCAGTATCTTCTGCATGATGAATAGCACAAACGCATAACTTTTCTAATTCTTTCTTCGCTTCTGATAACATATCTATGATCTCCAGTTCTTTCGCACCTTTCATTTTATTTAAGAAAGTAGACAGTTCGAAATTATTTTTCTCACTGCCTTTTTTAAAGTAGTTCCAACTGTAAATTCATAGTTCCAAACACGATAAATGTGATTTTTGTATAGACGCGCACACAAAAACAAGAATATACTTATGCATACAAAAACACTAATACACACCCAAGAACAGACATGCCAAAATATTTCTTATTAAAACCGTTTTTAATTCTGAATATTCGGTGTATAACGATCCAACACCATTGAACTTTTGATAATGTTATAATGTGCTTAAATGCGATTGTCTGCCAAGCTAACCAAGAATATAATCTATAAATTGGCATGCCTTGCCTCTAACAAGCTATCGACTTCATAGCCTATGCTATATCTATCTGCGCTAATGTTTACTACTACCCTATCAAGGACCATGGATACTATTGCAATTTGTATCTCAATTACATAAATTTCTGACACTTTTCACTTGTTTCAAAGAATGTCACCACAAGAACAAAATGAACTTTAAAACGCTTTCTCGGGAAGAATCAATTCTTTTGGCGAATTACCTCTTTTCATTCAGATACCAGAGTTATGAATACGCTCATGAGTGTCCACACGATATCTCAAAAAGTTCTCAATAAATTTCAATAAAATTTTGTGTTAGGTCGATAATAGGCTACGGGAAAACTGATTGAATTTTTGAGCGGATCTATGTGTAATAATTTCCCTGATGTTGCAGTCATATGTCAAAACCACATAATATTACCTATTTTTCTTGTCTGCAAGATATCTCCAAAGGTTCTTAATGGATTTCAATGATATCTTTTGGATAATTTAACAATAGACTATGAAAGAACTGATTCAATTTTGGAGTTGATCCATCCACACATATCTTCCTTGCGTCGTAGTTATATGTCCAAATCACATAGTACCACCAAATTTTATGTTAGTTCACACACTGTGTCCAGAAGCTCTCAATGAATTCCAATGGTATTTTGTAGAATCATAGACAATAGGCTGCAGAAGATCTGATTGAATATTTGGGCGGATCCATGCGCGATAACTGCTCCTGACAATGGCGTTGGCAGTTGTCTGCGTTCTCTGGATGCTTTTTGATTTTAATTAGTAACATATTTTGTATCAAGTGAAGTATTCTATGTTGAAGGTTGAAGGTCAGAGTGAGTATATGTCTGCCTATATGTTCCAAGTTGCAGGCTACAGATTTGCACCTAGAAAGCTGAGATTTGGCATAATGGTACATCTTTCCAAGGTGAAGGTCATAGGTTTTGCTACTTTTTCTGTGTATATAAGTGGATCCAAATGTTCCTTTTTAAAATTCTACAGAATCTATGCTTTGCATTCATTTTTTTACTTTATCAAAGCATTTTAATATTTACATCCACCAATATAATTTCGAGGTTATAAGGTTCGTTGCTGCAATATAATTGCATATTTCAAGATGTTACTGTATATATTTACTTATTTTGAAAAGAAAGATTCATATTCATTTCCCCTATTTATTCCAATAAAGTGCCTACGCCTAAAGGGTTGAAAATCTGTAGTAGCATCTCTTCTTGGTTCTACTTTTGATGAAATAGGTACACGTTCTATCAGAGACAGGATTTGACTTCGTGAAAAACTAATTCGTTTTTAGGGAACTCGAAGTTAATTTCTTTCTAATAGTTGTAATATCCAACTAAATCATCTTAATTTTTGAGGGGATAAGATAAGTTTGGCAACTATATTTTTCTTGACGCTATATCTAAAATCTTGTTGATCCTTTAATATTAGAAAATACGAACTTTGACAAGTTTTAGACAGACCATCAGTTTATATCAAAGTTTTTCTTGTAACAAATGTTGTCAACTCGACAGATGGTTAGAGCCAGAGATTAAAGAAACTTTTCCAAAGATCCCAAAGTAAAAATTCGAGACGTCATGAATATCTTAATTTATCATAGTGATTATTCTTTTTCATTTTAACCTCAATATAAAGTGTGTGTGTGTTTGTTTGTGTGTATGTGTGACTGAAATAAATAAATCAAGAAAAAAAAAGAGGGAAGAGAAATCAAATAAAGATGAAACATGAAATAAAGTTGAACGATGATTTCTGGTAAGCAGCTCACATTTTGTGTTAATACGACATTGAAAATTTACGCCTTCTGTCAAGTTGAGGTACAGTCATGTCAGTGTGATGGTGGAGTGGATTTTCTCATCATATTTTCATATGATGTATTTATTTTAATTAGTGAGCATAAAAGTAATGATAAAACAATACCAGTATATGGAAAAAATATGTACACTTGTTTTTATTTTCAGATGAAAATATAAGTTCAGCAAAAAGAGAGAAACGCAAAAATAAAGAACATTTTTTTCTTGGCACCACCGAAAAATAGAGACAATACAAAGACAAATCTTTCTACTGCGCAGAACAGATTATGAATCACTTAACGTTTGTTTTCCTTTTGGTCTCTATTCGAAAAGTATTTTGTTTATTGCAAACTAACCAAGAAATAGTTTGTGAGCTTTGGGATATGATTTGAAGACGAGTAATTATAGTCCGTGGTTATCACAGGTTTTACCAAGTACGAAACTTGTTTTTAGAATGAAAGGCCATTCATTACAGCAGAAAATTCTCCTGACAGCACTTCTACATCTTAAATGGTAATCCAGAGACTATCGATTTGGTAGGGCTTTGTATAGTTTTAGCCCTAAAATATCACAAACGTATCAATAAACTTGAACCATTAATCAATACAAATCAACCAGGAGGAATGATAATGAACTACAGCTGCAAGATAGCATCCAAAACGACAAATAATTACTGGAAACTAGCAGCAATTCAAGGTGATGAGCTAAATCCAGCAAGGAAAGATCCAGCTTGAATGTTAAAAAGTGCAGAAACATTGTTTGTATACACTTCTTCTGTGTGCCCACTTCTGGTTCTTTAGTAATTATAAGGTTAACTGAAATCAGAGGCAATTTACGTTGTTCAATGTAAAAGATTTTCAGAATATAGTGATATGTGAACCATTCTGTAACGCTGAATTGGATTTCTATATCTTGGAAATGTCCTTGGAAATGAAGTCAAGAACAGTTTTTACATATTTCAGACATTTTCTCACAGTGGGTGTACCATTGAGAATCTTTTATCTGAACATTGGCAAAGGCTCTGCAAGGATACAAGACAAAAATGAAAATTGAAAAGATTCAGCTTGGCAGAAACAAGAAATCGATGAATAGATCAGAATAGAGTGATTTCATTACAAGAATCAAATAAGATTGATAAATCAGTTTTCTATTACTAGAGAAATTGTCATTGCTATCTTAATTTAGTAATTGTGTCATATACATGAAAGAATGAGACTAATCAAAAGCTTGAGGAACGAAATCTACTCCATCGATATGACTGATTGCTTTGGGCTATTGGAAGCAAAATTACATGTTCATATTTTGGCTGACACATGAAACTAACATCAGCGTATATGAAAGTTGATTAGACACATTATTCTCCTCCAAAATATCTTCTTAGATTCTGGAATGAGGTAATCTCATCATTACACATATTTTCAATAAATGACTAATTTCGGCTTCTTTTCGCTGCCTTTTCATCAAAGTGTTTGAGCTGATCGATTCTTAGGACGATATTTCTTAATAAAGAAGGAGCTTTAAACGATGATAAATATCTACTATTCTTCTTTGTTTATTTTTTTTTTAGTTTCCAGGTGTTTGTAATGATAGTTCTCATATATTATTGCGTACGTGTAAAAGAGAGTGAGTATGTGTGGGTAAACGAGGGAGCAAAGAGTTAATACCGTGTGCACCAAGTGAAACATTTTAAACAGTTCAAGTTGAATAAGGCATATTGTTCACTTATGACAAATCGTGTCACCCTGTATCTTCGTTGGCAGTTTCCTCAATTTGACTTAAGTCTAAAGCTGAAGATATGGTTTAAATTTCAGCGTTCATTTACAAATGCACGAAAATCTAAACGTGTTTTTATGTACATTTATATATATTATATCCACCTAATTATGAATTAGCATAATTGACAATAAGGTAAAATAAATTTTACAACTTATTAATGAATCTGAAACACATAAGAACTAGCAACATGATATTCTAAAAGATTTATGAAATTGTGAAACATTATCATCTATAGCATAAATGAAGTTGATACTGTAAAGTAATGTGTAAAAAAAAGTACTATTATGCCTTGTGGGAGTGTTTCAAACTTCGCCTCTTTTTACAAACACTAACTACTCCCTTTCTCATGATTATTGAAAATTATTTCGACATCAAAAATTTTCCATCCTCATGTACTTGTAAACATATACTATTTCTAAGGAACTTTTACCAAGGTTACAATAACATTCCTCAAAAACGTTTAATTATGTCGGATTCTTTTATTTTGTTACTGTTTGTTGAATGTGCTCTCCTAATTTACCTCATCTGTTGAACATAATTACACTACAGGTGTTCTTCATCACATCATAGTTACTAAGTAAACTTCCTGATACACCTCTAATTATTTTGTTTCCCTTGAAGATTTATTGCTTCACTTTTCCACGAGTCAGAAGATTTTTAGGTATCCCTAATTATTTCTAACGCAATGGGTGAAATATTCAAGTCAAATTGTTAATGATATCTGTTCAGTATTTTCTAAATGTTTATAAAATTTAATAGCGACTGAAGGGTAGTTGATATCAAAGTACACTGCATTCTTAAACATGTGATGTACATGTGATATCAGGATTTATCTAACATACACGCAAATTCGGAGTCAAGTGTAATATTTCTTACAACGTCGCATAGAACAATTTTTGATTCGATGGCATACGATGGAAAGCAATCAGTCAGATTTTCAAAGCGTATCTATAATAAAATACGTATGATACTAGGTTTATTAACTACTACGATTAGGATATCAAATGTTATGACACTCAAGTCTTTGTGTATAGTATCAACTATTAAGATGAAAAAGTTTAAAATCTACTATATGAAGGAACTGAAATTTGGATTATATTAAAAAGACTACAACATATCAATTCACTTTAAGCAGAAAATCAAAGAATTTGAAAGAATTGATAAGTAGAATCAGGTGATTTTTTACTTGTGATGTTCGTCTTTTCTGGAAGAATATTAATAAAAAAGTGATTCTGCATTTCTTGTATCGAGAACGAGAACATTAATGCATTTAGTTTGGATCAAGCAGAATGCTATCTTTATCGGTAATATATACATATTGATTAACTTTTGACTTATAATTACGATTATAATGACGTCAATCAAATCAATGAGTTTATTTTTTTTTTAAATTTTAATCATATTTTCATGTGTGCATTTCTCACTAGCTTTACTTTCTAAAGAATGTTTGTGCAGCTTTCCAACTATGGGTCTAGTACTTAAACAGTGGCAAAACGACCAACAGAATTCCCTATCATGCTTACAGTCAATTGAAAAACATCACGAGCCTCCTTTTACCTTCGTCTTTCATCATCATCATCATCATCATCAGTCTTTTAGCGTCCGTCGTTGGACATAGACCTTCCCCAGGATTTGCCACACTTCTCTATCATGGGCGTCACGGAGCCAGTACTTCCTGAACCTGTCTAGTTCATCTCTCCATCTAATATTTTGCCGGCCTCGGTTGCGCATATGGTCTCGGGGAATCCATGTTGTGAGTCGTGATGTCCATCGATTGTCAGCCATTCTTGCAACATGGCCAGCCCACCGCCATTTGAGATTTTTTATGGCTTCTATGATGTCTCTAACTCTTGTCTTTTCCCGGATGTGTTGTGCTGTTTTGTGGTCTCTCCATGTGAGGCCCAGCATTATTCTTTCATGTGCACGTTGCATGGTTCTCAGCTTACGGGTCTGTTTCTTGGTTAAGTTCCATGTTTCAGCTCCATAAGTGACTATTGGGAGGATGCATTGGTTATACACCCTTCTCTTTAGGATTAATGGGATCTTATTATTTTTGAAGGTTGAGCTAGCTCTGCCAAAGGCTTGCCATCCTAGTGTGATTCTTCGCTTGATTTCTTCTTCTTTTGAGGGTCTCATGGAGATTCGTTGCCCTAGGTAGATGTAGTGGTCTATACTGCTATAATAATGCTATTATATAAAAAAGGAAACCCGAAAGACCTCAACAACTATAGGCCTATAAGCCTACTCAACTGTGTATATAAACTTTTCACAAAGATCATCACCAACCGAATCACAAAAACACTCGATGAAAACCAGCCACGCGAACAGGCTGGCTTTAGAAGAAGCTACTCGACCATGGACCACCTGCACTCGATAAATCAACTGAAAGAAAAAGCAGCAGAATATAGACTACCACTTGCCGTAGCATTTATCGACTTCAAAAAGGCGTTCGACTCAGTAGAAATCCCTAAGGTCATGGAGGCCATCAGTCGGCAAGGTGTAGATCCAGTATATGTTGAAGTGTTGAAACATATATACAATCACGGCAGCTCATTTATCAGGCTACATAAAGACTCGGACCCCTTCCAGCTCCAGAAAGGAGTAAGACAAGGTGATACCAGCTCACCTAAACTCTTCACAGCCTGCCTCGAGATGATCTTCAGAAGGCTAGACTGGGAGAGTAAAGGAATTAAAATAGACGGCGAGTATCTGAGCAACCTCAGATTCGCAGACGACATAGCCCTTTTTGCAGAGAACCTACACGACCTCCAACTAATGATAGATGAACTAAATGAGGAGAGCAAGAAAGTCGGCCTGCACATGAACTTCAGCAAGACGAAGATCATGTGCAACAACCACATTGGAGATAAGAACACTAAGATCGAAATCGAGGACACAGAACTCGAGAAAGTAGACCACTACCTTCGTCTTTACTTGGAGTCAAAACTAGCATTTAGCCAGCGGGCTGCTTACTCAACTCCGAATTTATTTTTCACTTTCAAGAGTAAAGCCGTTGAACTGGTAAATTATAGAATTATTCGATGCAGGGTTATAACAAGAATTTAATGTAAAACGAATGTCATGTATAACAAACATGTTATGGACAAAGACATGAGAGTCAAAATGAAGACAGTATACCCTTACATCTATCCAAGACAACAAATCTTGATGAAATCAAGAAAAAAGAAATCAAGCAAATGCAAGACCAAGAAAATCCCATTAGTCCTAAAAAGAAGAGTATACAACGATTACGTCCAATCGATAGCAAAGCAGAAGATTGACTCTCAAACAGAGAACCATACGACGTGCACAGGAGAGAATCAGGCTCAACATTGCAGTATTTTAGAGAAAAAAACTGGATTCAGAGATATCATGCAATACATAAGAAAGTTCACATTAACTCTGCAACACCCATGACAGTGTGTCGTAAAATCTAGGCAAGTTCTATGCCCAGCGGTTGACACTTGAGTCTGTTGCTACCGGTAATTGCTAGATGGATGTTTCTGCGCTGACATTTTAGGAGATCTCTTTAGATATCACACACACACACACACACACACACACACACACACGCATATATATATATATATATATATGAATAGCTGTGAAAAAATTTATATCAACATATACATTTACACATCTTTCTGTACAAAAAGTTGTACTTAACTTTATTACATTGTTTGTATCATTTCTTCTCGTTGGAATTAGGGTAACTAATGATCAAGTAGATAAATCATCAAAATCATTTTTTCTCAATTAACTGAAAGAGTCGCTTAAATGTATGTCTAAAGTTTTGCTTTTGTCTTTCAGTGTCTTAAATCTACTGAGTATTTACAGATCGTAGAGTCTTAGTGACCAAAGGCAGCCTTTTATTCAGCGAACTGTCGTTTACTTCATTAAAATTGCTCATTAAGAAGGATTCTTACAGAAACGCTAGGATTAAAATCGGTAATTATTGACCCCTGGAACCACCAAACCTAATGCAGTCACTCTTTGTAAGATCATTGAGGACAACCCATCCTGGTATGGTTTTATGCAGGCAACTATGAGGTGAGGGGTCCACGGGAAAAGTAAGATAGGTGTCCATCTTTTTGTCAAACTAGATCCATCAAACACCGCTATTGTTTGTATAGTCGCTTCCTGAGAAGCATGATCTTATATTGCTACCCTGTCACTTTTGACCAACCTCCATACATGAAGACTACTGAGATAGTTGAGTCTCCATCAGATCTCATTAAAGCATTGACCAGATTGGGTGCTTTTCACATGCGAATCTTATATGTGGGAACCATTAGATACATCAGTGAGTTGGAGAAATAATGGGAAGCTGTGTACCAAATTCAGTGGTCCATATGTCAACTTGGCATGCATATGCACGTGCATTGCAAGCACACATTCTATCTTCTGCTACTAATATATCTGTTGTAGAAACCCAGGATGCCCGGTGAGTAAAGGCAGAACTTTATGCTGTCCATGATTCTTTCTTGAAAGGAGAGAGTCCAACTAGTTATGTTCAGTGGGATATTTGTGTTCTCATATCCGATTCAAGACCTTATAGAGAAAGTTTCTACTGAGAGTAGAAGACTCAAATTACGTCAAATTTTCATATATTATCAAACTATCTTTCTGTAGAACTAACTGGCAATTGAGAACTGCACCTCCATTGTATTTCTCAAATGAATCCATTGTTCTATGCTGCTGGTCAACTGACAAAAATGTAAATGTAAATCCTTCACCTCTTTTCATTAGGATAACTTGCATCATCCAAGATCGTTCAGAAACGCAGCATTATCTCTGCTATGGATTGGCAAAACTGCCATCTTTTATTTTTGATTAAAGGGCACCGCAGTAGACACTGGAATCTCTGGAACACCTCTGAAAAAGCAAGCTGATGCAAGGGAAGAAATTCTCCGTATGTCATTGATAGTGGTTCCTGGCATCATGGTGTAACGTTGTCAACTGATGCAACGTACAGTGATGTTTAGGAGTAGTATGTATCGTATACAATGAAGCATTATGGTCGCATCGTGGTGTTTGATGGCTACACAAATTCCAGCAACTCTCCTCAAGTAGTGGAGCAGCAGCATCGTATCCCATCCTCAGTGGTGGCAGAAATTTTGTTAGAAACTAACATGAAAGTTACCGCTGCTAAAACAGCCTTCTTGACAAATAGGAATAATGAATCTCGTGTCATTGAGCATTTAATAACTCAATCCCATGGAAACTATGTTCTTAGTATACGGTGCCATGCAGATGCAAATCTCTTGGTAGTGTCGGCAGCAATGGCTGAAGCCTCTAACGTGTCAAGTCTTGTTGTAATGGTAGGCACAGATATTAACTTGTTACTTACGCTTGTTGCACAAGCCATACAAGACATAGAAATGCACATGCTCTGTCAAACAAAACCCCATAAATTATACATTAAAGAAATTCAATCAATCATAGGCCAAATCAAGAAACACCTTATGACTGTCGACACCATGACTGGCTGTGACATTTTGAAAATGAAAAAAAAAAGCAAGCATTCGATCTGATGATGTCGTACAATGACTGTGAATTATTAGATAGATTTACTGGCCCAAGAAGTTCTCATTCTGATGTTGAAATGCTAGGAAAGGCATATCTAGAGAAACTCTATAGAGCTAAAGAGTTAGAATGTTAGAACACATAACGTTCCGTTATGTACAACAGGCAAATCAAGAATGCATCTATTTCTTCTGCATTCAAGCAGGAATCATTTCCCCCAACAATGGCTGATGCAAAATACCGCTCTTACCGAGTTTATTTCACAGTCCAACTGTAATTAGGAAAATACCTACCGTCCCTTGAATGAGGCTGGATTTTCAATAAAACCATATTGGTGCCTTTTGAAACAGATGAACCATTTTCCCCGGACTGGGTTCTGAATTTGAATGTTTGTGGCTGCAGAGCAGGTTGTCTAGAATCGTGTGGTTGCCGAAAACTGGGTTACATTGATCACCGATATGTAGTTATTGTAAAGGGCCAGGCTTGTCCGAATATTAATCCAATAGTTACTGATGAGAATTAAGTAGAATACTTCTCAAATTAGAACATTTTATCGAACTACTTATTTTCTCAACTGTACGCGTATACTAAAATCATAAGTCGTTTTTTTCTGACTGAAATTCTATAATATTTTACTATTCTTTGCCATTTGGGGAGCCGTATTAGGTTCGCGAATATGGCTCCAAATACCATATTCATATCAGGTCTACATGCAGTTTTATGGTCACAGTAAACCCTCGCTTTAATGAACCCCGTATGACGGACTTCGAATTTAGCGAACATTACAATCGCGCATGTGTGCGAAAAATTCGCTTTCAACGTGGCCAACTTAGATATTTTATATGTAAATTTAGGTATTTTTGTTGCATTTTGATATAAGAAATCGTATTTGGAAATTTGATATCAATTTACATATTTTTGACAAGGCTCTGATATTCTTATATTTTTTTTTTGCAAAATCTCGATATTTTCAGATATTTGATAATGTTCTAGCTCTGACTAATGAGTAAATGTACTTTGAGACAAACAAATAAATTTGAGTGTAACAAATTAGAATATCTTTCAAATTGGTTCACGTGAATCTTTTGACAGTGTACTCACTTTGCTTCAAAAACTGGAAACTTATTTGGGTCCATTTGTGTCAGTAGCATAAATATTTCGTACGAAATTCTTTGACATTTAACAAATTTTGTTTTACTGTTCGAAAAAAAACCCACTCCAATTTTAGATCAATTTTAAATATTCCATTTTTCTACTATTTTAAATCTATACCAAACAGAGTTGGTTACACGGAAAATGTTACACATGCCAAATTAAAAAGAATCTTTTACCTGAATTTATTAATTCGTCTCGAAGTAGATCTATTTGTAAATATACTTTAGGACAAACTTATAAATTTGGGTATAACAATTTGGAGTAATTTTTCGGAGTTGGTCTACGTTCTACGTAACATTTTTCCCAGTGTAGAGTTATGACATTTTACGGAGGCTTACATGGAATATTTTTAATTTTTTTCCAAATAACCATTTTTCAACATGTATTCCGAATTTGATATTTCTTTAAAATGAAAAATTTCTGTAACATTTTCAAAACCTAACTTTCCATTAAAAAATCTAAAAAAATTAATTGAAACGTTTCAAATTTTATTTCCTGGTAAGCAAATCTATAAAACCTGGTAAAATGATTTCCGAAACAAACCAGAAAAAAACTGTTGTTTTGATAGAAAAAAAAATAATAATCAGACCTGAATTGAAAATTATTGATACTGTCAGAAATCATTAAACGTTTTGTCATATTCTAATCTAACCAAGGACTTTTTGTCCTGCATTGTCCGGGGAAATTTTGTCCGGTCCCTTTTTTGTCCTACGATCATTTTCCCTTTACAGTCCTTGAAGTTTTGGTGTTATTTTTTCTAAATATTTTGACATAAAATGCACTGAATGAAGGCTTGATATGTAGTGTATTTTAGGTAATTTCTAGATCATCTTCTAGAACATCAAAATATGTTTGGATATTTTTGCTTCAATTTTGGATATTTATTCAGATAGTTTTCCGGGACAACTAGATATTTTTAGATTTCTTTTGCCCATGTTTTGTCTTAGTAATCCTGTTATCATCTGCGATTTCTGAATGTTTACTTTCATTTATTAAATAATTTCGCAATCTTCATAACTTGAAATGACATCAACTGGTACAGAAGTTGAAATAAAACGTGCTAACTTTGTTTTTTGCGAAACTTATTGACTTGTTCTATATTGTTCAATACAATAATTCAATCAATTTATATTATATATTGTGTAAAATGTATTTTTGCGTTAAGATATTTGGATTCGAACTTGAAAAAAGTTTCTAAGAGGGCAAAAAATGACCTTCCACAGACAAAATTTGATTCAACAGACATTTGCAATTAACGAACAATCGTCTGCCTCTGTTAGTCCGTTAAACCGAGGGTTTACTAAATTTGAATACTTTGTCTACATCTGACAACCATCTTAGACGCCATATTTGATTTCTCGGGAGGCTCCATTGCGATCCCAGACATTTTAGGTATAGTGTTCCCTGTGTCATGTTGCAACTATCCAACAAAAACTCCATTTCGCCAAGATGTCCTTATATACAACGTGTTTATAGCACGATATCCAAGTAATTGATATAATTAGAGTAACGGATCTCAATAGCATTATTAAAAACGTATTCGTTATTTGATATGAAATTATTCCCGAATAGGAGGTTATCATGGCTACTGATAGCAATCAATATATACATTTGAATATAACTTTCTCAGCTAAATCGCAAATTTTGAGGAGTTAGTTATTTTATTAGCTGAGCCCAGCAAATGTTACTAGCCATAACTTTAGTACAAGAAAAGTCTGGTTCTTGGAGAGGTAATTACCAGATGGGTGCGACCAAACGATGCTGCTGCTATTGGCAAACGGCATGGTGGTTATGGGGCTCCTGCTGCTTCATCATAATGCTGACGCTGCTGCTGCCATCAGACAACAGGTGCCTGCCTATCAGGTTACATGTTGACCCGCGAAAAACTTCCTAACTGTGCATAAATCACACGAGAAGACATTCACACATACGATCATACGTAGATATTTTGAAGCATATACATATACGCAAACACACACACACAGATGCATATAAATGTTTAGAACATGTGATACGAACAGCATAATCGCTTCTGCATTCCTTTCATTTGAAATGTTTTATCGAATAAGCCTCAACACTTTCTCCAATCTTTTCAAGTTTTTCTAATGTTAATTTTTCCCCCGACATACACATCGTTCTTGATAGGTTGTTTCTAATATTGTTTTTTTGTAAGTTAGAGCTAGTTTCCTTGTTGTTGTTGTTTTATTATTGGTAGTTTTTTGAAAAGTCGATCCTTACTCTGCGGAAGATCTGAGGATACAATAGGCGAAACGTTCTTATTCTCCCTGAAATCAGTACTTCCAGATTACGTGAGTTTATTCTTTTTATGCTGTTAACCAACGGTCACAAAGTGGCACCCAATTACTATTAACTGGTGTATGTAAATACTTATCTAATAATAAAAAATATCAATAATAAAATTCGAGATAATATTACAACTACTATTACTTCTAGTACATGTAAATAAATATCAAATATGATAACGCCAAGCATTCGGGGAAAATCCATATGGGTCTTGGAGCTCAAGCGTTGGTACATCTCCCCGTGATAGAAGGGATGTGAATTAGAGTTTCATCGAGAGCTTATTCTTTATTTTCTAGACCTTACAATGACAAATAGTTGCAATGAAAAGCAACTGAAATTAGGATGGAAGAAATACTAGTATTAATCTGGTCCAACATCATGAACAAGAAATATTCAGGGCTTTACAGCTTGCATTTTCAGTGAAAGTAATCAACAAAATATACGTAGGTACATCACTAAGCCTGCAGATCAATGATGAGAAGCATTTAACAAATATTCATTCGCTAACATAATCGCTTTCTTTGTCAATGCACTTAATTCTGTGACAAATACTAATTACGTAGATCGAACAATATATGATGAAAATTTCAGATCAAGATAAAGCTGACGAGCTACAGATTTATTGATCAACCATCGTGATTGTTATTTTTTTTAAAAGTATTATTTCATAAAGTAATCAAATTAATTATTAAATAAAGCAGATTATCTTCAAAAATATTTCCGAAAGATAAAATTAAATTTCTGAGAGATGATGAATTTCCGAAGCATCAATGATGAATACATCATTTTTAATGATCTAATGTAGTATTTTACTCTAAGAAAAATAAAACAAAACAAAAAAAAAGACAAAACATCTCAATCTAAAAATATCCGTGATTCTTTTTCACTGAGAATATCGAGTAGATTATATGAAGAGAAAAAAAAACAGTTCAGGTTAGATGTCGCATAGCAATGATCAGCAAGTTAATCTTGTTGGTGGGTTCGATCTACATAGGATCTCCCACTCCATGTGGTCTGATACCAGTTCATTTTAAGTTGATGTCTCATTATGATGGAAATGAAAACGAAAACTTTGCGAACTTGGAAGCTGCATGCCAATTTTTTTTCAACTGGAAGAATAAGCGAGAAAATGGCATCGTATGTTATACCAGTTGTAGGTATGGAAACTCATACGCACGAACTAATTGAACTTCATATTAACAGTACATTCTTCCTTCCTAGAGAGGAAACCACTAGCAGCATCAACACTTAACAGGCCATTCCCATCCATACCGATCAGGAGGTTTGGACACTATAATATTCAGAACAGAAGTTCTCTCCAGAAAAAGGAAGTGCAACTACTATAAAGACAGTGTGTTCCTTCGAGCGAGGGACTTGTGACTCGATTTTTTTTAATCACACGTACCTCGATTTTTGGACTTCTTCCTTTCGATGACTAGACCTTTAACCTTAGACAAGTAGACTTAATCATTATATCTAACAGCGAAAATAGCAGAGTACAACCCGTATGAGACACTGGAGCCGTTCAAACGTGGATTACCACAGAGACATTGGAACACTTTGAAGAAAAAAAACGCATGAAACGAGCAGAGCTAGTGTTAACAACAGCGGACATCACAGAAGATAAAAAAAGTATAGTATACAATAGTATGAAATAAAGAGGGGGGGGTGCGATGACCTTATGGGTTTTATATTAAGTTCAACTAGCAGATACGGATGCAGATGCCGTGAAGAACACAAAGGAACTAAAAGGATCTATGAACATGAATAACTGCTCCACGATATGCCACAGGGAAATGAAAAATAAATTCTGAGTGGTACCCAAACATTTTATAACAGGCCGTAGATGCTTGCTTGACGAATATAGAGTGAGCGTGGAGCAAAGGACGCCATCACCATGCAAACGACCGTCTCCCGCCTACAAAAAGCTTTAGCTGAAGGCCAGGATTATGATACTCTTCCTTCGAAAAAGCCTTAGCTGAAGGCCCGGATAGGTACTCTCATCAAACTAGGCTTTCTTGAAACTACCGACAAGCAATCAACAGATACATCACAGAGTGGATCACAATGTTAAGTGAAAAGTATTGTGAAGTTGACCAGAAATACGGCTACGAGAAAGAACGCGCACACAGCAAAGCTTCATGTCTTGCCAAAGCTTAAAAATGTGTAGTCTGCAATGAAATCGGACATTTCACGAGAGCTAAAGTCTGCTGGGGTATACGAGTGTTACGCAAGTTAGCAGACAGCCAAGAACCAGCTGATATTTATCATGAAAATAGTGATTTCTTTGCTAAAGAGAGTAGTATATCCGACAACGAAATCGGCCTGATAATCGTTGGTTCAGTTGTAGCTGGTAATACGAATGACGACGTAATCATTGATTTTTTCTTAGATTTGAGATAAATCCTGAAATGTGTTGATTTCGGATAACGAAAGACTCTCATTGGCCTGAGTTTGATAAGTTGCGATATAACACCCCCTTATATTGCATCCACGTTAAAATCACAGCGTACGGTATTCAGCAGCAGCTCTCGATAAAAGGGCGAGCTACGGTTGACAGAGTTGAATCTCTGCTAAGTTCATAGGATTCAAAAGCACTTGGCATCTGCAAATTATCCCCTGCAGTTCAGAATTACACTCTCTCAAGGTAAAAATCACAACGTTGGCAAATACGAGTGAACAAGTCCTTAACGATTTTGAACGCCTGTTCCACGATGTCGGCTCCTTCAACGGAGAGGAGATCGAATATAATACTGTTGGTACAACGTTATCGTCCCATTCCGTTAGTTTATAGAGAGAAGGTCGACAAACTTACATGAGCTGTTGCGCTAAGACATCATTATACAAAACTTAATAACACTTCCCACCAATTGCCCCTCAGCAAACAGTCAAGACATCTGACCAATTTTCGTATCCATTAGGGGATTTTTCGGTTCAAGAGGTTTGCTAACGGGTGTTTCTCCTGTCATCCAGGAGTTCCGTGAGAAACTGTGAAGTGCTATTTGTGATACAGCTTTGCAAAAATCACTCGAAGATGCATCGATATGTTTCAGCCGCTAAGTGACGGACGTGTTAGACTGTTGGAGTCATACCCGGGACACCAGAGAAACATCGGCGATTAAGTCCTCATTAGATTAAAGAAGTCTTCAACTAACCCACCCTTTGACCCTGTGGCGTTCAGCGTCATTGAATCGATGATCACCGGTCAACGCAAAAAGCAGCAACTCACCTGCAATACTTCCATGCGATATAATCGCCACCTAACGTCCAGACACAATGACCGTCGAACAACGTCATCCAGCGAGAAGCACCGACACTCGCGCAGCAACGTAGAAGTAAAAATCGGCAACTGCCATCTCACCTCAAAAACTATTACATATACTAAGATGAGAAGAGGTGTAATATTCAGAACAGAAGGGGTGCTACCTACTGCTATAAAGGCGGTATGTCGATTTGGAGGGTCGGGGCTTGTGACTCGGACTTTCATACTTACTTCGACTCTTAGACGATTACTGAAACCTTACACGACTAGACCGTCCTTACAGGAACCCGACTGAATCTCCTTAGTGTCTGCAGGGCCACCGTTTCATCAACCTCTGCATTATCTCATGACATATCTTTCTCCTCCCCCTGTACTGGTGCTACCGGGTTTCCTCTATCTTGTTTCATAATAGAAGACCTAAGGATTGTCTTGATCCCGCTACAACATGCCGTATCATGAACAGACACAGTAGACTCTCGTTCATCCGGGCATCTGATGTTTGCATAGGTTGGATTACTGCCAGGGAGTTCAACTTGATCTACCAAAGGTTCGTTTTTGTTATTTCTCACAAACTCCTTTAGTGGTACAAGTCTAGGGGGGCATGAGCTAGGAGAACAGTGAATTGCCACGGATGAACGGTGATGGAATGCAAAGAAACGTACATGTGGTTTTGTATTTGTTGCTGTACACAACAACGATCTTTCAGAGTGTAAGTACCTCAGAAATGCTCTTCGGATAGGTTACGTGATCTAAGGGCCAAACGAAGTGCCTTCCATATGATACCATTAAGCCTCTCTACCAGTCTGTTCCCGGTTGGGTGATAGCGACTCAGTAACACGCTGAAAGAGTACATTGACTCTACTTTTGACTTGTTGAGCGTAAGTTTTATTTGACCGATGGCCTCCAGGAATTCCTTCATCTTTTGCTCTCCCTGCATGCGACCTGCAATATTTATATTATCAAGGTACGGAAAAAAGACTGTGCCGTTTTTCTTCTCTCATTGTTCCATTCATAGTCCCCTGGAAAGCAGCTATAGAATTCATGACTCTAAATAGATCCCTGCAGAATTGATACAAACATTCATTGACCTCAAAGACAGTGTACTTTTTTAATCAAATTCCCCCAGAGCTACTTTGTGAGCACTTATATGGTCAAATGTGAATACTGTATTTTGTAATTTCGTTCGCCATATCATCTATTCTTGACAAGGGGTAAGTATCCAATTCTGTATATTAGTGGACTCTGTGAGTAATGTACATACATCAGCTTTTTATGTCAGTGGGTACAGTTCTTTACTACCACTACTTGGGCTCGCCATGGTGATATGCTTGTTTCGATTATGCTATCCAAGAGTAAATGATGAATTTCCATAGGAATAAATGTCTGATGATCTTTGTTAAAATGTCTTGATTTGGCAGCAATTTGTTCACAGCTTGGAGATGAATTTGGAAAAAGGGATGGTTCTTCAATTTTTGCCGCGGCCAATGCACAGAATTGACCAGCACCATTCACAGTTCATTCAGACAGGGGCCCCCCGTTTTCACATTCTGCTCTCCGATGTTGACACAGGAAATTCTGGCCGAGTATTTAATCAGTACGTATATCCCTAAGAATGATTGGTTATTAAGGCCAAGAGTTAGATTCACAACAACATAACTTTTGGAATTAGTCTTTACTAGATAGTTTAACCTAGTTTTTCGTTTATGCAAAACCCTTTCGAAAAGATAATTATCAGTGCTGCAAAAATCCAAGAAAGCATTTAAAATTTTTCCATTTACAGTCACATGGGTGGCAGAGTACTTGTGATACATCGGTAAGTATTGTCAGTACATGTAATCTGACCTCAGTCACCACTGAACTTGATGAAGGCAGACTTGTACACGTGTCTCCTCTTGGAACTATTGTTACAAGTAGCTACGCGGACTGGTTAGCCATCTTAAATGGTAGTCGGAGACACAGAAACATTTGCGTCGCGTATTATAAGTTGCAGCTACAGCTGATTCCCTGAGAGCCATTGGAGAGATAAAATAATCCTTTTCACAGCGATATGGGCCTCTAGGGTTGCGTGTACATCGTTATTGCACTGATCTACATCTAATGTGATGTCCTGTAGGTCGTTTGGAGTTTTGTTTTCTAGGAGGTGATGCTGTATTGCAAGCGAGGCTATGCAAACAACGAACGCATCACACATTGCCTCGTTGCCACATTCATCTGCAGAAGGATTGCAGAAATTGCAGTTTTACTTCAACTTCTCCGACTCCTAGAAAAAAAACTCCTGGTTTCTGCCACCTCGTTATGAATAAATGAATTACACAATTTCGGGACTGCAGTATCAAAATTCGCTAAAAAATACAAGAGCTCAAACGGTTCAAGAGATGGTATTTGTTCGATATCCTATCCTCATAATCTTCGAGGGAGTTTATGCGCATGGTTCGCCAATGTCGGTGTTCCCGGGCAACCGATGGAAAACTGGAGTCAATGTCTATGCATTTTAATTTCCATACCGTCTCTATGCTTGAATTTTAGTTTTAATTGAATTATGAAAACGAAAAATGTTGTTTGTGGATTCCATTCATCGAGCCAGTTTAGCTGATCTAATACCAATTCATGCTAAGATACTACAGTGTGAGTTCCTTGGTTCGCTCGTTGTAACATAAGACTCTTCCATTAGGGGGTTAAAATTTTGTAGAAAAAATACTTCCTGTCCAGTTGTTTTTTTTCCGTACGAAAAAAAATATCAATATATCCGTGATTTTTCCCACTGTGATCAAGGAGTAAGTTATATAGAGAATAGGAATAACAGATCAGGACAGATCATCGTATAACAATGATTAGCAAGCTAATTTTGCCAACTGTTGTTGGTGGGTTCCATTCTCATTGGATATCCCAGTATAGGTGGTCTAAGATGATCTCAATCCAAATATATTCGTGTTTTCCTCAATGATATTAGCGAATAGATTATGCGAAAAGATACACAGACCAAGACAGATGTTGTATAGCAATGAAGCAAACTGTTTGGCTTTAAATTGAAATTTCAATCTGCCCACCCTAATTGAGCCACCCATGGCGGACCAACCAGTCCTTTCCCAGCAACGCTATTGCGCAGGAGTGAACATTTTGCTGATAAAAGTACTTCCTTACCACCATTTGAAACTATGGACTCTTCAACTGAAACGAATTGGCTATCATTAAAAAAATTGACTATCGGAAAAATGAGGATATGCCACTTCAGAAATGCAGAGATATAGTGATCTTCTTCCCAGAATATTTCGACATGGACAGATAAATGGAAAGATCTAAGAAAGAGGAGAAGAGACCATTTTACAGAATAAATCGAGAGAGAAAGGAAATCGTGAAAGATAAGTGAGAAGGTGAAGGGAAATGGATAAGAAACGAACGCTAACTAGAAGAAAAAGGACACAAAAACAAGCAAGATTGGAGCGGACACAAAATTAAGTCATTAGCACAGTGAGCGCAGTGGGGTAAAAAAATGTTAGTAATAAAAAAATTGAATTCCAAAATACTGCTTGCTTCCCCTGTTTAGTCCAGTTACATATTACAAAAATTATGCAAAATGTGACAAATTTCAGCCAATGAACCATGGTATGAGGAGATCAATATCAGATGAGGAGACAAAAAGTCAAGAAACTATTCCACTGAATACTTTGGCTCTATTGTCCTTGTTCCATGAAAGTGCTCACACATGGGCGATGATATCGTAAACAATGAACGTGATTGCAATGGCCATCAAACATCTAAATCCCACACAAGCCCCTGTGTTATCTATGACCAGCAACTGTTTGCCATATCAAAGAAGCTGAAATGGAAGTACTCCAAAAGACACGATGAAGAGTAAATTAATATGAAATTAATATGAATTTTTCATATTAAAAGAAGTGTTTGGGATTAGTGGTTTGCACTTTGAGATGAATCTTTTAAAACTGCTTGGAAACTGGCTTACTGGTAGTGGGTGGACTACAGCCCTCGTGTAGGCAGAGGTGACTACATTTGTCCAAGCAGAGGTTATATTCAAGTCTTCTCATCTGATACGATCCTGCTATACTCATCAGATCACTGCAGCAGCATTGACCTCTTTATCAGATGGCATATCAAGCATAGATTGAAACCAATTCTGATAACCTCACCTTCCGTGAGCCGTGAGCATCTGCCATTCAAGTACTTGTCCACTACGCTTGAGCTTCAACTTCTCATGCTTCGGTTTGTCTCTTTCATCAGAACAGGTGACTTCAGGCTGTACATTCAGGTTTTCTAGCAGATGGATGTGTGATTCTTTGCCCTGAATCACACCATCTATGCCAGGTGGTTTTCTAAGCATATATGCTGGTGGCTGGTCCAGAAGTAGTAAGAATGCTTGAAGAGTATAAGATTTTATTCTGTGATGATGAACTCAAAATCAAAATAAAGTATCATGAAAAGGTCTCCAGCTCTTAAGAGGAATTCCAGAAAGATGTAAGAAATTGGCTGAACATTTCCATGGTATGGGGAACCCCTTTACAGTTAACAGCAAAGAGAGGTGCAACCTGGACACCAAGGCTGTCTTTGCAGATACATCATCATAGGAGCCCTACCAAATTCAGAAAATAGGAAGCAAGTCATAACAAGCATTCACTGATGAGAGAATGAAAGATCCAAGCAAATATCTGAGTGATACAATAGTGAAAAAAATCAATTCGTGTAGAAATCAAGTAATGAAGATATCTCAATCGCAACTCTCATCTCTAAAAGCTGATTGTTTCCTACTTCCAAGATTGCAGATAACTTGTTAGATCCGCGCTGATTTTTATTGATTCTTCTATGCCCACCATCTATCTCAGATATGGACCAGTTGAGACGAGGTGACCCTGGAAAATCCTTGATATAAATTTAGAGCCAGTAAAGACTTTTCTAGAAGTTCAGGTTAAGCTGCATGATGATCCTGCACTATTCCACATGTTATCACCAGAAGCCCACAAGGATCATTCTGGCAATATTTTCTATCCATGCCTAGTAACTCACCTTCGATCATTCAACAGGATTGATGTGGTATAGGATAGATACTTTGAGAACAGTTTGCAACATGGTGTGCACAATCTTCGTGGCTACTGATTGAGATCTATGAAGTGACACATCCTACAAGATACCTCAATACAAGTGAATTGGAAGGCTTTCTCAGCTTTGATGCAAACAAGAAAGAGCTCTTTCAATACAATGATATTTTTGTGCTGTTTAATCGTTGCTGTAGAATTAAAAGCATTTTATCACTGATCATTTGATCACTGGACAAAAAACATGATAAGTAAATTCGTCGATGAAATGAAATTGTCCTCATTAATGGAAGCACACACGATGGGCTGTTCCCTTGTGATCAGGCTGATGTTCTACATAGATCATCATGGAAAGGAAGGATAAAAGGTGCTAATAAGTACAATTCACACTGATGTAGTTGTCCTTATTGTGACTTTCTTTAGAAGATTAAATTTGGAAGAGTAATGACAGCTTTTGGAGTTGAGCAGAACTGCAGATACATCTCTGTCCATGATATCTGTACTAAACTTAGTAGTCTAAAAAGCAAAGGATTATTAATGTCTCATGCACTATTGGGATGTGATCTAGTGTCATTCTTTCAGGTGAAAGAAAAGGAAAAGTCAGCATCGTAAGCAAATGATATAAGCCAGGTTCTGCTGCATGAGATTGAAATATTTGTCATGTATAGTAAAACATGCCCCTTGAGTAGAGTCAATGGAGCTAAGGAAAGGCTATTTCGCTATGGATCGCGTATCATTAAAAATATTCCAACAACTCAAGCAGCTCTATAATCTTTCTGTGACTTTATTCCCAACTACTTTGTGTAACCCCCAACCCTCTAAATCTGACATCGTTGAGAAGCAAATTTAATGGGAATTTCATGAAATCAAGAGAGCAAGAGTGCACTCGCCCCCCCACACACACACACACCTCTTACCGGTCAGACCAGCACCAATCTCCGCGCAGACCCATGCAGGCTTGCGGTGTACACTCCTAAAACATCGAAAAAATAATTTTTCTCAAAACTGAGAATTTGGGGCCCACTTTTAGCGTAAGTAGTTTGCACGTCAAAGCAGAATATTAGATTTAAATTGTGCCTAGGTTTTAATAAGGTAAGATTCCCTGAAAAAAATTGGCAAACTGGTATAAGCAATGAGAGAAAAATAAATCAACATCCCCATTCATCTATGACGAGACGAAAGTGAGGGTGTATATTAGCATTATAGCTACGTTAATAATAGAATCCCCTCTTATGAATTAAATATTTTCTTTCTGAAAATAGACAAATTTTCGGGAGTTTTAATGGTTTAATAGATTAAGAAAACATTGAATTAAAAGAAAGGAAGTTTAAGGAGAAAAAATAACGTTTCATCCGTTGGGCTTAGAACTCGGTCGGCTGATTATATTCATCTCGTTTATAAACACTGGTTTATTGATGCTTTCTCTGATTTCTTCACCAATGAAAGTAGTTTTCCATGGAAGTATGCACGTAGACCCCATAGAAATCAACTTATTTCCTGACTTCGAATATGACTTCGTTTTTTACAATGATGCGTATTTCCAACTTTTAATGGTACAGGCATACATATGTTACTACTTATGATATGTTATGATATAAACTAGCTGGGGTACCCAGTATTGCCCAGGGAAACAAAGCTCCAGATCTAACAAGGCTGGAAAGCAAATTATATTTTATAGAGAGTTCATGAAATCAAAAAAGGCGGGTAGGAATCCCTCCACTACAAGTTGGATCAGCACACTCACTGAGAGAAAGATAAATTCACATGATTTGTTATAACGAATAGAAAGTAAGGATGAAGTTCAACATCTGCTTTGTAAATACAACACCCCTCTAAAACTCAATTTTTCTTTCATGGGCATCAGTACGCCACTTTTAGAAAAAAAAATTTTCTTTAACCTTTGGAGGGCATATTTTGAGTTTATCAATAACATCTAGATTCTCCAAGCTCTAGATGTTTGTAGACGTTTTTTGAAGCTCTATTTTAAGTGTTTACCAGTGGAAAACACCAGTGATGTCATAAATAGAATTTTTTCTAACCATATCTATTTTTCGATTGATTTTTTTAATACATGTCTTGACACTACGGTTGTTCAATGCCTGTGATGATGATTTTTTTCATATTTTTTCCATATAATTCAAGTGGAAAAATAATTCACTGATATATTTGGGTTAAGATATTCATTTTTTTCATGGAAAAATTCGTTTACCGGGAATAGTGCATTATTTCGGGGGGAAATCCAAGAAGGCTGTATTTTAGAGTGCATGTACGCTGACCCCATGAATTTTTTTTTTCTTTGCGAAATTTGACCCAAAGATGTGTGCAGTGGGTAATTCGAGACCTTCTGATTTCGAATATACCTTTGCATAGTTTTAAGAGCTCACACACACACACACACACACACACACACACACACACACACACACACACATACACACGGTGACATACACGCACAATCACACACGCACACACACACACACACTAACAGTAGCACACTCACACACACTTTCTTTAGTACCGTATAATACGTACTAGCTTGGATACCCAGCGTTGCCCGGGAAAAGCTCTAAATCTAACAACACTGAAGCAAATGATATTTCACGGAAGTGAAATCGAAAAAGTATGTGTGTGGGGGTAATCGTGTGCATCCCTTCCTTCAATGAAGGGGCCAGCGCACACTCCTCAGCAGACCCGTGCAGGCTAGTATGGTGAGGCCTGCGTATCCCCTTCTGAAACCTTAAAAATTAATTTTTCACCAAACTTGGAATTCACTTTTGGCACTAGTAATTCACACATCAAAGCAGATTACCGGATTTAAATTGCGCTTTTTTTTCTTTTATAGTTGTTTTTAGGTTTGGAATTGGGCCAGAGGTAGGGTTAGGGTTTCCGCTCTTTGGAAAACACATTTTATTGTCTAGCTAGCTTCCGTCAAAAAAGAAAAAAATACCGCTAAACTAGCATAAGCACTGAGAGAAAGAGAATTTTACATCCTATGACGGATGGGAATTAGAGTTGTAGTTTAGCATTATAGTTACATCGCAAATAGAACCCCCTCTTATAAAACCTCTGAACATTTTCTTTCTCGAGGCAAACTGTAAAGAGTTTGGGTGAACTGGTATCTCCTTGTCTTACCTCTTCTTCAAGGTGGAAGTGGTCCAAATCTTTATGTAGCCTGTTGAAAGAACTGTTGTATTGGTAGATGTTGCAATACTCTGACATGAACTGAATTTACGCCTTTTTGAATGAAAGTACCAATAACCTTGAGAGTTTCCACTGAGTTGAAGGCCTTCCAGAAGTCAACAAATGCAATACCGAGTGGCATTTACATTCTGCTGCTATCTCCTCTCGATGATTTACCGAATGGAGGTGGTCAATGGTTGAGTCGCTTTTTATGAAATCAATTTGGTCCCATGGTTGGTTTTCATCTAGTGCTTAGGTGCTTACAGATGCAGTTGATCAGGCTAATTGGACTATAGTTATCATTATGCACATAGCGTAGATTAAATATTCTTTATGCCCTAATATTTGACCTTGAATAATAAACTTACTTTTTTTCACTCAGAGTCACCCTATACAAAGCCCAGAGGGCACTCAAAGTATTGGGTTAAAGTAATTTCAGGTTCACGAGATATCTTTTGACACTGGATTCGGAAACATGGATATTATATCCAATAGGAAAGCACTTTTGGGGAAGTTCGTTCGGGAGACGAAGCTGCATGAGTGGAAATTGCAACGGGTACGTGGAATGGTCTCAAAGTGTAGATGTGATTCACGAGATACAGCAAATCGTGTTCTGACTGGAAATTTTCTTACTGGCGGGACCTGATGATGGAGCTACTCCGAACACTTTCCATGAAAATAGTGATAAAGTGCCAGGCTCGCTACATGACGTTGAAGGGTGAGTGGTTGGAGAGAAAAGATTAGCACATCACCAACTAATCCACGCACTCGATTGTGCACCCTATCGAAGCTAGATAACACCTGCTGGGTGGATCCTGCCCAGGTGTGTGAGCAATATTCAATTTTGGGTTGTATGCGACTCTTGTAGAGATATAAGATGGTAAGTTTGATTAGATATTTTCAGGAGCGCTATGATGAACCTACCATTTTCGTCGTGTCCAGGGCAACAGATGATACATGGGATTTCTACTTTATCTGGTGTGAACTCAAGGCCAAGAAGTTTATCAAAGCATGCTGCCTCCTTGAGAGTGGTTCCATCCATACTGGATTGAAAAGAGTGTCGTAAATTTTTATACTCATCTGTTTCTAAAGCATTACTAATTATTCATAACATCAACTACGCATAATAGATAACTATCATGAGCTTATTATTTTCTGGAAAGTATATTACTCTACCCACAGAGCTGGTGTATGATACAGATCAAGCTACAAAACAACAGCTGAATAAATAATAAATGGTTTTTCAACTTTTTGAAAGCCAATTATTCACTGTGAGCCCAGTGGAAATGACTTGAGTCAACATGTTAGTTGTAAAAAAAAATAAATGCCAAGTGCTACTAGATTATAAGCTTACTTATTGTTGAGTAACAAGTATTAAAAAAAAGTAAATATATTGACGTAATACAAAGAAAAATGATTTTTTCAAGAATTTTTTCAAGAATCTTTTTCTTGTAACTTAAATCCTGGAATTTGGATGAAATCGAAAATTGTAATATGGATTTAATATGGACTAAAGAGAAAAAGATTGATGCCTAAATTTGGTTGCTACTCACTTGGTCAACATTGTTAAAATGATAAATTATTTAATTTATGTTTATTAGAAGGAAAATAAAACATGAAAGGTAAGAATGAAACCAAAAATATTTGCTCATCAAACTAAAACAACTACATTCCATATATTGTTGCATTTTCTCAACAGATAACTTTCAGTAAAAATGTTTTAGGGAGGTTTTCATGCATTCTGCTGTCATATGGCCAAAATATCAAAATATCATATCTCTATACAATTCATTAAAATATACAGCTCTATTAGTATTGCCATTTGAAGGGTTCTAATATCAATTCTGCTGATTATTTTTTTTTCGAAAGTTGCTTATTTCTTAATTCTCGTCAAAATAACAATAATCATTAGAATCTAGCCTAACCAATGTATGAATGCCTGATAAAATTAAGGGTTCCTGATTTGAAGAAAGAAGAAATGACAACCCTGATCGAAAAAAATGGTTTGAAAGTCACAATTATAATGATAGACCTATTACGAGTCTGCTTCTCATGCACAAAATCTCAACAAGACAGCATGCTGAGGAAATCTATGATTCGTTAAAAAGCTGAAGGCCTCTACCTGAGAGGTAAAACTGATTTAGAAAAGGAACCAGAGAAACAAATGGTTTACTTTTTATTGATAAAAAAAAACTGAGAAAGGTTTAAACATGAACACGAATTTAGCAACGGCATGGATAGATTACAGAAAAGCTTATCATACAACCCTACAGTGAAATGTTCTGATGTACTGCAAAATTTTAGACTGTGATCAAATTCATATATCATGCAATACAAAAAAAATTAGGTAGAACTAACTTTAGGAGAAAAATCCCACACCGAAATCATCATAAAAGACGCATTCTTCAGGAAGATTCTGTATCCTCATCACTGTCTATGACTGTAACGATATTGCTTAATTGCATTTTTCGGAAATGCAATGGCTGATATGCAGCAAATATTCTGCTACCTAATGTATATAGATGATCTGATATATTCAAAAATTTGATGCATATAATCAGAATCTTAAGCCATAATCAAAGTATAAAGTTCGAATCGATAAATGTGCTATGTTGGTGATTCACAGATGAAAAAACAAAACAAAACAAGAAGCAATAGAAGGAATTTGCTTATCCAACAATAAAACCATCAGGACATTTGATAGAAAAATACTATTAATATCTGAGAATACTGGAAGCGTATGCATTTAAAGAGAATAAAATAAAAGGTAAAAAATATCATAGAAAAACGGAAAAGATTTTGAAACTAAACGCTGCAGCAGAAACATAATCAAAAGCTTAAATACGGGAGTAGCATTCATAGTAAGATATTAGGGATTTTTCCTAAACTCAACAAAACAAGAACTGAAAAATTGGATTTAAAAAAACGAGGAAATTGGTGAGCATACATAAATCCTTGCACTCTTGGAATAACATTGATAGACTGTATGTGAAAAGAAAAGGGAAGGAAGATAATTGGCCAGCACTAGGAATTGTATTGACACAACTATCAACGAACTTACCCGAAGCAAAGTAATGAAAACGTTGATTTTGACTGTCAATTGCAGTCAAACTGACAAGAAAGCAAATGCAGAATCATGAAATTCTGAAACGAGAAACCAAAAATGGGAAGAAAAACAACTCTACAACATTTCAAGAGACTAACAAAATCAGTTGCAAGCAAGGTGGTATGTAGACGGTCACGGAAAGGATAAACTCAATTCTCATTGATGGAGTTTATCTATGAAAACAACAATATTAAAACCACAGTAGAACGGATAATGTCGCGTACGTGGAGATTGACAATCATATAATGAGCAAATTGAAGAAATAAACTCAGAATAAATTCAAAAGTAGACTACGTAGGAAAGGTGATCCACTGGAAATTACGCAAACATCTGAGATTTGATGATGGAAACCAATGTCATTTGCCAAACCAGAAGTTCTGCAAGAGAATAACAGCATCTTTCAATTATTCACTCAATATCTGTCCTTCCGTATGTATTTGCATAACTCAGTGACGGAGCCATAGCAATAAAATTTTATGCTGTTACTAGTTGGACCCTGGAGTATGTTTCAGGCGTAATAGTTTTTAAGAATTCCATTTTTCCAAGCTTTCAGCGGGGGTTCGATTCACAATGTAATCATAAAGCTAGATAAGACTTTCATTTGCGTCCGTCAGGTTGTCATGGAAACAAGTTCTGAGTTGTGCCTGTTGAGAATCGGGTTATCTTCCCTCTTCCACGTTGCCTGCCACAAATAAGGTCAACTAAGAGTAGAAAGTATTGAATGTTGGCATGTTAAGCGAAAATGGAATAGGCCTTTAGTGACAAGAAACAGTTGATGCAGTATACACCAAAGAAAGTGGTAATTGACACGCATGCAAGTGTAGCGCCCCCTAAGAATGCGTACCAAGTATGAAATTGGACGTGCATTGAAACAAAGTGAAAGGAACACATACATGTACGTTGGCCAAACAAAATGACGTACGTTTAATACAAGAATGAAAAATGAAGATGAGGTACATATAAGGATCAATCGTTTGAAGAGATAAGAAAAGAAGTGATGGCGAAAGGTGGGTGCTTTCTTGTTGTTGATAGTACTGGCGTCGGAGTTGGAGCAAAGTTGTGTGAACGCATGGATTTTCATATGGTTTGGATCGCTCCATGATAATACGTGGATTCAGTGTGCAAGCCCAACTGCCAAGTAAATGAATTAACTTATGGGGTCAGTGTGCGAGCCACACTGCCAAGTAAGTGAGTTAACTTGGGGGCTATTCTCTAACGCTGATAGACTCTCGGCGGATAGACCATGAAAGACAGAGCCCATGGAGTTTTATCCATGCGTGTTTCCTGAAGTAAGGATGTTTAGGAAAGATTATCGTGACTATCAGATAGTGAAAAAGATCTGCCATTTCATTCACAAGAGTGAGGGGTGATACACGTTTGTAGCACGTAGTGAAGACACGGTGGCGTAGCTGGGTAGCTGTGCGTATGTGTGAGGCTCGATATTGGTGAAGTGAAATGGGCAAAGTTAGTACAGAGATAGGTCACGGAGGAAGCATCGGCAGGTGGGTCGGCGAAATGATAACAATCTTAGAGAGAAGGAAAGAGAGGGGAAAAGTAGTCGGCCACAAAGGCGGGGGCCAGAAGCATGGCCAGCTAGTAGTCCTGGCACCAATGAGCATTGGACCATGTGCGCCCAGGGGTTTTATAGGGGTCGTCAGAGGAAGTGACATTTTTTATATCTATCTAAGAAGGATTTCATATTTGATTCCTAACTAAAAGAATAGGGAGTGCTACACATGTTTGGAAAATTCCTCAGTTATATGATCTTTTATTGGACCTAGCCAAAAATCAAATGAACGTATTGAAAACAATAATGATAGAAAGACGAGCAATCACTTCCATGCAAGGACTGGTAAAATGTCGAAACAGGGAGATTAGGTAATTACAGCAGTATAATGAAATGAATAATGTATCTCAGTTGAACTACTTAAATGTAAAGGAACAAGGTTAGTCGCTGAAAATGTTGTTTTAAAAAAACCCATGCCGTTCGTGAACGTTTTATCGGACATAATTTTATAGATCAGAATATTGAAAACAAGTGTAAATACTTGTTGGGTGGTAGTACTGGTTCCAGTTCTGTAGATCCTGCATTAAAAAAAAGGCCGATATTACATTCTTTTGATGGGTGGGGGTTGTAATTCCGGCATATCAGTTCCATAATACCAGCATTTGCATATAAGTTCCCGCCTACCTGGCGTATTAGAATTTTCTATGATAAATATCAACAATAAATAATATCTGACAGAAATTTTAAATGTTCATTATGAATAACTAGAAAAAATAAAATTATTAAAACTATAAAATGTTATAAATTTCTACAATAAATGATACATCATTGTAGGCATTTCTGTGGCATGCTGACACCCCATTTTGAAAACGCAATTAAAATGTAAAGAATTTTGTTCAAGTTTTTTTGGTTTTTTTGCTAGAAAAAATGAAGTTAAGATATTTGTATGTTCAAAAGGAAAAAACAGATTTTCGACGTAGAATCGAGCTCTCAGAATCAATATTAGGTTTTAAACTGCAAAAGAAACATTTTGATGCTATTTGGCAATACGTTGAATTTAAAATTAATCGAAGAAAAAATTCTGGAAAAAATGACAAAAATAAAGTATCACTCTAATGAATTTCTTTTTTTTTCTGAAAAAATGACTAAAAATAAAATAACATTCTTATGAATTACTTTTTTGCGTGGTGGGGGCGAGTAGCCTTGATCCACCTATCAATACTCTGTTAATGAGGTGCATGATAAATCTATCAGAAAAGCCGCAGATATAATGGCAGGTGACAGTAACGAAGACAGAATTTGTCACAATTTCGAACATTTTGAGCCATATGATTTTATTTTTCGATTTCAGGACGTCGCTTTTTTAAGGGTTGCATTTTTTTTAGCGATTAGAGATGAATGATCCTCAACAAGCGATCACCGTGAATCGCTGCAAACATGAATATTACGATCATTCAATTAAATAATACTCCTCGACTGGCATCTTTAATCAATCCTTTTTAAAAGGTTTCAAGTCTTTAAACTTCCAAAAAATTCGGTGACTGGTATTAGGTATAGGCCAGATTCAACTACCAGAACGGTAGAACAATAAAAAGGTCAAACCTCGATCGGTGATGGACTACAGCAATAATTTCAATCATTACGCAATGAACACTTGGACACAACAGAATCCATGGGTTCTGGTCCAAGCATTTACATTTCTACGAGAGAAAATCTTGTCCAGTTGTAACACTATTGGAGACAGCGAGAATATTAGAAAGGCGTTAGAGATTTGAAGATATATGCTATTACTTCGCCCCTAGTGGATACGTCTGGTCCAAAGCTGCAAAAGTCATGAAATAAACATTTTATGCTATTTTAATCTAAACCATAATTCTACTTTTAACTGATTTTGCTTCAAGTTATGTCGAAAAAACATTTTGAATTTTCTTCCTCAAATATACAAGACGGACAAATATGGTTTATGTGAAGAAGATATGTATGTCTGTTACAATTAATTGTGGCTCATGTTTTACAGATGGCACTTCATTTAAAAAACACTAACTGTCAGTTTCTACGGAGTCTAAGGAGAGGAAACAATCTTGTCCTAGATTAGGATGAGTGTTTGTGGTTTTTGGTAGCAATACGGGATAAAGAATAACAAAACTTACCGCTAAAATAGATTATGCGGTTTCTTTTTCTTCGTTAACAACATTCATCTTACAGCTTTTAAGACAATAAAGAATTCGACAATGAATGATGCATAAATAGGACTAAACACAAAAGAATATAGGAAAAATGATAGAGGTATTGTAACTAAAAATGAATACTAAAAAAAATTACAAGACTCTTATTGAGAGTTAAAAGATAAGATGGTAGTTCTTATGGCAGAGCAGAGCAAGATTGCCCAAGAGTCTAGAATAACAGTCAATTTTGCCAGGGTGATTGAAAACTAACGAGACGAAGTGTTCACCAGCCCTATCAGTTTACGATAAAAGATGAATGAATCTCATTTCCTCACATTATAGACTGCGACCCACAAGATATGTAAGCTGAAACCGATAAAATATATACACTCAAGATAATTTACTTTCTTATCTTATGATTAAAAAACGCATTATACGATAACATAGTCTTGAAACGCTATAGTCCCTCCAATTTGTAATTGAATGATTAAAAATAATTCATAAAATTAGCCACGATCGATAAGAAAAACTGACAGAAAGGATATTTTTTACATTATATACACGTTATTACCGAATGAAACTACAACAACAACAAAAACATCATAACAATAATAATAATAATAATAATAATAATAATAATAATAATAATAAAAACAAAAATCGACAGAACACAGATATACAAGCAAGTGCCGCCTTTGCGGTGAAAGGGATGAGACCGTAAACCACATAACTAGTGAATGTAGTCAACTCGCCCAGAAGGAGTATAAGCATAGACATGATAGAGTAGCAACGATGATACACTGGGAACTAAGTAAACGAATGGGATTCAACCATGTGGAAAAGTGGTATCAGCACAAACCAGAGGCAGTCCTGGAGAATGACAACCACAAACTACTCTGGGACTTGGCCATAGAAATCTGACCACCTCATCCAGGCAAGAAGACCGGACTTGGTAATTGTAGACAAGAAAAGGAAGACCTGCCAAATAATAGACGTGGCAGACCATAGAGTAAAGAGGAAGGAGAGTGAAAAACGGGAAAAATACCAGGACCTAGCAAGAGAACCGAAGAAGATGTGGAACATGAAAGCCAAAGTAGTGCCAGTCATATGCCTTCACTAAGTTACTTGATCGATATAGGCCTTCAGTTTTTTGTTCCTAAATATTCAGAATTCATCCAAATCATCACGTCATCTAATTTTTTGCCAGTCACAATTTCGCTTATGATCTTGAAGTTTTCCTGCTGCGAGTAGTGCGCGTGTCCACTGACGTTTACGTCTGAATTTGCTAATGACTTCCAGAATATCTCTGACATCTGTTTTCTCACTAATATATAATGCTGTTTTGTGATGATTTTTCTTGTAGTTCATAGTCTGAGAGACAATTTCTTGGTTAAATTCCATATTTCAGCTCCGTATGTGACAGTTGGGAGGATGCATTGGTTGTAGACCCTTCTTTTTAAGACCAATGTGATAAGATCTTGAAAGAGTGAATTTGATCTGACGAAAGATGGCCAACTTGGGGAATTTTTGCTTGATTTCGTATTTTCTTGAGGATTCCATGGAGATTCTTTGCCTCATGTAACACAACTGCGTGTGTAATATGATTTGTTGATATCAAACATATGACCAGTAAAACTGTGATTGTAGATATCAGGGTTTGAATTTCAGCGTTATATGGAAAATCCACGAATAAATAATGATCGAATGAAATCAGCTTATCAGCTCCTAAATTGATCTCACATATGATATATAATAAATCCATAATTATAATGATTTTGATATAACTTTGGAATAGTAGAAAAATCCCCGAAAAGATTCATAAAAGGCTAAAAGCTAACGATGAAAAGAAATGGATACGTTTTATGTGAAAGCTTGAGAGATCGTTTCAAAACAGGTCATCTCAATATCAGATGTCAAAAACCGAATCATTATTTTAAGAGAGAATCGTAATTTACTTAAGAAGATAACGATGCATAAGTCAAATTTGTTTGAATCGTTCGATAATTGAAGTCGAGGATTTTCTTGTATTTCAATCCCTGTTTCATCTCGTTTTTAATATATTCAAGTAAATTTTGTATAAGTGCGAGATGTAATGTCCATGCTTTTAATAAGTGTACTTGAATGGTGAAACTCCAGGCAAGAAACTGTTCTACGAGTGCATTTCACCATTAATCCAAGTACGATTTCGTTCGTAAATTCCATTATGTAGGTATAAAAATCGACAATAATTATATATGTGGATAAATTTGTGTTTATGTGAACCGGTTTTCTTAATATTTTCTTTATATTTACATTAGATAAAGTTATTACTATACACCACTGGATTTGTAAATATTTTAAAATGAAAGCAAAATAACATAACTGAGAAAAATGTGTAAACAAACTTCTTATACCTATGAGGGCTAATCATAACAAATCTATCACGCAAAATCGAGTCACCAAGAAAATGACGAATGTTCCCTAAGACGATTATTTTGGGAAATAGACTCCGATAAACGTCACAGTAATTCATCGAAAAAGAAAATGAGGTTAAGTTAATGTTGGTATAATTAGTAAAAGCATGCTGCTTGTCTGAATACATCGTATATTTCCCACGCTATGAGAATCAAGAAACTTGCATTGTGCTTAGACACGTTGATCTTAGTGTGAATAGGAAGCGGCCAGCCAAGTTATAAGTATAAACGGGATTATGGTAGTGTATCTATTTAATCACTGTCCCACCACAGCGATATGTGACACAAGGTCGGGCTTAACGTGGGAAGAAATTAGATTTACCTATGCTTATACTAGTTCATAAGTATTCGTGCTAAGCTATAATTCAAAGATTGCTTTAGATTGTGCATTAAAGTAAAATAATGAATACTTTTTAATGATTAATGACATAGTCTACAGATTTTAACATGATAATACGTATGAGACTGACACCCCGCACACAAAAAAAAACATATAGAAATGTCCTCAAGTGCTGCATTAGGTAACCCTGATTTTCAGAAAAATTTCACGTTCTTTGTACCAGCATACGATAATTCTGTGTGATATTTGCATAGTGTCAATCCTATTTTCTCCTTTCCATTTATCAGGCAAAAATCAGCCTGTGATCAGAACGTGTCAAGGAAATCAGGTTTCAATTGGTCGCATCGCTTATGTGAATTGTATATCAAATAGTAGTTGAATGAACTAGAGCTTGGCATACAAAGCGCCAACGAAACTGATGTTGGTAGATTAAGTTTTGTGTACCACTATTCCAGCAGCTCATTTGCGCTTGGGTTCTGACTATGCTGCTCTTCAAGAGGAAAACCTTTTCAGTTAACGTTCGAATACTGAGGAGTTGAAGCATGTTTACCTGGAAATCAGTATTTGCATAAAATAAAGGTTTCTACGAAATCATGGAATTTTTCTGAGGAAATTTAATCAGGTTTGTTGTTAGGGTGGTCAAAATTGAAATCAGACTTGACGTCTACGTTCTCCTGTTCATAGGATACTTTTGCTTTCTTCTACCAGGCAATACAAAGCAACCCAAGGTATAACATATTTTTTTTATTCGTTTGTATCGTTTAAATGGTTAGTCGAGTTACACCTGTAACCTTTGTTATTCTATTAAAGAAGGCGCATATACGATTAACAGAAATATTGCATACACTTGTTTAATTCTTTCTGGCATTTACAACAAATTGCGCTAATCTCACAATTATATGTGATCAACACACAAGATTATTCTGAACTTGTAAGATATTTATTACCTACATAATTTTAAACAAATTCTATGTCTGTGAAAAAGCTTACTAGTTAGGTGTTAGTTACAATTAATTTGACGGCACTGTTCTAAATTGAGTGATTGCTTTTTGGCAAGTTCAGTAATTTTCTGATCATCTTATAATGAAAGTCAATGTCACTTTTAGTCCATTGTTTTTTTTTAAATTTCGGCTACGCTAAAGCAAACAGATATCAAATTATTATCATTCTTCTGCGATTTTAAGTTTCAAGGCCGACAACATAACGGTTAGTCCAGTCAGCTGCTGACTGAATACAAGATGAAATTGTCTTAAAAATATTATGTCTTATATCAAGAGGTACTCCCGTGTCAGCAACTATCCGAATCAATTGGACACATGTCCCCCTTTTCTCCTTTAGTCCAGCTGATGAGGGCTACATATAGTAAGAATCATGCAAAATGTGACAAAATTATGAAAATTTGAGCTTATGATTCATGTTAAAGATCAAAATAATATAAGGAGATATTTGATTTGCTGCATACTTTCCCGATTAGATGAGTGTCTTCATTTTTCTGAACTATACATTAAACATACACCAGAATGTATAACAATACAACTTTTTCATTTTTTTTTGTCAAATACTTAGAATTTGAGTTTAAAGAATCAGATAAAAAAGTATCAATATTTAAATGTTTTATATCACATTTTTCTTATTACATTTATCGATGTAATAAGAAAATATAATGAGATGTTGCTGTAAAGAAAGGTTTATACGAGTTATCTCCTTTCGATTGGTTTTAATGATGAAAAAAGATACGTGACATGGGTCAGAAAAAGATAGTGCTACTGTTGCAATTCTATACACAGGTTAATCCTGTTTCAGCTGTATCAGCTATATACCTCAATCCCAATTCTTCGTCAGCATAGGATATAGTGCCTTGACTAATCCAAGGTACCTGCAAATTAAGTGGTTTCGTAAGGTCGAAGTCTTGTGTAAAAATGCCCTTGAAGATGATGAATTTATTTCATGGACAGTATTTCAAGCCACAAAAAGTCCACAATCTGTCCAACTGAGTACTTAAGGTCTATTACCTTGGTTCCGTAGAAGTGCTCATACAGAATATGAATGGGATTATAATGGCCATCAAACATCTAAATCCCACACAAGCTTCCGTGTTCTCCCATGGCCAGTCATTGTTTGTCATATGATAATATCTGCAATGGAAACACTTGGAAATACATGATGAAAGGAAAATTTAGTTTATCATGGGTGGTCTGCTCATTGAAATGAATTTTGTAAAACTACTTAGAAAATGGTTACTGGTAGTGGGTAGACAACAGCCCTTGTGGTGAGTACATTTGGCCGAGCAGATGCCATATTCAAGTGTTATTGTCTGACACCTCCCTGCTGTGCTCATCAGATCACCGTCGCAGCATTGAGCACTCTGTGTCAGATGGCATATGATGCACACATTAAAACCAATGAGCAGTGTGAACATGAAAGCAGTGATCATCTACCATTCAAGTACTGGTCCTCTACGTTTGAGCTTCAACTTGAAAAAATGTTTCAGTTTGTCTTCTCCATCAGAAGTGGTGACTTTAAGCTGTACGTTTAGGTCCTCCAGCAAATGGATGTGTGGCTCCTTGCACTGAATCACACCAACTATACCAAGTGGTTGTCAGTGCATATACTTGACATGATACGATGAGAAATAGATCATCCATCGCTTTACAAGGAGTTCATTTAGGGTCATTTTGTTGTTCATAAATCATCCAGTATGTTCCAGGAGCAGATGAATTAAATAATCAAAGGGAGCGGAGAGCCTTGGGCCTTTTTGGTAATCCACAAGCACTTCAAAGGTGGCTGGTGACTGACCCAGAATTTGTGTGATTGCTGGAAGGGTAGGATACTTTGCTCAATGATGTTACCCCCCAAATCAAGGCAAAGCGCCTTGATATAGACTACAGCTCTAAGAAAGCATTTCAGGAAGATGTAAAGGCTCTGCTGACCTCTTTTTAAGGTATGGGTCACCAAGGCTGTCATGGCAGATTCAACACAATTCAGGAAATAGGAACCAAGCAGTACTAAGCATTCACTGATGAGAAACTGGAAGATTCAAGTAAATATTTAAGTGATGCTATAGTGAAGAAAATCAGTCCAGGATATTCGGGTTACCAACCTCTAGAGTAATGAAGAAACTTCCACAACTCGCATGTCTAAAAGTTTATTGTTTCTTGCTTTCAAGGCTGCTCATACAATGTCAGATTCGAGCAAGAGAGTTATTTCTTGTCATGAAAATCTGTTTAGACCACCATCCATCTTAGACAAAGGAAGAAATTTGACTTCGTGGAAATCCTTGAAAGAGATTTAGAGCAAGTACCGATGTTCAGGTCAGTTGTATGATGGTGTTGCATTAGTCTAAAAGTTATTACCTAAAGGCCAGAAAACGTTCAAGAACTATTCTGATAATATTTCCCATCCATGCCTAGGAACACAGCTTGAATTGGTTAGTAGAATTGATGTGGTATGGAACAAATACTTCGATAACAGCTTGATACATGAAAAAGGGTGCTACTAGATATCCAGCATAACTGTGAACTGAAAGATTTCCTCAGCTTTGATGCAAACAAGGAAGAACTTTCCAAGTTCCTGGCCTTAAGGATTCAGTGTATGAACACTTGACAAAAACATCATTAGTACATTCGACGATAGAATTGTCCTCAGATTATGGAAACACATGATGGGCTGTCTCCCTGTGATCAGACTAGTTTTCCATTCGGATCATTGGGGAAAGGGAAGATAAAAGATGAACGTAATAAGAACAGTTGATACTGATATAGTAGTCCTTGGTGTGACTGTCTCTAAAAGATTGCATTTGGAGGAGTTTTGATAGCTTATGGGGTTAAGAAGAACTATAAACGCATCTTTATCCATGATATCTGTACTACACTTGGTAGCCAGAAGAGCAAAGACTTATTGATGTTCCATGCACTATCAGAGTTAAATTTTGAGTCATTCTTCCACGGAAAAGGGAAAGATCAGTGTGGTAAGCCTGGGAGGTATGTAATCAAGTTAAAGATGCCTTGCTAACACTCTATGAAATGCCAAATTGATGTAAGTGAAGCACTACTACATGAGATTGAACGTGCTGTGTATTAGGTTTGATATGTACTGTATGGTCTCTTTTTGCCCAGCTAGTCATTCCTGGCCCATCTAACCGGTGATGGGTCTGCAATGATTGAACATGGCAACTACACTGTACAGACTTCCTTGATGCATCGAAGTTCTGTGACGAACTTATCCGATGTGGCTGCAAAGTTACATGCAGAGGGCGCTGCAAGTGCAGAGATGCTCAGTTGCAGTGCATCGAGCTATGCTGTCGCCAAGGAGCTTGCTGATATGAGTGGAAATGGATAATATATACATGAAAATGCAAAGTGATGATAAAAAAAGAATGAAATTTTGAGTCAGTGATTTAAACATGAATCATTCGTCTGATCATTTGTCTCCTTCTCTTTTTGGAATCAACATACTTTAAAATACTTTACTACCAAATTTGATGCTTTTGTCACAACTTGCATGATTTTTCTCTTAACAACTGAACTATTTCTCAAACAATACAGATAAACACGTCTAAAGCAACGAGAACCAAACCTATAACAAAAAATAGAAGGTAACAATCCTGACTGCCGCAGGGTCAAACTCCACTCCAACTCCAAATGATTGCTGCGATTTCTGTATTGTATAAAAGTTAAAAAAAATTTCTAATATGAATTGATTCATTTATCAAGGTGAAATAACCTGATTTGTATCAGTAACAAATTTTCGTAGATACATAAAACTTGTCAGTTTTGTTTCAAATCACAACAGGGAAACGTTGATTTCATACATCGGTTCGATTTAACGTGATGGGACAGACAAACAGTCGACAGTTTATTTCCCTAAATTGCTCAACTTGTTTGTCAACTCCAGCCTCCGACCTGTACTGGATTTTGACAATAACATTTCCTTACGTACGGTGAATGGGAACAGTTTAGAAAATATCCTTTACACCGATAGGTTGGATTTTTCCTCTGTCGAATCTAGCGTTTGCTACTTTAAATAAAGTACTATTTGGAAAAAAAGTAATATGAATGAAAATTACGAAATAATCAAAGCAGTAATAGATATTAAACTTTAAACCGACAACTAGGTTGATAAAATGTAATGATAATTCAAGGAAGAGATAGAATCAGCCCCCGCTGTCCCAAACTAGTTGAACGTACCAACACTATTTGAAAAAAAAACAAACAAGCAACAAATATAAGTAACCAATTCAAACAATTACAAACATTTTTGGAAAACTCCAAATCTAGCATTTGCAAGTTAATTTCATTCTTGAGTCGACAAGCTGCAATTAAAAGATTTGCAGAAATATCCTGTGTTAGAATCATTCGTTCTGTAAGAAAATATTTAATGATTCTTCAAGGCAAGCTTGTTTTTATCATGACGTTTCAGTCATCCTCATATACAACCGGTAATCTGCAGGGTAATCTTTATACCGTCCAGTTCTTCCTAAGGATGTTGAACTTGCTATTGTCAATTTTCCCCCTTAAATGTACGGCACTGCACTTCAACCAATCCAGTCTACTATTGCACTGTCTAGCCCCGAAATTGAACTGACAACTCCAGGCTCGGAGACGAATTTATATTGTAGGATCTAGTATTTATATTCACTAAGCTATGCACATAAGGGTATCTTCTTTTTTTTAGTATTCAGCACAAAACAGCGCACACATAGTCTTTTTGATACTTATAGAATGGAATCTCCTACTAAATTAATACATTAGATTTCAAGTTTATGGCAGTCGTTGACTATTTCGATAATATGTTTTGATATTAAGTTGTACTGATTTTGCTTGTATTTGATTTCATAGTTAGTTAACTTTATCAAGAATACTATTTCTGATAAGTATCTTTATGTGTTGCTTTCAATAATAAGAACTGAAATGATAAATCTTTAAAATACGAAGAAGAAAGAAAGGTAAATTCCCCCACGCGTATCTATGACCCATTGAATGTGTGTCGCCTGTGACAGTAAAACGTGAATGACCATTGGAGAAGAGATGTCGTGGTATTGTACATTATGACTCATGTAAAAAGTAGATTGTTTCATATACATAATCACAGTCAAAATGAACCATGTGTGGGATTTCGTTCATTCTTTACCATTGTGGGTATTGTTAAATTTGCCCCTGATACGAACTGTTTCAGTTGTTCAAGGGAAGTAGTATCGGGCCATTCATTTCATTGACAAGCACAGCTGGCTTTCTATGATACAAAGGCATCAATAGCAAATGTTTTTCAATTGTTCGCTGCAGCTAACCATCTTCAACTCTCAACTTAATAAAGGTTAAAAACAAAATAGAGGTTCCTACTGTTAATAGTTATTCAAGTTTCTGAGATTATATTGCCATAAATCATCAAAGAAAATATTTAATTTGATAAGTTTAAGTCGATATAGTTGGGATAAAGAAATATTTGACACTAACAAAATATTCCTTTGATATACTTCCGATGATTACATTCACTTTAAATTCACGCAGGCAATGAATTTTGATATAAAAATTAACAATTACAAAGAAAAATACCTATCTCTATACATGCAATGTAGAATAGAATACAGACAAATCGCTCCGTTCATGGTTCAATCAATTATGTGAAGTTCCTCCGTATAGCTGAAAGATAAAAAGAGCCTCAAACCATGATTCTTTTGCCTCCGTGCTTTATTGGGGGCATGGCGCATTTTCGATCCATCTTTTCCCATACATGACAAGCTGGGAAGAGGCAAAAATGTTCAATTTTTGTTTCGTCCGACCAAAGATCGTTATTACAAAAATAATAAGGCTTGCTTAAATGCACGCGAACGGACTTTAACCGAGATTCTGGTGCTTTTTTTCAACGAATGTTTTTTCTGTCGGGTATTGGATTCCAAACTATTCGTGTGTAGTCCATTACTGAAAATTGTTTTTGTAGCCGATGTTCCAGCTGCTATTAAATCATTTTGGATCTCCTTTCAAGTTACCGATAGATTTGCTTTGACTTTTCTTAGCATTTTCCGATTTGCCCGTGAAGAAATTATCCATGGAGTGCCGAACTTCCTGGTAGTGCCAATAATTTCCACCACAGAATAATCAATCCAATGGTACTATCAGTGACATTTTGCATCTTAGAATTGGCTTGTTAACTTAAACCTTCATTATATTGCTTAATTATTTCGTTATTTTGTTCAGTTGAGAGCTCCTTTCCTTCAACTATTACAGCCCCGATACAAGATGGTGAAGAAGTGAATAATGATTTCGGTGGCACCATAACATACTCAAGTATTGCTGGAACATTCCAAAAGTTTATAAGTGCAGAAAGATCGAGACATCCAGTTCTTCCTAAATAACATTTCTATTATAATTCTTTGAAATAATGTCCAACTGGTTTTCCCCAATTTTTGTTTATTCTGTATCATATATTGGGAAATATGTTTTTCTTTCAAAGAATAAACAATCTGATCAGAGAATTGCCGTGGAATAAACAGGAGAGAGTGTCAAAATTAAGAACTGATGAAATACATTTTTCGTAAGAAAAATGTACTTTAAAAACATTCAGACTGAAGTTCCGATGTATTAAGACATTTGAAAGGCATAAAAAGATAATTTTTCCCTTATTTTGAAAAAAGTGGGACAGTGGAAAATAAGAACGAAAAAGATGCAGTGAAAGATTGAAATGAAAGAATTGCTCAAAAAAATGATAATACAGAGAAACAGAAATAACTAGATGGGAATATATCATATTTAGTGACACTGATGATAAGAGATAGAGAGAGGTTGTACGCGCAGCTTGTGTAGAGAATCAACGGGAGACACATGCAGAGACGTGGTAGTTGGTGGAAGGGGGTATCGGAGAGAGGTTGTAGGAAGAGGGTGCGGTGGTGGGAGTTGTGTTATCCATGGAGGAAAGTAAGCAAAAGACAGAGTGGTCACGCACACAACTCACAGGGGTTGCCGTGGAAAGGAGAGATGGGGCGTGTGGGGTGATAGGAAATGGTTGGGTGAGGGAGATGGAGAGAGACAAGCGCGATAACTGCAGAAAAAAGATAGTAGGAGGAAGGGAGTAACGGGAGGAAGAGCAAACCTCTGCCTCCAACCTACTATCACCACGCCCTCCCCGATACTTCCCTCCTCCTATGACCACGTCTTAAATGTATCTCCCCTTTATTCTCTATATGAGTTGTGCATGTGACCTCTCTGTCTCAATCTCTTCCCTTCGTGGGTCTTATTCCTCGAATCACCACGTCTCTACATGTGTCTCCCGTTGATTCTCTACGTGAGGATTGCGTAGACGCTCAATATCTGAACCGAGGAAAACATCTATACTGGCGTTTGCAATATGACTAACGTGTATATACTCTCAATTTATATTGCAAAATAGAAATTATATTTACGAAAATACAGGAAGTGGAGAACAGGAAAATTCTCGTGTATATCTTTTCATGGATCATTCTGCATAGAAATAGGAAAGAAATAGTTTATAAGACAATGAAAAGTTAAAAAGAAAAGTATTGTCCTGCTTCAAACTGAAGTGGCTATGCATCATACACGATACATTTTCGGTTGCTCCTGAGTCCAAGTGAAAGGACAATTATCTATGTTGATCCATCTCTGATGACTGCTACCGGCAAGCATGAAGAGAAAAAATTCGAAAACTAAAGCTTCTAAAAAGGCGTCGACGTAACTTTTCATTACTACGACTTGATATTAATCATAATACTCTTAAGTCATCGTCTCAGAAAACCAAATTATCCTCGCTTTGAGCCCACCATAGAAACTACTTTTGTGTGTTCGGCTTTCCCCCGTTTTTAAGTGAAAAAATTCTTTAAAAAATTAAGTATGATCAAGTAATAAGCACATGCAAGTCATTATGATATTCATTTATACACATATAGACGTTCTTTATAACAAGCTGTTAAACTGGGAATCGACTTCTGAACTATTTTTGAGCTCCTCTTGAGTTGATTTGCTTAATCTCCTTATATTTTATTGGCAATTTCATATTTGTCTCTATACAGGTGACACTTGTTGTTTAATCTATTTTGACCTTGAAATAAGTTGTTGTTGTACATTTTTTTCTGAGCCGTTCTGACTAGGAATTCCGTTTACCTTTTCAAATGATTTTCATCATTCCATCTGCAATTTATTTTGTTGTGTGAATTAATCATAAATTGTTTTTCTTGACATTTTGGGATTTTCTTTTTCAACATTTGTCCTTTTGCCAGTTTTGTTGCAGTTCCCATCTTTCAATTTTACACAATGGTCTGCTAGAACAGCAACATCCACTTTCTGACAAATTTTATTCTCCTTTTATGCTAGGATGGGTTGGGTAATTCGTTTGAATTTCAAAATCACTGAGAATTTCATGGGTTTTATTCTCCAAGACAGAAGTTGTTTTGTGCACATAACATTGATTTGCTTATTGTATGATTGACAGACTGTTTCTGTAAGATCTACATTTACTATTTTTGCTATGCCCTGTCTATCTTGGCCTTAATATCGTTGGTTCTAATAGAATTGTTTTGAATCACCATTAATAAGGGTTTAGTTTCTCTTTTCGAACATCCACTTCACAAACATTTACGTGTCATGAATGATTCTTTTCATTTGTCTTTTGAAATGTTTAGAGATTCTTTTCCTTCCATTTTCGACTGTTTGTCTTGAGGTTTTCAAATCTTCTATCTGTCCTCCTGCCAGTTCTTCCGTAACTTTTGTTTGTCATAAACAATCTTTCGTGGCTCTGCACTCTGTAGAACACACGAATTGATGCAATCCTTAATGCTTATTCCCTCTTGCCTCTCCAAATGTATGTAGTTTATCGACATGATCCCTCGAGCGTAAGGCTTGTTGCTCGATTTAAGGTTTGCTAGTTCTTCTCTCGTGTAGTTTAGTGAGGATTCCAAATATGTCACAATAGATACTGCCCAAGTATTTGTTGCTTCCATCATACTTCTGCTGTTGAGTTTATTTTCCAACAATTTCATTGTTCTTCTGGAAATATATTTATTTGACTTCTTCTCCATTCAAGGTACATGTATTTCTCTTTCCCATTGAGCATCCTGATGATTTTCTTGTTAGATAATTAAGTTTGTTCTGTCGCTTCTCATTTTCCTTTGTGTAGTACCAGAACTTCGCATTTTTCATACCAAACTCTATTCCTATGCCCTTCCTAAAGATTATGACTGATTGTATGGAAGTCCGTAAAAAAGTCATTTATGCAGGTTAAATCTTTAAAAAAAACAACATTTAACTATAAAATGTACGCTCAAGTTTAGATTTCAATACAATGTTTTCCAAAATAAGTCATCAAAGAAAAATCACTAGCTTTTGTCGAAAGTCAATTGGTTGCGGGATGAAACGAAAAAAACTCAGCAGTTGCGCTCAGACCACTTTTGTAATATTGACTTGATATTTATCGTCAATTTTATTAATCCGTTGTACATGATATCAGCAGCAGCAGACTTTTTGCAGCCATCGTTGGAAATACACCTTCCCCAGTAATATGATATACATACTTGAAAATATTATCTACGACAATATTTCTCCATATGCATGGCCAGTTTTCTTTTGGTTCCAGCATTTGGAATTCAAATTTAAGTATAGACCAGATTTCGAAACCTGAATAATAATTAACATGCACATTATTAACAAAATTTTGTGGAAATATTGATAGGGTCAAATAAATACTTGCTTGGATCATAACAAACACACACACTCCCCGCCTCTCTCTCTCACACACAAATACACACACACAGAGTCAGATTGAGTAATAGAATTCCAAAAGATGTTTAATTTTTACTTGAAAAAATTGATGATCAATAGAAAGCATCAAATGCTTTTAGTGTAAACGAATTTGAATTCTATACAAACGCTAAAATCTAGTGTATCATTGAAGTCCCTCTCCTTTAGATAAGACGCTGCAAATATCGAGCCATGAAGTTTAGTGAAAATCAACGCTTGCTTAACAAACGCAGTAAATTGAAAATTGAAAATTAAATTTAAAGTAACAATTTCCTTGCAAGCGTACATACACAATGTTTTTTGTTGTTAATTAAGAAGAATTGAAATGTGTCCACGTACCACTGAATGGGAAACTGCAGGTGAGTGGAGCACTGAAAAGGAAACTGTGGATAAGGGGGATATAAGGGGGACCACTGATAAGAGAGACCACTGATAAGAGAGACCACTGAAATTGAAACAGCAGATAAAGTGTCAAACCTCGGATAAGGCGGGCCATTAGAAGGGACACAATGAATCATATAAATTATATCTAAAAAAAAAAAAAAAAAAACAATTTTAATCTATAATATCATGCTTGTGAACGTAATTTTATATCTATCACGAGAATTGATCAAAAGAGAGAATAAATGATAGTTCTTTGATGACACTAGTTAACTGGAGATCAACAAACCTTCTTATGAAGATGTGTGTGAACACATCTAAACAACACAAACACCGTTAGATAAGCAATAGATTTAAACAAATGTTTCTCGTTTATCATTTTTCATTATTAATACACAAGTTTCATCATCAATGCTAAATTCATATGTAGATACATACATTCTTTGGTTTCCGACCTGCTAAGTATTCTTATCCTATCTAAATGCATGTTGAGATATAGATTACATATTCTTTTTTACCGATCTGAGAGAGAAATTTTCATGTTTTATTGGAGCCAACATTGATGCAGTTGGTGATTTAAAATGAGAAATATTTTGTTTGAAGACAAAACCATTTGAAAAAAATAAAATAAGATAAAGATGAAACAAAACAAAATACGTAAAGCTATTTTTACATCTTAAATCAAAAGATTAATTTAAATATGACAATTTTGTGCTTAATTTTCTAATTTTCATGATATTTATATGTCAAGCAAACTTTTCTCAGATTTCTGTTTTGTTACGAAATCCATTTATCATACCCTGATTTTGATTTTTTTTTGTGTCGTAGAGTGTATCAAAAATGTGCTGATGATAATAATACTGATGCTGTTGCCAGGGTTTTGGATGATACTCTTGGAGTAGAAGTTTCAGTAGCCTTTGTTAAGTTATCAATTAGAATCCTTTACTGAGTTAGCAATTAGTGTTTTATTAAGGTATCAAAGGAATCCCGGCCCACAAAAGAGATCAATGATCAAGTTTTGGAAAACAACTATCTTGAGCATGAACAGCACTATTCCTCTCTTATAGAACACTTTGGAATATCAAAGCTGGTCTGAAGTAATGAAAATCTCGTCTGTTAGGAAGACTTAACGTGATTTGTCATTTCCTTTTTTTTCATTGGTTTACTGCATGGAAAGAGTCAGCATAGGATACATATATTTTTGCTCCGAAGGTAGCTACTTGCCAAAAGTGGCTTTCTTGCTGACATACCAATCCCATTATTCTAAGCTGAATTAATAACCGGTCCCACCATAAAAGTAATCGATGCTCTTATAAACGTGCTATTTGAATAATTAAAAATGTCCGTACCAACAGCAAAATATCCCAAGGGATAGATTATATTAAAAGAAACTGACGAAAAGACAGATTGCAGGTGTCATTTCGTGCAAATGCTATTTTAAAGTCAAGAACACAAATTTCTTTACGCCACGTTGCATCAGCAGTCATCTTTTTTGTCTGTGATATACGACAATGAGATATAGATATAAAGAATGGAGACTAAACTTGTTAGTAACTTTGAAATCTGTGATTTTCGGTATACGCTCAAATTTTCTACATGAGAAGTAACTACATCCATATTTCATGTTAAAGTCCCCATGAATCCTATAAAATCTGATTTGTTGAAAAGAAAATATTACGTACGGAATATTAAAAACGAGAAAAAATCTCGTGATGGAATACGAGCAGCATTGCCCCATTTCCATTGCGACTTCTCTCACTGGAAATAAGCCGGCATTTCAGTAATAGATAGGAACATTGCAGTAAATCAAGATTAGTAAATAACTAGAAGCAATGCGATCATTTTAGCATTGAACTAAGAATTTCACAGCGATGACCCAGTATGATATTTTTTAATGTGACTGAAATCCATTTAATGTTTCAGAGCAACATGCAAACAGGGGAAATATGTACGCTAACAGGAAATGACTAAAATTGAGTCAAAAAAGGAAATTTTCCTATATGTGCCAGTGATGGAAAAAAAGAGGAAGCAGAAAATGTGCATCTTGGGCGGACAAAAAGAGAGGGGTTAAGTGTTTCATAGGATGATAAAATGATAAAATCAGTCAGTAAAAGAGACTGATGAATGACACTGATAATGATAGTGAGAATGAGGATTGTTCTGTAAGACTTTTATAGCACGAAAGAAAATTTGATTTTGATTTTTTCTTATACTATTTATCTAATTTTTTAATTTCCACTTAAAAAACTCAACCAACCCCCAAAAAGAAAGAAAGGAAGAACATGATAAACGCCGAGAAATGCATTACTATTAAAGTAAAATTGGATTCACAATATTAACGAAAGGTTGCTGAATTTGACAAACTCAAAGGCAACATATTTTCGATAGTTAAAACTGACAAATTGTTTTCTTTCTGCATATTTTAGAGAATGTAGAACAGACTAACTGAATGCATTTACGTTTCGAGAGATGTGTATCAAAGAGGTTCCGAATAATTCTTGATGCTTTTCACCATTTCATCAACATTCATATTTGTGTACTTAACAATTAACGACTTTAAAATAATGTAAAATTAAATATGCAATATTAAACTGCTGCATAGAAATTGAAATCAATAACATCCTTGTTATTTCCACCACCGATAGTTGTGCTCGTAACATCTACCCCATGAACACGTCTGTTTTGATTAAGTTAGAATAACTTGAGAGACTTTAGCACATTGCTGTGACTTGAATAGTGCCCAAAGCATATCTGAGTTTATTCTTTGGGAGATAGCCATTAAGCACACTAGGACGCATGTGCGCGCACACACTCATACACACACGGCGGGAGAGGAAGATATTGCAGTTTTCTTTACAGAGAAAAGGCTGGAGTGCAAACTAAATTTTCATGACAAGTGACATCAACTTTACACATCCACCTATTCCATCAACTGTACATCTTCACAGAAAAACCCACCCACGCACAGTCGAGTATGCCAATGACATTACGGCATCCATGAAAATGCCAACAAGGCAAATGAACAGGAACAATTTCTATTAATAGGCGGGGGATATCCACTTACTTTTTTAATCTGTAACTTTTTTATTGGGTTATAGTAAGATTCGATTCTGCCCGGCTAATGCGCATGTGTTTGGCGGTCCCTACTCTGGCATCTTTCAGCGTCTTTTCCCCACCCTCTGCATTCAATTCAGTCAGTGGCATAAAATTGTGAAAATATGAGTGCCGCCTCCTGTTTGTCACGTCCCCTCTTCCCTAGCGGAAAGTAAAACGCGCCCACCCTCTCTCACTCTCCCTCTTCCTCCTTCATTCCTTCTCATTCTCCTCCTTTTCTCCATTTTTGCTCTCGCTTCAATACCATCGTCAGCAGCTCACTACCCCCCCTGCCAGACGGTGAGGGTGGTGACACCGGGGGTTCCCACCACTAGTTATACAGCCACCGCCATCACTACCATCCTTCAGTGTAATCTGAAGGAGGACTCCCTTACCGTTCCCAACTCAGCGTAATAGAGTCTTGACAGAGCGGACTCTGTACCGGCAGCAGCCGCTGGTCTGTTACTTGGACTACATTAGTGTGCCAGTGCAGACTCTAAGCTTAAGTGTGTGACGGTAAATAGGGTTAGGCTCTGGGATTCAGGATCATTATTCAGCTCAACAACCTCTGCCTAGGCCTACGTTACCGAAAGCCGGACAGGTAAGATACTTCCGATAAATGTTCACTTTTTGCAATGTTTCTTTTACACACTGCAATATCTACCATTTATGCACACACACGCACACATACACACACACACACACACAATATATATATATATATATATATATATATATATATATATATATATATATATATATATATATAATAGGGGGAGTGAGAAAGAGGAATAGAGTATGAAATCATAGATATGCACAACTGCATGAACTGTTTGCAATAGCCTTTAGACGTCGCCAATTAACAATTTTGTAAATAGTTGTTTATCAATCTCTTCATTATATAGTCAAAGAAGCATATTCCCGTAATATTTTTGGGAATTCTACAACACCATTTCTTTCTTTATTTTCTAAGGTGATAAAAAGAGAAATTAGCAATTATAGAAAAAGCTCAAAGTTATGTTCATTGATTGCTGATTTTATCACCAACTTTTAAGCAGTAGTTGTCAAAATAATGCTACTTGGTCCCTGATGCACTGTCAGCAGAAAAAAGGTGCTGCCACTGGTTGGATTTCAGGGTAGTTGATGGGGTTGGTTGACGTCGCTGTTGTGTCAATGACAATGATGTTGACTGATGATGACATGACTTTCATAACGTTAATGATTACTCTGAGTAATGGAGAAACAAGAACAGGACAGGAGTTCACAGGACGTTTTAAGGAATGGATTTGAATAAATGAATTATTTATAGATTCGTTAAGTTCTTTTCCCCTATTTTATCGAATCAAGAATTTGCCTCATCTGTTGATGGTTGCATACGAACTTTTATATCATGTTTCAAATGAAAAAAAATATAACTGAAATAAAATTCTAATGGTTATTTTAATAAATGAGCTATACTTGTCTAATTTTACTTGTGATATACATAAAAACTTGATTTTTAAACGGAGAAAATAGTCCGACCATATCATATACAATGATTGATTCTATAAACAGAATCCAAAGTCACCAAGGATCTTTACTTGCAAATAATTAGAAAAAAACATCACAGTATGTTCCAATAAAGATTTGATCAAGATTTATAATCATTAAGAGGAATAAAATCAGCCAGTGATTTGATTATCTAAATTTACGACGAAAACTGAAATTTACTTTCGGTCGTTGCAAGAAACTCAGAAGGGAAAAATGGTGTTGTTTTCCCCTTTTAGCAAAGACCCCAACTTGGAAGTATTATTCTGTTGCTCTTGTTAAATCCATTGCCTAAGAAGTATCAATTTTATTTGTTAATTCAAAACAATTTTTATATCTTACGCTCGTTTATTTCACATGTCTATCTTTTGATCATATTTTTCTTGATCTTTCATCTAATTCCATCGCAGAAAAGATGTTTGATTTTCTTTTAAATGAACTATTTTTATTTTGATGCACCAAATACTTGAAGACTGATGCTGATGGGTGTGTCGTACTTGTTTACTCCCAAGATGAGTTTGTTAGGCACAATTATCGATTTAATGTAGTGGCAAGGTACAAACCCCGTTATTAAACAATTCAGTACTTCTTGGGAATTAAGAGCGAATGTAAACATAAATTGTGCAAAGATCTGGCTATACTAATGGTCAAAAGTGATCAATCAAAAACAAAATCTTTGGGTAGTTTTTTACACAAGCACTGACGCACAAAAAAGTAAAGATGATATTAAAATAATCTTTGTCAGTAACCTTTAGTATTAATGAAGGATTGTTGTCTACATTAAAGGTGTGTGCTTGAATCGCCTACAGTGGTGCAATGGTTAACAAGTTCGTCTCTCGGGGCGATTTGCCAATGTTGTAAGATCAATCCTCTCAGAATGTCCCACTAACACTGGGGTCTTGTGTTAAACTAAGCTACGCTTTTGCAAATGTTATAGACTTTTTAATGTGAACGATTTTAAGTCGTCCTTAGATCACTGTCCGTCCATTTTAAGCTCCCAATTAAAGCTAACAGTGATCGTAATGATTAGTCAAAAGAGAGATTAAAACATAACTCAACTTCAATTACTTAAGTGGACAAGTGATCGACATTTTCATGCATGAGTGATACAGTTCGCAAAAATACATGTAATGGTAACTAATATAACACATATTTACTGCACACACAGGTGTGCATGAGAGAACTTTTTGTTTTATTGCGATAACATTATTTTCATTTTCAATAAGCGTGAATCTTGTCTATAAATAAGGCAGGCAATTGTTGCAATTCATCATTTCTTACTTTAAATTTTCTGATTTATTTTCTTGACAAGGGATGAAGCGAATTTTTCTTGCCTATATATGCACCGCTGAGAATATGAATTATGAAAAAGTAAATGAGATGATGATTATGGGTGGAAATAGGGGTGGATATAGTGTTTATATAAGAGCTGGAGTAAGTCAAGATGATTGGCTGAGAAAAGAGGAGGTTCCTGGAGGGTAGAAGGGAGGACTTCTAGCGTAACCAATGTCAGCTTGACGACCCAGAGTGCTGCGTAATGAGAATATAGACACTTTACAGCTTTTCACGAGAAAAAGAGTGGGGGATGAAAAAAAAAAAGCCATGATAGCGATGACTGGGTAAAGAGGCCTGCAGGATTTTGCTGAATTGACAGTTTCTGCGTTTGTTGAGAGGAAGTGGAAAAAAGAAAAAGAAAAGATAAACAGGCCCATAGATTCGAAAGCAACTAATTATTTTTATTTTACTCTATTTCATAAAGAAGAACTAAAGAACATCACTCCATAAGTTGGTGATAACGATAAAAAATATTAGGCATTAAACATTTCAAAGAATTTATTTCTTAAAAACATGTTTACTTTTTAGAACCCAGTAAATGCTTGTAATTATACTAAAATTTTCCACAAGTCTATATCTGTAAAGTGCTTCATGTATTTATGTTTTTGTTCTATTTTTTGAATGGATGAATACATATATTTTTAATCGAATCGCGAGATTCGCGATTCTTATTGTTTCTGCAAAACAATTTTTTTTAAAAATCTCATTTATTAGTTTTATTAATGTATCTACGTCTGAATTAATATTTTTGAATAACAAGTAATAATGAAAGAGATCTTGAACGACTGATTTTCTAACTGGTTATTCAAGATACTTTAAATGTCTTTCACACAGAATAACGTTACCAAGTGGGGATATATAAGAGCTTAATTGAAATGGCAATAAATTTCAGCAGTGTTCAACGTTCGTATGCTATCATACTTTGATGCCATACATACTTCTAAACAAGATCACATTTAGTCAGACCAGTAATCTACTCTATGCCTTATAAGATGTCTTTGTTGCATCAAGGTTTATGAAGCAAAACCGTATTTCAATAAATGCAACACAAAAGGGATAACCAGATCTAGGGAAGAATCCACATATGAAACACTAATTTCAAACTTATCATATTGATTTCTTTCGATCAGCTAAAATCTTCATGATCTGAGATAATACTAGTACCAAAGAACATTTTCATTCTTAGTGAGATCAACAAGGGAAATGAATAAATTTGTAATATAATGCTTGAATATATTTGTACACAAACAACTTCATGATCCCTATCTCTAAATATCTATCTTTCTCGGCAAAGAACTGCTCTAGGTCAGCAGAGGTCCAACAAATGATATTCGGTGGTCTGCAGCAGTTTTCCCTCTAAACCAGGCACTGTGTGGCAGAAAAGCAACATCATTCATTGCACAGCAATCGAAAAACAATTATTGTACACAGACCTGTACCATATACAAGAATTCAAATGAATGCAATCTATTTAGCATAAATGCGATTTTTAAAGATAAAAATTGTCTATCATTGTAGATCATACATTACGGTCTTTATATTATAAATCAGAGGAAATTTCGTGAACCTTCATACCTGAGCACAGAAGCAACTGCTCCTTCCCGCTACGTTCCTGCTTCCGTTCGACGTTGTTATAAAGTATCCAACTAACATCGCCCATTATGATTTATTATTACGTTTTAGTAATGAGTCATGCAGGGAAATACGGACCATTAAATTTTTTTTCCTTTTTATTTTAAAAAATTTTTTTCAGTTAAATTTGTATGGAAACCACACATAACTAAGCTGATACATAAGATTTTCTACACTTGATTTGGATATTTTGATATATTGACCATCTCCTGTGTCGTATAACGTTGATTATTCTCAAGTAATGTCTCCATTTGATCGATATCAACCTTAACTGCCCTACAGTGGAGCATCGTTCAACGAGAAATATCCAGCACACAACTTAACGAACCATTTCGGCACGTTCGATCATCCATAGTATCTTCCCCGTAAACTGCATTAATCTTTTTGCGCTTGAGTCGTATTTTTAGCTTTTTTAGATTGGAAAAAGGAAAACATAGAATGCTGACAATGTTGCTTATTTTCTTCGGCCTTCAATCTAGGAACCAATGACACAAAATTACGCCAATTTTGACAAGTTTTTACGTGCATGCTGATATGAATGCTGTCACAATACAATCGAAAGTGTTCTTTTTTAATGAAGTTTGTTGAAATTTAAAGCTTCTAATACCATCCAACGACAAAAGTAGAACGAACCTTTTGGCCAACTCAATATATATATATATATATATATATATATATATATATATATATATATATATATGGTGACGGTGATTTTAACCTGTCATCATTTGTAACCACCTGCAATTGATTAAGGAGCAATTCGAAAAAACAAGTTTGAATGTTTCACTATCATGGAGTCAATGATCACATTTTTATCAAATCCTTTTATTTGTCACGTAAATATAGCAGCTAATACAGTTATTGGGAGACTCGTTCAGATAAAATCAGAAGGTCTGTAATAAGAGATTTTCGAATTGCAGAATGGCATTGTGCAAAAATCATTCGTAACAGACGAGAATGTATGGTGTTAAGTTGTAAGAGGAAAAAAATTTTTTCCAGTGCTCGGATCTACCTACCCCGGCGAATCACCGCTTCAAACTATGAAATCATAAAATCAAAATACAGATCTTGTCTTACCAATGAGTATCTTGATGATTGTTTACGAACAGCTAGCTATATCATCCTACTCTCCTAAGTATGAGACATTGATCATTGAAGTTCAGTACCAAAAAATCCTATTGACTGTGAGATTTTCAGGAAGATTTGTTGCGTAGGAATATACATTCTGGTATTTTATACTGGAACAAATATTTTATTTGTACGGTATGGTTATTTTATATAAGAATTTTTTTTTTTTCGTGTTTTGTCCATTATCAAGTCCAACGATAAATTTACCTTGAGATTACCAAAGACATTTGCATAAGAATTAAAAAAAAGTTCATTTAGACTTGTCCGGCATTACTCTTTTTATTAGGGCTGTAACGAGAAAGACCCCCCAGACTGTTAGCCCCAAACTATATTTTAAACTGCAACAATGCAAGGAATCTGGGTTCTGAGATGAAATTCTAAATTTTCAGGATCTTCGCCCCTTGACTCTCCTGGAGGGCTTACACCACCTCGCAAAACTCCATTTACATCTGGTTTATTTACCTCTTGGCTCCCACAAACACAATTTCCTTGTTATGGACCAGTATATGCATTATTTCTCATACGATTTCTGTTAATTTGGGTTTATTAGATTTGTTTTTTCGTTTATTTCAATTGGTTTTGTTTTGTATATTATGCTCATTATTTTACATAGGAACTACATATAATATTAGCCATTTATGTACCATAGGTCAAACTATAAACTTACCTATATTTTTTTCCATAATGATATGAACATTTTCTGAAAGCATGCTATTTCACAGTAATGTTTTCTTCATTATCTTAAATAGGGATAAAATATTATTTTGTACATTTCCATCGTTTGGTCTAGATATAGATTCGATTCGGAAAGTAAATGGTGCCCTGCGCACTACTGGCAGTTGTGAAACTGCTCTCTGATACAAAAGGTTGGGCCCCTGATTTAAAAGAACACATGTCCTGGATTAAAGCCATGTATAAAATTAGAGGAGAAAGCTATCACTCCGAATATAGCAATTCCTTTCCTGGCTCCATTTAATCACGTATAGGATAATTCTTAATCATTATCTTTTTAGTTTCTTAATTTTATTTGTCTCCTCTCTATTCTATATGCATTTGATATCGCTACATTATTCACCTTTGTAGGGCGATATAATTATCTTTCGTTCGTAAAACACACTAAATGTCATACACTCAAGTATAAGTTTCATTAGCTTGAATATTTGGTTTTTTAAATACATCAGTAAAAAAATTAATTAAATTTCACCTTAGAGACTGAATCAGCGGATTGATAACAAATTAAAATACGTTAAAATATGTTGAGTCACAGGAACTCATCATGAATAATTTCCAATAAGCAAACATTGGAAGTCAAGTTAAGCTAAATTGGTCGCACGAGTGGTCATGTTCTCTGATCTCTGTGCAATGACGATATCGAAGGTGTTGCTTTATTTGATATATGAGGATGTTTACAGATATACCCATATTTTGCTGTTTCTTCAAAAGCGATACAGGTTACATACCTATAGATTAACCATAAAATCAATTTTCTGCCCCTCAATAATAGCTATCTTTTATTACAGTACCAAAGACCCATCTTCTCTAACCGTATACAATCAATAGCAGTATTGCATACGCTGATTTATATTAATCAGATATCAACTAATGTCTCTGTCATCGACACATTTCTCTGTTTGATGCCATTTTTAGGGCTCTAAGTCAGCTGTCATTGATTCTCCTTTCATGAAAGTCATTTAGCTGATCAGAATCCTGTTGATTCACAGGCAAGAATTAACCGTCCTCCGTTCTATTTTCATCCACTTTAATATTCATGTATTCCTTTAATGCATTATCCATAGAAGCATATGAATTAATTCATTTGTAACCCAGTTATTTAAGTAATTGTTGTTCTCTAGAAAAGGCATTGTTATGACATTTTGCTCTTTCGTGCTTCGTTTAAAAATTTACGTTCAGGTCTAATCAATAGATTACGCAAAAATGATTGTAAATTTCAATGAAACAAAGACTCCTAACTTGAGTATCTTAGATAGCCTGCCATTAAAGACTCTCAACAAGTTCTTTGTAAAGTTACTTGAACTACGGTTAAATAATTCGCTAGAACGCAAATATTTCAATTTTGCCTCGGAATACGCTCTCAGAATTTTCTAGCGTTCCGTGAAAATATGTATGTCAAGTTTTCTAGAATAGTTCTATTCTCAACGCTTACATCCAACTAAAAGAGTTTGTACATTGATGCATTATCTTTTAATGACTTGAGTTTTTCTTTTCATTCACGGAGCTCGGTGAGAGGCTTCCTTTACCGGCCATTGAGCTCGATTTCAAGTCACTCCCTTTATATCAAATTGATATTAAGATTATTTGCAAATAGATAAAGGGAACTATTCTATTCTTAGAATTGTACCCAAAAAGCTAAAATATATTTCCCTTTTTAACCCTAAAAAATGAATCCCCCCCCCCCCCAATTTTGATCCCTATAAAGGGAAAAAAGATTCCTCTCACTTTTAGACCGCTAATAGGGGAAAAGAATGATCAGAATATGAAGTCAGGTAAAAAATTAAATATTAAAAAAAAGTTCTATCAGAATAAATGTTCTCATGTGAAGTCACAAGTCTGTCTTATGAAGTTACAACTTATCTCACCACATCAAAGCCGGTGGTCACAGAAGAAAATTCTAGTTCGGCATGATAGTTACATCAAAGATTGGGCGCCCCCCCCCCCAAAAGCAAACATAATTTAACAGCTGATAATCACCCGGATTAGTTTTATTCTTCAAGTAAGAGTATCTGGAAAGAGTAGTGCTGAAAAAAAAAATGCCTGTGTTGTGCCGTTTTATTTCAACATACAAGCATACATGCGAAGACAAGGTGCAGTGCCAAATTTTCAAATGTCAGGGCCGACAACATTTTCGAAGCCGGAGCGTTTCGCCTCGTTCACTTATTTCAACTTTTTTTTCATAGGTGCTGGAGCTGCGCTTCATTGAGCTCCGACATAATTGTCTGTATATTAACACCATCAGAACAATTGTCATTATTGTAAATACGCTGAATAATTCGTCTGCGTTCATATTCAATGATCCGAGATTCAGTGTTGTATAAGTAGGTAATAACAGATATCAAACAGACCTTTCTACGGCGTTTTTTAAATTTTTTTTTTTCAAAGAGAAAACTCTAATGCTGACTGACTCACATGCCGAAAAGAGAGTACGTTCCTTGTTAGATCTTCACACAAGAATATCGTATTTACTCGAGTAAAATGCGATCTCGAATATAATGCAACCCCTCACTAAGATTCAGCAATTTATCTATACATATTGTCATTATTTTCACACTCAAATATTATGCTACTTTCCTGGCGAATAAATGATCTGACTTTCAGGCTTGTTAAATCATCAGAAAATCGGTTGTAACTGGTGTCAGTTCATTTTACTTGCATTGTTAATTGTTATCTTGACTTTGAAATATTAATGTTAGTACTATTGAAGGAAATGAAGAAGGGTGCGCTATTTGAAGTAGCTTATTTCTTTATCGAATGGTTGAATCGCATTGTAACGAACTGAAATAATCGTACTGAAATAAATGAATAATGCAAACAAATCCTCAAGAATCAACAATTTACATCCAATATGATTATTGTTGGCCGATGGTAAATGATTGGAATTTCAGTGCATATGTGAAGCTTGGAAGGATTACCTTAGAAATGCTATTAAGAAAATAAATACATGAACATCAAAACAGAACATTTTTTTCTTATTTTGAATGAAAGAAGTCTGTAGGAAATTGGAAAGTATTAATTGTAGTAATTGATTTTTCCACGTGGTCATTGTCTCGTTCTTAACTGACATTAAATACAATAACATTCATCAGACAATTCTTCCCTCTTTCACACATTTACGTACACATTTGCTTAGTGACATAAATATTGTCTGTATATCCATGTATGTACCCGTGCATGTGTGTGCATAAGCGCACGCGCGCGTGTGTGCGTATAAAGACAACTCGGCTAAAGGGCCGTTATTTTTTTACCAGTTAACCGTGCCCAGCCTTCGTGACACTGTCTTTTTCTGACTAGTGATGTGTCTTAGACCAGTGAATCATATCTTCAGTATAACTACACACCATTATTTGTTGGTATTCATTAACCAAGATTCCACTTGCTCCTTGTGAAGATCTCTTATTTCGTACTGATCATTCGTGGGTTTATTCTGTTTGGTCTCCCTCTCTGTCTTTGGGATCTGAAAAGGGGAGTGAGGGCGGAAAATAATGTGGAAAACGGTCATGGGAAGGCACGTCATCTTGGGAGAGCACAAAAGGAGAGAGCCTAAAAAGAGAAAAAATGGGAGTGGGAAGAATTCGTTGACAGCTGGAACCAGACAAACGCTTTGCTGATCTTTGCAAAATTCTGGCAAGTTGACTTGGAAGAGGCATCGTCATTCTGGCGATTAGCCTTAAATTTGTCGCCTCCTTCCTACTCTCCAAGTATTTCTTCCTTCATAATGGATATCTACTGAGATGTACTTAGGAACTTTTGGCTGAATCCAGAACTTTTCTTTTTCAATGTCCTTACAACACAATAAAAATATATAGTATTTGAAATTGCTGATGACTGTTTAAAAATTACAAAATGCTGTGATATTGTCAGTGCAGAATAAGTAATAATAAAAACGCACATCAAAACGAAAACATGAAACATTAGCTGAGTGTTGACACTTATCGTTCTCCCCAACAGGGATTCATTTTGAATGTTCAAGTCAGGAAGGAAAAAGTGTGTCAGTTAAGAAGAATGAGAAAAATGATACGGTATTTCTCGTTACCAACGGAAAGCCGCAAAGCCAATCCTTGCAAATAAATCAAGCGAAATAAGATTCCCTGGATTCTATGAACAAATCTAGAATGTTTACTTATTCACTTATCAATCTAAAGGATTTGAGAAGAGAAATAAACTTGATTCGCACAGTCTTCAGCTTTTCAATGAGAATTAACAAAAGTTAAGCAAAACTTATGAAGGTATTTGTATCAACTTTTTATCTGAGAATTGTTTTAACGATGAACATATGACGAAAATAATTATTTTACTCGAAGCATTATGGAGAGGCAAAGGTTTGCACTTTTGAAATAGCAGCAATATTAATAGGAATGATTTAATTAAATAATAAAGGTGGCCACTTGGTCTAGAGTGTATCAGGGGTGGCACAGGGAACTGGCAACACGGGCAGTCACCAAGGGGTCCACTGTAAAATATAAATAAATAGATAAGATAATATCACATTTTAAAGGGTACCGAAGTTCAGCTAGCCAGGGGTTCCAGGAACTCGAAGGTCGGCCCTGGTATATGTGTAAGTATGCCCAGAGAATATATTTTTGAACTGTATAATCATCAGAGAGAGAGAGAGACAGACAGAGAGAGAGAGACAGACAGACAGACAGACAGACAGAGACAGAGACAGTCAGAGACAGAGCAAGACAGACAGACAGACAGACAGTCAGATAGACAGACAGATAGACAGACAGACAGAGACAGAAACAGACAGACAGGGGAGATCAAGAACTGTAAATAGACGCAACGACTGAGAAAAGCAAACATCTAAGTACTAATTCGTTGGATTTGATGCAACCGCTGGTGGCACCAAGCTAAGACAAGCCCAAGCTCCCGACAGCCAAAATTTAATCTTAATGTGACGTAATAACTTATATAAAAACTTTGCTTGTCTTCATAGTTTTCTAGCCGGTCCTTGCCTGGGCTGGTACAGAACGCTGACGCCGCCACTGGACGCAACTCAGAAATCTAATTTAAAACATGGGCGTCCGCTGGGGAGGGGAGTGCAAGCGGGGCCTTATTCCCTTCGGATCTGACCTTCTCACCAGGTGGATTAAAGTTGGAACCTTATAGAAGCCTAGGATCAAAGGGCAACTATGAACAGTGACAACTGAGGATGAGTCTATGTTTAGCGCCTCTTTACCCCTTTTTCCTGACAACCAACACTATCCACTCCCTCAGAATATATCCTCTTGCAACCCCTTCCCGGTATATATCCTCTGGCTCCTCCCTGGAAAAACGGTAACGGACGCTCATGGTGTGAAATATCAGAAATGATTTGGGTTAAACGTGATTGAGCAAGAAATGAATGCAAAATATTCAGAAAATCAGAGAGACGTTCAAATCAAAGAAGTAAGATGGCCCTATAGATAACGATCGGCCTTCAAAGATACTCACGAGTGAAAAAATAACAACAAGAAATTCTGATGATTACTCACTATATCCCGATATATATTTTCCGTTCATTGTAAGAAACTCGAAGTATTTTAGTTACTTCTCTACAGTGATACTAATTTTGATATTTTATATCTAAATTTAGATCATACTAAAGACCAGAAGTCAAGGGAGATAATTTGAGAAACTATGAAGAAAGATTTACAATCTGTAATATTTCATTTTTCAAAATTTAGATTTCTTGAGAACTGCTGATCCTAAAACTTAAAACTCAACACTGGACTGGCAAATATCATTTTCGTACGATGGCTAGTTGTCGAGTAATTGCGTTGCATACACACAGGCAGTGGTTTCTTCAATTGTAGTTTAATGTCCATTGCTGAATGCAGAGGAGACTGGAGACGGTTGCAACACTTTTTGCATTTCTCTCAGATACTCGGAGACGATCAAGACTAGATCAAGCAGATTTCTATGTATTGAAATTACATCTGTCAACTAATTACTCATACAATTTAAAGATTTTCACATATGATACATTGATCATTACATTAATTTGAATCGAAGGAGTCAGATGTTGCAACTGACCCTAACCCTGGGGACAGTCGCAACACTTATCATGTTGCAAAATGTTAAAAATACATTAAATTTCACCAATTAACTTTTGCTTTTGGTTTTAATCAGCATAGTATTCAGAAAATACATATTGCTTTTACGATGACACTATCACATCATTTATCTATACACAATTCAAGTGAAGTATTTTTTATTTATCTATCAAATGATAGTTATTGAGTTTTGTTTGTTCATGCATAGAACATAGGCCTCCCTTGAGTCAATGTGCAAATGTTACAGATACTGTTCAATCTATCCATTTTTCAGTGTTAGACAGGAAGAATGGAATAATTTGCAATGAAACTTTTATTAAACATGTATTTATTGTAAAAATTGACTGCAACTGTTTTAAAAACTGATCTTGGTCACACTCCATTGAATGTGGACTGTGAACTTAGGTTTCCTGAAAGGCTTTTAAAAAAAGATTTGTAGAAAAACTGGTATCCCAAAATGACACAGCTAATGAACTTTTCAAAGCTGATTTTTAATAACTTGTTGCAACCGTGCTCAAACCTATCAGCCATGACAGAACACTATGTGCTCGCTAGACAGACTGACTTTGACAGATGCTAATCCTGTCATTTACAAGTCAACAAAATAATGATTTAAACTCAGTAAGTTTTGATTAACTTGTGCAAACAGTCAGAACAGTATGATAAAAATTCAGCTCATGAAAAAAAATTTGTTGCAACCATCCCCAGTCTTCCCTAGCTGTTCAGATCTCTTAAACATCATATATTTTTGTACATTTTCCTTATTTGTTTGTAACAACAGTTCTTTCCTCTTAGTTCCTAATGAGTACAAAATTTGCTCAGCTCATTCTGCACAGAGGGAAGGTTTAAGGAGGAAGTCACTGATGATTTCTAATCCTGCAATATCTGAAGATTTGGATTTTTTCTCCAAAATTGATACCCTACATGTTACAATATCAGAAAAGCCTAAGACCAGTCTATAAATCGTTGACTAAGATACATCATCTTTTCTTTCCATATGTGAGTTGAAGAGGCTTAAGATTTTCATTTTACGTTAATATAAAGCTTCAACATCTACTTATGTTGCATCTGTATCATTTCTCCAAGGTACCAAACAAAAATATTTCCACTAGATATCACTTCTTGAGAAAGTGAGTCCTTTTGACAGCAACATCAACTTCATACAGCGGTTATAAGCATCATCACATCTCAACACTGACTACAATACATCAATAAAGCATATGCAATTTTGTAGGTACACATTAATAAAAGTTTATTTGCACATGAAATATAACACTGAAAGTTGTCATATTACTCTATGGCTAAAATTAGTTAAATGTGTGGAGGTACACTGAGTTTTCAATTCCACAATTGTACAAGCAATATCAATATCATAAAGTGGAATAGACAGAATGTTTAAAATTAAATTCTGATCGTTAAGTGCCAATAACGTTTCAGGAACTTCAATATCAGACAGCTGGTGTCCTGATGTTGCAGTATTAAGATGAGACAGTAGGATATATACAGAATGAATGTGGACATATCTAAGCACAAGTATAAAAGAGAATTCTAAGGTGCCTGTGTATTGTGTAATTGTTTTCACCTGAGTAAGAATGTCTTGTTAATTCAAATTGATAAAAGGTACTCATTAGTATGTGAGCTGAATCAAATTTAAAGCCACTCATTATATTGCTTAATTTCTCATTATTATGGGTTGAAAATTATGCCTGAAGAAAGGATGAGTTCATGTTTATTCTAAGATAATTAGAATACATCTTTTTGGGGTTTTTCTGCTAAGGTATGTAAAGTAAAAAGTAGTTTTAAATCCGATACAAAATGGTTATGATAAATGAAAAGCAGGAAAATCAGAAAACACCAAGAGAAAAGTTTGATAAAAACGGTAAGTCAGAGAAAAATATGGAAATCAGCACATACCATAAACTGTTTGTGTTAGTACTGTCTGATTGAATCAACTGAAATATAGGCCAAGACATAGGTGTGTACGTTTTGAAAAGAATAGTAAAAGCAATAAGAGTGAAAGAGAGTAATGCTGATAAACTAAACAGGGCATGCTCAAAGGAAGCCATATGCTGATCATCTTAGCACAGCAGGTGTGGAATCCTCGTGATGACAAGACCTTATAAAAGTATTAAGGATACAGTGAACTGGATAGAGAAATAATGAACACGTAAGAGATTTTTCAGTTATAGTATGGTTTTAGTTGAAACTAATATGCTATCACGAACATGGTTTTAATTCTAATATTTATAATTACAACTATTGATATTTTTTGTAAGAAATATCTATCTCTTACATAGCAGCATTTCATATTGTTGTTGTTAATTTAAAAGCTTAGCATTTTTTTTTTTATTTATAACTATTTTGTATCTCAATGTAGAAGAAAAAGTTCCTCACTTATGGGTGTATAATTTGGCACATTTGAGAGTGAAAAAAGTGACTAAATTTTGCTTGACTTTTTAATTTCTTGTTAATTTTATGCAACTGCTCAATAAAATACAACTTTCCCCATGTGTCAATGAAAATTCATATTTATCAAACTCAGTGACTAAGATATAATATCAATGATACTTTATTACATCAAAGCCTTATTATATTCAATAAACATTTGCAAATAGATAGTATAATAATAAAGCCTTATTCATTTAAGACAAAGTCAAATCCTTTCAGTTCTTTGGAGCTTTTAGTCAAGAAGGATATCAAGTCAATTTGAATTATTTAAAAATGTAAACAGAAATTCAAATATAACAAAAACTGAAATCAGCCCATAGCTAATATTTTAATATGCAGAAATTACTTTCACACTGACAAAGATATGTATCTGATCAAGATACCATGGAAACTGAAATGAAGAGAAAATGTGAAAAATATAGAATTAAAATAATATCTATTTTATATTAATAAATACAGGTTGTATGAGTATTTTTCTAACTTCTTTTTTATTTTTGGCTCACTTTCAAAATCCAAGCTCTTTGCTTCTCAGGTTGCCACAGTGATCACTTTTTGAGGATTTTAGCAGATTGTGTCTGTATTGATAAATTCATGAATACATAATATTCCACAACATTCCCATTCTTAATCACTCCAATCACTTGAATTCAATAAAACCCCAACAACTACTACCATACTATTGAGATCATGTACTATAGAAATTGTTTCCTCTCTTCCACTCGCAAAGCATATTTCTCTCTCGGACCTTGGCTGTATTTAATTCTATGTACTATGTAATAACAAGTATAGCGTTACTTTAAGCTTGCCTCCCTTGTATCACTCCAATTAGTTTTTCTTTTCTGAATACCGAAGTTAAACATCGTCGAGTCTGATCAGTATTAAGTTGGGTAACTGTTTAGGAACTCCAAGTATCAACAATGACAAGTTTTTTAGTTATGAACAAAAGAAATTCGTTTGGGTCCATTTGGGGGCATTTTTGCCCTTTTTGTGTCACTAAAATCTTAAATGAGAAGTTTCCTGCAGTAACCAATGATTTTATGTCATTAATAATGATAGACATACATCAATTATTAGTAAAAAAGAGATTCAGAAAAAACAGGTATGGAGCTTATAATCCTACAAAACACCCCCCACTATAGTGAAGGCAGCTTGTGGCCTGGAGCTATGCTAAGCAAAGATTGATAGATAAACACACTTCCGAATTTTGTCAAGCTTCATTCTTATTTATCTATTTGTTATTCTGTTAATGCTTCCCCCTTTTCCTTACTAAAAATGTGGAATCAAGTTCAAATTTCTTTATTCTTAAATTTATCAAATCAGATTTATTGAATTTCTTCTCATTACGTAGAAAGCACCTTTCTTGAAAGATTTTTTCCACATAAAGGAGCTGATTGAATTTTAAGAATCAAGTAAAATATGAAGCAAAATGAATCAGGTCTGGTTAGTCAATCAATAAAAAACCATCATGAGTTGAAAATCTTCTGGCAGTATGCAGTGTTGTGGGTGATCAATTAAAAAACTAAAAAAAAGGGATGATTAATGAATAAGTTACTCCTCTCACCTTTTGTTGGACCCTGATAATTAAAAAGTCTGAATTTTCAAAAAATAAAGGATCAATTTAGCGTGAGGTAATAAAACAAAAATCTGTTCATACATACATAGCCCATAGCCAGCCAACTACACCAACTTAAAATTTGAAGATACTTAGGTTGGCAGTTTTATAGACAAATTTGGTTGACTGTTCTTCATAATTACATTTCTTTAACTGATCTCAAAGTCTTCTATTCATTTATCCACTTTAGCTGTCAAATTATGATGAATTGAACCCATTGCCAAAAAAATCAGCATAAATCATATAGCATGTTTCATATGTTTCTCAAAATATATGATTAACTTAGCCTCTTGAGACATGCTCAGAACACTCCAGTGATCCTTGTAAAAATGCAGGTGCTCATATCATATGAGAACTAATCAACTTAGCTAAAAGTGACATATGTCCAAGGAACTTGTTTCTATTAATATAATAACCATGTATTAAATCATGTGAGGAAAATTTATCAAAAACAAACTTTAAGTTTAAATGATTGAATTAAATTTAAACATCCTGTAACACTCACCACTATAATCCCTCATGACTTGAGTACACCAGTATTATGCAAAATATCTTTGCATCTCCTCTTTCCCAAGTCATAGCAATTTTTTTCTTTCAGGTCAATTAAAATCTAGGAATACGCTGATGATAATATAGCTAACACTTGCTGTAACATGATACTTCCTTCTAAATTAAACTAAACCAACTGAAAAGCCCTATCAGGCGAGTTTTCAGCTAATTCCTACAAAGGGTCTAAATAGGGGCTACTGATTTTTAATCTGGAAATAAAAAATTATTGACTTGAACAATCAAATTTATTTCTTGTTTTAATTGTTTGTTTTTTTCAGTTTTAATTTGTTTAATTGCATGAAAAAATGCAAGACTATATGTAATGCTTAAAATATTGCATAAGTATTACCTCTCCCAGGCTGAAGAAAAAAAAGATAAAACATTGTAGTACCAAGAGAAAAAAAGTACAACATTAATTTTTCTTTTTCACATAACGCACCTCCAATTGACTTCATTGAAAAAATCATCTCATTTAGTGCAGGCTACTGATTTCTAAGAGAATAATGAGTGCGGGGTGTAAGTGTTACTCTACTACTACGGCTACATATTGGTTCTACTTTTTCATTGACCAAGTGATATGTGATAAAAAAATGCCCAAAACTTTTGTAAAAAGTAATCATTAAGCTATTCATAAGAAGAATGATTGGAGAAGATTCTGGTATAAAAATTATTTGTTTCCTTTGTTCAAAATCAGAGATTGGCCATTTTCTAGTCATCGAGAAAGAAAATGCAACTTCTTTCCTTCTTAAACTTCTGATCTTAAAATCATTGATGTTAGTTTTTGGTTGGATCAAAAAATGTCTTTGGATGGTTCCAGATTCATGGAACTCTTCAGAAATATAGTCTAAAACTAGTGCAATATCTTTTGCATAGAACTGTTTTCTTGGCATAAAATTTGGAGAAATTTGGAATCAACTACTTGAGGTAATTTTCCATTACTTTGAAGATATTGAATACTTCTTAAAAGGAATTTAAAATAAGCATTCAGTGTCCTTTGTAGGGCTCCACTCGTTGTGTGCCTATGGTTTTATAAGGAAAAAAAAACTAACAATTCAGTTAATATGATGCATGCTATCACGACAATTTAGTACTGAATAATGATTCCATATCAAGTAGGTCTAGTTGATTTTTATGTCCATTGAAGATGAAGACTTTTTTCAACAAGTACCTTTTTGAAAAATTATGGCTTTTCTCAATTTTTACCAATTCCATGCTCTTATTAATAGAAATTGATTCAAAATATGCTGCTATCATACCACACATCAGTGTGGAATAAGAATTATTGTAAGATCGGTTAGCATGATATTTTCCAGTAGGGATACCCATAAAGGTTGAGCACAATAGATCCATCTAGGCCAATTATAACTTTTGTACAAGACCACACTTATAGAACACCAACTGAGCATTGAACTTGTTAGTAATATTTTTTGATTTAGTTGCTATCCATCACTCTCTGACAGGTACTCCAGGATGAATGTAATAATAGTTTTTATCCTCAATTATTATGTGTTCAACCTTAGAATTATCCTATTATTGAAAATGTTTTAAAATTTTTCTACTTTTGTGATATCTTTATTCTATGATCATCTAACTTTGCTTATTTTAGAAGAAATTCTAAATCATCTCTGCTCCCAATAATAATGCAAATATAACTGAAATTTCATTGTTTTGCATATAAATATGTGACAACTAGTTTATTGGCATATACTAAAACATTTAAATCCTAACTGGGTTTATATACAATAAATACAAATGATTCACAGTAGAGGGGAGTTACTTGATACCAAAGCAATTAAACTCTGTTATACATATTTTTGGATAAACCATTTCAATCAAGATATTGTTTGCAAAACTAAATGCATTACAAAAGTTTTCACATATTCTTATTATCCTATTTTGAGTTAAAGTGGAATTGTTTATCTGTTATTGAATGGTTAAAACATTGAAAAATGAATTATGGGAAGAATAATCAAAGTACAAACTTCAATGGTTGGGTTTTAACTGATAAATTTTGTCGAAATAGTTTAAAATATGCCTTTTCATAAAATATATTATATCTAATAAAAAAAATAAAATAATTTGGTGCATTTTATATCCAATATTACAAAAGATAGATATGAGTATGATGAAGGAGAATAAGGACATAACTGTCAAAATTGAGGATGCAAAACTGGGGAAAGTCATCATCATCATCATCATCAATCTTTTAGCGTCCGTCGTTGGACATAGACCTTCCCCAGGATTTGCCACACTTCTCTATCATGGGCGTCACGGAGCCAGTACTTCCTGAACTTATCTAGTTCATCTCTCCATCTAATATTTTGCCGGCCTCGGTTGCGCATATGGTCTCGGGGAATCCATGTTGTGAGTCGTGATGTCCATCGATTGTCAGCCATTCTTGCAACATGGCCAGCCCACCGCCATTTGAGATTTTTTATGGATTCTATGATGTCTCTAACTCTTGTCTTTTCCCGGATGTGTTGTGCTGTTTTGTGGTCTCTCCATGTGAGGCCCAGCATTATTCTTTCATGTGCACGTTGCATGGTTCTCAGCTTACGGGTCCACCACATCTACCTAGGACAACGAATCTCTATGAAACCCATGAAAGAGGAAGAGATCAAGTGAAGAATCACCCTAGAATGGCAAGCCTTTGGCAGAGAAAGCTCAACCTTCAAAAACAAATCGATCTTAATAATCCTAAAGAGAAAAGTATACAACCAATGCATCCTCCCAATAATCACTTGTGGAGCTGAAACATGGAACCTAACCAAGAGACAGACTCGCAAACTGAGAAGCATTCAACACGCACATGATAGAATCATGCTCAACCTTACATGGAGAGACCACAAGACAGCACAATACATCTGGGAGAAGACAGCAGTCAGAGACATCATAGAATCTATTAGAAAACTTAAATGGCAAGGAGCAGACCATGTTACGAGAATGACAGACAATCGATGGACATCAGGACTCACAACATGGATCCCCAGAGATCACATTCGAACCCGAGGCCGACAGAATACAAGATGGATAGATGAAGTAGACAACTTTAGAAAAAACTGGCTCCATGACGCCCATGATAGAGAAGTGTGGCAAATCCTGGGGAAGGTCTATGTCCAACGACGGACGTTAAAAGAGCAATGATGATGATGATGATGATGATGATGATGATGATGATGATGATGATGATGATGATGATGATTTGGGCAAAGTTGGAAAGAAAAAGACAATGCAATTTGATTGTCTATCTTAGAGGGTGGTTTTTATTCACAAAATATTGTGATTGTAAGTTTAGATATATGAGCTTGGGGACAACTGCTCCAGCCCTAAAATCAGACAAAATAGAATCAAATTTTGGTGAAATAAGGGTAATATAGTCAAAATGTGTAAATTTTCAGGCAAAGCATGCCCTTTACCTTCTTTAACCAAAGAGTTCCCATACTCCAATGAGTGTAAGGCTAAATTTTCAAAAGCTGATGGTAAATATAATGTTTGGTGATTGTCCAGGGATTAGTTTCTTTATTGAACAACATATTTACTGATTGTTTCACTATTTTCTACCATCTTTTAGGCAACTTCCTAATTGCGTTCCCCAGAACATTTTATCTTTCTCAGAAAGAACTGCTCTCTAAAAGAATTTTTTTTCAAGAGAATTCTCTTTAGACCAGAATAAATGGTAATTTGAGGGTGCAATATCAAGTGAATACAGAGGTCAATTAAAACTTACCAGCCAAGGTGGAACAATTTTTGTTTAGTCACCAAAGAAAGATGCAGCCTAGCATTATCCTGATGGAATGCCCTTCATTGTTGTCTTTGATTGGTCAGTATTTGTTTGAATTAAGCATTTGCTTCTCTGGAAGGAGCTCATAGTCGAGAAATTTCTTTGTTGTGAAGTATTCATTTTTCATCACCCACCACAATTTCTTTTACAAACAGATAATTTTGCTCAAGTAGCCAATCACAGAAATATAGTGCACACATCAAAGCAACCAATATAACAAAGCTGATGAAAATGATTTTCAACACTTGATTTGGATATTTTGTGCATGTTTGCAATCTCCTGTCTCAGATAACATTGATTATTCTCAAGTATTGTCTTGATTTGATTGCTATCAACTTCAAATGTCTACACAACCATAGAGCATTGTTCAATGAGAAATCTCCAGTATGAAACTTTGCGAACTTCTTTTAACATGTTTGATTATTCACAGTACATTCTCCATACATTGCACAAATCTATTTTCATTTTGTCTATCTTCTATGTTAAAATCAATAATGAAAAAAATATACCAATTCAGACAATTTATCTTTTCAAATACATATTGATATGACAGCTGTCATAATCAATTAATCAAAACTAAATGCTTCCAATGCCAAAAATAGAACAAACTTTTTAGCCAATTCAATACATTGAAAACATTCAGACAGGTCTTAATCTTTTAGGTAAATAATCTAGGAACTTAAAAATAAAATGCAGTAAACATTTTTCCTTATACAAATATTTTCCTACAAAGTTGTGACAGTCTTGGTATTTACTAAGCTTAGTTTAGTATGGCACAATACCACATGGGGAGAAATGGTATATGAAGACTGTGCAGCACCAATCCTCCAAAGAGAGAAATGACTCCTTGCTTTAAAGAATCATTCAAAATTCTGGCTTTTTTCCTGTGCTTAAAAATCAACCACTGGCGCACATATGAAGATTATAAAATTTGTAGCCGAAATAGCAAGAAAATATGGTATAGTAGAAAAATTTACTTACATAAACTTCAATTCTTTAGGAGATTATCAACTACACCTCAAACTAATACAATAAATGGATTCCTTATTTCTTACATTACTAGAGTGGGCTAGTATGTCTCTTTAATGAAAATATGGAAAATCAAGTGATTTTAAATGGTGCAGCTAATGAAATCCTGGCATTGATCCTTTGCTGAAAGATATGTCTGTACCTGAAGATAGCTATTGATGAAAAATAATCTATCAATATAATGAACTATATGACTTTTTCTGGTCTTCAGAGGCACAGTTACTACACTAGCATCCCAGCCTGAAGTCGGGGAGCTGCAATTCGATCCTATGCAAGGGAACGTCACTCTGATTTTGACAGAGAGCATAAATACTCAGTAAATAATTCTATCAATTTTTACAAGTATTATGCTAGTAGATAACAATCCCTAAAGTTACTTCTGTCTTTTTTAGGCTATCACCTTTTCAATCAAACCTCATATAATTATCACAAATAATTCTTTTTCATTTGAAAGTTTTTATCATAACTAACCAAGTTAATCTTTAAACAGGTTACAAGTTCTATTAACAGAGAAAAATGCAGAACAAGCTTTGATAAATTTATCAAATTTAATACTTATAAACTTACAGTCACTAAAAGATGACATCAAATTCAATGAGAAATGATTTTATGCAAAATCTTTCATTTATTTACCGCAATCAAACCAAAGTTGTTTTTTTTTAAATTTCTATAATTCATGTTCTAATGTCCACTACATTTAAATCATGCTGTTCTTTTTCAGTTCCATTATTAAAAATCATCAACCAAAACAGTCAACCAAACTGTCAACATAGGTAGCTGCAGTTGTCAAGTTGGTCTGGCAGGCTATGTATATCTGTATCATGCATACAGGCTGAATGATGGAGCTAGAGGGACGAAATCTCCAACTTCTACTTTTTCTCATATCTAAATCACTTTTTGCTGAATTGCTTTTTGTAAACATGAGAGACAATGATCATCATTTCAAATTTTTGATAGTTTTTCTTGTTTTCTCACAAGAGAATGAATGTGTAGTTCAAACTGATGTAAAATTTTATTTTATCTGATCAACTGTTCTTCCTGTCATTATCAAGATCTTTAGGATTGATATTTTTATTTTTCATAATTTTTATAATCCACCCATAACAAATTCACCTTGTGCGTATTTCAGTAAATCATATTAATGTTTTTGTTGTTGCTTTGGAGATTTTTAAACTAGTTTTACTTTGTAGTTGGTGATGTCATTATGTAACCTATTGTTTATATGCATTTATTCAAGATTTGGAAGTTTTTTTGTTGTTGATATGGAAAGACTAGTTTTGCTTAGTTGTCAATGTTTAAAGTTTCCTATCAAATATTTTTTGAAGAGAAGAAAATTAATTATGTACTATTGATAAAGTTTTTAATAGCAACAATCTTTTAATGGTGGTAGCTTCCTGGGGGTTTTATTGTACTGCAATGTGGTAGGTGATCTGATTCTTTTGGGGGAGGAGTTTTGTGGTTACATATTATTGAAACATTTAACACTCCCTGCCAATGCCCATAAAAGACCTTATTGAGAAGGGTTTTTTTGATTTTATGAGAATCGCCTCCAGTATCGCTAGTCTTTTTTGTAATTTAATCTCTAAAGTATTTGATTGTTGTTGACTAAAATTTGGTGTATTGGAGTTTGAAATGGTGTATGCCTGTATAGTTGACTCTTATGGTGCTCTGATCAGACAGATGGCAGGTGAGGCATCTCGATAATGTGGTAGTAGTAGGGAAAAGACATTCTCCTAAAGGGCAAGTGAATTCATATACGACATTGGTCTGATTTATAGGTGTTTCTTGTTGGCAGGGGTTGTAAGAAATTTAGTAATTTTTAGTATTTTATAGTAAATGACTAATTTTATGTGTTTGTGAGGTCATATATATATATATATATATATATATATATATATATATATATATATATATATATATATATATATATATATATATATATGTATATATATATATACATATATATATATATACACAATTATACATGCACACGCATGCACACACACACACACACACACACACACACACACACATATATATATATAATGAATGCATTATGAAATTACCTTCTGCTGTTACACAGAGTCATTGTAAATTTGATGAGACTTTGAATAGCCCAAAGTTTGCTATAAAAAAGTTAGTTGCGCATGTAAAACACTCATTAGAGAGCTTTTTCTAAAAGAAAAAGTTTTCTCGAAAAAAATACGTCAAATTCACTATTTTCCAGGAGTTGACACCATTGACAAACAAATTCAAAATCTGCAATAAACCTTTTTACCCAGGGGCCCATAACCACTGTTAGTCCTGGTTGCTACTGATGAATGGAAGTGAAAGAAAAACTGGAGGAGTTGTTTTCTTATGCACATTATTTAAGAAATGAAGTTTTGCATTGCATAGCTGAACAAGTCATTTTTAGTTTTCAGGGAATCAGGTTCAAGAACCAACATATGTGCATTCTTTCATATGTCCTTCAATTTATAATAATTAACAATGACAATTTCATTAAAGAGATTTTCATTTAAGAGATTTTCATTGAAGAGAACATGTGGGAAAAAAAAAATCGATTCAAGGAACTAGCAAGCACTCACAGAGTGCATACGTCTGCTAATGACATTGTCAGGGAGGAGTTATTATGCATGGATCTGCTCAAAAATTAAAGTATTCTTCTATTATTTACCACAAAATCTTATTAGAATTTATTGAGAACATCTGGATATAGCATGTGGACGAACATGAAATTTGGTGATATTATGTGGTTTGAACATATAACCATAACTTTGGGGAGATAACTGTGGATGGATCTGCTCAAAAATTTAATCACCCCTCTATTGCCTATTAGTCCATCCTTTCACAAAATTTCATTGAAATTTATTCATAATTTTTGGAGATGAATTGTGGACAGTCATGAGCATATGCACAAATGCTATTATAAAAGAAAAAGAAAAATATCTTTCAATCAGAAAAAAATACTTTGATCCACCCCAAAGTTATACCACCTCTTTCCCACCCTATTATCCATCCTTCCACAAAATATCATAGAAATGCATTCATTATTTTTGGCGATATCAATTAGACAGAAATGAACTTGGCGATAGTATGTGAGTCAGACATAAAATAATAACATAGAGGACATGTTCCGAAATTCAATCAGTCCTTCTGTAATCTATTGTTCTCCATTTCACTAAATATCATTGGAATTCAATGATAATTTTTGAAGATATCTTGCATAAAGAAAACAAATCAACAATATGATGCGATTTTGACAGATAACTGTGATGTAGTGCAAATAATTGTGCATGGATCTGCTCCAAAATTTAAACAGATCCTCCGTAGCTCATGCTCCATCATTATTGATATTTTATTCAAATTTGATTAATTAACAAAATTCAATGTCTGTGCATTCAGTATGCCTATATTTCGATAAATATTATAATCACATGTCATCTGGTTAATTTCATATAATATTTGGCTTTCATTTTTTAAGCTTACTAAAATATACAAAAAATAAATCTTATAATAAGCAATGTATCCATCTGTTTATCACACTTTAGAGATGTAAATTTTTTGTCAAGGGATATAACTAGGAAATGCTAAGTGAAAGTAGCCTCCCTTATAATTCATTGGCAAATGCTCAAAAAGTCTGAATTTATTTCTGATCACATGTGATAAAATTTTTTTTCTTGCCTGAAGAGACCTTTATCTTGAAATATATAACCTGACTGTTAGAATAAAAAAAGTGAGACAGAGAAAGAGGAGAATTAAAAAAAACAGTTTAGTTGAAATTATACAGAAAAGATTGAACATAATTATCAACAGAAAAAAAGAAAAATATTTTTTGTTATTCAAGTTTAGGAGATTTTAATGAAAAATTAAGTTCTTTTCTAATTCTGAGCAGTAATTGATATTGTATGTATAACTTATGTATAAAGAGCAATTATTTTCTATCAACAGATGATTTTTATCTCTTTTTCATTCAATTCATTTATCATTTGTTTTCTGCTTGTTATTAGAGGTCTGAATATACATGGGTGGATCAAGAAATCCATATCCTGACATGTAGTTGGCAGCTGAATTTTATTTAATCATATCATTGTATAATGTTTGATCTCAGTGATTGATATTTAACACTGAATTAAGTGAAATGATGTCCAAAAATGAACATTTGTTGTACAAAATGAATTCTTTTCGCATAAGTAGACTAAAGAATTATTGATGCACCAATATTTATCATTTTTAGTTATTTATCATTCTGATACAAATCAAAAAGTTGCTTTCCAGTATGGATTGAATTTCCATTGTATTTAGACCTTATCCATTCATTGTTTGGCATTGTGAATTCAATGTATTCAATTTAAACTCTCCAATTCATATTACATCTGCAATAATGAAAGTAGAAACATTTTCACTGCATAAATATTTAATTGATCAACTTACAACCACTACATATTAAATCCCAGAATGTCAATAAATTAAAAGATATGTTCATTCAAGATAATTTGAAATCTCTAAAAATCAATGATATAATTAAATGGCTTCTACCTTACCATATAAGTGAATAATTGCTTGATTTTATTCCCTCAATATTACTATTTCATTTATAATAAACAATGTAAGAAACATACGAAGGCAATATATGTAGGCATGTTGCTATCTGTCTATCTCTATAGCATATGTACAGTAAAAATCTCTCTCCATCACTGTATCCTAAAAGAATTTGTTTTAAAAAATTATTTTAAAACATAATTCCCAACCAAGAGTTAGTTATTTCATCAAGCTTGTATGCATACAAATAAAATTAATATAAAAATCATTTTGCTTTCAGATTCAACATGGACCGGCTAACTTGGATCTCCTACCTGCTGGTACTTATGTTTTGCATCAGTGCCACAAGTATTGTTCATGGTGGGTAGTCATTTATTTATTTTTACTTGAAAACCAATCATGTGAAGCAGATGAAAAATTTTACACACTATAGAATCAAAAGTTCACTAGCAATAGAAGACTTAATTTTTATGTACCTCTTTTTAAATACTTCCATTCTTCATATAACAACTGTTTTTTTTCTAGTTTTTATCAGTGTTGCAAAGGTGTCAATTGACTATAACCCTGTACATGACAAATGGTATATAAACTAGACAAAATCAATTTTTTCATCCTTTCATATTTGAATATAAAGAATGTGTTTTGTCCACTGAAGAAATAAATTCAGATCTTAGGCAAGCTTTTATCACCAAAAATGTTTTGCATCTCAAAACCAGTCATTATATCAATTAAGATTCTTTAAAGATATAATGCATGTATTTACTAAATTTGATGTCCAAAAGGTTGATCGAAGATGAAAGCACGTTTACATCTGATTCTATGTAAATAGGAGATGAAAAATAGTATAAAAAACCTAATCCAGATAATGTATGCCACATTAAGAAAACCTGGAGATTTGATGTTATGAGGATAGCAAAATATAAAGAGGCAAGAATATAGGAATGTGAAATGATAAGTGTTTCTCTTAATACAGGTGATAGCAAAAACGATTATCAAAAGAAATAAAATGAATGTACAATAGATTCATTGCAGAGGTAGAGAAATATTGGACTTGTACCAAGAATAAGTACATGCAGTATCTTCAGGTTAATACTCTTCAAAAATGATTTTACTTATGACTGTATGATAATTGATAAGATCATATTGTAATTCTTTTGAATGAAGGTATTTTATATTTATTAGGAAATCCAAAGTGACTCAGAAAATTAGATAGTTATATTTTGGATGAGAGAAAATACTTCAGTGTATGTCTATCCTGCTTATCAGTAAGAAAGTATCAAAGAAAAGACAACACTTTACAACATAGGGGGATAATATGATTATTTGTAGACACTCTGCATTTATAATTCAAATCTAAATTAGAATTAAACTTTATTTAAGTTAAAGTTTGAATTAAAACTTTATTTAGGAAAGAAAATTACCAAGGAGCTTTAGACGACTAACATTTTAAATCATCCAAGTTAAATACACATTATTATTCTAATGCTTCGGTAAAAAAGTATTAATTAATCTTAGAAAGGTCCACAAAAGTTTGGTATTTGCAATTCTTCAAATAAAGAATAGAAAGGAAAAAGAAATGTCAAATGCTTTAAATTATACCAAGCATTCCTAGACATAGCATAAAAGCATTGACTATAGCTTAAGATTTGTTCCATATCTGGAAATGTTATCTCATACAAACCTAATGCTAAGTTTTTACCATGATTTGAATTGATAGGTTTAAAGAATAACAAATGCTTAAGCACAAAAATGCGAACAAAAAGAATTCCAAGATTTACAAATATGGCATAATGCAGCATGACCAAACAAAACATACATTCTAATACAGCTTGGTGGCTCCTAATTTTAAAAAGAAATATGAAAATTGAGAATATTTTCCATGGATTTCTCGCATTAAAAGCAAAGACTCCAAGATAACTGTACCCATTATGCCATAAATTATGCAGAGCATGTTGAAAAAGGTGAAAATACTCATTACATTCTTGACACTGTGTTAACACCATCACCTCAAACAGAAGAAAACCTCAAAGGAGGTTGTTACATGATTTGTTATGAAAACTTTAAACTACATGCAAGTGAAGTGTTCAAGTAGATCAGTTGTCAATTGCCAAAATTGAATTTGACACTACGGTCCCAAAACATACTAAAAGATTAATATTGTGTCAATCATTTCTGAAATACAATGTTTTTCTCTTGGGGATATTCTGCTATAAGACGAACCACTTACATGTTACTCCTTCTAGAACTCCTAACATTGGATTATATCATCTGTCTACATAGATTATTTTACAGTTTTTGAATTCTACATAATTTTAGATGGTTCTATCTACTACATACTGATCTCATACCAAATAGAACTTTCTAATGCTTACTCTAATGAGGAACGTACATTGATCAAAAAGTATCTTTTTTAACACATATATGTTTGTATTACATTTGATTTAAGATCATCAAGAAATTGAGTATACTGATTATTTTTCAATTTATACTTACAGGTGATGAATTGAATGAAGGTAAGTTATATCTTATTTTACAGGTATCTTTTTAGCATTTTTTTTTTAAATGTTTGTTAACAAACAGTTTCTTTTTATTATATTTATAAGGTTTTGAAGGCATTTTTTATCACTAGTCAATTTTGTGTTTGATGAAAAACATTTTATTGTTTTTTATACATTTATTATGACAGATTTGACCAGCATGGCAAATATCAGTCATGAGTGAAAATTTTCTTTAGGCAATTACTGCTATTTTTAATTCAAATTTAATAGTCATCATTTGAAAAGGGATAAGATCTGAAAGGTATGATTATTTCTTTTTTTTTCTTTTCAAACTGATGAGCATGAAGAGAACAGTGTGAAAATCTGATGTTATATTACAAAAAGTAAATGTCAGAAGAGGTAACCTTTAAAAAATATGCCATTTTTACATAGGATCCAAAAAATGCTAAAACACACTGATTGGGCAAAATAAAATAAAAAAGTCCTCTTTCCATTCACGCTCATTTTTTAAAAATCTAGTCAATATATGTGTCAGTATACTTTAATATTCCCCCAAATCCATGAGAACAGTGTCAAATTATAAGCAATACTCTCTTTTACTAATCTATATAAACAAAACTAACGAATGGAATTCCAGTAGAAAACTTATGTTGGCTGTTGAAGTTTCAAACAAGAACTAAAATAATCAGATAATAAAAGTGAATAAAATTTAATCTAAAGAGAATGAATACACAAAGACAAAGAATCAAGATATTTACATATTCAATAACATTGATTTGTTCTGTTTTGCAGGACTCAGGTTAATGAATGATGGGACAGTTAAAAGTAAGTTTTTAATCAACCATTTGAAGATGTTAATATTCAAATTATAAACAACTAAAAATTTTACATTTTAATCTATCATCTAAACAATACACTGTCTAAATGTGTAGTGCATTGATATGTAAATATGAATGTACTTAAAAAAGTTAAATTTCATATCTCCTATATAATTGTATGTGTATGCATTAGTATATATTTGTGTGTCTGAATGGATGGAGGCTGTTGACATATATAAAAATAGTCCGGCTAAGATAACAAAACAAACAAAATACAAGTCTTATATATGTATATGCATACATTTCTATACTTACATACTATTCAATATTCATTAAGGTTAAAAGTAAGGATGAAATTCACTACAATAGCAATAGTGTGTGAAACTAACTTGCCAACCATTGCTCTGTAGTGAAGAACTTTGCATACATATTAGTTTTTAACATAGAAGAACTATAATTCTAAATAAAAGAAATCACTCCAGGATTTATCTTTGTAAGTTGGAAAGATGTTTTAAATGCAAAACTTTCAAATGATATAAGCTACATGTAACTCATATTATAAGAAAATAACATAAGCAAATTTATATTTTCATAAACAGAAGTTGTAGTTTCACATTGATAAAGTTAATATTCACAAGTGGAAGAAACATACCAAGCTGAAAAACATAATTTTAATAAAATTGAACAGGATATGTGATGGCATTTAATGAGAGATATCTTTATTATTTATATCAAAAGGGAATCATTGCTAATTATCCTTATTTTTCAGAAAATAATTCATAAATATTTTGAACACTTAAATGAAATATGAATTTTAGATGTTGAAGCCAGAGAACTGCACAACCTGGGCCCTAGTCACAAAGTTGATAAGCTAATACAATTAAACTTATGTATATATGCATGTGTGTGTGTGTGTGTGCCAGTGTATAAGTGTTTGTGTTTTCCAGCATTAGCACTACTTTTGTTTGCAAGCAGCAAATCTAATAATACATTATCTGCTTCAAACCTTTCCAAAGTATAATTACAGAGAATCAAGGAGAAATCTGGGAAATCGAGCCATCTTTGTATCACAAGACCACATGTACATCTAGGCAACCACTTGACAAACTTATTGAGACAAAAATTAAAAGGCATTGCATTAAAGGAACAAAATTTTCAATGAATTGAAAATTTTTCTAAACAGTTCTTATCTGATACCAAATTTTATGCAAAATCTCCGGAAAATTTATCATTAATTTTTAGATTAGTCAATTATAATTAAGTGTTCCCTTCTCAGTATATATTAGACTATCATTTCAAGGGAAATTATGATACGCCATCACTCATATATTCTGCTTTTTACATTGTAAATTAAGCAGTGGGGGTGGTAAAATCAAGTTACCTTGATGAAAATACTACCAGTATGGTTTGTATCATGAATTTATGATTTTTTTTCAGAGTAAAGACATGAAGTAAGATACTAATTTGGCATAAACTTTCATTGTTGATTGGACCCCCCAATAAAAACCTATTAAGGTGGGGAATCATTTTCCCAACTCACTGAGTGGTATATTTCAATGAACGGTTTGGACCGGGTGAAGTCCGGATAGTTTGATAGATACATACATACATACACACACACATACATGCAAATGTCAGAACACATGAATAACCTCAACCCAGTAACAGTGATTAAACTGGTCTAATGTGAGTAGCAATAATGGATATTACTTTCCATACTCGCCTATACTTTATGACAATGTCCATAAAATTAGATATTATGCTTTGGGCATTATTTTCCTGCTAAATCTCAAAGAAAATACCCATTTCCTTTTTTAATGTATATATAATCATATTCCTGTAAATATTTGAAATTCAAGAGAGAAATATGAGACTAATTTTTCTTTGCTGGAAACTTGAATCCAGTAAATTAACACTAGTTTTGTTTACAAAGGTTTCTTTTTTTTCATAATTTAGGTCTTCATATAAACAGCATATGTATAAAACTTGAAAAGATTTCAAAATTATTCATTTGCATATCCACACACAAGTGAATAGATTTATCCAATTGATTGTTTGATAGACATGGAATTTTTGTAAATATTGATGTTTATGTATAAGTTCATGTAGATGTAACTGTGTGCATGTGCGTGTCTATGTGTGTGTGTATAAATGTATATATATATATATATGTATGTATATATATATATATATATATATATATATATACATATATATATATATATATATATATATATATATATATATATATATATATATATATATATATATATATATATATATATATATATATATATGATTATTTCTGTTGGATAATATATCCATTTCTTAATAATGAAAAAAAAAAATATATATATATATATATATATATATATATATATATATATATATATATATATATATATATATATATATACATATATCCTTGAATGTATGTACTTGAATAAAAGTATGTTAATAATTAGAATTCTTTCTTTCTTAATTTGCATGTTTTTAAAAACAAATAATCCTCTCTATTAATGCAAAATATGATCATATGAACAAGGTATGCTACTATATTCAAATGGATGAAAAAATTATGTTTATTTCTTTCAGATTGAAAAATTGATTGGATGCAGATTTCAGTTGTTTGTATCATATTAGATACTGAAAACAATTGTAACAATACTTAATTGTTACATATGAAATTGTCTAGCTAAAATATTGTTACTAGTCATGACAAAACTATCAATTCAAAGATCAATTAAACAAGCGGTTAAATTATATATTAATCTAACTATTTACAAAATTTGAGGCTTATTCCCCAAAATTTCTGCACTATGCGAGCACATTTAAAATGTTTACATGTTATTTTCTCATTCTGTTTCTGTATTGCCTTTGTCTATTTCCTTCCATGCTACTTTCTTCTAAATAATATTTTCTTTCAAACATAAGATATTTTTCTCCTCATCAACCTTTTCTCACTATTTCTATGTTGTGATCCTATCTTTTTTAAAATATATTCTTTATTTGTGTCTGTTGTGTTAACATGTCTTTTGATGTATTATATTTTTTGTGCTCCTTGTTTTCTGTGTTTTTGTTTTTGGATTGTTTTTGTTGTTGATTTTAAATTGTGTTCAGGCAGAGCGTATGTATATGTATTCTTTTATTTGTTTTGCTTCCCAATTGATATCCTTCTTATCACTTAACATGCCAACAAGGACAGATCCAGAAACAGCCTTTATAATTTGTCATGTCTATTTTCGTTGGGGCATATCATAAATTTGCTGCAAAGAAGATAAAACAGTCTATATTTCATATGGTTATACCTGGATCTGATCCGATAAATTTGCTTCCAAAAATTTTAAAATGTTGATTAATATCTAAACAGTTTTTCGCATCCACAAATCCCTAACCAAAGTGTTTCTTGAATAATAGTAATGATGATGATGATGATGGTGATGATGATGATGATGATGATGATAATAATAATAATAATAACAATAATAATAATGATAATAATAATGATAATAGTGACCATAATAATAATGATGATGATTATGTAATAATTTAATGATAATGATAGCAATAAGTGAATGCTCAAAATCAGGTAATAAAAACATAACATGTTGACTAATTCATTTGTGTATGCCTCCTATGATATAATGCAGGCATCTAATAATGCTCTAAAATTTAACAATTTTAATCTGCATGAATTGATTTCAAAATCATATTTACATTTTCTTGGTAAAAGATTTTCATATCCTATTAAAGATAAGTAAATAATAGCATAAGTAAAATGCATATTGCAAAACAAAGTGATGAAAATGTGCATGATGATAATTCCGATCAGAAAGAACAAGTGATTGACCATTAGAAAAATTCTCATCAAAAATGGTTTATCTTGTATTGATTTACATTTTCACATTTTAGCACTTTTTCAATGAATATAAGCAAAGTTTATGTTCCTTGATGCAAGTTATTGAACAATGAACCCTTCCTCATGAACCAGCAAAATTTTCAAATAGATAATTTTTAGATTAGAAAACTCTTTGATTATTAATAGAATATTAGTTAAGTACTCTACTATGAATATTAGTTAAATACTCTGTTATGTGATGGGCTGTAAAAAGGCTCCATTTAGAAGCATGGCACAATGTCTTTGTCAAATCATTAAAAGAAATTATTGAGCTGCTTGTAAAAAATCTTTTCAAACTGAATTGCTCTATCATTCGGGAAACTTCTACAGGATTTACTCTTCAAGTAATCATTACATGATGCATGAAAAGTGCAACTATTCTGCATGGCCTACTTTCCAGTTGTTAATTATCTACTTGTATGTAATGTTCATTGAATGTTTACGCAAATCAATATCATAATATTTTAAAACTAGTTTAACTATGGAGAGTGTTAAGACCTTATATTATAAAATGAGATTTTTCAACTAATCATTTCATTAACTTTTATCTATTTCTTCTTTTCATACTTCGGATTACAATCATTTGTAAGCAAACTAATATATGTTATAAGGTTTATCTCAAACTATACTTCTTTTATTTAAACCATAAATTTTGAGCTAAAAATAGCTATGACCACCCAAAGAAAAATTATGATTTAGTCAATTGCAACTGAAATTATTTTACAAAATAATTTAAAATGTATCATAAGATATACTATTACAGATAAATATAACTCAAATATAGAGCTAATCTTTAAATTACACTGCAGGAATAAATTACTTTTTTTAACGATTGATTGTAACAAAAGTCATTCTATTTTATGCCACTAGGTTGAAAATTTACAAAAATTGGATACTAAGACTCAAAGCTTTCTAGTTTTTACACATGCAAGAAAAGTGAGATCAAAGTTTGCAAAAGTAATGGTAAATAGAAATCACAATTGTATAATAATCAAACAAAAGTGAAAGTTGAATTTAAGACAATATCATTTTAACTATCATTTTATAGGAAGCTTTTTGATAATATCGTAATTTAGTTCATTAAAAAACAACATTATTCATTATGAATAGCAGAGATTTGATCAAGAGAAGCAAGTCTTTCCATTTGTATCATTTTTCTTGTCTTAAAAGGGGAAATTCTAGACTGCCTAAAAACAACTTTTGAATGATTTTCCATTGAAGGAAAAAAGAATATAGAATTATTTTAAGATATCATGTCATTATAAAAATTCAAATATAATGAGGAATGAAATAATAATCTAAAATTCAAAATATTTATTTTCAGAAAAAACTATTTCTATCAAATTAATTAATCCACGTATGAAGTGTGGCAATTAACTGATGAGATGGGGCTTATGTAAGTTGAACCATGGTATGTATGCACAAACCACATGGTATGAATTTACCAATGGGTATGCATAAATAAGCCCCGAAAGTTTCAAACCATTCACAGCATCAATTTTTTGTGATACATTACTTCAAGTACACATGTTTTCCTGAGGTGTAAAAATGGTCAGTTCAATAAATGAGTGGAGTATCAATTTGAAACTTTTAGTGAAATTAAACAAAACAGCAACCAAATCTTTTCATATGCTAACTGAAGTTCATGGGAAAGAAGGCATGTTATGTACATATGTCTTTCAGTGTTACATGAGATAGATGTATTGCTTGATTTTTGAACTAACCATTTTCAGAATAAGTTAGAAAAACATGTCTACATCAACTGATGCATAACTGTGGACTGATGATGCAGGCAGATTAAAACTTTCAAGGGTTGCTCATTGATCAGTGTATATCATGTGGTTTGTACATACATGCTGTGGTTTGACTTATACAAACCCAGTCTCATTAATAAATAGCCACATCTTGTATTTAAAAATGTAGGTGTTATCTGTTTCTCTTCATACCCAATTGCCTTAATGTTCAGATTGGCAGATTGATAGTGAAGAATCTAGTATGGATCAAAGAAAGGAAACATAGGTGATCTAAGTTTTCTGTACCAAACAAAGCACTATCTTCGAGATTATTTTTTGTTCAAATTTACATATTTTTTATCACAGAATCTCTCAAGTGGATACTTGATTTTATAACCCAAAATTATTTATGATCATCTTAACTTTAGGAGTAAATCAGTAACTATCATAATCTTATTCCAGAGATATTAGCATCTCTATAGCAAACTATACAGCTATTTTAATAAGCAAACAGAATCCTTCACAGATTTAACATATAAGCAAAGCATGTTACTATAAGAATCACTCAAAATTACAAAAATTATTCTACATTGGAATTATAAATGAGAAGAAAATATTTATCCTCATGAACAATTAGTGCAATCTATATTCAAAATATCATTTACTGAAAAATAGATAATAATATCATAAAACATTTTTTTTTAAATATCCTTACACAAAAAATTCTTCCTTTTTCAGATAGTAAAAAATTGGATCTTGTTTTCCTCCTTCATACATCAACCCAAATCAGTGATATGGCCTTCAAGCTAATAATTAACTTCTTGAAAAATGTTCTTCGAGATGTGGATGTGGATTCTGGTGATGTCCGGGTTGGAATTGCGATGTACCGTCGTGATTCGGATATCCTATTCAACCTTGACCAATATAATTCAAAAAAGGACCTGATAAGTGCCATTGAAAGCATTCCAGATGATTATCGATCTGATGAGGCCAATTTAGCTCGTGGTCTGAAGGTAGTCAGGCAAATCATGCTGTCCGAAGCAAAGGACCACAGGCCCAGTGTACCAAATGCTGTAGTGATCATTACAGATGGCCTTTCAACAGCAGGCTCAAATGACCTGAAAACAGCTGCCCAGATGCTCAAGGATATTGCCTATATTTTTGCAGTTGGAATAGGAATACAAACGTCTGCTGAATTGAATGATGTGGTGTCGGAACCAGCCAATATAAACCATTTCTTAGTTGTGAGCATTGACCACTTGGGTGACGTGGAGCCACAGCTTACTGAGCAGATGATGGCATGTGAGTACACAGCAAGCAAGAAAGATGGCTCAACTCATGCACATATGCATGCAGTTGCCATGACAACTGCGGCAATTGCAGCAGCAGCGAAGGCAGCAGCGGCAGCGTTCCATTTTGATTCAGGCAAAAGCAAAGGCGCTTTGATAAAATGCTCTATCATTTGGTCATTGGCAAGAAGGCGCTGTCACTTGATCAACATCATGAAATATCCAGGAATTATTTTAAGAAAGAGAATATATTTCTTATGACATATTTTTTCATAGGAAGTCTCTTTATGCAACACATATGAAATGTTTCTTTTATCTTCTTAAGATTTTTCAAATATTCTATTTTCATTGCTGTTAATGTTATCAGCTTTGTGTTCTCTAGGTTTGGTAAAAAGACACCCTTCACTGGAACAACAGTTGGTTTATTCACTTAATTGGATTGTAGAAACCAATTTTCTTTCTAACTATAGTAAGCCAAAATGTAAGATTATCAAGTACACAATTTTATTTGTACAAGCCAATTTAGGGAACATGATAAATAAATATTTTCTCATAAATGATTCATTCCTGCATTAACTATAGGTATGAAAAAGTATTCATGAAATGTCTTCATATTAATAATAAAGCATATCTGAGAAATAGATACATAAATGACAACTCCAGGCCCTCAATGGAGGGGCAGAGGGACCCCAAAAGCTTTATGAGTAGCAATTCACCTACTGCATTTCTACTAACATTATACAATAACAAAACTCACTAAATATTGGAGGTGGGCCTTCTAGGAGATAAGGCACCTACCCAGGCCCACAAATCTCCAGCTATGCCAACCTTTAATAATTTTGTTTCATATCCGCATCTAGCCTCATTAGTAAGGCAGGTTCCATCAAATCTCACTGAAAATCAGTGGTTTCTAATGTTTTCATTCCCAAGGACCCTGTTTATCTGAATTCATTTTTATATGGACCCCAGACTTTTTAAAGGTCTTCCCACAAACCCCAGAAATACCTTTGTGGACCCTCAGGTGTCTGCAGCCCCCAGATTACACTAAATTTTGGAGTAGGAGGAGGCCCTCAAGGAGCCAAGACATCCCCATCTCTAGCCCTCAAATCTCCAGCTATGCCCTTGAGGTATAATTATTGTTCGTTTAGATCAATGAAATAATGCAAGTCATAGAGACACAATAGAAAATCCCATATTTTCCTCAAAGATAAGCAGGAATTTCATGATTTCTGATTAAGGTAGCTGCTACAAAAAGCATACCAGTAGATTTTTTTATCATGAAAGAAAAGAGATAATTGTACTTTTTAATACTTGAAAGATCTCAATCATTGACACAAAGAATTGCTTTTGTTTCCTAATAATCAAGAGAACAGTTTAAGAACTATGATAAATAGAAACTGATCTGGTTAGTCCCTCAATAGAAACTATCATGTGACCAACATTTTTTGGCAGCGTGCTATATTAAGGATGATCAAATATTTCGTAGTGATAACTAAAAAGTCCAAATTTAAAATAAAAAAAGAAAAATAAGTCTAGTTAGTCACTTATCATCGTGTGACTAACATGTTTTGGCTGCATACTGTGTTGGGGGTGATGGGGTGATCAGTGAATAATCACTTCTCTCACCTTTTCAGTCAGAATTCTCAAAAAACAAGCGTGAATGCTGCTGGACACAAATTAAGGAATCAATTCAGCATGGACTTACATTGCAAATTGACCCCTCCCCAGCACGTAATGTATTTGAAAGTGGGATGTAATTTGAAAAAAAAAAATTTTCTAGACATCATAAAGAGTAGATTTTGAAATTTGCAGCTCTGAAGCTCCATTAATGTGGCCTCTGTGTCTGATACATATATCGATAGCCAGCCAGATTGCCAGCTGGACCAACATAAAAACTGAAGAAACCTATGTTGACAGTTTGAGCAAAAGTTTTGGTTGATGGTTTCAAAAAAATATATTTTTCCTCAGACATAATAAAGAATGAATGTTAAAATTTTCAGCCCTCTAGCTCCATTACTGCTGCCTGTACATGCAGCACATGCATAGATAGATGGCCAGCTAGGTAGGATCACTTTAAAACTGAAGAAACCTGAATAGACAGGTGAACAGTTTTGATTGGCAGTTTAAAGTACAGGCACACAGATAATTTTTTTTTCAAATTCATAGTAGTGCTTAAAACCTACACAAAAATAAATAAATTGAACAAAATTGAGTACAACTAACATGGTATCAAGATGGGTTTAGTGAACTTGTTTCATTAAAACTGTGAATCAGCTGTTAAAATTGTCTGTCTATGCTTCCATTACAGCCTTTGTCTAATCCAAGCTCCATTCAGATCTATCTAGACGCAACAATTCTTTTTCTCTCTGGCTATACAGTTCGCTGCGCAGCTCTTGCTCGCTTTCGCGCTTCCCATCTATTTTTGCTATTTTCAACAAACTGCTTGCATGTTGTGCATAAGGGAATTTTCTAACTGGTTGTCATCAAGATTTTATCTTCATTAGTTTTATTTTTCACATTCAGAAACATGTTTATCTTTATTCTCATGAATTATTTAATTATGTATAAATACACATATTTGAATAAATTTCATTTATTCAATAATACTGAATGACTGATTAATGTAATTTTTATGTTATTATGATCATTTACTTTTAAGTACAAACATCAAATATGTACAAAAAGTTATTATAACATCCTATATTTGATGTTTGCTCATACATTAAAAGAAAGATTAAAATTTTTCTAAAGTTTGCTTACAATTTATTGATATTCTTGAGCAAAATAGAAAAGCAATGAAGCATAAAATTATCAAAATAGCAAATATTCATATATATCTTTTCATTAACAGCCCTATTTAGGATTTACCATAAGATTCAAAAACTGTACCTTCATAAGGTGTTTTTTTTTTAGAAATTTCTAAACACTAATTTCAACTTTTAAAAAACATTGATGAAATATATTTTCACTTCTTAAAATGAATCTTTACATTCCGTCATATTTTATGGAAATTCAATTTTCTGGTAAAAATTATTGTATCAGTCTCATATTAGTATTTGACTTTAGTATAATTTTGGCCATTAAATTATTTCACTTTATTTAAGATAAAAGCAGGAATTAATTCTTAGCTAAGTCAACAAAAATTCTGGAGAGCAGAAAATAGTTTTGTTTATAATATCCATACTAATAAAAGTATCTGTATATTGTGTGTGTGTTCGTATGTGGCAATTTACGGCAGGACATCCAGTGAAGATGGGACTCACAAGCAAATTGGAATGCAAGACTAGCTTGCTAACCCTTGTGCTATGGGGCGCCTTAAAGCGCATTTATGTTTGTGTGTGATTGTGTGCATGTGCATTTGTGTATGTGGGTGTGCAGCTGTTGAATATTACAAAAATTTCATCAAAATCTATTTATTCCATCTTCATTGATCTCCAAATTATTTTCAGCTAAATGACTATGCATGTAAACAAATATCAGCTTATATAATGGAATATATTTTCTTAAAAAGCAAAAAAATATTTACTAGTATTCTAATTGCATGCTTATTCATCTGCTGACAGAAATTGCAGGTGATGCTTAAAACATTTTGAAATAAATTTCATATCAGCAAACATCTCCTATTTTTAGATCATTATTTTAATGTCTGAATTCACAATTATCTTCAGTGTATATCAATTTTTTCATAGTCTACATGAATGTAAAACGATAAAGATATTTTTCAAATTATTACAAGCAATAAATATCACTGAAAGACGAACAAAAATATGGATTTTCTAATATTTTGATGTTTTTCATCATACACTAAATCAAACTTAACCGAGAGTGTAAGTTTTATCTTTAGCCAATTTTCAAGGCAAAATATCATTCACTTTGAAACCGATATGTAATAGCCAAAATTCCATATGAAAATAAAATAGATAGTTCAATAAATGAGAGAATAAGAATTGATAATTTGTAAAATATCTTTCTTGTGTGCTAATGATCATATTACTGCCATCATTCAGTATTTATCAAGTCCTTTATATAGCTGATTGAAAAAAGTATCTTTGAAATTCAAATTCAGCTACCTTTTTTAAATTAGAAATAATTTTTTAATCAATTTGTGAATTCACTGCCACAAAGATTGATCAACTCAATCATATGGATATATAATTCCTTGAAGCCAGCATTAAGTCTGGCCTGCATTTATACATTTGTGATTTTGTCCTTTATGAATGCTCACAGTATTTATCAAATAATAACTGAAATTTAATTCTAGCAGTTTTAAATGTTAATATTTACTTTTGATAATGCAAAATGAAAATGCATCAAAACAATCATTCAATATGTAACATCAACTGAGTATTTGTGTCAGAAAGATTTTTTTCCTCTACTCTTACTTTTTTTGCTATTATAAGACAAAATTACTCTATCTTTCAAGCATAAACAAATTTGGGAGGCTCCCAAATGAGAACTTATATATTTGCAATGAATGTATGTGCATGATATCTGTCCAAAGTGATTTCGAAGACAATATTTTCTTCAAATTCTCAATGAAGTGTTACTGATTATGCAAGCCAATCCATTAATCTTATTAATTATTTCAAATATAAAAGCAAATTTAAAAGCAAAGGATTATATCTTTTGCATCTTAACATTTCTGTCAGATACATGCAATCTTTTTTTAAACATTAAGATATTTGCCAAGTGTTCATAACCAAGAACATTTAATTTATCATTTATGAATTATTAATGAAAATGAAAAATGACTAATTTTTGTAAAAATATTCTCCTAATATGTTGTTTATTCTTCTGCAAAGATGATGTGCAAGATTTTTTGCATTTTTTGCATGTTCTTTTTCAGGTACAAATAACATTTTAAAAATATTTTGATAAGAAAGAGTAATTTTCAATTTTGTCAATTATAAAAGTATCAAATATTTTTATTATTTATGTTTTCAGTACAAGGCGATGCTGCATTCCCAGATGGCGGAGACCCAGGTAAATTCATCAATTATAAGCATAATGATAATCTTCATAATCTAGTAATGTGAATAAAATGCATTCTCTATCTATTTTTTTCATCAGTCTAAAAAATGTCTGAAATGTTTGAAAACCTATGCAAATGAATAATTTTTATAGTATTAACAATTAAACAGTAAGTAGCAGTTGGTAACAGTAGTAAATTTGAAATGTCGATCAAAGAGAAAATCACATTGAATTAATGACACAAAGCATTTTTCTAAATAATACATTATTTTATATACATAAATAAGCAAATAGATCTTAGTCCCTGCTTCAACTTAAATCAAATGAAAAAATTAACATTCTGGAAATCAAGTGCAAAGAATCTATTTGATAAGATTAGCTATATTTCAACATATTTTCAACTTTCATAGCATTATATTTCTGAGAGCAATTTAATTTATAGATCAGTATTAATTTTAATCTAATATATAATCTTGACAAATCAAAATAATTTGATATAAATCGTGCATTACAAAATGGTCAACTTATACAATATCTAATTAATTTTTATAAAATCGTATATATTGTCTTAGTGATAATGCAACCAATTGGATTATAACTAATTTCCATCAGAATATCTGATAATGGAAAATGATATACATTATTTTGATCATGGGAGGTAACTCATGAAATTTCTGTAAGGGAAATAATACAATTTTGCTTTCATGAACTTATCTTCAGTTTCTACTTATATGTTTTTATCTAACAAAATCAACAATAATTTTTTTCCTAACCGATTTTTTCTTATTTCCAATATTTACAGCAAGTGCGAAAGCAGACATCACTTTTCTGGTACATGTTAACAAGGGTGTAAAGAAAAGCGAAATGGAGGATCTAGTAAACTTTTTAAAGTATCTGCTTACATATGCTGATATAAATTCTGGGGCAATCCGTGTTGCTTTGGCTTATTACAAACTGAATGTCAAAGTGGATTTTGATTTCAATGCCTATAGCACTAAAACTGATGTATTTAATGCTTTAGATCAGTTTAAGGAATCTAAGGCCAGAAGTCCCAAAGCTAATGTTGCAGGAGCTTTGAAATCTTTACCAAGACTATTGCTCAATGAGAAAAAAGGGGATCGAGCAGATGCTCAGAATTATGTTATTCTTATCACTGATTTAGAGGCAAATGCCAAGAAAAATCTTGTTCGAGCTAATTCGCAGTTTCTCAAAAACACTGGTGCTCAGATACTTACTGTTGGTGTGGGATTTCCAAATTCAGATGAATTAAGAACCATTGCAAGTGAGCCACCAGGTCTCCATTCCTTTTTTGTTGATGACTATGCTGCTCTTAGCCCTCTCACCCAAAATGTTCTCCGTATGATTCCTCCTCGTAAGTTTCATTCAAAATTTCCAGCATGCCTTTGTTCATTGCAGTTGCACTTTTTCATTGATAAATAGATTTCTGCATGTGAAAATATATTTAAATACAACAGTCTTTATCATCACTATAAGTTGGCATGTTTATTGATTTTAAAATCTTTTGTATGTTGTTATTTCTTTCATTTTTCTAATAATTTAATAAGAGTCATTTATGAATCCTTAAGATTATTGTTAATTCTATTACCAAATTTAAAGAAAATGCCAATATTTCATACACACACATAGGTAAAGATTTAGTTTATAAAATTACTTATGCATATGTATCAATTCCAAGTTGCTGCATGCATTTACAGTAATCTTAATGAACTCAATCAATCAGATTAAAGAAGAAACTAACAAAGAAAGAAGAACTATATTATTAGTAAATGGTAATCCTAAAGCTGCTAATATCATACTGTTTACTATTTTGCAATAAAGAAATCATAACTATTCAGGAAAAACTCTTAGTATTTAATTCATAAGATATCTTACCTTTTAAATATTCAATATATATACCATAACATATCTTTAAAGATATAGGGAATAGTCTCTAAAAATCCCAAGAAGTATTTAAAAAGACTAAAAATAACATCCTTTAATAGTAAATATGAAGAAACACTGAACAAAGCCATGTTTATTCAATAAATAGATGAAACAAAAATGAAAAGATAAAAATTACAATGAACTAATATATTATTTCATATTGTATATAACGATGATTTGGACTTTGAAGTACTAAATGAGTTGAAAGGCTATATATGAAACATATCAGCTAAACAAGATCATGGTTGCTGAATCAAATAATTTGGACAAAAGTATTTGCTAAACAATGAAAAGTATCCAATTCTGGTCAGTTTTGTAGATCAACTTTTAGACTTTCAAAAGAAAAAAAAGTTCAGATATACATTGCACATCTTTGTAACAATATGTTATATAATGCAACAAAATGTAATCAGTTTTGCATATTCCACAACTGTAATACAATCTGCATTCAAATTATAGATTTTGTAAGACAACTTCTTACAAAAAGTAAATAGACCAGCCTGAACAGTTAACATCAAAAATAGATAGTGATATCTACATGCATGCTGAAAAATGGAAAAAAAGTTTTCAAATAACTTTTGCAAGTAATATTTCTTTCTGTTATTCTATCAGTTGATGTACCTCCTCCCAGAACAACAGTTCCTGCTACACGTAAGTAAAATTTTCATCCTTGCTATTTCAAGATATATTTTGATATAAGGGTATTAACAGTTTTAATGTCTGACACAAATTTTGCATTCAAATTACCTCCCTCAGATTTCTTTACCTAGACTTATATTCTATGAAAAAGAAGCTATGAAACCAAAGCTGAATTCGAATTAGCCTTTGTTTTTATTCTCTGATGAGTAGTTCTCAACAATCACACATGCATAGAGTATATCAGATTTTACAATATAAATGCAAGACTTTACAAATCTGAAAGAGGTAAGTCAGATCTTTTTTATTGTAAGCATTCATTTTTCATTGAGTGTGATATGGTTGGACTAATCTCTCATCAATATGTTCATTTGTTCTCAGTGTTTTGGCTGTGTACCCTCTAGCCCACTTTAGGTGATCTTGGTTCCAGAATGTGGAATCACTTCCTAGAATGCAAATTCGATTGGACTGGACTGGACATGTCACTTCTATTTTTGTATGAACGTTCCTTAATATTGGGATTGTTTCAGGATCGTTTCAATGACAAGTTGCTTCCCTTACATTACATGATTTAACAATTCAACATAAAGGTGAGGGAAATAGTCTGACCACATCATACACAATGGTTGATACAACCTGTCCAATAGAATTCAGACAAAAATTGTGTTCATATTTGTTTTATAAATCCCAAGTCTTATTCATCACAGAAGTTGAATTATATTTGATTTTTTATGTACGGGAAAAAAGTATAATAGGCTATGTGGAGAAATCTTAGGGAGGTAATTCAGTATTATGAATGCGAAATTTGTTTCAGACATTAGAAGAGATGAAATTAATAATATCTCTTCAAAATAAAAAGAATATGATTCAAAGTTAAATTAGTTATTAGTCAATAACTATGATTAAAGCTTCTTTGTGTAGTAATTATTATATTGGTGAATTAAAATATTTTGCATATATTAAACAAAAACTATATGACAGAAGTGTTCCCATCCTACTCTGGAGGTGTCTTTCTTTATAGAGAGGACAGAGACAGTATTTCATATCATTATATATATATCATATAATTCATATTAATTTTGCTTGTATCCTTAGATTTAGTAAATTTGAAAACATTTTGTCTCAGCTGTTCTGGTAAAAATCCTTTTACAAAAGTAATACTATAACAAATATTTTATTATCTTATGTATCATAAAATAATCAATAGTGACTGTATCCATTCATCTTAAATGGTAAGTACAATGTTCTTATATAAAAATAGACATTGAGATTTTTGAATAAATTGTCCTGTATGAACATAAAAACTAATGATCAGAATATCATGATATGACCATTTGTATTTTGAAAATTTTGTCACAGTATTAAATCTAGAAACACGTTAAGACATTTTAAAATGGTAAGAAATATTGAGAAATACATGTTTTGCAATCTTTCTCTGAAATAAAATGAAATGAAGTTGTAATAAAGAAAATATTACAAATTTATTTCCAACTTGCTCAATAATTACTGAAATATGTTGTGGTAACAAAAATTTAGCAAATATATTAATTCAATGAGTGAAAATTTAATCCTAATTCATCTATAATTACTTAGTTTTTCTCTATATCACTCTCAAAGAAATTTATCAATCAAATAAATCCTCTGTAAATCACCACCTGATGATGATTCAAACCTAAGATCATAACGAAAAAATCAGAAAATCCCTTCGAGGAACCATTCTAATACTCCGAACAGACACAAGAATACAAATTCAGTTTTCTTTATATTAAGTTAATGAGCCTTTTAGGAATCTTATAAACCTAAAAATCTATCAATATTTACATTAAGCCTTACAGAAAATAATATACTGTATATATATTTATATATATATATATAAAATGATTTTATACTGTTGTTTCCTTTTCTCTGTTTTTATATTTTTTTGATTTTCCACCACATATACAGTGCCCATTTCCCCCAAAATATTTTCCTGTAGTGAGTAGATTATTATCTGCTTTATTTAATTCTTGCAGTTATAAAAAGTAGAATGCAATTAATGATGTTTTCTTTCATCCTGTAATTTAAATGAAAATTATGAAGAAAATGTATGTAGTGAAGTAATTGTTGCTTGGGTTCTATAAGCATCATTTTAATGTTGCTTTTTTATATATTACCAATTTACAGATTTTCTACTGCATATTTTCAAGACTTTTATTAATAGAAATATCAATTTCTTACATTTCAGCTGTGCCAGTAGATCCTAGGGTTTACACAAGTGAGTATATGTGTGTTTGAGTATGAAATGTATATTACATGTATATGAGTGCGCATATTCAGCGAACATTAAGACACATAAATGTGCGTACATGTGCGTTTGTTATAGTTTAGTTTAGATTGTGTATGTAAATGTGCACATGAAAATGCGTGATCAATACATAAAATTTTCTATAGTTTTATCAATGACCGCATAACAAATACTATGTAAATGTCATGTTTCAATCCATCATAATGATAGAAGCAGTCATCTTATTTCTACCAGCATGTTCTTGTAATTCTAATGCTTTCATTATTAAAGATAAATTATACTTATGCCTGAAAGGTATATTAGGTTGTGTTCCTTTAAATATTGCTGGGTATAAAAAGAAGCTTAGTAACTGTTGATTGATTGATCGGGAAAATAAGTAATAAAAGCATAATCCAGAAGTAAATTTCACTATCCTGATAATTTGGTTTGTAAAAAATTAATATTCTGATTATCATTTATTAGTGTTTAGTCTGGTTTCAAGAAAATAATGTAATAATTCTCTTTATTAGGTAGGAGAACATTTTGAAAAGTATATTTTAGCAAATGAATAAAAAAGAGCATTTTACTATCAGCTGCATTGTTTTACAATTTCTAGTCCTAGCTAAATTGATCAACATCCTGACAATCTACCTCTATTCATTGGGTAAATATGTTAAAATTGTTAGGCCAAATTTTTATCTGAAAAAAAAAAAAGAAAGTTCATCCATTTTACTATCATAGCTCAATGTTTCAAGGAGTATAAAAGATTAAATGTAATTTGAAGATTTTTTTTATTTTGTAGCATAAATTTGATAGTGTCAGGAATCTTTCATTTTATTCCAACATAGTTTGAGAAATGCTAAAATGACTAACTTAGGAATCTTATACTATTATTATCAAATATGAGGGAACCAAAAGTGACAACTCATTTTGACTGATTTTCAAATTTAGTGATGGCTGTTGTTTAGGAGTTTTTTTTTTAAATATTTGTAGACACAGTTCAAAGCATACTTGAAGAATTTTTCATTTAACCGCAATCAATAAACTGCATATAAAATAATCTGCATAATGAGTAAATATATATAAACAGCAAGTCTTCTAAATACTCCAACAACCTTCTCAGTATTGAATAGGATTATTTTTTGGAGCTGATTTGGTATGGGTATTCTGGCATGAGCGTTTAGGCATCGCCTGATTTGGCTTAAGCCACTTGTTTGACTGACATTTTGGCTTAAGAAAAAAAAATGTCAATCAATTAATTAGGAGTCACTGTATTTGATACCTCCTAACACAAAGAATAATTCCATTTTTGGAAAAATGATTTAGTTTGTTTGTTTTCAAATTCATCCAGCAAGTTATCAAGCAAAAATAAAACTCTAGCTAATAACGGCAAAATAAAAATGATGATTTTAATTTTTATAATGAATTACCAAGTCCGATGAATATAATTAAATTTGTAAGAAATTTCAGGTGTTGTAATAAGAATCAAATTAACTTATATAGAGGTAAAATTCTAATGATTATGTCTAAAGTAGAACTGAACTGTTTATTATTCATAATAATTGAAGGTCAAGATATAAGGTTTTATTTGATGTAAAATGGCCCAAAATTTATCTGTCTTGTTTTTAAGCAAAATAAAAGTTTGATTGAATGTAAAATGAAAAAAAATTGATTTAACGTGAAAAAAAAACAATGGTAAATTAATCTTTATTTTTAATTAGATTGTAAGTGATTCTTGAATGTTTAGTTTATGTTTTATAATTACTGTTTTAAGGTTTTTTAAAGTTTCATCTTTCAATGATGATGAATCAGTTAACATTTTTCTCTTTATGCCAAAACATCAGTCACCAAATACCTTAAGCCAAAATACTCACATAGATCATGTAACAGCAAGTATCTTCAGATCCCTCATACCTTCCAAACAAACTGGAAAATGAGTGTAAATTCATATAAAAACTTCCAAGCTTCATTTCCAGTGCAAAACATTTTTTCAACTTAAATTTAGTTTTAAGGTTTTTTTAAGTTTTACCTTTGAATGATGATAAATCAGTTGACATTTTTCTCTTAGTGCCAAAGCATCAGTTTCCAAATGGCCTTATGCCAAAATAGATTTGACACCTTAATGCTTATGCCAAAATGCCCACACCAAATTGGCTTTGACAAGTAGTATCAAACCACCTCAATACTCTCACTAATTCTAGTAATTTCAATGTTTTCAATCCTTTCTTGGATTTCCAATTTTTCTAATCTCTTTACAAGGCCTGTTTGGACTGTTCCAAGTTCACCAATAATCATAAGTACTATTATCACCTTCATATTCTGCAATTTTTAAAATTCTCTGGCAAGGTTTAGATATTTTTCTAACATTTTACTTCCTTTTAATCTTACACTGTGGTCTGCCAAAATAGCAACTTGAATTTAAATTTCAAAGTTCCACAGAATTTTATTTTGTCTCTTCTGTAGGACAGCTACTGTTTATAGATATATCATTGGATTGCTTGATCAGATCCCACTCATCTGCGCAATTCTCAAAGGATCCTCATTCCTACATAGTCATATCTATTTTTTACGTCTCCCAAGCTATTTTGATATATTCAGTCTCTTTTCTATATTTGTATGGTCAATATTTACAATACTTGTGTATCCTGTCTATCTTTGCCTCAATTCAATTAGTTCTAGTACACTCAATCTGGGCTGCTATTTGTAGGTATCTGATTTCTTTCTCCAAATGTACTCTGTACAACCATAATCATTTCATCTGCAATTCCTTTTATTTGTCTCTTACAGTTGTCTTTCTTCCAACTTTTGGCTTTTTTTTAACTTTTTCAGTCCAACATTTGTTCTTTTATCAGTTATCAGCTGCAACTTTTGGCTTTTCTAATCACTCTCTCATTAATCTGTCATGTATTGATCTTTAGTCCTTCAATAGTCAACGTATACTAACTAGTCCTCATCCTTTCTTTCTTCTCACATACAGCCTATCAATATCATCTTTGGAGTGTAAGGCTTTATGCCTGGTCACCACTTTCTTCTATAATTACAATTATTATTTCATATATTTGCATATTCACTCCAGATGACTAGTGGTTGTCACTTGGGATCACATAACAGCAAGTCTTGTCAGATCTCTAACACATTCCTCAGCCTACCCCAGCATTGGTATAGTCTGGAGAACCTTTCTTCAAATCTTTGATTTCTCAAATTTCATTTCCAGTCTTTTAGAATAGTTTCAAATGAGCCACTTACTACAGGCATGACCTTAACCCCCATTTCAACAGCTTTTTCTCTTTCCTGGCAAGAGCCTGGTATTTTTCTATTTTCCAGTCTATTTTATTTCCATCCTGTGGTCTAATAGAATAGTCTTGTCTACCATCTGGCAGATTTACTTTTCATTATTTGTAACAACCAGGTATGGCTTTCTTCCTTGGTTGGTCAGCTTGGATATAATGTTCCAGAGAATTTAACTTTTTTGATTTTTAGGACTGTCACTGGTTTGTGCTCATACAATATGTTTACATGGTCGAACCAAAGTTGTTTGCACCACTACTACTACTAGTACTACTACTACTACTATTATTATTATTATCATTATTATTATTATTATCATTATCATTATCATAATTATTATTATTATTATCATTATTATTATCATCATAATTATTATTATTATTATAATTATTATTACCATAATTATTATCATTATTATTATTATTATTATTATTATTATTATTATTATTATTATTATTATTATTATTATTATTATCATTATTATTATTATTATTATTATTATTATTATTATTATTATTATTATCATTATTATTATTATTTTTATTATTATTATTATTATAATATTTCATGCATTTTCATGTTTACATCAGGTGTCTGGTGGTTATTGCTGGGGATTGAGTAACAGCAAGTCTCCTCAAATATCCACCTTAGTATATTATTATCATTATTATTATAATCATCATCATCAATATTATCATTATTATTATTATTATTATTATTATTATTATTATTATTATTATTATTATTATTACTATTATGATATATTTAGGGTTTCTTTTTTATTCTCTTAAAAGTATGATGAGCCTTTTGTAAACATCATAAATATTAATATTTGTTACATTTCTAATAACAGAAAATTTAACTTTTTGAGACTTTCTTTCATCAATATTCTCATCAATGAATAATCAAAAATTTTCTTATGATTTTATTAAGTTACCAATGTCAGATTTTACTTAATGCAAATTTCCGTTTTGATTCTCCCATCGAGTAATAATTTCAACTATGCAAGCCACATGTTTTTACTATTTCTTCCTATTTTTCTCTTTATCATTTCCAGTATCTACTTTATTCCAAGTTAAACAACAAGTCTACAAACAATTTTTCATTCATCTAAAAATTTTGAATTCACGATATACAGTCTTCTTTCATTGCTTCAATTTATTCAAGTATACATTCTCTTCATCAATGAATAGATCCACATTACAAAATAATGTTTTAAGTTTATATCATTCAGTTTACACAATTTTACAAAAAAATACATAAGTAGAATATTGTGAACAATATAATTATCTTATTTATATTTTTGATATCTGTAAATTGCTACAAACATCTTCACAAGCATTTCTGTTTTTTTAATTTTTCTTAGACAACATAACAGTAAAAATCTTAAAACATGCTTTATATCATTTTTAAAGCTATTGCTTTTTTTGTTAATTTTCATAGCACATTTGTATCCTTTAGTTGATAATCTAGCATATATTCCAATATCTTTACAACCAATCCAAATAACATCAGCTTATTTATAATAACTTAATGCATTTTTGTAAAAAATCTTACTTACATCATGTTGACTATCAAAGGAACACAAGAAACGTTTATTTTTGCCTACATTTACATCTATATTGCTCAACATCTTATTTCAATATAGCAGATTCAACAGCAAATCATCAACAAGAGAGATATCTACAGAGACAATGCAGCACAGAAAGTATTCCACACTCTCAACAGCAACAACTTGATTTACAGACAACAAAATGATTCCTTCACAAACCAGTGCTATCTTCCACCTCATGGCTGGTCATCAATAACATGAGCACCAATTAAACGATTGCACTCACCTTTCTTTGCTAGGAGCATATAACACATACCAGTAAAGTAGAATGCAGCCTGATTTCATCATACCACTCTCCTTCAAAACTTTTCACTTCTGTTTTCATTAAGTAACAATGCACCAATAACTTGACTTTTTATTGCAATCAAATCACACATTATTTTTACACTTTTGATATAGAATGCAGCCTCTACATTAACACTACTTTCATCTCAACCTTCACTCATATCTTTATTTTCTATGAGCACACTGAAAATGCACCTTGCATCACAAAACGAATGCTATGCACAATATAATAACAACGACAATAATAATCATAATATTAATGGTAATAATAATAAGCTAATATGCATGCTAATTAGTATAAAGTATAAAGTCCCATTTCTTCCACTTTTTCAGCTTCTGATGAACTGGATCTTGTGTTTGCCATTCACCTATCAGAGAAAGTTAATGATGTAGAAATACAAGAACTTATGGTCTACATCAAAGGCCTCCTTGAGAGGGCAAATATTGTCCCTGGTAAGGTCAGGGTTGGGGCAGTTGCCTACACTGATGTAGGATCTATTTTGTTTAATCTGAGGGAATTTAGAAGTGTGTCACAAATAACTGAATTATTAGCCATTCAACTTAGCAAGCACAAGTCTGATTCGGCTAATGTAGCCAGCCTGTTGGAAACAGTTCGCACCCAAGTTTTTACAGACCCATCATCTGACCGAGCAAATGTACCAAATGCTTTACTAATCATAACAGATAAGAATTCTAACATGCAACTTGATCAAATATCATCTCAGGCAGAACTGACCCGCAATGAAGGGAACCGAATCTTCACAGTTGGCATCCAACTTGATGACAAGGCAGAATTGGAAACAATTTCAAGCAAACCAACGGACCAAAATGTATTTGCAGTGATCTCCTATAATGAGCTGCCATTGACTAAAAGAGAAATTCTCAGCCAGCTATATGCTCGTGAGTACAATCTACCCAAGAAAAGAAGATATATAATGATAATTATATGGATTATTTCTTAATTTTAATCTTATTTTTAAATTTTAGATTAATTGATTAAAAAGATGGTTCCTAATCTACCCCAAATTTAATAAGCAGTTACAAATTCCAAAACTTTTAATTGTTTCATTCAGAAATACATTATAAAATATGTTTATATTAGAACTATCATTTTAGATCTGTGTTGAGAAAGATTCATACTTGAATATTAAAATGATGATGGTATTTACAAAAATTAAAAACATATCTAAGAACAGATAATATCACTTTTTTAATTCTAATTAGTAAATTTTCACAGTAGTAAGCTGAGATTCTTTTGAAAGATGATCTTATTTTTATGAAGAAATTAAATAGATTTTAAATTAGATCCCAAAATAGGCTCACTTTTGTCAGTTAAATGATAGGATTTTAAATTATCAATTTATGCCTGAATATCCAGTAAAAAAGCATATTTTGTAACTCATTCTCAAATGTTTACTTTTACGTCACTTTCTAGTTTGAACCCAAATATAAGTATGAGGCACTTAAATTTACTTTACAATATCCATTATACAGAGGATTATTTAAAAGTAATCACAATCTCAAACCATGTTTCTGTTTAAGAATATAACATTACCAACACACACAGAGCACTATATATACACACGAAGCATCTATATATATAGTAACTCAATAATTTCCATACTTAGAATTAACTTAGCTGAAGCTATGTTAACTCTGCATTTATTTCATTGATCCTTTTACTTTTTTTATTAGTTTTTCAGATCAAATAGTTACAATAACATCTGCAACTTCATGTTTATTATTGTTTGAACTTGCTAATCACAAGTTATGTAAATCATTTTAATTCTTTATTATTACAAAAATATTTGTTTAAACATTTTGAATAGAAATAAATGTTAAATCCAAAAAAGGTTAATTCTAGAGATTGTTGTGACATATTGGGAAAAATATCATAGAAAGTAAACTGAAGAATGTTTCATAAAAAATCAATTGATAAATCAATGTACAGTAACCAATTAAGGAATAGTCATATTAATAATTCTGTCATGTAATGAAAAAATAAGATGATGGAATGTACACAGTAGTTAAAATACTCGGGTTCATCTTATTCTTATAAAATTCAATACTGATTATTTCAAAAGATTTACTTCAAAAGATGATTACATATATAAATGAACAATAATTTATTTTCAGTTTTATCATTTGCTTTAGCTTCAGCAGTAGTCATCTATTGTTATCCAATGCATAGACCTTTAACCTTACATTTTCAAAGAAAACTTATATCTATAGCAAATTGTTTTTACTTATACCATACTAAAACTATCAACAATCATTTTTTAAAAGAAATTTTTCATATCAAAAAAAGTAAAGTACAATCAATTATTCTCAAATGATTGGCACTAACTTCCCTTGGTGTCTTACTCACAGTTCGTGCTGATGCACTTGTCACAACTACAGTTGCACCCACAGGTAAGTAATTACTAATATATATGTATAAGTATATATATAACATAAGCCTTTTTATTTTCTGCTTCAAGTTCTAAATCATTATAAATATAAACAAATTTCATTAGCTTCTATTTAAAAAATTCTCCCGTGCTTACATGGCAAAGTTAGAAACTCAGTGATTTGAAGTAAACTATCATCTGGAATTATACCATTTAGAATTTACTTAAATTAATTTTTTCAGACCTTATGCATCCTTCAAGCATATCTCTCAGTGATAGTCTTAAAATAATATTTCATAAGTGCATTGTTTAAAGATAGAGGAGAGACATACTTCAAGGCATGGAGATAAAGAAAGAAATATTAACATTATAAGAAATTGAGTAAATTAAATGAACTTATAGACCGAAAAATCCTTCAATTCTGTCTGATTTTACTTGAATAACTCCCATAATTATTCTCAACTTAACTAATGCTTAGATCATGAATCATTTGCATCAAGCTGATATCTAGTGCAAATGCCTCAGTCCTCACTGATTATTTAGAATGTATTTCATTTTGGCTTTTACTCGTGCTCTCTAGCAGATTTCCTTCTCAATAAAATAAAACATTCCTGGTAGCATGCAGTTAATACCAACAGGACCTGTTTAATATATTTTCTCAGTTTGGGTGAAATCTTATCAATAGAAATGGTAAGCATTATAGCAATAATGAATGTGTATTCTGACATTGTTTTCTTGACTATAATAAAAATGAGAGTAATCTTATATCAATAATGAATTCCAAGGTAGAACTCACATTCACAAGAAAATATTTTCCACAAGAGTGAGAAAAAGGTTAGTGAAAAAAAATTTTTGGCTGGCCAAATGGAAAATTGTCAGAAAGCTGCAAAAAGAAAAAGAAAAAGAAAAAGAAAAAAAGAAAAGAAATCAGGGAGAAGACAAAGAAAATGAAGGAAGAAGATGAAAAGGAAAAGGGAAATGAAAGGGTCAAGGAGGCTTTCAGCACGGAAACAGCAACTTTTCAAATTAAGTTATATTTGAATTGTTTACTAATTTTTTTCTCAGATGTCCCTTTGATTTGTCTGTTTCTAATTAAGAGCTTTCCAAAAGGTTGCTAAAGGAAACTTTAACGAATGTTTTAAAATGCTTCAAAGAATGGAAGTATCCCTTCAAATCTTAATTTTTGCTACTAATTCTATTGATATTTTAAAACTTTGCTTCCACCAGACATTATTGAAATTTTTGCAAAACAATTTTTTTTATTTGTGCACACTAGCAATAAGTTTTCTTTTATTGACTCGTAGGCATGTTGGTTTTCAAAATTCATTTCTAGCTTTTTTATGTTCTGTCAAAATTTCTAGTGTTATAACGATTCTCTGTCTCTGGTATTTCCATATTGTTTTGTCATGAATTTTAGGTAAGTGGTTGTTTTCTACTTCATCATTTTCGTATTGAGAAGCTGGTTAGTACAGTTTTGTGTAGACTCGTTAACATTCAATTATGTCTTTTTGATTTAAAGAATGATTGATTTTAGAATTATTCATTTCCTGTTGTTGATTCACTTCCTTTCAGACATTTTAAATTTTGAATCTCTTCTCTCCTGTTCTTTGTACAATAATATATCTATGTTCTCAATTAGAGCTACTTATGTTTTAGTTATACTTCTAATAATTCAATTCTCAAGAACTTTTATAATGAATTAATACATAAAAAGTATTCTAATCACAAGAAAACCTAATTCCTAACTTGAGGTGTTGGTTGTTATACCTATGTAGTTATTTTTGTAACTAATAACAAATTAGTTCAGTTCTTCTTAACCTTCCATCTTCTTTTGTGGCAATCAAAATTTTTTGGATACTATTGTCTGTATCCAAATTACACTTGGAGCTCATTTGTTTCCTTCATTTTACTTGAGATTATTTTCATTTGTTCTGATACAAATAAGCTTTAAATAACTTTTATTTATTTATCATGGCCTGCTTATTTGAAAAATGTTTTTTTTATTTTTGCATAAGACTCTAGGTTTTTTTGAAACAAATTTTATTTATTAATTCATCATTTTTCATGCAAAATGTTCAGTCATTAGTTGACTTTCTGAAAGTTGTTTTATTCATTATCTCAAAAAATCATGACAAGTCTATGTCTATGTGAATTAAACAAGGATGTCTTTGAATATTACAAATCCTTTCCTTCATAAAGTTTGTCATTTTTGTTTGACAGTATTTCTATGATGCATTGATTTCATAACTTTTTCTCACAAAGTTTTTAAAAATCTTTTCTTTTATACTAAGTAAATTTTGTAATCCTATCTTTTTCTATTTCTATATATCTATCTAACAAACATAATTATCTTTCTAATTTTTAAGATTGTTTTGCAAAAGGCAAAGAGACCTACATACGAAGATTCTATTTTATATACACAGACACACACACACATATATGTATATATGTGTATATATATATATATATATATATATATATATATATATATATATATAGATAGATAGATAGATAGATAGATAGATAGATAAATAGATAGATAGACATATGATTATAAATGGCACTATATTATGTAGAAACTCTTATTTGAAATGATCTCCCGTCATTATACAATTAATATATCACTCAGCCTCGACAACGTAAATAAAATAAACAATTAAAGAAAACGAGACTTTCTTTAATAGTTCATTCTATTTACCTTACTTGGACTAGTGATATATTAACTGCGTAATGATGTGAGATCATTTCAAATAAGATTTTTTATACGGTGCAGTTTATGATCCTTCAGTTGGATTATTTTTATCCATTTCTCAATACATATATATATATATATATATATATATATATATATATACATATATACTTGAGTTCACTGATGAAGCAATAAAACTGGTGAAAACAAAGTTCATTTGGCTTATGCACTTTAGTAATGATTAACACTCATTTTTATGTATTATATAGGTTTTGAAAAGATATCCAATACTACTTAGTTTATTATAGTTAACCAATCATTATGACCTATCATCTCACAGTTCCTCTGCAAGTATCAATATTACTTGAATATGTTGATATTCTTAAAACAGATTTTTTTTACAATACTTTTCGAATAGTAATTCCACATTAGATATCATCAAATGATTACAGGTACTAATTTTTACTTAAAAAACACTATGTTGTCAATTTGAAATGAACATAGATATTATTTTTTAGAATATGTAATCAAATATTTTGTTTTGAAGATAAAAAATAAATGTGAAGAAAGAATTTTGAATGACCATGCTTGTAATACTTTATCTTTAGAGTTTATTTTATCAAAAGTAGATTTTCAACTATTCCAAAAACTTCAATCAACTGAAAATCTAAAAAGCCAGTATCATCTGATACATGTAAATCACGATTTAAAATGAATGAAAATTAAAGTCAAATACCAGATCTTGCATGATGAGCATGTTATCTTTCTGCATGTATTCTTTTGTAAGAAATAATATAACATGTGCCATGACATTGTTGCATCAGCCAGTGAAGACCAAATAAAACAAACCTACAACAAATGAGAGATCAATTAATTCTCTACTCTATATAAAAATACACACACTCCATATACAAAAGGTATTCATCACATACAGATAACCACACACAACAAGTAAATCTTGAGAAACAACTAGTAAAATACAAAAGTAATTAGATTAATTCAAATGTAAAAAGATACTATCTTGATAGTATGAAAATTACTGGAAAAAAATTTCTGCAATTAAAAACGAACCAGGAGAGGTGGCGCCATGAACAATGTGTTAAGAAACAAAACAAAAAAATCAATCAAAAAAAAGATGATAAAATAATCTATGGAAATTAATTTCCATAAGATGAAGAGCATATAGAATTATGTCTGTAAGATCTTTTGTGGAGCAAATATGCATGCACTGATACCATATCTCTTAAAAGTATTTTAAATTTTTCAATGGAATTTTTATGAGATCATAAATGGAGAAATATTTGAAAAAAAAAAAAAGCAAATATTTAATACTTTAACTGCAAGCTGTTCCGTTCACAGCGAATTAACTGGAAAAATAGCAGTATAAATGATAAAATAATATTCAATATTTTCTGGGCTAACTGATGATTATGTTTGCTGGGAATTAAATATTAAGTAAGAAATAAGAAATATGTATATATGTGTGTAAACACATACACACACACATACATACATACATACACACACGCACACATACATATATATGTATATATATATATATATATATATATATATATATATATATATATATATATATATATATATACATATATATGGGGATCAGTAAAACTACTTTTCTTTAAATGCTTTTTTTCTAAAAGCTGTACCCATATATGTATATATATGAGGTTGATTCATTTCATTATTTAGATTACTCATATAAAAATGTAGGTAGAGAATAAATAAACTATAAAAAGACTGAGACAACTTTATAGTGTGTTTCATGTCTCTCCAGGCTTTTGAAAAGCATAGGGATATGCAAAATCCAGCATAAAGTTATCTCTTCTTTTCATAATATATATATATATATATATATATATATATATATATATATATATATGCTGAGGCATATACACATGCATTCACATTTATTATATTAGATTTCTATGGTTTGCAAGTTTGCTGGTATTAGATATCAACCTTATATATGATCAAATCAATTTCATATCATGAAAGCTTATGATATAAAATTGTAATCTGAATCCTTAGGAAGTATGATTGAGAAAATTTCATGTCATCTACACATTTGTTATGTTGGTCATTTGTCCTTCTATTGTGCTATCATTTGTGCTGTTGTTTTGACAATGTTGATCATAAAGCAGGTAAGTGATGATGGATAAGTATCTCTATTTTTTTAAATTGAAATTTAGATGTATTAATTTTCCTATTATTTTCCTTTATATACTTGTACAATTCTCTGGAAGAGTTTCTGAGATGTTGATATTAGTCACAAGCAAATAAAGTAAAAGAAAGTAAATGGAAATATTTATCAATTTGAAAGATGGTACAGACATCTTTTGCTTTTAATAGCCAAGATCATTTATAAGTTTACACTCATTCTCAAAAATATTTTTCACCTTTTATTTTTTTTACTTTAAGAAGCGCATTGATTCATGCATGTCTTATGTTTGCACTTCCAAAGTTTTATAATGAGAAATTTTCTTATAAATATAATATCCTCTCTCTGATATTAATCACTTATGAATTCTCCATCTTAATCATTAACAACTGCTTGCTTTTATATGTTTTGGTGAAAATGTTGTTCAACTGATGAATATTTTCCATTCATAAAAACACAAAGAAAAATCTGATACTGGCAAGCCAGATATATTTTCAAAATATCAATTGCAGGTTTTAAGTTCTTAATCAAGCGGAAACTGATTTTATTGCATCATATTGAGATAAGGAAACCTCACAGATGAAATCAAAATTGTTTGCATATTTTCTTTAGTGTATTCTAATTTAGAATGAAATCAGTGAAATTTTAAATATAAAAGGTTCCTTTGGATTCTAAAAGATTCTTTTGATGCAAAAATTTGTGAGTTGTTATCAAAGAAAACAAAACTATATCCCAAATCAAATGGCAAAATGATATTGGATTGGTGCAGGGCCAAAACAAAAAAAAATGTATTTTCATGTTTTAGCTTTTTGTTCCAGGATGTGATAATGAAGCTGATCTAGTATTTATTTTGGATACCTCTGCCAGAGTAACAGAAGCAGATTTTCAAAGCATGCTGCAATTTAGTAAGCAGCTTTTGAATCATATTGACATTGACTCCGGAAGTGTAAGAATTGGATTTTTAACAAGCAGCACAAAAGTGAAAATTCACTTCCACTTAAGGAGATATCAAAAGAAAGATGATATCTTACAAGCAATTGATCAGATTCCATATATAAATGGATCCACAAACACTGCGGAAGCCCTTAAGCAACCAAGGATGATGTTTGTATCACGTAAAGGGGAACGTCCAGGTGTGACAAATATTGCTCTATTATTAACGGATGCAAGATCTAGCCTCAATTCAAAAAAAACGTTTTTACAAGCCAAAAGAGCACGTGACAAGTTTTTCAAGATTATTGCAGTGGGCATTGGTTTCCCTGGAGTAGAAGAACTCAACCAAATTGCAAGTGATGGCCTCAGCTTTTCTACGCAAGATTTTGGAACTCTGGCAACTCTGCTAACACCTGTAGCCCAGGCCATTTGCACTGGTGAGTTACATTTTCTTTCATTCATATGTTGTTTTTTTTACCATGCAAAAAGCTTAAGTCTTACAAGGAAAATATTGAATTCTGAAAATATGTGCTTTAGAAATTGGATTATACCGCCAAATTGAGATATTTTGTACCTCCAAGTTCATGAGTTTGCTTAAGATGTTCATACCTTTTTTAAGAATTATTTCATCTCATTGCAATAGCGATAATTCTTAAAATATTAAAGAAAAAATGTGTTTAATTGATATAAATCTAAAAATGACTCTCTTTTAGAACCTGAATAGTACAGCAAAATGAAATTTGAAATAGAAGTCATAGATAGATTCAAGGATATGAAATCTACATTTTCAGTTGCTTTTCTCAACTGCATAATATAATTCTATTTTGCTAAAGAGATGAAAATCATAAAAATGTTGCCATGAATCAGGGGAAACTTTTCCAAAAAGATTACTTTTTAGAATACTAATAACTGAAAAGAACAAATATCCCCATCTGTTTAAAACTTTCTGATAATTTTTTAAGCTAACATTTTCATAATTAACAAATTTATATGTACGTAAATAAAATGTTCATAACTTTAAAAGAAATATTCACAAAAATGCCACTGAAATGTTTTTGC
>OY735216.1:12132940-12365440 GCA_963457665.1 Thysanoteuthis rhombus | reverse complement strand
TATATATATATATATATATATATGTGTTTGTGTATGGGGGGATGTACATGTATATGACCAAAAAAGAAATATATTTTTTATAATTCTATTACTTCTATTTTTCAGCAGCTGCACCTGAAGGTGAGTGTCATTCTATTTCAATTAGATTCAGCAAGATCAGTTTTGTATGCAGGCTATTTCCATATTGTTACTCAAAGTCAAAATCTAACATAAACATACTAAATTGGATAAATAATGTATAACAATAACAATAAGGAAAAAATTCAACATGTTTATTGAGATGTGAAATGATTTATATCAGTTTAAGACTAAATTAAGTATGATTAATTATTTTTAGAATAGCCATGTAAAAAGGAAAAGTTGATTAAAAAATTGTCAGTTAACCACATACTTCTTTTATGTATATACACTGAATAATGCATTATCTTCAGTATCAGCTATCCTTTTATTAATTTATGCAACATATATAAATGATTATAGTCATTTTAAAACATATTTTTGTTACTTCAATTCAACTTTCCTGATCATTGAATACTTTTTATTTCAATTCTTTTTTAGTTCCAAGGACAACACAAAGTGGTAAGTAAATCAATTATAACTGGTTTATCTGACAGAAAATCGATTATTGGAAATAATCTTATTGTAATAAATAATTTAAAAAAGAATAAATTAGACTTTATTTTGCTATATATGAAATATAGAATGAAATTTTTGTTCAATTCCTCAATAACAAATTCAGAAGTAAAATATGTAAACTTCCTCTCTGGTACATACACACAAATGCATACAAAATCATGCTTGAATCTAATATTAGATGCATTTGATTGCAAGTAAGTATTGTGAAACAGATAAATTTCAATTGTGTAGTTATAGACTTCTAAATCCAAGCAAACCATACACATCATTATTAAAAAGATAAAACTGATCTTAAAAAAAATTATTGAATTCAACAACCAGCATATGAACTGTTTTAAGACAATTCTTATCCCTATTTTTCTCTTCAGGTGACAGTTTTTAGCTATGGAATAATTTTTCAAACATACCTCAGTGAATAATGCGCGTTTTTTTTGCTTTATTTAGTGCTTTTATGGCTTGTTATTTCATTTTTTTCAGTATTTATTGCTGTTGTATATCATTTTACAAAATTCCAGAAATGCAATCTATAAACCAGAATCTACCTACAGAGATTTGAGTAAAGATAATATCCAGCAAATTACAATCAGTCTTTGATGACACTTGGATAGTATTGTAAGCCTAATAGAAAGTCAACTGCTGTCATAAATTGACATTAATTTGCGCTGCGTAACATAAAAAAGAAACAAAAACAAAAAAAATTATGCATCTTTCTGTACTCTCAACTCACACAATTTTGCGCAGCTTACTCTCTAGGCCTCTGCTATGTTTGCCTTATTTACTCTGGCTAATTTCTTGATTTCTCGTCTCTCAATTGAGATTGATTTTTTTCTCAGTGAAAGTAAATTCTTTCATTCTTACTCATAACACTTTTTATATACTAAACCTAACCATCAAACTCAAAATCTCATTATGCTGTACAAAGTATAAACTAACCTAGAATGCAAATAACTCTTGTGAGTTAAAGTTATCATTGGTCACTAAAATTATTCTTGATTTTCCTTCACTTACACATTGTCTCAAGTTCCTTGAAAAAATTGGCTGTATATTCACCCACTTATGAATGAAGCAATTTTTATAAAAATAGAATAAGCAAATGGGTTTTTAGTAAAGATTAGAAATGAAATTAATTCAAATAAAACTTTGCTTAGAAGCAAACATAAAGAAAATGAATAATCATGCATTTTATGTAAACATTTTTCCAAAGGATACTTTTTGTATATAATTCCCTGCATGACAGAAAATTTCATAAATGAATACTCAACTGAAAAAAGAATGATAATTTTGATGGAACAGACACTTTCATACGTTTCATTTGTCCTTAGAAGCAATGAATTTGATACTATTTGCAAGTATGTGTGTTATCTTACAAGTGTCACATGATTTGTCACAAATAATCAAGGTAATTAAAAGCCAGAGTGCAGGTTGGCGAAGTGGTTAACGGCACAGAGAATGGACTCAACAAGCCAAGTTCAAGTTTCCACTGAGACAGTTTGTGTTCAGATTATATTGATGCCCTTGGCAAAGCACAAATCCATCTCTTCCATTACCTATGGGTAAAATAGTGCAGGATGAAATGAGTGATGCCACTTCAGGTGCTTATTGCCTATTTCATTTATCACATGACTGGAGCTAAGAAAGAGAAACTCTTGGTATGTGGAGCCCAAGCAGGGATGGCAGAAGCCAAGTCAGAATAGGGGTACCAATTAACTAATCAAAATATAAGATATATGAATTGAAAATTTTCTATTGATACTGAATTGTTTCTCAAATTCATACACCATTTTCAATGCTCAAACAAATTTATATCAAAAGTAAACTAACTTTTTAAAATGATTCAAAAAACTAGGGATTATTATTAAAAGAGAGATCATTTAACATGATGCACATCAAAAGCTGTTATAGTAATATTTTGTGAGCACTACATATCATAGAAATAGAGATTCATTTATCAAAAAGTTTTAATTTCAATTTTCCATAATTCTGAAAAAGTGCTTTGAATTTTTTCTCTAATATGCTTTGCTTTTACTAACATCAAACCAACAAGAACAGCAATTATTAGTCTTATTAATTTGATTCTTCATTATTTCATAACTATAATCTTAAAACTTAACAGATTATATTATAAACATCATTTTGATTTTAAAATGATGTTAGATCCTTCATCAAAAATATTTTTCTGGCTGTTCTTGATGGTTAATGCTCTGCTGTGGTCTTACTTTATTTTTCTATTTGCTAAAGCTCTATCAATATTTTATGCGCTGTTCTCCAGGCTTGAGATGTAACTCCAAAGCTGACATAGTGTTCCTGTTGGACTTTTCAACAAGTGTTCGGATTATAAACTTTCCCAAAATCATTCGGTTTGTTGAAGACTTTCTTTCAGATGCTAACATTAACTCTGGTAACAGAGTTGGCATTCTGACTTTTAGTGATGATGTTCACATACAGTTCCATCTGAATAAATATAATTCTTCACAAGGTGTGATTGAAGGACTGCGTAAGATAAAATACTTGTATGGTGGTACAAATACGGCTAGTGCTCTTAATGCTATGCGAACACAGATGTTTAGTGAAGAAAATGGTGACCGTCCAGATATACCAAACATAGCTTTTCTAATAACTGATGGTGTGTCGACAATTAACAAAGTCCGCACTATTCCTGAAGCTGAAGCAGCACATTCTAAAAACATTCATATATATGCCATTGGTATTAAGTTGAAAAGTACAGTTGAGTTGGAAAACATTGCATCGCAACCTGCACAGGAGAATGTATTTACAACTGATGACTTTGATGGCCTACAGGACATAAGAGAAAACATTTTCTACAGGTTCTGTCAAGGTGAGTGATGTTGGTATATATGCTATCAACAAAACCAAAAGAGTGATAAGAATTCTGGTCTTTTATCCTGTTTCATATTGATAAATAGAATGTAATAGGAAAATTCAAAACTGTTCACTAAAAAAAGGAAATTAAAGTAATATCACACATATATTTGAATAAAGTATAATTTGGTAGAATATAACACAAAAATTATTCTCAGTAAGAAAAATGCAATAGTAAAAAGATGTATCCATTTGATTAGAAGAGGAATTCAGTCAATCAATTGCATTTTAAAACTATAAAACTAGCACAGTATTTGCTTCAATTTAACTTAATATTTTCCCATACAAAAGTTTTTTCTCACAAAAAAGTTTTTTCTAATGCAAAAAGAGAGCAGATAATAAAATGATATTATAAATCAACTTGAAACTGTTTTCAGAGTATTTAACACTTAAAAATCATCTACAAAAACTAATTTCTATCAGAAAATAATTGAAATAAAGAACAAAGAATGTTTTCATCAATCAATATCAGTTAATAACAAATCTTTTAAAATAAAGTAACCCAGACTATTCTAAAAAATAAAACTTATTTCCTACCAGTAGTTTTTGTTAAATTCTCAAGAATATGCTTCAATGTTTTCTCAATCTATTCAGTATTCATATTGATTTAAACAGAAAAACAGAAAAAAACAACAATGAAATATGAATAGATTCGACAAAGTACATTTGAATGCAGTCGTTAGATTTAATTGATAATTTTTATTCACAAAATAATCATGAGTAATCATCAAGTGTACAGTAGATGTTGAGATTATGAAAGCAATTTACCACTGAATCTGGAATATATCTAGAAAAGGTTGGATAGAGGGATATTCAGACCATAATTGTATGCTCTTTTTCTTTTCATGTTGATAGCACTTATACCCAGGAGTCTGGTTACACAAATAGACTGCATCCTCCCCTGTTAGCAGTGTGATGCAAGACTGTTCACACTGCTATTGAATACACACTGTATTGAACACGTGATATGTTCACCAGTAGACTTCACATGCACCACCATCGCCACTATTTCCATCACCACTGCTACCTCTACCAAATTCACTGTATACACTTGTTATGTTACCCAAAACAAAAACCTGCACTTGGGTTTAACTGTCAAAAGTCATATGATTATTACCTTCATCAGTTCTAGTCCTTGTTACTAATTGTGTCTCACAAAAGTACTAAAATCTGCAGCTATTCCAAAACTAATACTATTCATAAACATTGTACTGGACAAGTAACCAAGCAACAATCCAATAATTTTGTCTAATATTTTTCTCAAATTGACAAACAAACAGAAATATTATGATTATTATATTGATGTTTTCTGAGTAGATGTGATCTTGAATGAGGGCATGCTACAGTGCTGAGAGAATCCTAGAGAGAACGTAGATTGATTTAATTGAATATGAATTAACCACTATCTCATATATATTTTACCAATCAAAATGTATCTATACTTATACAATAATTGTGCTTTAATGCTTTAACGAACTAATTATTCTATTTATTTTTATCATTATCTTCGGAGCAGAATAATCACCACAAAAAATACCTGGTATTTGTCAAAAGCAACTATTGAATTGAAAATATGTTCTCAATAATACATCTTGACTTGGCCATGTTTCACAACCTAATGATAGTAACATTGAAAATACCTTTGATAACAGAATAATTTAATACTACTCATCTTTGTTATGATCTTATATTTATAGAGATATCAACAGTATAACTTTCATTGACTGTGTTAATGCTTATTACTGACCCACTGAATCATTTTCAGCTGTTCAGTAACCATTTCTTAAACTAATTCCTACTGAATCAATAAATCTGAAATGATAGCAATTATAAGAGATAACTGACACTACATTTCTGATTTGATATATTGTAAAACTAGATAAAATACAAAACTTCTCTTTCAGCCAATAAGGTTAATGTTAAACAGCCTGATCTTTAGGTATGAAAAAAATTATTAGGAGAATATTCTCAGACATAGTAATAGGAAGATTTTGATAAATCCAAAAGTTTCATTTTGAACTTTGAATGTTTAACGTTACTGAAAAGTGAACTGATTTTATCTTATTTATCTTAGACTTTATTTGCAAATGACATAGGGTATGGGGAACCCAGAAGCGTACCTAATGATTTTTAATGGAGGGGCGCAGGCCTCTAATTTGCTGACAAAGTGGGCGTGCAGGTCAAACAAGGGAAGAAATTTGCTGACAGAAAGAGCATCGTGGGAATGCAGTATCCCCACAACTCCCCTTTGGTACGCCCTGGGGGGGAACCTAATTCCCATCATTCTCAAGTATGAGCAGAAATATTTGAGGTCAGTAAGCCAAGAGGCTCTTAGTAGCTTATACTGTTATAAAAAACAGCTAAGTGTATTTCAGGATATCAAAAATTTTAGAACTGCAATGCATGAAATTAATCAGCAAACTTTTCATTACAAAATGGCTGCCATGATATATTTTACTCTGCAGAAAATGGTTTCCAATCATTATTTAAAAATTTTTTTAAGAATGATGATTATATCAAAAATTGGACAATTAATGCATTTATCATAATTTGCAGACACCCACTAAAAATAACAGACGCTTTTATTTTGAGATAAAACAAGTAAAAACTGATAGGAAACTGAAAAGATCTTTTTTGGAATTTATAAATGAAAACAAACAAACACTGAATGGTTGAAATTAGAGAATCGAAAATACTTTCACTATTGATTTATAAAAAAGAAGAATAAGAATTGGATCATTACCAGGGCACAGGTGACAGAATATGGAGAAGAAAGGGACTGAAAATATATAATATCACCACCAAAGTTCATTACTTCAATATGATTGAAAAAAAATTATGAAACAATGACAAAAATTTTTGAAAAGATTTATGTTATTTGCAAGAAATCATTTTCTCGGATATGAAAAGATATTATGCCATTAAATTATCAATTTTCTTGATAAGAAAGCTTCCCTTACAGCTTTAGATCCTTGTGTAGTATTCCATGCTTGCAACCCTACACTCCTACCCCTCACATATCATGATTAGATGTTATTTGCAATAACCCATTAGGCTATCAATCCATCCATAAATGAAAGTATGACTGGTTACTGATAGCTGATAACGAATGCTCTGCCTGCATTCCCACACTCCTACCCTTTGCAGTATAACTGGATATTTGATAACTGCAATGAGCCTAAACATTGTAAAATACCAAATGCCATTTGGTTTTTCTCTGCCTGCAATCCCTTATTGCTATTCCTTGCTGTATAAATAGCTATTTTTGACATATAGATCTGTAAATAATTCTTGTTGATATCAATGTCTATAGTTACTGTTACGGAAATTCATTTCCTACATGAATATTGCAAGAAAATCATTTTTGTCTTCAATAACTGCACTATGCTGAAATTTTAGTCTACAAGAGGCTTTTTAGGTACAAATTTATAGAAATGATTTATACTTCTACACAATTTAGATCATTCTTTAGATATAACTTCAGCATTAGAGTAAAATGTTTTGGAAAGGACTTTAATACTACATAAATCATGAAAATCAATCAAGAAGTAACCAAGGATTTTGAATCCATAAAAATGTTTTCATGAAATATTTGAATCAATATAGTTCATCAAATAGAAACATTTCATTAAAGAATTGAGGGTAGGTTTGAATTTGAATATCATAATTTACATTAGAAAATTTATTTGCAATGAGTGTTTAGTTATTTGAGACCTCACTGTCTGTTATTTCCTTTTCAGGTCGAGTTGATGTGCCCACAAATAGTAAGTCATGCAATAAATATGATTTTGGTGCTGTATTGTAAGTAAATCATTTCAGTAAATATATCTTCATCAAGTATTTACAGATAAATTACTTAATTATTAAGACTGATAGGTATCAATTTCAAGTAAAAGAAGACTGTAGAGTATAAATTAAGTAATTATTAAATACTAGTATGTTTTATGGAGCTTATTTTCTAAGTCTGAATAATATATCTGTTCAGTCATGTAAATCACTTGAAAAAATATTGTATTTATTAGAGTGATATCATGACAAATTTCTCATTGATATATTCATAAATAACTAATCATGCTGCTTCCTAATCATAGTTATTATATGATCATAGTTCAAGAGGAATTTCCCAAAGTTATAATATATTTACTTTTTAGAGATTTTTTCTTTATAATCTTTGAATTTTAAAATAATAATTCTCAAATATTGAAAATCTTACAAGTTAATATATAGATAAATAGTAAATGGGTCCATAATGAAAACTAATAGGTAGTTGATCATTCCATATTTCGATTAGCTCCGAACTGAATGGTTGTAAAAAGTAATAACTTATGAAACATTTTAGATCCTATAACACACTGATTTTGATAAAAACCTATATGAAACTAAAATAAAAATGATAAAATACATTTATATGTTCATAGCAAGCAATTCTTATGTTTATCATATAATCTCAAAATAGCCATAAAATAAATAATTCTTTTACAATTTCTAAATAATTCTATGAACTAAAGGATTAAGATAGAAATATCATTAAAACTAAAATATTTTAGTTTATGTATTTCAGATTTTATATTTGTTTTTATACAGCATCTAGAATACTTAAAAATCATAATAATGATGAAATAGATGAATAAAAATATGTATATAACTTTAAGATCATTTGACTTCTTGAAACATTCCTCAAATGATAATTTCCCACAAAACTTTTTTCTATAAATAAATCATGAGAAAATTTACTGAAACTGTGCAAAATTGCAAAATCATTTTGCAATATGAAGCATGAAAATTTAAACTAAACAAAAAAACAATACATTTTTCAGTCAATCATTCATAAAGATATATATGATTATTCCTATGTTTGTAAGTGTCATGGGATAAAAGCAATATTTTCATTGCAATTTTGTTTTTCAGGTGTCATTATACTATTACTATTTTTTGTGTAAAAATGTAATTTGAAGATATATATATGTGTCATGTTTTATGTTCTATGTCAAGGCTCAAAATTGATGTCTTTTTTCTGTGCTTATCAATGTTATTTCAACATTCTAACAATTCTGTGTCTATGTTTTATGTGTTTGTGTGTGCACCATGTTAATTTTCTTTTATCAAGTTATATAAATGAAAATGTGCAAGAAAACAATGATATCATTCAAGATAAACTTTAAACAAAAATAACTAAAAACTAGAACTTCAATGTCATTGATAGTGAGAAAGATATGTGCTTCTGACAATTTTGAAGTCCCACTTGACATTCTACTTCAAAGCCAAAGTAAAAACCCAAAATTTGGAATAGGCTTCTTGGTGACTGTAAGCCAGAAACAACCAATCATACTAAAAAACAACATGACTTTATAGATATTTTAGGGGCATATAGAATTTTGAGTATTGCCCAAGTTCAAATCTACCAACAAATTCATGCCAAGCTTAGACATACAGTTGAATTTACAGTTATTTCAGAGTTATAGATCTTGCCATTAACCCTCCACATTTCAAATAACAAAAAACACAAAAATCTGGTGTGGATGTCATATGCTAAGTGTACTATATTTCATACGTTGCAGCATTTGACTATGAATTATAATATTTTAGAAAATCTTGTTGGATTCAATATTCTAACAACTGTCAAAATGTATTAATCATAGTATTTTGTTTATGCAGTATACTTCTGGATTATTTCAACAAAGAGGCTCACATATATTACATCTAGCAATAATAGTAATATACTCAATGTTCAATGAAGCAACAATCATTTGTTAATAACAAGAAATATTTAAAAGTCTAATTTACTCTGGAACTATATATATTTCAGTGGGTAAAACTGAGAAATTTTGACATCTGCAACCATCCTAAAATTTAATTTGGTTTCTTATCCCAAAGATTCTCTGAAGCAAGATGCTGAATTAAATCAAGACGTTTCCAATACATGAATATTTAGTAAATGACATTATTGGAAATAAATGTACATTTAACTTGTCAAAGACAGCAATTCCAACAACTCACAGCCAAAAGGTAAGTTAAGTGTTCAAAGGTGCCGCAGTGGTGGTTATCTGACGCTTATCAATAAATAAAGCCGCAGTGGTGGTTATCAATACTGATATATCTTCCTAATTCAATATTCATGTATACAAGTATCTGCAGTAATAGAAATAAGTACTGAAGTTGATGCATGTATTGAAGGATAAACAAAAATACTATTTAAATAACAGTAAAGTAAAATTATATTGATGTATTATTCAATAGTGGTATAAAAGCAGCAATTCATATTTATATTTTAAACGATAACAGTTGGATGAATTCAGCATTTGTATACAAATCTATAGCTTTGATCTGTGATCGTGGTGTAATTTGTCTGTTATTTCTTTCTAATCCTCTTGAATTTATGAAAATTTGTCATAAACTCACTCATGAAAATGTGGCTCTCCAGTATGAATCCTCATCCTATTTAATGCTTTGTCAGTTTTCCTCTTTCTGGTTTACTCTGTTGTCTTTAAATGGTTGCCCTATCTCTAAATGGTTTTCTTTCTCTATCATGTGTTATCTTATTGAATTATGTTATGTACTCTACATTGTGTCAATGTATGTCCATGTGAATAATCTAATCTATTCCTACTAAGAGGTCCTAAATCTACTTCTTTATTCTATACTTTGATCTTGGTTTCTTGGTGTTATTTCAGTGTTCGACTCTCAGTTTCTATAAGATGTATTTGAAATATTATATTGTTTTCATGTCTATTGCATACATAATTTCAGTTTCTTTTTTGCCATGCCAACAAACACAAGCCATATACACATGTTTAAGTATCTTCAATTGATTCTACATTCAAATCCTTAGAGCCTATTTTCTTCAGTTTTATTCTGATTTTTTATGTTTGTCTTATTTACTGCTGCTTTGTTCCCAATCTTGTAATCTCAAATCACTCTTTACTCAGTTCCTTCTTTATTCTTCTTATTTTCAGAATTAATATCTTTTGTGTGTATTGCTTGTGGATCTTTGGTTCAAACTTTATTCTAAAATTAATCATCATGTTCATATAACTATGGTTGATGATCTTATTTCTGTTTACTTTTGGTGAGGAAATCTTTTTTAACCCTATATAAGTAATGAAATTACTGATATTGTACTTATAATTCTTTCAATTTCACAGTACCTACTAATCCTTGGGTTCCAGTTGGGGGTAAGAAGACTTGCATGGTTTCATATGATTCATGGCACCTGCACAATTCTTGCATTTTTTATAAACACTTAAATATCAGTTTATGGCACATTCTAGATGACATTTAATTAAGATAATTCTGTTGTGTATCTGAATTTCATAAAGTCTAATGGTTGATAACTGTATCAATAAATATTTCAATTTACATTTATTCACATGATGATAAAGTAATGTCTAGAATTCTTTCTTAAAATTCTTAAACTATGGAAAATCTGTTTAAATATTTTATTGCATGTAGGATTACTTTCCAGAAATAATCTAAGCACTAAAGTGAATTCCAATTTCCATCATTTGTTTAATGCACAACTTTAGATGATTTTATGAGCACTCTCTAAAAAAGCACCCTCACTTCAACAAATCTCGTAAAATGTCATCAATATTCTTTAGGTGAATGCCATGGAGCAGAGTCTGACGTCATCTTCATTTTGGATTCATCAACTAGTGTCCGTGAACCTAACTTTAGAAAAATGCTACGATTTGTCATAGATTTTCTGTCAACTGCTGACATTGATTCCGGTAGCGTACGAGTTGGTGCTGTTATCTACAGCACTGAAGTTCAAATCCAGTTTAATTTGAACACATATAGCACAAAGCCAGAGATTCTAGATGCTATTGGACAAATACCTTTCATTTATGGAAGTACAAACACTTATGGAGCTTTGAACACCATGAGAACTCAAATGTTCACCAGAGAAAATGGAGATAGACCAAATGTTCCCAATCTAGTCATGCTAATAACAGATGGTGTGTCCAACATAAATCCAGTTCTCACAGTTCCAGAGGCAGTCAGAGCACAAGCTGAGAACATTCATATCTATGCTATTGGTGTTGGATTAGCTGATACAACTGAATTGGCAAAAATTGCATCAAAACCGGCATCAGAAAATACATTTACTGTTCAAGATTTCGCTGAGCTTGATGAACTAAAGCATAAAATATTTGATGCTTTTTGTCTGGGTATGTATAGGATATATATATATATATATATATATATATATATATATATATATATATATATATATATATATATATATAGTGCTTCAGTTTGATGCAGCAATCTCTATTACCTATCTTTTGTTGCTGCTCTCTACCTTTCTCAGCTGAAATCTATCACTACTTTGCCTCTGTTGCATACTCCCTTATTTTTCCACATTTTTCATCTAAATTGATTCTTACTTTATTTGCAAACTGTCTTAATGCTGAAATCTTCTGCTCTTTCTTTGAACATTTATGAACAATTTTCTTCAAAATTAAAGTTTATTGAAAATTCAAACAAAACTCCAAAAATAAAAACTCTCAGCTTTAAGTAAATGATGGAATAATAAATCATAAAACAGACTTGAGACAATAGTTATAAATAAAATAATACAAGAAACAAATTTCAGATTGTTGAAATTATGATCCCTTATAATATTGATTTGAAGATTAATTATTTCTATTTATATGAATAAAAGTTATTTTAAGTTTATATATATATATATATATATATATATGTATATGAATGATTATAAATTGCATTATATCAAATTGGAACTCTATTTGAAATGATCTCCAATTATTTCATTTGGTGTAGACAACTTAAATGAGATAAACAATTATAGAAAATGGGGCTGCTATCAAACCTGCGATACAGTAGGCACTTCCATGTAGTGTTGCTCTTACCGTTGTAAAGTAAAGGTCCAAATAACTGCTTCAACTCCAAATTCTCATTTTTATTTATCTATGTTCTATTTTTGCTGTATTAGTTTCCTTCAATATGGACAATTATGTTATTAAGAAATTAATATATGATCTGACAGAATGATTATAAATTGCATTACATTATTACATGGTGAATGTATCATTTAGCATAGACAATGTAAGTTTATTCTGTTTATGTTATCTACGCCAAATGATACATTCACCGTGTAATAATGGGAGAACATTTCAAATAGTTTCAATATAATATAACGCAATTTATAATCATTCTATTAGATTATATATCCATTTCCTTATAACATATATATATATATATATATATATATATATATATATATATATATATATATATATATATATATATATATGAACTGTTTCCAGATAGAAACATTTTTATACAAAATAGTTGAAATTTGTATTGATTAAATACTAGATGAACGCATATTTAAGAAGAAGCTCGAACCTCATTTTAAAAATTGCCTTGAAAAATTCTTCAAAAATATTTTTATTTTAGAATTAACATTTTCCTGTAAAATGTTTGTTACTTGGGATGTTTCACTAATTAAAAGCAACATGGATAAATCATTTTCATGTTTCACTTCAACTTTGTATTGATAGGTTTTAGTAGTCCAAAAGACAACTAGAATTAGAAAGCACTCAGAACCAAATGGGTTTTATGTTTGACTTACACATTGTAATGGGATCTACATTGCTAAAAACTAGTATATTTTGTTGATTTTCTACTCCTTTCTGAAACTGACCAACAGTTTCTTCAAGTTGCAAGAGGAAACTTTGGCAAAATCTTAAAATATTAAATCATATCTTTAGAATTATTCTTTAACATAAAACCATAAAAAGGTCCATTTAATTTTTCAGTGTTAAATAGAGCAAGTGTATATTCTCTGATATTCAAAATATAAAACATAACTCTCTTTCATATGAAAGTTACATATCATTGTAGTAAAATGTATACTTCTTTTTAATTACTATATTTATCATTCATTTTCTGCAAGAAATATTTATCAGTTAATATTTTATTTGGAATATTATGGCAAATATCAAATAGTTGTATAAGTTTTTTTGAAATTTGGAAAAAATAGTAATTTTGTTTTTCAATCCTAAAACTAATGAACTGAAGTTAGGATTTTAAAATCTAAATTCATGGGTTTCATAATTATTGAGAATTGAGTTCTTCAAAGTCTTCTATTATTTAGTCTTCCATGTGATCAATTGATAGATCAATGAGTTATAAAACTAAGATAATCAGGACTAAAATATTAAAAAAAAATAGAAAAAGAACATGCTATCATCTTCAAATTATCCCATCATTAAGTATATGGTGTTAGTATTTTCTTAATGATATCTGAGTTAAGATTTTAATTAGATTTCTTATTTCGCTTTTATTGTACAATTATTCTTACTATCTATATACTCTTGAAAATTTCCAATTCTTTTGCTCTTGCTTTTGTTTGATGTGATTTCATCTTTCCAAGTGTTTGTAAGTTTTTGAGAGTCTGTGTTGTTGGGCTATTCTTGTGCCATTCTCCTCTCTCAGTTCTCCCTCAGATTTATCAGTGTTCAATCTTGTCTCTTTTACATTATTCTAGAAATTTTTTCTTTTGTTCAATTTGGATTTTTTCATTGATATTTTTTGCTTTATCAGTTCCTGTTGAATATTATTCATTGAATGCTCAGTTCTTGCTTTATAATTCACTACGTCTATTTATTTTCAACTTTACAGTTGTTCCACTTCAACCAACTCATCCACCAAGAACTGGTAAGATTTTGCTTGCAAAGTAAGGTAAAAAGAGAGTTTGATAGGGTAATCTGGTAAACATATTTCATATACTTTAGTATTTTTTGACATATTGGGGAATCCCTGAAAATAAACCATAAGTTTCTGGTCTTTGAAAAATATTCAATATAAGTTATGATCATTTTCTTCACAACCACGTTTTTGTTGATGTGTGTTCCTATTGGATTGTCAAGGATTGTGTTCTATTGACTATATAAGTATCTAAATTTATGTCTGCCTTCATATCATACATTATCAAATAATTCTGATAATGATTGTCCTTTCTGGAGTTGTTGCAACATTGCCAGGTCTTCTATAATTACTGTCTTGTTACATTGTCTGCCAAATAGCTTAAGATGTACTTTATTTTCCTTCAGTTAATTTTTTTTACTTTAAATACCATGAAGTTCTGCTTATAATTCCTTTTTCATTTTATTGATTCATTTGAATTTAAAAATTTTGTTCTCTGAGTTTTATAATCTTATGCATTATTCATACATTAATTTATTCAATAAAAATCATCAAGCAGTTCTAGTTAATTCATTTTCTATCATTTTGTTTTGTATATGAGTTTCTCTTTAGATTCTATCAATAGGAATACAATTCAAACAATCCAGAAACGTTGAAAAGTTTCTAGATTGAAAATGTAAAATGAATTCCAGTTTATACATAAAATATATTATACTTAAAATTTGAAGAGAAATAATATTTTGGCCAAGAGCAAAATTATTTTTGTAGATTCAATTAGTCATTTACTTTCACAAATTCAATTATTCTGTTATATTCATACTAAGTTGGAGAGATTTCACTATAATAAGTAATAACCTTAAATCTAAAGTAAGTTATTGCAACTTCTTTAGTTACATATTTCATCGCTGTTTCATAGGTCAACATTATGCTGCTGAGTTTGACATTATCTTCATTCTGGATTCCTCAGCTAGTGTTACTGAAAGTTACTTCATGAAAACTAACTTTCGTCTAGTCTGATGCAAACATTGATTCAAGCAATGTATGTGTAGGAGCGATCATTTGTAGCACAGATGACAAAATCCAATTTCATTTGAATCAGTGCAGATCAGACCATAGTATACTAGATGCTATTGAAAATATTCCCAATGTGTATGGAAGTATCAATACATATGGAGGACTAAATGTGATAAGGATGAAAAAAATACAAAAATGAAGACAGACATAATATTTCTATTATAGCATTCCTTATTACTGACTGAATTTCAAAAATCAATGCCCATGGAATAATTCCAAAGGCAGAATGAGCCAAAGCAGATCAAATCCAAATCTATGCTATAGGTATTGGTCTTACCAACAGAACTTAATTGTATTAGACTGCATCACATCTTACTTCAGCAAATAACTTCACTGTGAATGACTTCAGTGAACTTGAAGGTTTAAGGAATTAAATCTTTGATCTCTTGTTCAGTTACATATTGGAAGCAAGGTCACTGAGCTTTATGCCAATATCACTAAATTCACATCCGATAACATCTGTTTGTATTTGTGTAAAGGTGTATTATATCACTGTCTTGTATTCGGTATATGTACTAATAAATAATATCATTTTGGTAAGAATGTGATGGAAGAATTGAGACAATGATATGAAAAGTATTGTTTCTCCAATGTTCTCTTTAGGTGACTAACTTTGTCTACATGTTTGTGTCTCATAAAATAAACATTATGTATTTTAATTTTACGTTTTGTTCTAGTTTTTTTCAAGAGTGATCATGTCTTTAATCCTGTCGCCTATTTACTGGCATCATATCTGAAATACAATGTCCAATATAATGGTGGATGGAAATTGATTGTCATGAAAATATGTCATTATTTCTAATCTTTGTGATGGTTTTGGTTTGTCAACAAAATGTTTTTGCAATTTGATCTTTGTTTAATTCATATGGTGTCCTTTTTTTTCCTCAAGTAACTATGACTGTTTGTGACAAAACTTCCAAGTTAAAATACAATTTTTACTGTTTCTATTTATATCTTAAAAAACATCCTTTGTATGGAAACATTTTCAAGTATATATTGATTTTATAAAGCTGTAACAAAATTTCCTATCCAAAAATAAGGCATTGAATAATATCAGATTTAAGATAGTGTTTGATGCTTTGAAATAATTGTTTCTGATGATATAGGAAAATATGGCATTCATCAGTTCATTGACATTGGGATCTAATGAATCTTTTCATTTATTTCATTCATTTTATGATGAATTTTTAATTATGATTTATGGAAATATTCCCATTAAGATCTGAAAAAGTTTTTAAAACCTTCAAATATTTAGCTGGCAATATCTTTTTGTTTGGTGTTCGTATGATGGCGGTGTCTCTCCTGTATTTAAACTTTTTGGTGTGTTGCCTTCTATTAGTTTGTTTATAAGTGTTGCATTATAAATGTTTCAATACAAATATTAACTCTAAAGTTTCTAATATGCAATATTTTCATTTCACAGTACCAGTTCACACTCACGCTCCACCAGTTGTTGGTAAGCTTTCGCGATTATCTGTTTAATTTGATTGTATTTTTTATTCTGCAAGTACAAACGAAACCTCAAAAATTCCTACAAAAAATTCTCAATAGATGCAAATAATTTCACACCATACTACAGAGGAAATGAATTAATTTCACTCGAAGTCTTATTTGTTCACTTTAAACTTCAAGTATTTCCTGCTTTGCTTTGTTTTCTATGACAAATCTATAAAATAGTAAAAGAAAATCACTCGCCTTATTAGCATTGGGACAGAAATTCATTTTTCATGAGATTTTTCTGTACAAATGGGATAAAATTCTTTGCAAAAATTTGTTTATTTTCAAATGAATAGATGTTTAAAAATCAATATAAAGCAAAAGGTAGTTCTTAATAGTTAATTTGAAATTTGTTTAGGATCAGTAAAGATTTTAATATAAAAACAGGCTTATAGTATAAATGATTTTCCAATTTGCAGTATAGTATAGTATACTTTTCAGTACTATTTAATTTCTTGTTTCACTGATTTTGGAAAAATGAGGAAAATACTATAAGTATAAGAGGCAAAAGTTTCTTTGAAAGATTCAAATCAAAAACATTTAAACAAAACACAAAAGTAAAGAGATACATATAAATAAATAAGTTTGATGGAAATATATTTGAAAATATGTACAGATTTAAAGTTAAATAAGTTAAGATGATTATGCTAATTTTAGAAAAAAAAAAAAGATTTTTCAAAGAGTAATATTTCATCAAGAGGAAGAGGTTCGTAAAACATAAAATGGTATATACCTAGACAAAAAAAGTTTTTTAAAAGATTTAAAATGTTTTGTAATTCAGTTAACATCTGATTGAAATGTTGGGTCACATGAGGAAATAATAAATAAGCAAAAATGAATAAAACAATGAATTTTCATACAAAAAAAAGAAAAAGTTAAAATTAAAAATGTTGTCCAATATGAATTAAAGAATGAAATATTGTGTCGGTTGAACACAACATATATTTCAAGGGATAAACACATCATCAAGATAGCAAAGATTAGCACATGTACAGGAAAAACTGATCAAAGATAATCAACTGGATCACTACTTAAAAAAGGCAGCCAGGGGCCATATTCATAGTGGCTAATAGGTTTTTTTTCTTCAAATCCTTATCAGAACAATCTATTATTTCGAACATATCTTTATATTTACATTTAAACATCGTTCTCTGCTCAATTGCCATTGTTTGTTCAGCTTCATTTCACTTTACACTCATCTGGTTTGTTCTGTCTACTCTCAAGATGAGCAACCAAGCATTTTTGGTTGTTTGATGAATCATTCAAAAACTACTTTTTTACATATTGCTGAAATCTCCCTGTCAAGATATTGCTCAAATTTAAGTGTTGATATCCTAGACAACTGCCTGAAGGATTATCATAGCTATGTCTACCATATGTGATGAATGAGAAAAACATTTTGATTTGCTATTGTATGTGCAATTCAACGTATGTCTCTCAGCCTATGCAACTATAATAGGCCGTTTTTATAAACGCTTGAATTCAGCCTGAATCTCCGATGATCAAGTTCATCAAAATTAAAGATGATTTTAGATTAAATTTCTGTTTCATTTCTTCAATGATCTTCTTTCTGAGTTCATCGTTTATTCTGTTTGTTTTGAAAAAGAAAAGTTCATGTATTTTCTGTTGTCTAACCAACAGTCTGACAATTGGTGATTGTACATGTCGAAACACGTGTCCCGCAATTATACAACGTTAGGTGCTAATTGAATTGGAAATTGCCTCCATGTTTCACAGTCTTTTCTTTTTTACCTGTAATGAGTTATGCATCAAAAAAAATCGTGATTCAACTTTGTATCTGCTGTTCACTTTGTGTCTCTCAGTCCATGTAACAACGGCTGGCGTCTTTGTATCTGGTGTTCTTTATTATACCTACGTGTACACCTTTGTTGGTGCATAATTTTCTGATCAGCAAGTTAGTCAACTTTGTAAGGATTATATTTTTGCTTTATTCCTTCAATAATCTTCTTTCTGTGTTCATCGTCTATGTTATGTCTTAAACATTTATCTTGAGTGAAAGGTTATGTCCGTATTCTGTAGGTGGATGTGGCCATGCCGAGTCTGACATCGTCTTCATCTTGGATTCTTCGACTAGTGTGACTGAACCAAACTTTGAGAAAATGCTAGATTTTATCGTTCATTTCGTATCTGCTGCTGATATCGACAGCGGCAGCGTGCGTATTGGGGCTGTTCTATACAGCACGGACGTGAAAATTCAGTTCCAATTGAACGAGTATCGCACAAAACAAGATATCATAGACGCAATCAAGAAGATTCCGTATGTCTATGGTAGTACAAACACTTACGGTGGACTCAATGTTATGCGCACGCAAATGTTCACGCAGCAGAATGGAGATAGGCCTTCAGTTCCCAACATCGCTATTCTTCTCACGGACGGTGTCTCAAATGTCAACGCTTTTGAAACGGTCCCCGAAGCTGAGAAGGCTAGAGCTGACAACATTCACATCTATGCAGTTGGTATTGGTCTAGCTGACACTACAGAGTTGAGCCAGATTGCATCTCCACCAATCACTGAGAATATGTTTGTGGTCGATGACTTCCAAGCTCTCACTGCTTTGAAAGAGAAAATACTCGATCAGTTTTGTCCAGGTAGCTATACGCATGATTATAGATACTTTTAGGGTGTCGTTTCGTTCTTTCAACAAGCATCCTCACTTGACTGACAAATCTAATCTCTGGCCCCAAATATTCTTGCCTAACGCCTCTTCCCGACCAGTCTACGTCTGTCTTCCATCTATTTTTCTCTAAATAATAGCTGTTTATCTCAGCTTTTTCTTTTCTTGTTCCCTCCGCTGTCTATTCTGAAGAACTTATAACTATTGGCCTGCTTACACACAAAAGCAACAGCTCACGTCGATGTCCCAAGCTCCCCATGAGACTGGCTTCATTTGCTTAATTTCTTGACCAATTTAATTCTTTGAAAAACCAACACAGCCATCCCTTTTTCAACAACCAACTAATCATATAACCTGTACTTTGTTTTCGATTCCAATGAAGAGAAATTTGATAAAAAAACTTACCAGGTGCTATGGTTGGCAGCTGGTTTAACACTTTCATGATTATATAAACAGATTTTCTTCTTAAAATCTCAGTGCAGCATATTTCTCCCCAGTAATTGCCTGCTGAATAGTCAGATTGCTAAAGTATATTCATGATATTATCACATTAATCCAACTAAGCCCCTAACTAAAAAAACAGCAATTATAGCAACTAATAATAACGTTTAATGATAGACATAAAGCCACTTTTGAACACAATAAATTACTGTAAACTAGGCATTTCGATTTAATAACCGAATTCTTCCAACATGATTAGTAAGTCTGCTGCTATCCCTGCTTATCTTCAAAAAATACAATCTGTTTAAATTTCTTTTCCCATCAAGACGTTAAGAAAACGACAATAAGCCAACCAAAAACAACTTTGCCAACTACCATGCGAAGTGAAATGACTATAGAATTTCTCTGTGGAAAATAGGAGACCAAACTTTTTTACTAGAATTGGTTCTCCGACCTCAAAAATCAAAATTTTACAGCTTAACAACGAGACTTTTGAACACTTTCCAGTTAACTTTTAATGTATATACCGGTTTCAACAGGTATTTCCTTGACACTGAAAACAGTAGTTGAATGGTTTCCATTGTCATTCTCCTCTTCTCAATCCTCTTCAATAATAAATGCATACATATATACATGAACGGGCAAATGTGCATTGACAACCACCCGTCAAAGTAATGTACATACTTATCAATATGATAATTCATAATGTGTAAATTGGATCGTTTATTAACATCAAACTATAATGTGTTCTTTCAATAAGGAAAAATATTTATTTTTTTCTCTGTCTCCTTACTATATTTGGTGCTTCAGCAGGATTTTAATGTTTTGTTTCTTCTCCAGCTCCCACCAGAATTACTCCAGTCTCTATTTCACCCAAGGGTAAGACATCTGTTCTATGTCTGTGTCACCACTCCATGTCTTATCTCAGTCTTCATAGCGTGTAATAAATATCTAAAGACATCTATTCATATCAGTATATCCATTCGAACATTTCTTTCTACTGTGTGCGTTTCAACGTCGTCTTTTCTTAATGGCATCTGTTTATCCCATGTTGTTCCTCTTTGACTCGTCCGGTTTGTTCTGTCTTTTTTCGAAATGACCTTCCAATATTTTCTGTTGTCTGGCATACAGTCTGAGAAGTTTTATTGCTCTCTTCTCGGCTACCTGTAATCTGTTGAGCATCAGAAACAGATCGTGATTTGCCTTCGTGTGTGCTGTTCACTTTGTGTCTCCCAGTCCATGTAACAGCGGCTGGCGCCTTTGTATCTGGTGTTCTTTATTATACCTATTGTTAGTGCGTAATTTTCTGATCAGCAAGTTAGTCAACTTTATAAGGATTAAATTTCTGCTTCATTCCTTCAATAATCTTCTTTCTGTGTTCATCGTCTATGTTATGTCCTAAACATTTATCTTGAGTGAAAGGTTATGTCCGTATTCTGTAGGTGGATGTGGCCATGCCGAGTCTGACATCGTCTTCATCTTGGATTCTTCGACTAGTGTGACTGAACCAAACTTTGAGAAAATGCTAGATTTCATCGTTCATTTCGTATCTGCTGCTGATATCGACAGCGGCAGCGTGCGTATTGGGGCTGTTCTATACAGCACGGACGTGAAAATTCAGTTCCAATTGAACGAGTATCGCACAAAACAAGATATCATAGACGCAATCAAGAAGATTCCGTATGTCTATGGTAGTACAAACACTTACGGTGGACTCAATGTTATGCGCACGCAAATGTTCACGCAGCAGAATGGAGATAGGCCTTCAGTTCCCAACATCGCTATTCTTCTCACGGACGGTGTCTCAAATGTCAACGCTTTTGAAACGGTCCCCGAAGCTGAGAAGGCTAGAGCTGACAACATTCACATCTATGCAGTTGGTATTGGTCTAGCTGACACTACAGAGTTGAGCCAGATTGCATCTCCACCAATCACTGAGAATATGTTTGTGGTCGATGACTTCCAAGCTCTCACTGCTTTGAAAGAGAAAATACTCGATCAGTTTTGTCCAGGTAGCTATACGCATGATTATAGATACTTTTAGGGTGTCGTTTCGTTCTTTCAACAAGCATCCTCACTTGACTGACAAATCTAATCTCTGGCCCCAAATATTCTTGCCTAACGCCTCTTCCCGACCAGTCTACGTCTGTCTTCCATCTATTTTTCTCTAAATAATAGCTGTTTATCTCAGCTTTTTCTTTTCTTGTTCCCTCCGCTGTCTATTCTGAAGAACTTATAACTATTGGCCTGCTTACACACAAAAGCAACAGCTCACGTCGATGTCCCAAGCTCCCCATGAGACTGGCTTCATTTGCTTAATTTCTTGACCAATTTAATTCTTTGAAAAACCAACACAGCCATCCCTTTTTCAACAACCAACTAATCATATAACCTGTACTTTGTTTTCGATTCCAATGAAGAGAAATTTGATAAAAAAACTTACCAGGTGCTATGGTTGGCAGCTGGTTTAACACTTTCATGATTATATAAACAGATTTTCTTCTTAAAATCTCAGTGCAGCATATTTCTCCCCAGTAATTGCCTGCTGAATAGTCAGATTGCTAAAGTATATTCATGATATTATCACATTAATCCAACTAAGCCCCTAACTAAAAAAACAGCAATTATAGCAACTAATAATAACGTTTAATGATAGACATAAAGCCACTTTTGAACACAATAAATTACTGTAAACTAGGCATTTCGATTTAATAACCGAATTCTTCCAACATGATTAGTAAGTCTGCTGCTATCCCTGCTTATCTTCAAAAAATACAATCTGTTTAAATTTCTTTTCCCATCAAGACGTTAAGAAAACGACAATAAGCCAACCAAAAACAACTTTGCCAACTACCATGCGAAGTGAAATGACTATAGAATTTCTCTGTGGAAAATAGGAGACCAAACTTTTTTACTAGAATTGGTTCTCCGACCTCAAAAATCAAAATTTTACAGCTTAACAACGAGACTTTTGAACACTTTCCAGTTAACTTTTAATGTATATACCGGTTTCAACAGGTATTTCCTTGACACTGAAAACAGTAGTTGAATGGTTTCCATTGTCATTCTCCTCTTCTCAATCCTCTTCAATAATAAATGCATACATATATACATGAACGGGCAAATGTGCATTGACAACCACCCGTCAAAGTAATGTACATACTTATCAATATGATAATTCATAATGTGTAAATTGGATCGTTTATTAACATCAAACTATAATGTGTTCTTTCAATAAGGAAAAATATTTATTTTTTTCTCTGTCTCCTTACTATATTTGGTGCTTCAGCAGGATTTTAATGTTTTGTTTCTTCTCCAGCTCCCACCAGAATTACTCCAGTCTCTATTTCACCCAAGGGTAAGACATCTGTTCTATGTCTGTGTCACCACTCCATGTCTTATCTCAGTCTTCATAGCGTGTAATAAATATCTAAAGACATCTATTCATATCAGTATATCCATTCGAACATTTCTTTCTACTGTGTGCGTTTCAACGTCGTCTTTTCTTAATGGCATCTGTTTATCCCATGTTGTTCCTCTTTGACTCGTCCGGTTTGTTCTGTCTTTTTTCGAAATGACCTTCCAATATTTTCTGTTGTCTGGCATACAGTCTGAGAAGTTTTATTGCTCTCTTCTCGGCTACCTGTAATCCGTTGAGCATCAGAAACCGATCGTGATTTGCCTTCGTGTGTGCTGTTAACTTTGTGTCTCCCAGTCCATGTAACAGCGGCTGGTGCCTTTGAATCTAGTGTTCTTTATTATACCTATTGTTAGTGCGTGATTTTCTGATCAGCAAGTTAGTCAACTTTGTAAGGATTAAATTTCTGCTTCATTCCTTCAATAATCTTCTTTCTGTGTTCATCGTCTATGTTATGTCATAAACATTTATCTTGAGTGAAAGGTTATGTCCGTATTCTGTAGGTGGATGTGGCCATGCCGAGTCTGACATCGTCTTCATCTTGGATTCTTCGACTAGCGTGACTGAACCAAACTTTGAGAAAATGCTAGATTTTATCGTTCATTTCGTATCCGCTGCTGATATCGACAGCGGCAGCGTGCGTATTGGGGCTGTTCTATACAGCACGGACGTGAAAATTCAGTTCCAATTGAACGAGTATCGCACAAAACAAGATATCATAGACGCAATCAAGAAGATTCCGTATGTCTATGGTAGTACAAACACTTACGGTGGACTCAATGTTATGCGCACGCAAATGTTCACGCAGCAGAATGGAGATAGGCCTTCAGTTCCCAACATCGCTATTCTTCTCACGGACGGTGTCTCAAATGTCAACGCTTTTGAAACGGTCCCCGAAGCTGAGAAGGCTAGAGCTGACAACATTCACATCTATGCAGTTGGTATTGGTCTAGCTGACACTACAGAGTTGAGCCAGATTGCATCTCCACCAATCACTGAGAATATGTTTGTGGTCGATGACTTCCAAGCTCTCACTGCTTTGAAAGAGAAAATACTCGATCAGTTTTGTCCAGGTAGCTATACGCATGATTATAGATACTTTTAGGGTGTCGTTTCGTTCTTTAAATAAGTATTCTCACTTGACTGACAAATCTAATCTCTGGCCCCAAATATTCTTGCCTAACGCCTCTTCCCTACCAGTCTACGTCTGTCCTCCATCTATTTTTCTTTAGATAATAGCTGTTTATCTCACCTTTTTCTTCCCTTGTTCCCACCGCTGTCTATTCGAAAGAACTTATATCTATTGGCCTGCTCATAAAGAAAAGCAACAGCTCACGTCGATATCCCCAGCTCCCCATGACACTTGCTTTATTTGCTTAATTTCTTGACCAATGTAATTCTTCGAAAAACCAACACAGCCATCCCTTTTTCAACGACCAACTAATCATATAACCTGTACTTTGCTTTCAATCCGAATGAAGAGAAATAAAAAAAAGAATGACTCGTCAGGTGCCATGGTTGGCAGCTGGTTTAACACCTTCATGATTATATAAACGGAGTTTCTTCTTAAAATCTCAGTGCAGCATATTTCTCCCCAGTAATTGCCTGCTGAATAGTCAGATTGCTAAAGTATATTCATGACATTATCCTAATAATCTAACTAAGATCCCTAACCAAGATACAGCAATTACAGTAACTGATAAGAACGTTCAATGATAGACATAAAGCCACTTTTGAACTCAATAAATTACTGTAAACTAGGCATTTCGATTTAATAACCGAATTCTTGCAATATGATTCATAAATCCGCTGCTATATCTGCTTATCTTCAAAAATACAATCTGTTTAATTTTTTTCCCATCAAGGCGTTGAGAAAACGACAATAAACCCACCAAAAACAACTTTGCCGGCTACCACGCGAGGTGAGATGACTATAGAATTTCTTTATGGAAAATAGGAGATACAAACCTCTCACTCATATCGGTTTTCTCATCACAAAAATCGAAATTTTACAGCTTAACAACGGGACTTTTGAATTCTTTCCCGTTCACTTTTAATGTATAGACTAGTTTCAACAGGTATTTCCTTGACACTGCAAACAGTAGTTGAATGGTTTCCATCGTCGTTCCCCTTTTTCTCAATCCTCTCCAATAATGAATGCATGCTTATATGGGTAAACAGCAAAATGCGTTGACAGCCACATGTTAAAGTAATCTACTTACTTTTCAATATGATAATTCATAATGTGTAAATTGGATCGTTTATGAACATCAAACTATAATGCGTTCTTTCAATGAGAAAAAAATATTTTTTTTTTTCTCAGTCTCCTAACTATATTTGGTGCTTCAGCAGGATTTTAATGTTTTGTTTCTTCTCCAGCTCCCACCAGAATTACTCCAGTCTCTATTTCACCCAAGGGTAAGACATCTGTTCTATGTCTGTGTCACCATTCCATGTCTTATTTCAGTCTTCATAGCGCGTAATAAATATCTGAAGACATCTATTCATATCAGTATGTCAATTCGAATTTTTCTTTCTACTCTGTGTGTTTCAACGTCGTCTTTGCTTAATGGCTGCTGTTTATTTCATGTTGTTTAAGTTTGACTCGTCCGGTTTGTTCTGCCTGTTTCCAAATTGAACTTCCAAGTATTTTCTGTCGTCTGGCATACAGTCTGAGAAGTTATATTGCTCTCTTCTCGGCTACCTGTAATCCGTTGAGCATCAGAAACCGATCGTGATTTGCCTTCGTGTGTGCTGTTCACTTTGTGTCTACCAGTCCATGTAACAACAGCTGGCGTCTTTGTATCAAGCGTTCTTTATTATACCTATTTTTAATGCGTAATTTTCTGATCAGCAAAGTAGTCAACTTTGTAAGGATTAAATTTCTGCTTCATTCCTTCGATAATCTTCTTTCTGTGTTCATCGTCTATGTTATGTGTCAATCTTTTATCTTGAGTGAAAGGTTATGTCCGTATTCTGTAGGTGGATGTGGCCATGCCGAGTCTGACATCATCTTCATCTTGGATTCTTCGACTAGCGTGACTGCACCAAACTTTGAGAAAATGCTAGATTTTATCGTTCATTTCGTATCTGCTGCTGATATCGACAGCGGCAGCGTGCGTATTGGCGCTGTTCTATACAGCACGGACGTGAAAATTCAGTTCCAAATGAACGAGTATCGCACAAAACAAGATATCATAGACGCAATCAAGAAGATTCCGTATGTCTATGGTAGTACAAACACTTACGGTGGACTCAATGTTATGCGCACGCAAATGTTCACGCAGCAGAATGGTGATAGGCCTTCAGTTCCCAACATCGCTATTCTTCTCACGGACGGTGTCTCAAATGTCAACGCTTTTGAAACGGTCCCCGAAGCTGAGAAGGCTAGAGCTGACAACATTCACATCTATGCAGTTGGTATTGGTCTAGCTGACACTACAGAGTTGAGCCAGATTGCATCTCCACCAATCACCGAGAATATGTTTGTGGTCGATGACTTCCAAGCTCTCACTGCTTTGAAAGAGAAAATACTCGATCAGTTTTGTCCAGGTAGCTATACGCATGATTATAGATACTTTTAGGGTGTCGTTTCGTTCTTTAAATAAGCATCCTCACTTGACTGACAAATCTAATCTCTGGCCCCAAATATTCTTGCCTAACGCCTCTTCCCTACCAGTCTACGTCTGTCTTCAATCTATTTTTCTTTAAATAATAGCTGTTTATCTCAGCCTTTTCTTTTCTTGTTCCCACCGCTGTCAATTTCCTGACCAATGTAATACTTTGAAAAACCAACACAGCCATCCCTTTTTCAACGTCCAACTAATCATATAACCTGTACTTTGCTTTCAATCCGAATGAAGAGAAACGAAAAAAGAAAAAAGAATGACATACCAGGTGCCATGTTTGGCAGCTGGTTTAACACTTTCATAATTATATAAACGGAGTTTCTTCCTAAAATCTCAGTGCAGCATATTTCTCCCCAGTAATTGCCTGCTGAATAGTCAGATTGCTAAAGTATATTCATGATATTATCACATTAATCCAACTAAGCCCCTAACTAAAAAAACAGCAATCATACCAACTAATAATACCGTTTAATGATAGACATAAAGCCACTTTTGAACACAAATAATTACTGTAAACTAGGCATTTCGATTTAATAACCGAATTCTCCCAACATGATTGGTAAGTCTGCTGCTATCTCTGCGTATCTTCAAAAAATACAAATTGTTTAAATTTCTTTTCCCATCAAGACGTTAAGAAAACGACAATAAGCCAACCAAAAACAACTTTGCCAACTACCATGCGAAGTGAAATGACTATAAAATTTCTCTGTGTAAAAAAGAAAAAACAAACTTTTTCACTAGAATTGGTTCTCCCATCACAAAAATCGGAATTTTACAGCTTAAGAACAAGATTTTTGAACACTTCCCAGGTAACTTTTAATGTACATACCGGTTTCAACAGGCATTTCCTTGACACTGCAAACATTAGTTGAATGGTTTCCATCGTCGTTCCCCTTTTTTCAATACTCTTCAATAATAAATGCATGCTTATATACATGAACGGACAAATGTGCATTGACAACCACCTGTCAAAGTAATGTACTTACTTTTCAATATGATAATTCATAATGTGTAAATTGGATCGTTCATGAACATCTAACTATAATGCGTTCTTTCAATGAGGAAAAATATTTATTTTTTTCTCTGTCTCCTTACTATATTTAGTGCTTCTGCAGGATTTTAATGTCTTGTTTCTTCTCCAGCTCCCACCAGAATTACTCCAGTCTCTATTTCACCCAAGGGTAAGACATCTGTTCTATGTCTGTGTCACCACTCCATGTCTTATCTCAGTCTTCACAGCGTGTAATAAATATCTAAAGACATCTATTCATATCAGTATATCCATTCGAACATTTCTTTCTACTGTGTGCGTTTCAACGTCGTCTTTTCTTAATGGCATATGTTTATCCCATGTTACTCCTCTTTGACTCGTCTGGTTTGTTCTGTCTTTTTCCGAAATGACCTTCCAATATTTTCTGTTGTCTGGCATACAGTCTGAGAAGTTATATTGCTCTCTTCTTGGCTACCTGTAATCCGTTGAGCATCAGAAACCGATCGTGATTTGCCTTCGTGTGTGCTGTTCACTTTGTGTCTCTCAGTCCATGTAACAACGGCTGGCGTCTTTGTATCTAGTGTTCTTTATTATACCTACGTGTACACCTTTGTTGGTACGTAATTTTCTGATCAGCAAGTTAGTCAACTTTGTAAGGATTAAATTTCTGCTTCATTCCTTCAATAATCTTCTTTCTGTGTTCATCGTCTATGTTATATCCTAAACATTTATCTTGAGTGAAAGGTTATGTCCGTATTCTGTAGGTGGATGTGGCCATGCCGAGTCTGACATCGTCTTCATCTTGGATTCTTCGACTAGTGTGACTGAACCAAACTTTGAGAAAATGCTAGATTTTATCGTTCATTTCGTATCTGCTGCTGATATCGACAGCGGCAGCGTGCGTATTGGCGCTGTTCTATACAGCACGGACGTGAAAATTCAGTTCCAAATGAACGAGTATCGCACAAAACAAGATATCATAGACGCAATCAAGAAGATTCCGTATGTCTATGGTAGTACAAACACTTACGGTGGACTCAATGTTATGCGCACGCAAATGTTCACGCAGCAGAATGGAGATAGGCCTTCAGTTCCCAACATCGCTATTCTTCTCACGGACGGTGTCTCAAATGTCAACGCTTTTGAAACGGTCCCCGAAGCTGAGAAGGCTAGAGCTGACAACATTCACATCTATGCAGTTGGTATTGGTCTAGCTGACACTACAGAGTTGAGCCAGATTGCATCTCCACCAATCACTGAGAATATGTTTGTGGTCGATGACTTCCAAGCTCTCACTGCTTTGAAAGAGAAAATACTCGATCAGTTTTGTCCAGGTAGCTATACGCATGATTATAGATACTTTTAGGGTGTCGTTTCGTTCTTTAAATAAGCATTCTCACTTGACTGACAAATCTAATCTCTGGCCCCAAATATTATTGCCTAACGCCTCTTCCCTACCAGTCTACGTCTGTCTTCAATCTATTTTTCTTTAAATAATAGCTGTTTATCTCAGCTTTTTCTTTTCTTGTTCCCACCGCTGTCTATTCTAAAGAACTTATATCTATTGGCCTGCTTACACACAAAAGCAACAGCTCACGTCGATGTCCCCAGCTCCCCGTGAGACTTGCTTTATTTGCTTAATTTCTTGACCGATGTAATTCTTCGAAAAACCAACACAGCCATCCCTTTTTTAACGCCCAACTAATCATATAACCTGTACTTAGCTTCCAATTTGAATAAAGAAAAAATTAATAAAACAACTTACTAGGTCCCATGGTTGGCAGCTGGTTTAACACCTTCATAATTATATAAACTGATTTTCTTCTTAAAATCTCATTGCAGCATATTTCTCCCCTGTAATTGCCTGCTGAATAGTCAGATTGCTGAAGTATATTCATGATATTATCACTATAATCCAACTAAGCCCTTAACCAAGAAACAACAATTACAGCAACTAATATGAACGTTTGATGATAGATATAAAGCCACTTTTGAACACAAATAATTACTGTAAACTAGGCATTTCGATTTAATAACCGAATTCTCCCAACATGATTAGTAAGTGTGCTGCTATCTCCGCTTATCTTCAAAAAATACAATCTGTTTAATTTTTTTCCCCATCAAGGCGTTAAGAAAACGACAACAAGCCCACCAAAAACAACTTTGCCGGCTACCACGCGAGGTGAGATGACTATAGAATTTCTCTATGGAAAATAGGAGACACAAACCTCTCACTAAAATCGGTTTTCTCATCTCAAAAATCGGAATTTTACAGCTTAACAACGAGATTTTTGAATTCTTTCCCGTTCACTTTTAATGTATATAATAGTTACAACTGGTATTCCCTTGACACTGCAAACATTAGTTGAATGGTTTCCGTCGTTGTTCCCCTCTTCTCAATTCTCTCCAATAATGAATGCATGCTTATATACGTATTCAGGTAAAAGTGCGTTGACAGCCACGTGTTAAAGTAATCTACTTACTTTTCAATATGATAATTCATAATGTGTAAATTGGATCGTTTATGAACATCAAATTATAATGCGTTCTTTCAATGAGAAAAAAATATTTATTTTTTTCTCTGTCTCCTAACTATATTTGGTGCTTCAGCAGGATTTTAATGTTTTGTTTCTTCTCCAGCTCCCACCAGAAATACTCCAGTCTCTATTTCACCCAAGGGTAAGACATCTGTTCTATGTCTGTGTCACCACTCCATGTCTTATCTCAGTCTTCATAGCGTGTAATAAATATCTAAAGACATCTATTCATATCAGTATGTCCATTCGAACATTTCTTTCTACTCCTGTGTGTTACAACGTCGTTCTATGTTTGATGGCTGCTGTTTATTCCATGTGGTTTCAGTTTGACTTGTCCACTTTGGTCCGTCTGTTTCAAAAATGAACTTTCAATATTTTTTGTGTTGTCTGGCATACAGTCTGAGAAGTTATATTGCTGTCTTCTCGGCTACCTGTAATCTGTTGAGCATCAGAAACAGATCGTGATTTGCCTTCGTGTGTGCTGTTCACTTTGTGTCTCTCAGTCCATGTAACAACGGCTGGCGTCTTTGTATCTAGTGTTCTTTATTATACCTACGTGTACACCTTTGTTGGTACGTAATCTTCTGATCAGCAAAGTAGTCAACTTTGTAAGGATTAAATTTCTGCTTCATTCCTTCAATAATCTTCTTTCTGTGTTCATCGTCTATGTTATGTCCTAAAAATTTATCTTGAGTGAAAGGTTATGTCCGTATTCTGTAGGTGGATGTGGCCATGCCGAGTCTGACATCATCTTCATCTTGGATTCTTCGACTAGCGTGACTGAACCAAACTTTGAGAAAATGCTAGATTTTATCGTTCATTTCGTATCTGCTGCTGATATCGACAGCGGCAGCGTGCGTATTGGCGCTGTTCTATACAGCACGGACGTGAAAATTCAGTTCCAAATGAACGAGTATCGCACAAAACAAGATATCATAGACGCAATCAAGAAGATTCCGTATGTCTATGGTAGTACAAACACTTACGGTGGACTCAATGTTATGCGCACGCAAATGTTCACGCAGCAGAATGGAGATAGGCCTTCAGTTCCCAACATCGCTATTCTTCTCACGGACGGTGTCTCAAATGTCAACGCTTTTGAAACGGTCCCCGAAGCTGAGAAGGCTAGAGCTGACAACATTCACATCTATGCAGTTGGTATTGGTCTAGCTGACACTACAGAGTTGAGCCAGATTGCATCTCCACCAATCACTGAGAATATGTTTGTGGTCGATGACTTCCAAGCTCTCACTGCTTTGAAAGAGAAAATACTCGATCAGTTTTGTCCAGGTAGCTATACGCATGATTATAGATACTTTTAGGGTGTAGTTTCGTTCTTTAAATAAGCATTCTCACTTGACTGACAAATCTAATCTCTGGCCCCAAATATTATTGCCTAACGCCTCTTCCCTACCAGTCTACGTCTGTCTTCAATCTATTTTTCTTTAAATAATAGCTGTTTATCTCAGCTTTTTCTTTTCTTGTTCCCACCGCTGTCTATTCTAAAGAACTTATATCTATTGGCCTGCTTACACACAAAAGCAACAGCTCACGTCGATGTCCCCAGCTCCCCGTGAGACTTGCTTTATTTGCTTAATTTCTTGACCGATGTAATTCTTCGAAAAACCAACACAGCCATCCCTTTTTTAACGCCCAACTAATCATATAACCTGTACTTAGCTTCCAATTTGAATAAAGAAAAAATTAATAAAACAACTTACTAGGTCCCATGGTTGGCAGCTGGTTTAACACCTTCATAATTATATAAACTGATTTTCTTCTTAAAATCTCATTGCAGCATATTTCTCCCCTGTAATTGCCTGCTGAATAGTCAGATTGCTGAAGTATATTCATGATATTATCACTATAATCCAACTAAGCCCTTAACCAAGAAACAACAATTACAGCAACTAATATGAACGTTTGATGATAGATATAAAGCCACTTTTGAACACAAATAATTACTGTAAACTAGGCATTTCGATTTAATAACCGAATTCTCCCAACATGATTAGTAAGTGTGCTGCTATCTCCGCTTATCTTCAAAAAATACAATCTGTTTAATTTTTTTCCCCATCAAGGCGTTAAGAAAACGACAACAAGCCCACCAAAAACAACTTTGCCGGCTACCACGCGAGGTGAGATGACTATAGAATTTCTCTATGGAAAATAGGAGACACAAACCTCTCACTAAAATCGGTTTTCTCATCTCAAAAATCGGAATTTTACAGCTTAACAACGAGATTTTTGAATTCTTTCCCGTTCACTTTTAATGTATATAATAGTTACAACTGGTATTCCCTTGACACTGCAAACATTAGTTGAATGGTTTCCGTCGTTGTTCCCCTCTTCTCAATTCTCTCCAATAATGAATGCATGCTTATATACGTATTCAGGTAAAAGTGCGTTGACAGCCACGTGTTAAAGTAATCTACTTACTTTTCAATATGATAATTCATAATGTGTAAATTGGATCGTTTATGAACATCAAATTATAATGCGTTCTTTCAATGAGAAAAAAATATTTATTTTTTTCTCTGTCTCCTAACTATATTTGGTGCTTCAGCAGGATTTTAATGTTTTGTTTCTTCTCCAGCTCCCACCAGAAATACTCCAGTCTCTATTTCACCCAAGGGTAAGACATCTGTTCTATGTCTGTGTCACCACTCCATGTCTTATCTCAGTCTTCATAGCGTGTAATAAATATCTAAAGACATCTATTCATATCAGTATGTCCATTCGAACATTTCTTTCTACTCCTGTGTGTTACAACGTCGTTCTATGTTTGATGGCTGCTGTTTATTCCACGTGGTTTCAGTTTGACTTGTCCACTTTGGTCCGTCTGTTTCAAAAATGAACTTTCAATATTTTTTGTGTTGTCTGGCATACAGTCTGAGAAGTTATATTGCTGTCTTCTCGGCTACCTGTAATCTGTTGAGCATCAGAAACAGATCGTGATTTGCCTTCGTGTGTGCTGTTCACTTTGTGTCTCTCAGTCCATGTAACAACGGCTGGCGTCTTTGTATCTAGTGTTCTTTATTATACCTACGTGTACACCTTTGTTGGTACGTAATCTTCTGATCAGCAAAGTAGTCAACTTTGTAAGGATTAAATTTCTGCTTCATTCCTTCAATAATCTTCTTTCTGTGTTCATCGTCTATGTTATGTCCTAAAAATTTATCTTGAGTGAAAGGTTATGTCCGTATTCTGTAGGTGGATGTGGCCATGCCGAGTCTGACATCATCTTCATCTTGGATTCTTCGACTAGCGTGACTGAACCAAACTTTGAGAAAATGCTAGATTTTATCGTTCATTTCGTATCTGCTGCTGATATCGACAGCGGCAGCGTGCGTATTGGCGCTGTTCTATACAGCACGGACGTGAAAATTCAGTTCCAAATGAACGAGTATCGCACAAAACAAGATATCATAGACGCAATCAAGAAGATTCCGTATGTCTATGGTAGTACAAACACTTACGGTGGACTCAATGTTATGCGCACGCAAATGTTCACGCAGCAGAATGGAGATAGGCCTTCAGTTCCCAACATCGCTATTCTTCTCACGGACGGTGTCTCAAATGTCAACGCTTTTGAAACGGTCCCCGAAGCTGAGAAGGCTAGAGCTGACAACATTCACATCTATGCAGTTGGTATTGGTCTAGCTGACACTACAGAGTTGAGCCAGATTGCATCTCCACCAATCACTGAGAATATGTTTGTGGTCGATGACTTCCAAGCTCTCACTGCTTTGAAAGAGAAAATACTCGATCAGTTTTGTCCAGGTAGCTATACGCATGATTATAGATACTTTAAGGGTGTCGTTTCGTTCTTTAAATAAGCATCCTCACTTGATTGACAAATCTAATCTCTGGCCCCAAATGTTATTGCCTAACGCCTCTTCCCTACCAGTCTACGTCTGTCTTCAATCTATTTTTCTTTAAATAATAGCTGTTTATCTCAGCTTTTTCTTTTCTTGTTCCCACCGCTGTCTATTCTAAAGAACTTATATCTATTGGCCTGCTTACACACAAAAGCAACAGCTCACGTCGATGTCCCCAGCTCCCCGTGAGACTTGCTTTATTTGCTTAATTTCTTGACCGATGTAATTCTTCGAAAAACCAACACAGCAATCCCTTTTTTAACGCCCAACTAATCATATAACCTGTACTTAGCTTTCAATTTGAATAAAGAAAAAATTAAAAAAACAACTTACTAGGTCCCATGGTTGGCAGCTGGTTTAACACTTTCATAATTATATAAACTGATTTTCTTCTTAAAATCTCATTGCAGCATATTTCTCCCCTGTAATTGCCTGCTGAATAGTCAGATTGCTAAAGTATATTCATGATATTATCACTATAATCCAACTAAGCCCTTAACCAAGAAACAACAATTACAGCAACTAATATGAACGTTTGATGATAGACATAAAGCCACTTTTGAACACAATAAATTACTGTAAACTAGGCATTTCGATTTAATAACCGAATTCTTACAATATGATTCATAAATCTGCTGCTATCCCTGCTTATCTTCCAAAATACAATCTGTTTAATTTTTTTCCCCTCAAGGCGTTAAGAAAACGACAACAAGCCCACCAAAAACAACTTTGCCGGCTACCACGCGAGGTGAGATGACTATAGAATTTCTCTATGGAAAATAGGAGACACAAACCTGTCGCTAAAATCGGTTTTCTCATCACAAAAATCGGAATTTTACAGCTTAACAACGAGATTTTTGAATTCTTTCCCGTTCACTTTTAATGTATATAATAGTTACAACTGGTATTCCCTTGACACTGCAAACATTAGTTGAATGGTTTCCGTCGTTGTTCCCCTCTTCTCAATTCTCTCCAATAATGAATGCATGCTTATATACGTATTCAGGTAAAAGTGCGTTGACAGCCACATGTTAAAGTAATCTACTTACTTTTCAATATGATAATTCATAATGTGTAAATTGGATCGTTTATGAACATCAAATTATAATGCGTTCTTTCAATGAGGAAAAATATTTATTTTTTTCTCTGTCTCCTAACTATATTTGGTGCTTCAGCAGGATTTTAATGTTTTGTTTCTTCTCCAGCTCCCACCAGAATTACTCCAGTCTCTATTTCACCCAAGGGTAAGACATCTGTTCTTTGTCTGTGTCACCACTTCATGTCTTATCTCAGTCTCCATAGCGTGTAATAAATATCTAAAGACATCTATTCATATCAGTATATCCATTCGAACATTTCTTTCTACTGTGTGCGTTTCAACGTCGTCTTTTCTTAATGGCATCTGTTTATCCCATGTTGTTCCTCTTTGACTCGTCCGGTTTGTTCTGTCTTTTTCCGAAATGACCTTCCAATATTTTCTGTTGTCTGGCATACAGTCTGAGAAGTTATATTGCTGTCTTCTCGGCTACCTGTAATCCGTTGAGCATCAGAAACAGATCGTGATTTGCCTTCGTGTGTGCTGTTCACTTTGTGTCTCTCAGTCCATGTAACAACGGCTGGCGTCTTTGTATCTAGTGTTCTTTATTATACCTACGTGTACACCTTTGTTAGTGTGTAATTTTCTGATCAGCAAGTTAGTCAACTTTGTGAAGATTAAATATCTGCTTCATCCCTTCGATAATCTTCTTTCTGTGTTCATCGTCTATGTTATGTGTCAATCTTTTATCTTGAGTGAAAGGTTATGTCCGTATTCTGTAGGTGGATGTGGCCATGCCGAGTCTGACATCGTCTTCATCTTGGATTCTTCGACTAGTGTGACTGAACCAAACTTTGAGAAAATGCTAGATTTTATCGTTCATTTCGTATCTGCTGCTGATATCGACAGCGGCAGCGTGCGTATTGGCGCTGTTCTATACAGCACGGACGTGAAAATTCAGTTCCAAATGAACGAGTATCGCACAAAACAAGATATCATAGACGCAATCAAGAAGATTCCGTATGTCTATGGTAGTACAAACACTTACGGTGGACTCAATGTTATGCGCACGCAAATGTTCACGCAGCAGAATGGAGATAGGCCTTCAGTTCCCAACATCGCTATTCTTCTCACGGACGGTGTCTCAAATGTCAACGCTTTTGAAACGGTCCCCGAAGCTGAGAAGGCTAGAGCTGACAACATTCACATCTATGCAGTTGGTATTGGTCTAGCTGACACTACGGAGTTGAGCCAGATTGCATCTCCACCAATCACTGAGAATATGTTTGTGGTCGATGACTTCCAAGCTCTCACTGCTTTGAAAGAGAAAATACTCGATCAGTTTTGTCCAGGTAGCTATACGCATGATTATAGATACTTTTAGGGTGTCGTTTCGTTCTTTAAATAAGCATCCTCACTTGATTGACAAATCTAATCTCTGGCCCCAAATGTTATTGCCTAACGCCTCTTCCCTACCAGTCTACGTCTGTCTTCAATCTATTTTTCTTTAAATAATAGCTGTTTATCTCAGCTTTTTCTTTTCTTGTTCCCACCGCTGTCTATTCTAAAGAACTTATATCTATTGGCCTGCTTACACACAAAAGCAACAGCTCACGTCGATGTCCCCAGCTCCCCGTGAGACTTGCTTTATTTGCTTAATTTCTTGACCGATGTAATTCTTCGAAAAACCAACACAGCCATCCCTTTTTTAACGCCCAACTAATCATATAACCTGTACTTAGCTTCCAATTTGAATAAAGAAAAAATTAAAAAAACAACTTACTAGGTCCCATGGTTGGCAGCTGGTTTAACACCTTCATAATTATATAAACTGATTTTCTTCTTAAAATCTCATTGCAGCATATTTCTCCCCTGTAATTGCCTGCTGAATAGTCAGATTGCTAAAGTATATTCATGATATTATCACTATAATCCAACTAAGCCCTTAACCAAGAAACAACAATTACAGCAACTAATATGAACGTTTGATGATAGACATAAAGCCACTTTTGAACACAAATAATTACTGTAAACTAGGCATTTCGATTTAATAACCGAATTCTCCCAACATGATTAGTAAGTGTGCTGCTATCTCCGCTTATCTTCAAAAAATACAATCTGTTTAATTTTTTTCCCCATCAAGGCGTTAAGAAAACGACAACAAGCCCACCAAAAACAACTTTGCCGGCTACCACGCGAGGTGAGATGACTATAGAATTTCTCTATGGAAAATAGGAGACACAAACCTCTCACTAAAATCGGTTTTCTCATCTCAAAAATCGGAATTTTACAGCTTAACAACGAGATTTTTGAATTCTTTCCCGTTCACTTTTAATGTATATAATAGTTACAACTGGTATTCCCTTGACACTGCAAACATTAGTTGAATGGTTTCCGTCGTTGTTCCCCTCTTCTCAATTCTCTCCAATAATGAATGCATGCTTATATACGTATTCAGGTAAAAGTGCGTTGACAGCCACGTGTTAAAGTAATCTACTTACTTTTCAATATGATAATTCATAATGTGTAAATTGGATCGTTTATGAACATCAAATTATAATGCGTTCTTTCAATGAGAAAAAAATATTTATTTTTTTCTCTGTCTCCTAACTATATTTGGTGCTTCAGCAGGATTTTAATGTTTTGTTTCTTCTCCAGCTCCCACCAGAAATACTCCAGTCTCTATTTCACCCAAGGGTAAGACATCTGTTCTATGTCTGTGTCACCACTCCATGTCTTATCTCAGTCTTCATAGCGTGTAATAAATATCTAAAGACATCTATTCATATCAGTATGTCCATTCGAACATTTCTTTCTACTCCTGTGTGTTACAACGTCGTTCTATGTTTGATGGCTGCTGTTTATTCCATGTGGTTTCAGTTTGACTTGTCCACTTTGGTCCGTCTGTTTCAAAAATGAACTTTCAATATTTTTTGTGTTGTCTGGCATACAGTCTGAGAAGTTATATTGCTGTCTTCTCGGCTACCTGTAATCTGTTGAGCATCAGAAACAGATCGTGATTTGCCTTCGTGTGTGCTGTTCACTTTGTGTCTCTCAGTCCATGTAACAACGGCTGGCGTCTTTGTATCTAGTGTTCTTTATTATACCTACGTGTACACCTTTGTTGGTACGTAATCTTCTGATCAGCAAAGTAGTCAACTTTGTAAGGATTAAATTTCTGCTTCATTCCTTCAATAATCTTCTTTCTGTGTTCATCGTCTATGTTATGTCCTAAAAATTTATCTTGAGTGAAAGGTTATGTCCGTATTCTGTAGGTGGATGTGGCCATGCCGAGTCTGACATCATCTTCATCTTGGATTCTTCGACTAGCGTGACTGAACCAAACTTTGAGAAAATGCTAGATTTTATCGTTCATTTCGTATCTGCTGCTGATATCGACAGCGGCAGCGTGCGTATTGGCGCTGTTCTATACAGCACGGACGTGAAAATTCAGTTCCAAATGAACGAGTATCGCACAAAACAAGATATCATAGACGCAATCAAGAAGATTCCGTATGTCTATGGTAGTACAAACACTTACGGTGGACTCAATGTTATGCGCACGCAAATGTTCACGCAGCAGAATGGAGATAGGCCTTCAGTTCCCAACATCGCTATTCTTCTCACGGACGGTGTCTCAAATGTCAACGCTTTTGAAACGGTCCCCGAAGCTGAGAAGGCTAGAGCTGAAAACATTCACATCTATGCAGTTGGTATTGGTCTAGCTGACACAACAGAGTTGAGCCAGATTGCATCTCCACCAATCACCGAGAATATGTTTGTGGTCGATGACTTCCAAGCTCTCACTGCTTTGAAAGAGAAAATACTCGATCAGTTTTGTCCAGGTAGCTATACGCATGATTATAGATACTTTAAGGGTGTCGTTTCGTTCTTTAAATAAGCATCCTCACTTGATTGACAAATCTAATCTCTGGCCCCAAATGTTATTGCCTAACGCCTCTTCCCTACCAGTCTACGTCTGTCTTCAATCTATTTTTCTTTAAATAATAGCTGTTTATCTCAGCTTTTTCTTTTCTTGTTCCCACCGCTGTCTATTCTAAAGAACTTATATCTATTGGCCTGCTTACACACAAAAGCAACAGCTCACGTCGATGTCCCCAGCTCCCCGTGAGACTTGCTTTATTTGCTTAATTTCTTGACCGATGTAATTCTTCGAAAAACCAACACAGCAATCCCTTTTTTAACGCCCAACTAATCATATAACCTGTACTTAGCTTTCAATTTGAATAAAGAAAAAATTAAAAAAACAACTTACTAGGTCCCATGGTTGGCAGCTGGTTTAACACTTTCATAATTATATAAACTGATTTTCTTCTTAAAATCTCATTGCAGCATATTTCTCCCCTGTAATTGCCTGCTGAATAGTCAGATTGCTAAAGTATATTCATGATATTATCACTATAATCCAACTAAGCCCTTAACCAAGAAACAACAATTACAGCAACTAATATGAACGTTTGATGATAGACATAAAGCCACTTTTGAACACAATGAATTACTGTAAACTAGGCATTTCGATTTAATAACCGAATTCTTACAATATGATTCATAAATCTGCTGCTATCCCTGCTTATCTTCCAAAATACAATCTGTTTAATTTTTTTCCCCTCAAGGCGTTAAGAAAACGACAACAAGCCCACCAAAAACAACTTTGCCGGCTACCACGCGAGGTGAGATGACTATAGAATTTCTCTATGGAAAATAGGAGACACAAACCTGTCGCTAAAATCGGTTTTCTCATCACAAAAATCGGAATTTTACAGCTTAACAACGAGATTTTTGAATTCTTTCCCGTTCACTTTTAATGTATATAATAGTTACAACTGGTATTCCCTTGACACTGCAAACATTAGTTGAATGGTTTCCGTCGTTGTTCCCCTCTTCTCAATTCTCTCCAATAATGAATGCATGCTTATATACGTATTCAGGTAAAAGTGCGTTGACAGCCACATGTTAAAGTAATCTACTTACTTTTCAATATGATAATTCATAATGTGTAAATTGGATCGTTTATGAACATCAAATTATAATGCGTTCTTTCAATGAGGAAAAATATTTATTTTTTTCTCTGTCTCCTAACTATATTTGGTGCTTCAGCAGGATTTTAATGTTTTGTTTCTTCTCCAGCTCCCACCAGAATTACTCCAGTCTCTATTTCACCCAAGGGTAAGACATCTGTTCTATGTCTGTGTCACCACTCCATGTCTTATCTCAGTCTCCATAGCGTGTAATAAATATCTAAAGACATCTATTCATATCAGTATATCCATTCGAACATTTCTTTCTACTGTGTGCGTTTCAACGTCGTCTTTTCTTAATGGCATCTGTTTATCCCATGTTGTTCCTCTTTGACTCGTCCGGTTTGTTCTGTCTTTTTCCGAAATGACCTTCCAATATTTTCTGTTGTCTGGCATACAGTCTGAGAAGTTATATTGCTGTCTTCTCGGCTACCTGTAATCCGTTGAGCATCAGAAACAGATCGTGATTTGCCTTCGTGTGTGCTGTTCACTTTGTGTCTCTCAGTCCATGTAACAACGGCTGGCGTCTTTGTATCTAGTGTTCTTTATTATACCTACGTGTACACCTTTGTTAGTGTGTAATTTTCTGATCAGCAAGTTAGTCAACTTTGTGAAGATTAAATATCTGCTTCATCCCTTCGATAATCTTCTTTCTGTGTTCATCGTCTATGTTATGTGTCAATCTTTTATCTTGAGTGAAAGGTTATGTCCGTATTCTGTAGGTGGATGTGGCCATGCCGAGTCTGACATCGTCTTCATCTTGGATTCTTCGACTAGTGTGACTGAACCAAACTTTGAGAAAATGCTAGATTTTATCGTTCATTTCGTATCTGCTGCTGATATCGACAGCGGCAGCGTGCGTATTGGCGCTGTTCTATACAGCACGGACGTGAAAATTCAGTTCCAAATGAACGAGTATCGCACAAAACAAGATATCATAGACGCAATCAAGAAGATTCCGTATGTCTATGGTAGTACAAACACTTACGGTGGACTCAATGTTATGCGCACGCAAATGTTCACGCAGCAGAATGGAGATAGGCCTTCAGTTCCCAACATCGCTATTCTTCTCACGGACGGTGTCTCAAATGTCAACGCTTTTGAAACGGTCCCCGAAGCTGAGAAGGCTAGAGCTGACAACATTCACATCTATGCAGTTGGTATTGGTCTAGCTGACACTACAGAGTTGAGCCAGATTGCATCTCCACCAATCACTGAGAATATGTTTGTGGTCGATGACTTCCAAGCTCTCACTGCTTTGAAAGAGAAAATACTCGATCAGTTTTGTCCAGGTAGCTATACGCATGATTATAGATACTTTTAGGGTGTCGTTTCGTTCTTTAAATAAGCATTCTCACTTGACTGACAAATCTAATCTCTGGCCCCAAATATTCTTGCCTAACGCCTCTTCCCTACCAGTCTACGTCTGTCTTCAATCTATTTTTCTTTAAATAATAGCTGTTTATCTCAGCTTTTTCTTTTCTTGTTCCCACCGCTGTCTATTCTAAAGAACTTATATCTATTGGCCTGCTTACACACAAAAGCAACAGCTCACGTCGATGTCCCCAGCTCCCCGTGAGACTTGCTTTATTTGCTTAATTTCTTGACCGATGTAATTCTTCGAAAAACCAACACAGCCATCCCTTTTTTAACGCCCAACTAATCATATAACCTGTACTTAGCTTCCAATTTGAATAAAGAAAAAATTAAAAAAACAACTTACTAGGTCCCATGGTTGGCAGCTGGTTTAACACCTTCATAATTATATAAACTGATTTTCTTCTTAAAATCTCATTGCAGCATATTTCTCCCCTGTAATTGCCTGCTGAATAGTCAGATTGCTAAAGTATATTCATGATATTATCACTATAATCCAACTAAGCCCTTAACCAAGAAACAACAATTACAGCAACTAATATGAACGTTTGATGATAGACATAAAGCCACTTTTGAACACAAATAATTACTGTAAACTAGGCATTTCGATTTAATAACCGAATTCTTACAATATGATTCATAAATCTGCTGCTATCCCTGCTTATCTTTCAAAATACAATCTGTTTAATTTTTTTCCCCATCAAGGCGTTAAGAAAACGACAACAAGCCCACCAAAAACAACTTTGCCGGCTACCACGCGAGGTGAGATGACTATAGAATTTCTCTATGGAAAATAGGAGACACAAACCTCTCACTAAAATCGGTTTTCTCATCACAAAAATCGGAATTTTACAGCTTAACAACGAGATTTTTGAATTCTTTCCCGTTCACTTTTAATGTATATAATAGTTACAACTGGTATTCCCTTGACACTGCAAACATTAGTTGAATGGTTTCCGTCGTTGTTCCCCTCTTCTCAATTCTCTCCAATAATGAATGCATGCTTATATACGTATTCAGGTAAAAGTGCGTTGACAGCCACGTGTTAAAGTAATCTACTTACTTTTCAATATGATAATTCATAATGTGTAAATTGGATCGTTTATGAACATCAAATTATAATGCGTTCTTTCAATGAGAAAAAAATATTTATTTTTTTCTCTGTCTCCTAACTATATTTGGTGCTTCAGCAGGATTTTAATGTTTTGTTTCTTCTCCAGCTCCCACCAGAATTACTCCAGTCTCTATTTCACCCAAGGGTAAGACATCTGTTCTATGTCTGTGTCACCACTCCATGTCTTATCTCAGTCTTCATAGCGTGTAATAAATATCTAAAGACATCTATTCATATCAGTATATCCATTCGAACATTTCTTTCTACTGTGTGCGTTTCAACGTCGTCTTTTCTTAATGGCATCTGTTTATTCCATGTTGTTCCACTTTGACTCGTCCAGTTTGTTCTGTCTTTTTCCGAAATGACCTTCCAATATTTTCTGTTGTCTGGCATACAGTCTGAGAAGTTATATTGCTCTCTTCTCGGCTACCTGTAATCCGTTGAGCATCAGAAACAGATCGTGATTTGCCTTCGTGTGTGCTGTTCACTTTGTGTCTCTCAGTCCATGTAACAACGGCTGGCGTCTTTGTATCTAGTGTTCTTTATTATACCTACGTGTACACCTTTGTTAGTGTGTAATTTTCTGATCAGCAAGTTGGTCAACTTTGTGAGGATTAAATATCTGCTTCATTTCTTCGATAATCTTCTTTCTGTGTTCATCGTCTATGTTATGTGTCAATCTTTTATCTTGAGTGAAAGGTTATGTCCGTATTCTGTAGGTGGATGTGGCCATGCCGAGTCTGACATCGTCTTCATCTTGGATTCTTCGACTAGTGTGACTGCACCAAACTTTGAGAAAATGCTAGATTTTATCGTTCATTTCGTATCTGCTGCTGATATCGACAGCGGCAGCGTGCGTATTGGCGCTGTTCTATACAGCACGGACGTGAAAATTCAGTTCCAAATGAACGAGTATCGCACAAAACAAGATATCATAGACGCAATCAAGAAGATTCCGTATGTCTATGGTAGTACAAACACTTACGGTGGACTCAATGTTATGCGCACGCAAATGTTCACGCAGCAGAATGGAGATAGGCCTTCAGTTCCCAACATCGCTATTCTTCTCACGGACGGTGTCTCAAATGTCAACGCTTTTGAAACGGTCCCCGAAGCTGAGAAGGCTAGAGCTGACAACATTCACATCTATGCAGTTGGTATTGGTCTAGCTGACACTACAGAGTTGAGCCAGATTGCATCTCCACCAATCACCGAGAATATGTTTGTGGTCGATGACTTCCAAGCTCTCACTGCTTTGAAAGAGAAAATACTCGATCAGTTTTGTCCAGGTAGTTATAAGCATGATTCTATTCCTCTGGATTTTGAAGTAACGTACCGAAAAATTTTTTTGCACTAACATTTTTTCACATTGAATATGATACGTAATATCTTCGCTTTTGTTCCCATTTCCAGTATTTGATAAATGATTTGTTTATGTGATGATTTTTCACTGAATACTCACTTTTCTGATAATGATGTATTATTGAACTCATTATACGTGATATCCAACTGATACAAGTCCTCAATTTTCATTCATTCCATTGTTTTCTTGGGGTTTCAATAGGCGTTATCATCAATTTATATACGGTTCCAATTCATTTGAAAATATACAATTATAAATGCCAACAATTCTTACAACTTTTCAGTGAACTGAATTCTCATACTCGTTGAGATTTCCTGTCAATTCTTTTCCCTCATGCATATAACCCATTTATTCCTGATATCATCACATTCCACAATTATTTATAATGATTTACTCTTTCCTTTTGAGTATCATCTTAACATTCTGCTTCAGTTTGTTTTTATTTCTTTCAAAAAATGTAGCTTTCGTTTATAATATTTTCAAATATTTTGTAGAACATAAGGTTTAAAATATCATTATCATTCTGATTTCTGAAATATAGATGATATTCATCAATACATTTAAGCAATATATACAATTTCTGTTTTTTAAAAAATGTTTTGGAAGCCTACTAATAAAATCATTGCAATCTACTTTCTATGTATTCCCAATATCCATTATCAGTGTACAAAGGCAAAATGTTTAAATATAACATCTTGAAATAAATAATGACATCAACTCATTTCAAGGGAATTGAATTCATAAAGGAAATGCCATAAAAATTTTCTATTCATCTCTTATGAGGAATTTATTCTTGATTATTGCAAACAATTATTGATAATCTTTCAGTATATTGCTTATTTTCAATTCATTTCTAACAAACGAGGTTTCTATGTTAAAGTAATATTCAGTAGGCTAATCTAGTAGAATGTTCCTGGTGAGCTCAATGCTCAATACGAAACTGTTTACTCGTACTAGACTACAGTAGGGTTAGTAAATATGTAAATCTATAACCAAATTATTGTGTCTCTGAATAAATAAATGAGAAAGGTCTTGTATTACAAGAAGATTCCAAAGTTTGCAAATCTAATAAAAAAAAAATGGTAATTAATGTTTCAGCTCTGATCATCAACATTTATGTGTGTGTGTGTTTGTGTGTGTGTGTGTGTGTGTGTGCTTATGCATGAAAATATGCACAATATATTTCTTTTACTTGAAAATAGGATTCATCATAAAATGGTTCCAAATCAAAAGTGTGATTCTTTCATGGTCTTTAGACATCTTTTTTCCGTCATAATTTTATATTTATTTTGACACATAAAAGATTCACAATTACATTTGGAGAAAAGTTAGAAATAAGGTATATTTGCACATAGCCATAGAAGGATTAATTTATAGAATACTAACAACATGAAGTTTTCCAACCATGACGATTTCATTCTAATTTTCCTGTTAATAGTTTTAAAAAATGTTCGAATTACATGAACAGTTCTGAAAGACAAATTTTATGTACAGAGAGTGGGAATGAGAACTTAATAAAATTAGCATTGCAGTTTGCACTTTTGAGGTGAGGCAAGATAGAAACAAATGAAAATTGAGCATGGGTGAATGAAAATTGAACATGATCTAGTTGTAGTGAGAACAAGATTTTTTTTTATGATAGTGATGAGCAATCTCATATCTATATAATGTTTTTATATCATCAAGAATTAACAAAACTTATGCTTTCAAAACATATAAATAGTGTTTGTGATGGTTCATGGCAAATAAATTTCAATATGACAAACATAATAGCAAACATAATTCTATGATATAGAATTCTTCATTTTTTTTATCAAAATTCCATGTCTGTATGCTTTAACTGAACATTAAAGGCAGTTTTATGTCTAGCAATTTCAACCTGCATAGATGAGAATACATATTTTTATCAGAATGAACACTACTGCTAGTTATATGTTTCAGTGTTGATATGAGAAAATAACAAAAATCATTGTAGTTTTTAGCTGATGTTCAAATGCAGTTTGAAGTAATCTAGTCAGAAAAGGATTGCCTTACAAGTATTGAAAATATAAATTACAAGGAAACAATGTACATTTTATGATTATTTTTCCAAGATCTAAGATAAAGCAAATTATTAATGAAATAAAGGATTTTATAATCAAGAAAACAAATTTAATTATTAAATCAAATATCAAATAAACACATCTAGTTCGACACTCAATAGAGACTGTTATATGACCAACGTCTTTTGATAGCAGTCCTTGTTGCTGGTGTATTATTATTAAATTGGAAAAAGGAGTAGATTTTCTCGCCTTCTGATGGGCATTGATCCCTAAAAAGTCTGAAATACCAAAGGACAGACTGAGGGACCAATTTGATAAAAACTCACGTAGTATATTGAACCCCCGTAAAGGTGATTTGGAGAGAATTTTGGATTAAAAAACATTTTCTCTGGATTTAATAAGGTGTAATGTTTAAATTTCAAGCTCTTAGTTCCATTGCTGTGGCCTGTATGTATGATACATGCATAGATACATAGCCAGCTAACTAGTGAGGTAGAATCACTTAAAAACAGAAGAAACCTAAGCTAATAGTTTTTGTAGATAAATCATGTAAGGAAAACAATCGCAACAATTAATAGGTTCGGAAGTATATCTTTGACTAAATTATCAAGTTAGGAATTGGTCATTAGGTGTCAAAAGATTTGAAGGTCCAATTCTAACATTAACACCTAATTTAAATCATCAGAAGGAGGGTTAATGGAATAAGTGTAGACAATTATGATGAGGATTTTTATTTATTGTTAAGGGCATTATGATAACTTTGATATACAAGATTTTGAAAAATACTTTGTTTTGAGCTTTCAAGATTTCAGAAAACAGCTAGGAAATAAATAAAAAATCATTATTTAGAATATCTTCTTGTGTACATGAAATAGTTGAAACAAATAAATATCATTTGATGATAAAATACTGAGCACAAAATCCAATTGTCCACATTTTTTTGTCAGCATATTTCTTGTTGTCAATATAAAGAAATTTTTTTTTTGGTAGTACTGGTCCCATATATTTTTATAGATTTGTGTTCCAGCTTGTGAACAAGTGTCAAATGGTGTACGAAGCAATAGTCTTATCCAAAAAAGAAACAGAATGTCCAAAGGATTAAATGAACAGATCACAGAATCATCAATGATTATATTTTAAATATCATACTAAGCAAAAGAAGTAAATATCTTCAATATTAAACAACAAACATGTGTAGAATGATGAAAATGAATTAATGGAGCAGTAATAGTTTTGAAAAATATTTCAAATACTTCTCATGCTCAAAAGTAAATCAAACTTTGATATTTATTCAAATGAATCTACTTCATGACATATGTCTATTGTGTAGCATTGACTCGACTTTTGTTTTCTCTTCTTACTTCTCATGAAATGCACACATAAATAAAATCTGCATTGTTTACATGAATGTGATTTGTTGTTTGTTTCTCTGTTCTTGTTTAACATGTCCCGTTTTATTGTTTGACTTTCATGTTGTGAATCATGGTTGCCAATGTAGCGCAATATGTGCAATCCATGTTTGTTATTTCTCAATGGTTCCCTATTGATTAATGTTTCTGTCCATTTGATGTCGAAGATTTGAGAGTTGAACGTCTTTGTATCTTTTTCTTACAATGTTAAAACTGCATCAATAAACCGAAGTGCATATCATTAATCTACAGACTGGTAATGTTTTTCCAAGATATGTTTGAATATACATGTGGAGAGTCATAGGAGCTACTAAACTAATAGATATGTGTGTGTTCTCTTCAATCATTTGCCAGCATATATATGCGTGCGTGTGCATATCTTTATGAATGTGTGAGTGCATTGTACCTGTATATGCTTGTGTTTATGAACAAAAATATAGATCTATGATTGTTTTTTCCATAAAGGAGGCTCCGAACAACCATCACGGGCACCAGTGACTCAACTTCCAATCACTGTGGCCCCTACCAGAAGAGGTGAGATAATTGCACACATCTCCTTTACCTTTATATTTGTTGAAATATAGTCAACATTCAATATCACAGCTGGGATTACAGTCTATCATAAGATAGCATGAAGAGCAGAGCTATGCAATTTTGAATATCAAATGAGATGTTTTCAAATCACTCGCTATTTTCAAAACTTTGAAAATCTTATAGGTTTTAGCATTTCAAATAATTCTATATATAAATATAAATGAATATTCTTACTAAGTAAACATACATATGAATAAATATTGTTATTGTTGCAGCTTTTATTAACATCAACATCAACATCATTTATTGAAATTCATGAGCAATTTTCCAATTGATCTTACAATTACATGATGATTCTGTATTCCAGTAACAAATACAGCCACTGGGGATAACATTTCAGCTACATTTTATCTTTGACAGCATATAATGCAGAGAAATCACTTGATTAAACATGTTACGTTGAATTTTTCAGTCAACCTTTTATTGCTTGAATGTTCTTTCAAAACAAATATTTCAATTTTACCATGTTATGTTAATATACTACATCGAACAAACTGTGGTATAACTTGAGCAATCACAAAATAATCTATGATAATTTTTTCAATGAATCTACTACATCACACATGACTACTGTGTAGCATCTTCCAAATTATTGTTTTTTTTCCTCACTCAACATGAAATACACACATGATATTGTCTGAAAGATAACAAAATCATATTGTTTATTTTAATACAGTTCATCACTTACTTTCTGTTCATACAGTTCTATTGCATGATATTGATGTTGTGATCCATGGTTGCAAATTTATCATAAAATATGCAATCAATATTCTATAATTCTCAATAGTTCCTCCTTGATTATTGTCACTGTCAAATTGTTGTCAAAGATAAGAAAACCGAGCGTCTTTTTATCTCTGCTTCTTTTTGTGTCTGTTTAACTATGTCCTGTTGATGGTTTTGTCATTGTGCAATAAAAGTCTTTGTACCCACTTGTTCCAAATGTAATTTCTTATGGTATTTTTCAGTGAATCGGACATGTAAAATTAATTTTCTAATTGGGGAAAATCATTTTTCAATTCATGTGATTAACATTGTCATCTGTCATTCTGTATTATTGTTACCGATTTTTTCAATAGTTATCAAGCTGTTGAATATTCTGCAATCTTTAACTTCTAAAATATTAAGGAAAGTCAGCGAGTTGATTAAAATATATAACAGAATCAAGTGGTAGTATGTTATATTTTCTGTTTTTGTGTTCCTTGTGAGTAAATGTCTGTATTCAAAATTAAGAAATCAAGTGTCATTGTACCTATGTTCCCTTATGTATCTGTTGCCTTTTAATGATGTCCTGTTGTCAGACTTGTTATTGAGCCATAAAAAATCTCTGTGACGATTTGTTCCCAGTGTTATTTCCTTAGTATGTTTGTCAGTAAATTAAAAATGTAAATGATCATTTTTCAATTCATCTTGTTATCTCAACCACCTGTCAGACTAGAACATTGTAACTGATTCTGTCACTGTTTATCCATCTGTTAAATATTATACATTCTTCTATCTCCAAAGTACTAAGAAAGCCAGCATGATGGTTAAAATATAGAACAGAATCAAGTGGTTGTATATGTTATTTTTTCTGTTTTGGTATTCTTTGTGAGTGAATGCTTATGTCCGTATTCTTTAGGTGGATGTGCCAATGCTGAGTCTGACATCATCTTCATTTTGGATTCGTCCACAAGTGTCAGTGCTCCGAATTTCCAGAAAATGATAGATTTTATTGTTGATTTTGTATCCTCTGCTGACATAAATAGTGGCAACATGCGAATTGGTGCTGTTCTATATAGCACGGACGTGAAAATTCAGTTCCAATTAAATGAGTATCAGACAAAACAAGATGTCATAGATGCGGTCAAAAAGATCCCATATGTTTATGGCAGCACAAACACTTATGGTGGACTCAATGTTATGCGCACGCAAATGTTCACACAGCAGAACGGAGATAGGCCTTCAGTAGCCAATATTGCAATTCTAATCACGGACGGTGTCTCAAATGTTAATGCTTTTGATACCATTCCTGAAGCTGAAAAGGTTAGAGCCGACAACATCCTCCTCTACGGTATTGGTATTGGTCTATCAGATACCACAGAATTGAGCCAGATTGCATCCCCACCAATTTCTGAGAATATGTTTGTGGTCAAGAACTTTGACGAGCTTTCCGTTTTGAAAGAGAAAGTATTTGAGCAGTTTTGTCCAGGTAGATATAAGCATGACTGATATGCCTTGATGACAGTATTTTTGCCTTTATCATCGGATAATATGTTATATATAATATGCAATGATAATATATGGTATATCTATAGGTGTATAGATGTGTATGTGAAAATGCTTGTGAAATTAAAATGTGATTATGAAATGTGCAAATTGCAAGAATATTTCATCACAGAGAATATGTAAATATATGGTATACCAAAGCTGCATGACATGCTGCTACTCACCTACAAATGTATCAAATGTTTCTAACAATAAGCAATAACTAACATAACATAGATCTCAGAGTATGTATGTGTGTATGTGAATATGTTTGTGAAAATAAATGTGATATATGATGTGCAACATGCAGTAAATTTCATCTCAAAATATATGTAAACATGTGATATATCTATGCTGCATGACATGCTATAAATTGTGTAATCAATTTCCATGTTTGTGTTAAATGAACCTTTGCTATGCATGAGAAATTAGCATCATTTTTATTTGTAAGATTGTGTCTGCACTAAAGATACCAAAAAATACATTCAAATTATTGATTGTGGCAGAAACTACCATGATTCAACTTTCATCAACTGACACATTTGCATTGCGTGATGATCTCCTATGCTAATCTATTTTAGACAATTTAGAATACTATAAAAATTTTCTATTAGATGCTTCCTTTAGCATATCTTACTTGTATTCTTCTGAGTACTTTTGTACCTCATTCCGTGTTTTAATGGAAACCCAAGCTTTGTTAACGTATTCACATAAACATGATACTTATTCGGCAAGAAAAATGCTGAAAGCCAATTTTCTTACTCCCAGTATTAGTGGATCTACATGAACAAAAAACAATTATACATTGGTAATCCTCATGATAATATCTGGTGAGGTTTGATGTTATAATTTCATTGACTTTAATTCTATTTAGATCAAGGTCAATTCTTATCTAATGAATAAAGTTTATTTATCATATTCATCAATGATAGTGAAACAGTCTTATTACCAATATCTCGCCAGAAGCATGGGTAAGAAGTTCCGTTGAATTAGCAATGCTAAGAAGAAAGAAAATTACAAATATTGCTAATAATTACTAATACTATTTGACCTGGTGCTTGGAACATGTCGAATGACTGAAATGAAAACAGTAGCTAAGCTGAAGTCATTAAGGGAAAAAGGCATTTACCCAGCCACACAAACATCATCCTGGATGCTTTACATTAGTAACAGTGTTTTTCACACGTATGCTGGAGAATATGTTATCTCATTTATTGATCTAGTTTGAAAAAACATGTTCTCCTAAGGAGCTAAATCTTATGTTATTCATCTAATCAAGATCAGCATTAAGTTTGGATAGTGTGTATCTCAGCTAGCTGAAATTTTATTTTGCCTCTGTTTGATCTCCAAAGAAAACAGAAAATACAGTTGACTTAAGAATAAGAATCATTGAATACCTTTCAGGATGAAACAGTAGTTGACAGTATTGCAGGTCTCATATAATGTCAAAACTGCATCAATCAATGAACAAAAGTGTGTGTGTGTTCTCTTTATTAATTTGATATCATATATGTGAGTGGTGAGTGTGTGTGCATGTGTTTGTGTGCGTGTGAGTGCAATGTACCTGTATATGCTTGTGTTTATGAACAAAAATATAGATCTATGATTGTTTTTTCCATAAAGGAGGCTCCGAACAACCATCACGGGCACCAGTGACTCAACTTCCAATCACTGTGGCCCCTACCAGAAGAGGTGAGATAATTGCACACATCTCCTTTGCCTTTATACTTGTTGGAATATAGTCAATATTCAGTATCATAGCAGGAATAACTGTCTATTATAAAATAGTGTGAAGAAAAAAGCTGTGCAATTTTAAATATTAAATGAAATGTCTTTATATTATCATGAAATCATTTGGATTGTTCATTAATCTTAAAATTTTCGAAATCTTTCAGGTTTTAGCTTTTCAAATAATTTTTATTAATACAAATAAGTATTTTCTAAGTAATTGTTTTTATAATCATTATCACTCCAATAAATACTGAAAAATCATTATTATTTCTATTAATCAATCCATCTATTATACATTGCAATTTTGCTGCATTATTGTAAATGTAATATTCAATTGGGTCTTATGATTACATAATCTTGCTGTGTTCCTCTCTAAGATCATTTATCTTGATTTTTTCACACATATTAATACTAAGCAGATGCCTGTAATTGGAATAAACTCTGTGTGTAACAGTTTATTTGAATTTGACCTACCACAAGATATTATGGGAAAAAAAAACACATTATAACACGTATTATACTGAATTTTTTTGGTCAACATGTTTTAGATTGGATGTCTAATACTATTTCACAAAAAATATTCCAATTTTGATGTATCAAGCCAATATACTACACCAAAAAAACTGTTAGATAACTTGGGCAGTAGCAAAATAATCCATGACACCTTTTTGATGAATCTACTACATCACACACATCTGTTGAGTAACATCTTCTCTACCGTTGTTTTTCTCTCTTACTTCTCATGAAATGTACAAATGATGTTGTCTAAAAGAAAACAAATATTGTTTTGTTTATTATTATTTGATGTGTCACTTATTTTCTGTTCATATTTTACATGTACTGTTCAAATGCTTGATATTCCCGTTGCATTTAATGGTTGCTAATATATCGTACAAAATGCAATCCGTGTTCTTAATTTCTCACTGGTTTTATCGTGATTATTGTTGTCGTCCATTTGTTGTCAAAGATTAGACAGTCAAATGTCTTCATATCTCTGTTCTTTTTTGTGTCTGTTGTCGTTTTTATATGTTTGTTCCTTTTCTGTGTCTCTTGCCTTTAAAGTTTGTTCTGTTGTTGGTCATTTCATCACGTCATAAAATTATCTGTGACAATTTGTTCCCAGTGTTATTTCCTTAGTATGTTTGTCAGTAAATTAAAAATGTAAATGATCATTTTTCAATTCATCTTGTTATCTCAACCACCTGTCAGACTAGAACATTGTAACTGATTCTGTCACTGTTTATCCATCTGTTAAATATTATACATTCTTCTATCTCCAAAGTACTAAGAAAGCCAGCATGATGGTTAAAATATAGAACAGAATCAAGTGGTTGTATATGTTATTTTTTCTGTTTTGGTATTCTTTGTGAGTGAATGCTTATGTCCGTATTCTTTAGGTGGATGTGCCAATGCTGAGTCTGACATCATCTTCATTTTGGATTCGTCCACAAGTGTCAGTGCTCCGAATTTCCAGAAAATGATAGATTTTATTGTTGATTTTGTATCCTCTGCTGACATAAATAGTGGCAACATGCGAATTGGTGCTGTTCTATATAGCACGGACGTGAAAATTCAGTTCCAATTAAATGAGTATCAGACAAAACAAGATGTCATAGATGCGGTCAAAAAGATCCCATATGTTTATGGCAGCACAAACACTTATGGTGGACTCAATGTTATGCGCACGCAAATGTTCACACAGCAGAACGGAGATAGGCCTTCAGTAGCCAATATTGCAATTCTAATCACGGACGGTGTCTCAAATGTTAATGCTTTTGATACCATTCCTGAAGCTGAAAAGGTTAGAGCCGACAACATCCTCCTCTACGGTATTGGTATTGGTCTATCAGATACCACAGAATTGAGCCAGATTGCATCCCCACCAATTTCTGAGAATATGTTTGTGGTCAAGAACTTTGACGAGCTTTCCGTTTTGAAAGAGAAAGTATTTGAGCAGTTTTGTCCAGGTAGATATAAGCATGACTGATATGCCTTGATGACAGTATTTTTGCCTTTATCATCGGATAATATGTTATATATAATATGCAATGATAATATATGGTATATCTATAGGTGTATAGATGTGTATGTGAAAATGCTTGTGAAATTAAAATGTGATTATGAAATGTGCAAATTGCAAGAATATTTCATCACAGAGAATATGTAAATATATGGTATACCAAAGCTGCATGACATGCTGCTACTCACCTACAAATGTATCAAATGTTTCTAACAATAAGCAATAACTAACATAACATAGATCTCAGAGTATGTATGTGTGTATGTGAATATGTTTGTGAAAATAAATGTGATATATGATGTGCAACATGCAGTAAATTTCATCTCAAAATATATGTAAACATGTGATATATCTATGCTGCATGACATGCTATAAATTGTGTAATCAATTTCCATGTTTGTGTTAAATGAACCTTTGCTATGCATGAGAAATTAGCATCATTTTTATTTGTAAGATTGTGTCTGCACTAAAGATACCAAAAAATACATTCAAATTATTGATTGTGGCAGAAACTACCATGATTCAACTTTCATCAACTGACACATTTGCATTGCGTGATGATCTCCTATGCTAATCTATTTTAGACAATTTAGAATACTATAAAAATTTTCTATTAGATGCTTCCTTTAGCATATCTTACTTGTATTCTTCTGAGTACTTTTGTACCTCATTCCGTGTTTTAATGGAAACCCAAGCTTTGTTAACGTATTCACATAAACATGATACTTATTCGGCAAGAAAAATGCTGAAAGCCAATTTTCTTACTCCCAGTATTAGTGGATCTACATGAACAAAAAACAATTATACATTGGTAATCCTCATGATAATATCTGGTGAGGTTTGATGTTATAATTTCATTGACTTTAATTCTATTTAGATCAAGGTCAATTCTTATCTAATGAATAAAGTTTATTTATCATATTCATCAATGATAGTGAAACAGTCTTATTACCAATATCTCGCCAGAAGCATGGGTAAGAAGTTCCGTTGAATTAGCAATGCTAAGAAGAAAGAAAATTACAAATATTGCTAATAATTACTAATACTATTTGACATGGTGCCTTGTACATATCAATTGATTGAAATGAAAACAGTAGCTAAGCTGAAGTCATTAAGGGAAAAAGGCATTTACCCAGCCACACAAACATCATCCTGGATGCTTTACATTAGTAACAGTGTTTTTCACACGTATGCTGGAGAATATGTTATCTCATTTATTGATCTAGTTTGAAAAAACATGTTCTCCTAAGGAGCTAAATCTTATGTTATTCATCTAATCAAGATCAGCATTAAGTTTGGATAGTGTACATCTCAGCTAGCTGAAATTTCATTTTGCCTCTGTTTGATCTCCAAAGAAAAACAGAAATTACAGTTGACTTAAGAATAAGAATCATTGAATACCTTTCAGGATGAAACAGTAGTTGACAGTATTGCAGGTCTCATACAATGTCAAAACTGCATCAATCAATGAACAACAGTGTGTGTGTGTTCTCTTTACTAATTTGATAGCATATATGTGAGTGGTGAGTGTGTGTGCATGTGTTTGTGTGCGTGTGAGTGCAATGTACCTGTATATGCTTGTGTTTATGAACAAAAATATAGATCTATAATTGTTTTTTCCATAAAGGAGGCTCCGAACAACCATCACGGGCACCAGTGACTCAACTTCCAATCACTGTGGCCCCTTCCAGAAGAGGTGAGATAATTGCACACATCTCCTTTGCCTTTATACATGTTGAAATATAGTCAACATCCAGTATCATAGCAGATATAACAGTATATCATACGATAACAAAAGGAATAAAGCTGTGCAAATATTGTATTGTTTATTATAATATGATATTTCACCTATTTTCAATCCATATTCTACATGTACTGTTCAAATGTTCAATAGTTCGATTGCATTTCATTGTCGCTAATATATCGTAAGAAATGTGATAAATGTTCTTAATTTTTTACAGTTTTTTTGTGATTATTGTTGCCGTCAATTCGTTGTTTAGGATTAGACGGTCATGCGTCTTCGTATCTCTGTTCCCTTCTGTCTCAGTTGTTTTTATGTTTCTTTGCTCTTTTTTGTGTCTCTTGTATATCAAGTACTTTCTGTTGTTGGTCTTTCCATCACGTCATAAAAATTATCCGTGACAATTTGTTCCCAGTGTTATTTCCTTAGTATGTTTGTCAGTAAATTGAAAATGTAAATGATCATTTTTCAATTCATCTTGTTATCTCAACCACCTGTCAGACTAGAACATTGTAACTGATTCTGTCACCGTTTATCCATCTGTTAAATATTATACATTCTTCTATCTCCAAAGTACTAAGGAAAGCCAGCATGATGGTTAAAATATAGAACAGAATCAAGTGGTTGTATATGTTATTTTTTCTGTTTTGGTGTTCTTTGCGAGTGAATGCTTATGTCCGTATTCTTTAGGTGGATGTGCCAATGCTGAGTCTGACATCATCTTCATTTTGGATTCATCCACAAGTGTCACTGCTCCGAATTTCCAGAAAATGATAGATTTTATTGTTGATTTTGTATCCGCTGCTGACATAAATAGTGGCAATGTGCGAATTGGTGCTGTTCTATATAGCACGGACGTGAAAATTCAGTTCCAATTAAATGAGTATCAGACAAAACAAGATGTCATAGACGCGGTCAAAAAGATCCCATATGTTTATGGCAGCACAAACACTTATGGTGGACTCAATGTTATGCGCACGCAAATGTTCACACAGCAGAACGGAGATAGGCCTTCAGTAGCCAATATTGCAATTCTAATCACGGACGGTGTCTCAAATGTTAATGCTTTTGATACCATTCCTGAAGCTGAAAAGGTTAGAGCCGACAACATCCTCCTCTACGGTATTGGTATTGGTCTATCAGATACCACAGAATTGAGCCAGATTGCATCCCCACCAATTTCTGAGAATATGTTTGTGGTCAAGAACTTTGACGAGCTTTCCGTTTTGAAAGAGAAAGTATTTGAGCAGTTTTGTCCAGGTAGATATAAGCATGACTGATATGCCTTGATGACAGTATTTTTGCCTTTATCATCGGATAATATGTTATATATAATATGCAATGATAATATATGGTATATCTACAGGTGTATAGATGTATATGTGAAAATGCTTGTGAAATTAAAATGTGATTATGAAATGTACAAATTGCAAGAATATTTCATCACAGAGAATATGCAAATATATGGTATACCAAAGCTGCATGACATGCTGCTAATCACTTACAAATGTATCAAATGTTCCTAACAATGAGCAATAACTAACATAACATAGATCTCAGAGTATGTATGTGTGTATGTGAATATGTTTGTGAAAATAAATGTGATATATGATGTGCAACATGCAGTAAATTTCATCTCAAAATATATGTAAACATGTGATATATCTATGCTGCATGACATGCTATAAATTGTGTAATCAATTTCAATGTTTGTGTTAAATGAACCTTTGCTATGCATGAGAAATAAGCATCATTTTTATTTGTAAGATTGTATCTACACTAAAGATACCAAAAAATATATTCAAATTATTGATTGTAGCAGAAAAAAACCAGGATTCAACTATCATTAACTGACAAATTTGCATTGCGTGATGATCTCCTATGCTAATCTATTTTAGACAATATAGAATACTATAAAAATTTTCTATTAGATGCTTCCTTTAGCATATCTTACTTGTATTCTTCTGAGTACTTTTGTACCTCATTCCGTGTTTTCATGGAAACCCAAATTTTGTTAATGTATTTACATGAACATCATACTCATTCGGCAAGAAAAATGCTGAAAGCCAGTTTTCTTACTCCCAGTATTAGTGGATCTACATGAACAAAAAACAATTATATATTGGTAATCCTCATGATAATATCTGGTGAGGTTTATTGTTATAACTTCATTGACTTTAATTCTATTTAGATCGGGATCAATCCTTATCTAATGGATAAAGTTTATTCATCATCATCATCAATGATAGTGAAACAGTAATAATACCAATATCTCGCCAGAAGCATGGGTAAGACGTTCCATTGCATTAGCAATGCTAAGAAGAAAGAAAATTACAAATATTGCTAATAATTACTAATACTATTTGACCTGGTGCTTGGAACATGTCGAATGACTGAAATGAAAACAGTAGCTAAGCTGAAGTCATTAAGGAAAACTGGCATTTACCCTGTCACACAAACATCATCCTGGGTGCTTTACATTAGTAACAAAGTGTTTTTCTCATGTACGCTGGAGTATATGTTATCTCATAAGGAGCTAAATCTTATGTTATTCATCTAATCAAGATCAGCATTAAGTTTGGATAGTGTACATCTCAGCTAGCTGAAATTTTATTTTGCTTCTGTTTGATCTCCAAAGAAAAACAGAAATTACAGTTGACTTAAGAATAAGAATCATTGCATACCTTTCAGGATGAAACAGTAGTTGACAGTATTGCAGGTCTCATACAATGTCAAAACTGCATCAATCAATGAACAACAGTGTGTGTGTGTTCGCTTTACTAATTTGATAGCATATATATGAGTGGTGAGTGTGTGTGCATGTGTTTGTGTGCGTGTGAGTGCAATGTACCTGTATATGCTTGTGTCTTTGAACAAAAATATAGATCTATAATTGTTTTTTCCATAAAGGAGGCTCCGAACAACCATCACGGGCACCAGTGACTCAACTTCCAATCACTGTGGCCCCTTCCAGAAGAGGTGAGATAATTGCACACATCTCCTTTGCCTTTATACATGTTGAGATATAGTCAACATTCAGTATCATAGCAAGAATAACAGTCCATCATGGATTAGTATGAAAAAAAAGCTGTGCAATATTAAATATTAAATGAAATGTCTTTATATTATTATGAAATCGTTAGGATCGCTCATTGATCTTAAATTTTTCGAAATCTTTCAGGTTTTAGCTTTTCAAATAATTTTAATTAATACAAATAAGTATTTTCAAAATATTTGTTTTTATATTCATTATCATCCAAAAAATTATTGAAAAATCATTAATACTCCTATCAATCAATTTATCTCTAACATAATTTATCTTGATTCTTTGATACATATTTGAATAAGCAAGTGCCTGTAATTGAAATAAACTCTGTGTGTAACAGTTTATTTGAATTTGACCTACCACAAGATATCATGGAGAAAAAAAACCACATTATAACACATATTATACTGAATTTTTTTAGTCAACATGTTTTAGATTGGATGTCTAATACTATTTCACAAAAAATATTCCAATTTTGATGTATCATGCCAATATAGTACACCAAAAAAACTGTTAGATAACTTGGGCAGTAGCAAAATAATCCATGTCACCTTTTTGATGAATCTACTACATCACACACATCTGTTGAGTAACATCTTCTCTACCGTTGTTTTTCTCTCTTACTTCTCATGAAATGTACAAATGATGTTGTCTAAAAGAAAACAAATATTGTTTTGTTTATTATTATTTGATGTGTCACTTATTTTCTGTTCATATTTTACATGTACTGTTCAAATGCTTGATATTCCCGTTGCATTTAATGGTTGCTAATATATCGTACAAAATGCAATCCGTGTTCTTAATTTCTCACTGGTTTTATCGTGATTATTGTTGTCGTCCATTTGTTGTCAAAGATTAGACAGTCAAATGTCTTCATATCTCTGTTCTTTTTTGTGTCTGTTATTGTTTCTGTATGTTTGTTCCTTTTCTGTGTCTTTTGCCTTTAAAGTTTGTTCTGTTGTTGGTCTTTTCATCACGTCATAAAAATTATCCGTGACAATTTGTTCCCAGTGTTATTTCCTTAGTATGTTTGTCAGTAAATTAAAAATGTAAATGATCATTTTTCAATTCATCTTGTTATCTCAACCACCTGTCAGACTAGAACATTGTAACTGATTCTGTCACCGTTTATCCATCTGTTAAATATTATACATTCTTCTATCGCCAAAGTACTAAGAAAGCCAGCATGATGGTTAAAATATAGAACAGAATCAAGTGGTTGTATATGTTATTTTTTCTGTTTTGGTGTTCTTTGCGAGTGAATGCTTATGTCCGTATTCTTTAGGTGGATGTGCCAATGCTGAGTCTGACATCATCTTCATTTTGGATTCATCCACAAGTGTCACTGCTCCGAATTTCCAGAAAATGATAGATTTTATTGTTGATTTTGTATCCGCTGCTGACATAAATAGTGGCAATGTGCGAATTGGTGCTGTTCTATATAGCACGGACGTGAAAATTCAGTTCCAATTAAATGAGTATCAGACAAAACAAGATGTCATAGACGCGGTCAAAAAGATCCCATATGTTTATGGCAGCACAAACACTTATGGTGGACTCAATGTTATGCGCACGCAAATGTTCACACAGCAGAACGGAGATAGGCCTTCAGTAGCCAATATTGCAATTCTAATCACGGACGGTGTCTCAAATGTTAATGCTTTTGATACCATTCCTGAAGCTGAAAAGGTTAGAGCCGACAACATCCTCCTCTACGGTATTGGTATTGGTCTATCAGATACCACAGAATTGAGCCAGATTGCATCCCCACCAATTTCTGAGAATATGTTTGTGGTCAAGAACTTTGACGAGCTTTCCGTTTTGAAAGAGAAAGTATTTGAGCAGTTTTGTCCAGGTAGATATAAGCATGACTGATATGCCTTGATGACAGTATTTTTGCCTTTATCATCGGATAATATGTTATATATAATATGCAATGATAATATATGGTATATCTATAGGTGTATAGATGTATATGTGAAAATGCTTGTGAAATTAAAATGTGATTATGAAATGTACAAATTGCAAGAATATTTCATCACAGAGAATATGTAAATATATGGTATACCAAAGCTGCATGACATGCTGCTAATCACTTACAAATGTATCAAATGTTCCTAACAATGAGCAATAACTAACATAACATAGATCTCAGAGTATGTATGTGTGTATGTGAATATGTTTGTGAAAATAAATGTGATATATGATGTGCAACATGCAGTAAATTTCATCTCAAAATATATGTAAACATGTGATATATCTATGCTGCATGACATGCTATAAATTGTGTAATCAATTTCAATGTTTGTGTTAAATGAACCTTTGCTATGCATGAGAACTTAGCATCATTTTTATTTGTAAGATTGTATCTACACTAAAGATACCAAAAAATATATTCAAATTATTGATTGTAGCAGAAAAAAACCAGGATTCAACTATCATTAACTGACAAATTTGCATTGCGTGATGATCTCCAATGCTAATCTACTTTAGACAATATAGAATACTATAAAAATTTTCTATTAGATGCTTCCTTTAGCATATCTTACTTGTATTCTTCTGAGTACTTTTGTACCTCATTCCGTGTTTTCATGGAAACCCAAATTTTGTTAATGTATTTACATGAACATCATACTCATTCGGCAAGAAAAATGCTGAAAGCCAGTTTTCTTACTCCCAGTATTAGTGGATCTACATGAACAAAAAACAATCATACATTGGTAATCCTCATGATAATATCTGGTGAGGTTTATTGTTATAACTTCATTGACTTTAATTCTATTTAGATCGGGATCAATCCTTATCTAATGGATAAAGTTTATTCATCATCATCATCAATGATAGTGAAACAGTAATAATACCAATATCTCGCCAGAAGCATGGGTAAGACGTTCCATTGCATTAGCAATGCTAAGAAGAAAGAAAATTACAAATATTGCTAATAATTACTAATACTATTTGACCTGGTGCTTGGAACATGTCGAATGACTGAAATGAAAACAGTAGCTAAGCTGAAGTCATTAAGGAAAACTGGCATTTACCCTGTCACACAAACATCATCCTGGGTGCTTTACATTAGTAACAAAGTGTTTTTCTCATGTACGCTGGAGTATATGTTATCTCATAAGGAGCTAAATCTTATGTTATTCATCTAATCAAGATCAGCATTAAGTTTGAATAGTGTACATCTCAGCTAGCTGAAATTTTATTTTGCTTCTGTTTGATCTCCAAAGAAAAACAGAAATTACAGTTGACTTAAGAATAAGAATCATTGCATACCTTTCAGGATGAAACAGTAGTTGACAGTATTGCAGGTCTCATACAATGTCAAAACTGCATCAATCAATGAACAACAGTGTGTGTGTGTTCTCTATACTAATTTGATAGCATATATGTGAGTGGTGAGTGTGTGTGCATGTGTTTGTGTGCGTGTGAGTGCAATGTACCTGTATATGCTTGTGTCTTTGAACAAAAATATAGATCTATAATTGTTTTTTCCATAAAGGAGGCTCCGAACAACCATCACGGGCACCAGTGACTCAACTTCCAATCACTGTGGCCCCTTCCAGAAGAGGTGAGATAATTGCACACATCTCCTTTGCCTTTATACTTGTTGGAATATAGTCAATATTCAGTATCATAGCAGGAAAAACAGTCCATCATGGAATAGTATGAAAAAAAAGCTGTGCAATATTAGATATTAAATGAAATGTCTTTATATTATCATGAAATCGTTTGGATCGCTCATTAATCTTAAAATTTTCGAAATCTTTCAGGTTTTAGTTTTCCAAATCATTTTTATTAACACAAATAAGTATTTTCTAAGTAATTGTTTTTATAATCATCATAACCCCAATAAATACTGAAAAATTATTTCTACTTCTATTAATCAATTCATCTATTATACATTGCAATTTTGCTGCATTATTTTAAAAGTAATATTCAATTGGGTCTTATGATCACATAATCTTGCTGCGTTCCTCTCTAAGATCATTTATCTTGATTTTTACACACATAGCCAAACCAAGCAAGTGCCTGTAATTGAAATAAACTCTGTGTGTAACAGTTCATTTGAATTTGACCTACCACAAGATATCATGGAGAAAAAAAAACACATTATAACACATATTATACTGAATTTTTTTAGTCAACATGTTTTAGATTGGATGTCTAATACTATTTCACAAAAAATATTCCAATTTTGATGTATCAAGCCAATATACTACACCAAAAAAACTGTTAGATAACTTGGGCAGTAGCAAAATAATCCATGACACCTTTTTGATGAATCTACTACATCACACACATCTGTTGAGTAACATCTTCTCTACCGTTGTTTTTCTCTCTTACTTCTCATGAAATGTACAAATGATGTTGTCTAAAAGAAAACAAATATTGTTTTGTTTATTATTATTTGATGTGTCACTTATTTTCTGTTCATATTTTACATGTACTGTTCAAATGCTTGATATTCCCGTTGCATTTAATGGTTGCTAATATATCGTACAAAATGCAATCCGTGTTCTTAATTTCTCACTGGTTTTATCGTGATTATTGTTGTCGTCCATTTGTTGTCAAAGATTAGACAGTCAAATGTCTTCATATCTCTGTTCTTTTTTGTGTCTGTTATTGTTTCTGTATGTTTGTTCCTTTTCTGTGTCTTTTGCCTTTAAAGTTTGTTCTGTTGTTGGTCTTTTCATCACGTCATAAAAATTATCCGTGACAATTTGTTCCCAGTGTTATTTCCTTAGTATGTTTGTCAGTAAATTGAAAATGTAAATGATCATTTTTCAATTCATCTTGTTATCTCAACCACCTGTCAGACTAGAACATTGTAACTGATTCTGTCACCGTTTATCCATCTGTTAAATATTATACATTCTTCTATCACCAAAGTACTAAGAAAGCCAGCATGATGGTTAAAATATAGAACAGAATCAAGTGGTTGTATATGTTATTTTTTCTGTTTTGGTGTTCTTTGCGAGTGAATGCTTATGTCCGTATTCTTTAGGTGGATGTGCCAATGCTGAGTCTGACATCATCTTCATTTTGGATTCATCCACAAGTGTCACTGCTCCGAATTTCCAGAAAATGATAGATTTTATTGTTGATTTTGTATCCGCTGCTGACATAAATAGTGGCAATGTGCGAATTGGTGCTGTTCTATATAGCACGGACGTGAAAATTCAGTTCCAATTAAATGAGTATCAGACAAAACAAGATGTCATAGACGCGGTCAAAAAGATCCCATATGTTTATGGCAGCACAAACACTTATGGTGGACTCAATGTTATGCGCACGCAAATGTTCACACAGCAGAACGGAGATAGGCCTTCAGTAGCCAATATTGCAATTCTAATCACGGACGGTGTCTCAAATGTTAATGCTTTTGATACCATTCCTGAAGCTGAAAAGGTTAGAGCCGACAACATCCTCCTCTACGGTATTGGTATTGGTCTATCAGATACTACAGAATTGAGCCAGATTGCATCCCCACCAATTTCTGAGAATATGTTTGTGGTCAAGAACTTTGACGAGCTTTCCGTTTTGAAAGAGAAAGTATTTGAGCAGTTTTGTCCAGGTAGATATAAGCATGACTGATATGCCTTGATGACAGTATTTTTGCCTTTATCATCGGATAATATGTTATATATAATATGCAATGATAATATATGGTATATCTATAGGTGTATAGATGTATATGTGAAAATGCTTGTGAAATTAAAATGTGATTATGAAATGTACAAATTGCAAGAATATTTCATCACAGAGAATATGTAAATATATGGTATACCAAAGCTGCATGACATGCTGCTAATCACTTACAAATGTATCAAATGTTCCTAACAATGAGCAATAACTAACATAACATAGATCTCAGAGTATGTATGTGTGTATGTGAATATGTTTGTGAAAATAAATGTGATATATGATGTGCAACATGCAGTAAATTTCATCTCAAAATATATGTAAACATGTGATATATCTATGCTGCATGACATGCTATAAATTGTGTAATCAATTTCAATGTTTGTGTTAAATGAACCTTTGCTATGCATGAGAACTTAGCATCATTTTTATTTGTAAGATTGTATCTACACTAAAGATACCAAAAAATATATTCAAATTATTGATTGTAGCAGAAAAAAACCAGGATTCAACTATCATTAACTGACAAATTTGCATTGCGTGATGATCTCCAATGCTAATCTACTTTAGACAATATAGAATACTATAAAAATTTTCTATTAGATGCTTCCTTTAGCATATCTTACTTGTATTCTTCTGAGTACTTTTGTACCTCATTCCGTGTTTTCATGGAAACCCAAATTTTGTTAATGTATTTACATGAACATCATACTCATTCGGCAAGAAAAATGCTGAAAGCCAGTTTTCTTACTCCCAGTATTAGTGGATCTACATGAACAAAAAACAATCATACATTGGTAATCCTCATGATAATATCTGGTGAGGTTTATTGTTATAACTTCATTGACTTTAATTCTATTTAGATCGGGATCAATCCTTATCTAATGGATAAAGTTTATTCATCATCATCATCAATGATAGTGAAACAGTAATAATACCAATATCTCGCCAGAAGCATGGGTAAGACGTTCCATTGAATTAGCAATGCTAAGAAGAAAGAAAATTACAAATATTGCTAATAATTACTAATACTATTTGACCTGGTGCTTGGAACATGTCGAATGACTGAAATGAAAACAGTAGCTAAGCTGAAGTCATTAAGGAAAACTGGCATTTACCCTGTCACACAAACATCATCCTGGGTGCTTTACATTAGTAACAAAGTGTTTTTCTCATGTACGCTGGAGTATATGTTATCTCATAAGGAGCTAAATCTTATGTTATTCATCTAATCAAGATCAGCATTAAGTTTGAATAGTGTACATCTCAGCTAGCTGAAATTTTATTTTGCTTCTGTTTGATCTCCAAAGAAAAACAGAAATTACAGTTGACTTAAGAATAAGAATCATTGCATACCTTTCAGGATGAAACAGTAGTTGACAGTATTGCAGGTCTCATACAATGTCAAAACTGCATCAATCAATGAACAACAGTGTGTGTGTGTTCTCTATACTAATTTGATAGCATATATGTGAGTGGTGAGTGTGTGTGCATGTGTTTGTGTGCGTGTGAGTGCAATGTACCTGTATATGCTTGTGTCTTTGAACAAAAATATAGATCTATAATTGTTTTTTCCATAAAGGAGGCTCCGAACAACCATCACGGGCACCAGTGACTCAACTTCCAATCACTGTGGCCCCTTCCAGAAGAGGTGAGATAATTGCACACATCTCCTTTGCCTTTATACTTGTTGGAATATAGTCAATATTCAGTATCATAGCAGGAAAAACAGTCCATCATGGAATAGTATGAAAAAAAAGCTGTGCAATATTAGATATTAAATGAAATGTCTTAATATTATCATGAAATCGTTTGGATCGCTCATTAATCTTAAAATTTTCGAAATCTTTCAGGTTTTAGTTTTCCAAATCATTTTTATTAACACAAATAAGTATTTTCTAAGTAATTGTTTTTATAATCATCATAACCCCAATAAATACTGAAAAATTATTTCTACTTCTATTAATCAATTCATCTATTATACATTGCAATTTTGCTGCATTATTTTAAAAGTAATATTCAATTGGGTCTTATGATCACATAATCTTGCTGCGTTCCTCTCTAAGATCATTTATCTTGATTTTTACACACATAGCCAAACCAAGCAAGTGCCTGTAATTGAAATAAACTCTGTGTGTAACAGTTCATTTGAATTTGACCTACCACAAGATATCATGGAGAAAAAAAAACACATTATAACACATATTATACTGAATTTTTTTAGTCAACATGTTTTAGATTGGATGTCTAATACTATTTCACAAAAAATATTCCAATTTTGATGTATCAAGCCAATATACTACACCAAAAAAACTGTTAGATAACTTGGGCAGTAGCAAAATAATCCATGACACCTTTTTGATGAATCTACTACATCACACACATCTGTTGAGTAACATCTTCTCTACCGTTGTTTTTCTCTCTTACTTCTCATGAAATGTACAAATGATGTTGTCTAAAAGAAAACAAATATTGTTTTGTTTATTATTATTTGATGTGTCACTTATTTTCTGTTCATATTTTACATGTACTGTTCAAATGCTTGATATTCCCGTTGCATTTAATGGTTGCTAATATATCGTACAAAATGCAATCCGTGTTCTTAATTTCTCACTGGTTTTATCGTGATTATTGTTGTCGTCCATTTGTTGTCAAAGATTAGACAGTCAAATGTCTTCATATCTCTGTTCTTTTTTGTGTCTGTTATTGTTTCTGTATGTTTGTTCCTTTTCTGTGTCTTTTGCCTTTAAAGTTTGTTCTGTTGTTGGTCTTTTCATCACGTCATAAAAATTATCCGTGACAATTTGTTCCCAGTGTTATTTCCTTAGTATGTTTGTCAGTAAATTGAAAATGTAAATGATCATTTTTCAATTCATCTTGTTATCTCAACCACCTGTCAGACTAGAACATTGTAACTGATTCTGTCACCGTTTATCCATCTGTTAAATATTATACATTCTTCTATCACCAAAGTACTAAGAAAGCCAGCATGATGGTTAAAATATAGAACAGAATCAAGTGGTTGTATATGTTATTTTTTCTGTTTTGGTGTTCTTTGCGAGTGAATGCTTATGTCCGTATTCTTTAGGTGGATGTGCCAATGCTGAGTCTGACATCATCTTCATTTTGGATTCATCCACAAGTGTCACTGCTCCGAATTTCCAGAAAATGATAGATTTTATTGTTGATTTTGTATCCGCTGCTGACATAAATAGTGGCAATGTGCGAATTGGTGCTGTTCTATATAGCACGGACGTGAAAATTCAGTTCCAATTAAATGAGTATCAGACAAAACAAGATGTCATAGACGCGGTCAAAAAGATCCCATATGTTTATGGCAGCACAAACACTTATGGTGGACTCAATGTTATGCGCACGCAAATGTTCACACAGCAGAACGGAGATAGGCCTTCAGTAGCCAATATTGCAATTCTAATCACGGACGGTGTCTCAAATGTTAATGCTTTTGATACCATTCCTGAAGCTGAAAAGGTTAGAGCCGACAACATCCTCCTCTACGGTATTGGTATTGGTCTATCAGATACTACAGAATTGAGCCAGATTGCATCCCCACCAATTTCTGAGAATATGTTTGTGGTCAAGAACTTTGACGAGCTTTCCGTTTTGAAAGAGAAAGTATTTGAGCAGTTTTGTCCAGGTAGATATAAGCATGACTGATATGCCTTGATGACAGTATTTTTGCCTTTATCATCGGATAATATGTTATATATAATATGCAATGATAATATATGGTATATCTATAGGTGTATAGATGTATATGTGAAAATGCTTGTGAAATTAAAATGTGATTATGAAATGTACAAATTGCAAGAATATTTCATCACAGAGAATATGCAAATATATGGTATACCAAAGCTGCATGACATGCTGCTAATCACTTACAAATGTATCAAATGTTCCTAACAATGAGCAATAACTAACATAACATAGATCTCAGAGTATGTATGTGTGTATGTGAATATGTTTGTGAAAATAAATGTGATATATGATGTGCAACATGCAGTAAATTTCATCTCAAAATATATGTAAACATGTGATATATCTATGCTGCATGACATGCTATAAATTGTGTAATCAATTTCAATGTTTGTGTTAAATGAACCTTTGCTATGCATGAGAAATTAGCATCATTTTTATTTGTAAGATTGTATCTACACTAAAGATACCAAAAAATATATTCAAATTATTGATTGTAGCAGAAAAAAACCAGGATTCAACTATCATTAACTGACAAATTTGCATTGCGTGATCTCCTATGCTAATCTATTTTAGACAATATAGAATACTATAAAAATTTTCTATTAGATGCTTCCTTTAGCATATCTTACTTGTATTCTTCTGAGTACTTTTGTACCTCATTCCGTGTTTTCATGGAAACCCAAATTTTGTTAATGTATTTACATGAACATCATACTCATTCGGCAAGAAAAATGCTGAAAGCCAGTTTTCTTACTCCCAGTATTAGTGGATCTACATGAACAAAAAACAATTATATATTGGTAATCCTCATGATAATATCTGGTGAGGTTTATTGTTATAACTTCATTGACTTTAATTCTATTTAGATCGGGATCAATCCTTATCTAATGGATAAAGTTTATTCATCATCATCATCAATGATAGTGAAACAGTAATAATACCAATATCTCGCCAGAAGCATGGGTAAGACGTTCCATTGAATTAGCAATGCTAAGAAGAAAGAAAATTACAAATATTGCTAATAATTACTAATACTATTTGACCTGGTGCTTGGAACATGTCGAATGACTGAAATGAAAACAGTAGCTAAGCTGAAGTCATTAAGGAAAACTGGCATTTACCCTGTCACACAAACATCATCCTGGATGCTTTACATTAGTAACAAAGTGTTTTTCTCATGTACGCTGGAGTATATGTTATCTCATAAGGAGCTAAATCTTATGTTATTCATCTAATCAAGATCAGCATTAAGTTTGAATAGTGTACATCTCAGCTAGCTGAAATTTTATTTTGCCTCTGTTTGATCTCCAAAGAAAAACAGAAATTACAGTTGACTTAAGAATAAGAATCATTGCATACCTTTCAGGATGAAACAGTAGTTGACAGTATTGCAGGTCTCATACAATGTCAAAACTGCATCAATCAATGAACAACAGTGTGTGTGTGTTCTCTATACTAATTTGATAGCATATATGTGAGTGGTGAGTGTGTGTGCATGTGTTTGTGTGCGTGTGAGTGCAATGTACCTGTATATGCTTGTGTCTTTGAACAAAAATATAGATCTATAATTGTTTTTTCCATAAAGGAGGCTCCGAACAACCATCACGGGCACCAGTGACTCAACTTCCAATCACTGTGGCCCCTTCCAGAAGAGGTGAGATAATTGCACACATCTCCTTTGCCTTTATACATGTTGAGATATAGTCAACATTCAGTATCATAGCAAGAATAACAGTCCATCATGGAATAGTATGAAAAAAAAGCTGTGCAATATTAAATATTAAATGAAATGTCTTTATATTATTATGAAATCGTTAGGATCGCTCATTGATCTTAAATTTTTCGAAATCTTTCAGGTTTTAGCTTTTCAAATAATTTTAATTAATACAAATAAGTATTTTCAAAATATTTGTTTTTATATTCATTATCATCCAAAAAATTATTGAAAAATCATTAATACTCCTATCAATCAATTTATCTCTAACATAATTTATCTTGATTCTTTGATACATATTTGAATAAGCAAGTGCCTGTAATTGAAATAAACTCTGTGTGTAACAGTTTATTTGAATTTGACCTACCACAAGATATCATGGAAAAAAAAACCACATTATAACACATATTATACTGATTTTTTTTAGTCAACATGTTTTAGATTGGATGTCTAATACTATTTCACAAAAAATATTCCAATTTTGATGTATCAAGCCAATATACTACACCAAAAAAACTGTTAGATAACTTGGGCAGTAGCAAAATAATCCATGACACCTTTTTGATGAATCTACTACATCACACACATCTGTTGAGTAACATCTTCTCTACCGTTGTTTTTCTCTCTTACTTCTCATGAAATGTACAAATGATGTTGTCTAAAAGAAAACAAATATTGTTTTGTTTATTATTATTTGATGTGTCACTTATTTTCTGTTCATATTTTACATGTACTGTTCAAATGCTTGATATTCCCGTTGCATTTAATGGTTGCTAATATATCGTACAAAATGCAATCCGTGTTCTTAATTTCTCACTGGTTTTATCGTGATTATTGTTGTCGTCCATTTGTTGTCAAAGATTAGACAGTCAAATGTCTTCATATCTCTGTTCTTTTTTGTGTCTGTTATTGTTTCTGTATGTTTGTTCCTTTTCTGTGTCTTTTGCCTTTAAAGTTTGTTCTGTTGTTGGTCTTTTCATCACGTCATAAAAATTATCCGTGACAATTTGTTCCCAGTGTTATTTCCTTAGTATGTTTGTCAGTAAATTGAAAATGTAAATGATCATTTTTCAATTCATCTTGTTATCTCAACCACCTGTCAGACTAGAACATTGTAACTGATTCTGTCACCGTTTATCCATCTGTTAAATATTATACATTCTTCTATCACCAAAGTACTAAGAAAGCCAGCATGATGGTTAAAATATAGAACAGAATCAAGTGGTTGTATATGTTATTTTTTCTGTTTTGGTGTTCTTTGCGAGTGAATGCTTATGTCCGTATTCTTTAGGTGGATGTGCCAATGCTGAGTCTGACATCATCTTCATTTTGGATTCATCCACAAGTGTCACTGCTCCGAATTTCCAGAAAATGATAGATTTTATTGTTGATTTTGTATCCGCTGCTGACATAAATAGTGGCAATGTGCGAATTGGTGCTGTTCTATATAGCACGGACGTGAAAATTCAGTTCCAATTAAATGAGTATCAGACAAAACAAGATGTCATAGACGCGGTCAAAAAGATCCCATATGTTTATGGCAGCACAAACACTTATGGTGGACTCAATGTTATGCGCACGCAAATGTTCACACAGCAGAACGGAGATAGGCCTTCAGTAGCCAATATTGCAATTCTAATCACGGACGGTGTCTCAAATGTTAATGCTTTTGATACCATTCCTGAAGCTGAAAAGGTTAGAGCCGACAACATCCTCCTCTACGGTATTGGTATTGGTCTATCAGATACTACAGAATTGAGCCAGATTGCATCCCCACCAATTTCTGAGAATATGTTTGTGGTCAAGAACTTTGACGAGCTTTCCGTTTTGAAAGAGAAAGTATTTGAGCAGTTTTGTCCAGGTAGATATAAGCATGACTGATATGCCTTGATGACAGTATTTTTGCCTTTATCATCGGATAATATGTTATATATAATATGCAATGATAATATATGGTATATCTATAGGTGTATAGATGTGTATGTGAAAATGCTTGTGAAATTAAAATGTGATTATGAAATGTGCAAATTGCAAGAATATATCATCACAGAGAATATGTAAATATATGGTATACCAAAGCTGCATGACATGCTGCTAATCACTTACAAATGTATCAAATGTTCCTAACAATGAGCAATAACTAACATAACATAGATCTCAGAGTATGTATGTGTGTATGTGAATATGTTTGTGAAAATAAATGTGATATATGATGTGCAACATGCAGTAAATTTCATCTCAAAATATATGTAAACATGTGATATATCTATGCTGCATGACATGCTATAAATTGTGTAATCAATTTCCATGTTTGTGTTAAATGAACCTTTGCTATGCATGAGAAATAAGCATCATTTTTATTTGTAAGATTGTATCTACACTAAAGATACCAAAAAATATATTCAAATTATTGATTGTAGCAGAAAAAAACCAGGATTCAACTATCATTAACTGACACATTTGCATTGCGTGATGATCTCCTATGCTAATCTACTTTAGACAATATAGAATACTATAAAAATTTTCTATTAGATGCTTCCTTTAGCATATCTTACTTGTATTCTTCTGAGTACTTTTGTACCTCATTCCGTGTTTTCATGGAAACCCAAATTTTGTTAACGTATTTACATAAACATCATACTCATTCGGCAAGAAAAATGCTGAAAGCCAGTTTTCTTACTCCCAGTATTAGTGGATCTACGTGAACAAAAAACAATCATACATTGGTAATCCTCATGATAATATCTGGTGAGGTTTATTGTTATAACTTCATTGACTTTAATTCTATTTAGATCGGGATCAATCCTTATCTAATGGATAAAGTTTATTCATCATCATCATCAACGATAGTGAAACAGTCTTGATACCAATATCACATTGTTATCCAATTGATAAAGTTTATTTATCATAATCATCAATGATAGTGAAACAGTAATAATACCAATATCCCGTCAGAAGCATGGGTAAGACGTTCCATTGAATTAGCAATGCTAAGAAGAAAGAAAATTACAAATATTGCTAATAATTACTAATACTATTTGACCTGGTGCCTTGTACATATCAATTGATTGAAATGAAAACAGTAGCTAAGCTGAAGTCATTAAGGGAAAAAGGCATTTACCCAGCCACACAAACATCATCCTGGATGCTTTACATTAGTAACAGTGTTTTTCACACGTATGCTGGAGAATATGTTATCTCATTTATTGATCTAGTTTGAAAAAACATGTTCTCCTAAGGAGCTAAATCTTATGTTATTCATCTAATCAAGATCAGCATTAAGTTTGGATAGTGTGTATCTCAGCTAGCTGAAATTTTATTTTGCCTCTGTTTGATCTCCAAAGAAAACAGAAATTACAGTTGACTTAAGAATAAGAATCATTGCATACCTTTCAGGATGAAACAGTAGTTAACAGTATTGCAGGTCTCATACAATGTCAAAACTGCATCAATCAATGAACAACAGTGTGTGTGTGTTCTCTTTACTAATTTGATAGCATATATGTGAGTGGTGAGTGTGTGTGCATGTGTTTGTGTGCATGTGAGTGCAATGTACCTGTATATGCTAGTGTCTTTGAACATAAATATAGATCTATAATTGTTTTTTCCATAAAGGAGGCTCCGAACAACCATCACGGGCACCAGTGACTCAACTTCCAATCACTGTGGCCCCTACCAGAAGAGGTGAGATAATTGCACACATCTCCTTTGCCTTTATACATGTTGAAATATAGTCAACATCCAGTATCATAGCAGACATAACAGTTTATCATATGATAACAAAAGGAATAAAGCTGTGCAAATATTGTATTGTTTATTATAATATGATATTTCACTTATTTTCAGTCCATATTCTACATGTACTGTTCAAATGTTCGATAGTTCGATTGCATTTCATTGTTGCTAATATATCGTAAGAAATGTGATACATGTTGTTAATTTTTCAGTTTTTTTGTGATTATTGTTGCCGTCAATTTGTTGTTTAGGATTAGACAGTCATGCGTCTTCGTATCTCTGTTCCCTTCTGTCTCAGTTGTTTTCATGTTTCTTTGTTCTTTTTTTGTGTCTCTTGTATATCAAGTACCTTCTGTTGTTGGTCTTTCCATCATGTTTTAAAAATTATCTGTGACAATTTGTTCCCAGTGTTATTTCCTTAGTATGTTTGTCAGTAAATTAAAAATGTAAATGATCATTTTTCAATTCATCTTGTTATCTCAACCACCTGTCAGACTAGAACATTGTTGCTGATTCTGTCACCGTTTATCCATCTGTTAAATATTATACATTCTTCTATCTCCAAAGTACTAAGGAAAGCCAGCATGATGGTTAAAATATAGAACAGAATCAAGTGGTTGTATATGTTATTTTTTCTGTTTTGGTATTCTTTGCGAGTGAATGCTTATGTCCGTATTCTTTAGGTGGATGTGCCAATGCTGAGTCTGACATCATCTTCATTTTGGATTCATCCACAAGTGTCACTGCTCCGAATTTCCAGAAAATGATAGATTTTATTGTTGATTTTGTATCCGCTGCTGACATAAATAGTGGCAATGTGCGAATTGGTGCTGTTCTATATAGCACGGACGTGAAAATTCAGTTCCAATTGAATGAGTATCAGACAAAACAAGATGTCATAGACGCGGTCAAAAAGATCCCATATGTTTATGGCAGCACAAACACTTATGGTGGACTCAATGTTATGCGCACGCAAATGTTCACACAGCAGAACGGAGATAGGCCTTCAGTAGCCAATATTGCAATTCTAATCACGGACGGTGTCTCAAATGTTAATGCTTTTGATACCATTCCTGAAGCTGAAAAGGTTAGAGCCGACAACATCCTCCTCTACGGTATTGGTATTGGTCTATCAGATACTACAGAATTGAGCCAGATTGCATCCCCACCAATTTCTGAGAATATGTTTGTGGTCAAGAACTTTGACGAGCTTTCCGTTTTGAAAGAGAAAGTATTTGAGCAGTTTTGTCCAGGTAGATATAAGCATGTCTGATATACTTTGAAGACTATTTTTTTCCCTTATAAAAGTATCAAATGTTACTCACAATATACAATGACTAGAATATAATATATCTGTTGGTTTGATGGTATGTTTGTGAAAATGCTTGTGAAATTAAAATGTGATTATGAAATGTGCAACTTGCAAGAATATTTCTTCACAAAATGTATGTGAATATATAGTATAAGCTGTATGTCATGCTGCAAATTACTTTCAAATGAATCAAATATCACTCACAATATACAATAACTAACATAGTGTATATTTGTAGGTATGTTAATGTGTATGTGAATATGTTTCTGAACTGAAAATTGGATTATATGGTTGACAATATCCAAGGATATTCCATTGCAAAATGGATGTAAATGAGTAATGTTTCCAAGCAGCATGTCATGCTGCAGATCACTTGGGAAATTCTTGTATAATTTGTTATAAATGAATTTGTACCATACAGTAGAAATTATCATTTTCTATATTTGTAAGATTTGATTTGTGCAAATGATACTGAAAAATATGTACAAATTTTTGACTACATCAACTACCTTTGAAAGTAAGTCTGAAAAAATCTACCATTCTATTGTCTTGAACCTACACAATATGCTATAACTAATAAATCATACATACCTGCGTGTGTGTGCATGTGTGTTTGTGTATGTATATGTGTGTGTGCCTGTATATGCTTGTGAAATTATACCATGTCTTTGTTTTATACTATACAAGAGAAAAGTTGATGTATGAATTTATTTGAATATGTAGTATCAGGTGTGTGCAAAGTTTTATAGTAAAAAAAATGGTGTAGAATTGTGTATCAATTCTCTTGTCTTCCAGAAGAAAGAGTGGCAAATATTTGCATGCACCTAATATGATTTATCTTCAGAACTTTTCCCTGTATATTACAAATGCTTATACTTGTCGTACTGGTATAGTCTCATTTGTTCAATCAGAAATGTTATGAACAAAACAACACAGATTAATGTCTTGTCATCCTTTTTTTTTAAATTTTCATCAACACAATTCATGTAATCCATTTTGAAATTATTTCTTCTTCTACTCGTACTTTAATATGTCTTTCCCATATATTTATATCTAGATGGTGATAATATCATTCCAAGCTTACACTTTTTGTATAATTAAAGTTACTTTGATACAGTTCTGTCTCTTAACTTTTCTCTTCCAGTTCTGTTTGATTGAAAAATTTTCAACATTAAAAATTTAAAAAATCTTGATTTATATAATCAATACCTATTTGAATACTTTCACATAAGATAAAATAGTATTTGAATTTTTCATTACTCCTTTTGATAGGGAATGAGACTAACTTACATTTCTGAAAAAAGTGATATTTTTTGTATACACTCATCCCCAAGAAAGGATTTCCCTTTATTTTGGAGTTGTACTCATCAAATCTATCATATTCATCATCATATCATCACCATAATCATTATCAATATTGTTATACTTATATTCAAATATCTTTGACAAGATATTTCAGAATAAAAAGTCATATATCACTAAACTTTATAATACTTTTATCAAATAGGAATAACAGTTAGAATGTTCCAAGTGCTTCCTTCCTTGACATTTGCTCTACAACAAATAAAAATATTTTATGAAAGCAATAGAACTTCAGCTCATATTCTATGATTCAACTTTGGATATTTCCACATAAATGTTACAGCATAGCTCTTAATACATATTTGTTGAGGTTATACTTATGAAAACTGAAATGAAAGAAATTGTAAATGAAGCAATGTTTATACATGAGGTCTTTTTTAATGTTTTGTGTTGATTATTTGTTGGAACTTTTTCTGTTCAGTGAAACTCATACAAATTTGTGTAGAGGTGATAAAACATGTGAATGTAAACTTATTTTATGTTTTCATTCTGATCCTCAGTTTATTTTGTGCACTTGAATCCGTTATCTAATCTAGAATTAAAAAAATATAAAAAAAATGAAAAATCATTATCATCTTCTTTTAACTTTGATGAATTACTAAAATAGAAATTAAATCCAAAGCAATTATTTTTTAGTTATTTTCAAGAAGAAACATGGAAGCCTTTCATACGGAATGTGGATGCTGTTCCTGCATGTGGCACAGCATTTTTGTTGAGATGAAAATTTTGAATGATAATGAACAAAGTGACACTTATACAGCTTATATTTTACATAAATGAGGTTAGGAATAATCTTGGATGAATTGTTTTCAATAGTTAGTTGGTTGTCAAATATAGAATGCAAATGGTTTTGCTGAAATATTCTGATTTTCTTAGGTAAAAACAAATAAGTATATAATGACTACTGCAACAACTTAACATACAAAAATGATCTCAAGTCTTTAAAACAGCTATTTAATTGTTTATCAAACATTGATCGCAGTGTGATTTAACATTCTAAAATATGAATAGCAATCAATCATTCTCAAGTTTATTGAAAATTCATTAAGTTAGCGTTATTCAAAAGCTATTAAATATATTTTTAGTTTGAAACATTTGAACATGGTTTGCAGGATTTTATATGAAAATTTTCTTTATTTCAGCTGTCTTTGACAAGTTAAGATTTGTACATGATTTCTAAAAAAATTATAAATACATTGTTGCTCTTGAGCTATGCTTTATTTTTGATAACACATTTTTATAATATTCATGTATCATAAATTTATTTTAGACATTTTGTTGAATTTCAGCTTATTTGTTTCTGTTTTGATTTCAAAAATTCCTCTACTTCATTTTGAAATAATCAATAAAAGCTAAATATTTTGTTTTCTAGATGGCACAAGTTGTGGAATAATTTGGATGGCATGATACAAAAAGATAATTCCTTATAAGTACCATGATAAATATGCATGTTCTAAGGTGGGCAGTAATGATTCAAGAATTTCACTTTAATATATAGATTATGTAGATAAACACATAGGTTTTACTATTTCAGTGATAATCTCTACAATGATAAGCTGATGATTAGAAAATTGATGTGATTTGGACAACTAGTTAGTGGATGCTCATTTCTACAGTTGCATATGTACAAATATACAACCACTAACATTTGCACACATAAACACAATACAGTGAAAATTTAAAAAATACTAAGCAACCATAAGAATATATTCATATTTTTTGATAACATCAACTGGGTTTCAATCAGTAAGCAAGTGTATTCATTTAGGTTTTCTTCTTGAATAATATAAGCAGTGTTAATCTGATCAACAAATTTATTGAAATGAAATAACAACTAATTGATAGGTGCTATTTACTAACTGTATTTTCTTATTTTGGAATATCACTTTTATATGTTTTGAAATATCACCTTTAGATTCTTAAGAGATTTTTGTACCTGTTGAGCAATATTGTTCATTCATTTTTATTTTTCTGAAGTTAGAATTATACATTGGGATTTAAAAGTTAATTTTCTGAGTGTTTATTCATTTATATTTATTTGAATTTAGTCTATTATTTTTTAATCAAAATATCTTACAACAATCAATGAGATATATCTTAGTGAAAGGAATCAATTCTAGAATTCTTCCATTCTTTTCAAATAAACAGTAAATTAACAAAAAAATGATCAAACACCTTTTTTTACAGGTCCTGAAGTAGAAACTCCAGAACCAGCAACATTGGCACCAACTGGTAAGAGCTATGATATGGTACTATTGACCATGTGTAGCATAAGATGGTACCATATTTATCTGAAAACAATATCTGGAAAGTTTTGTTGAAATAACACTTGTTTTCAGAGATTGCCATATTAAATTACCAAAAGTATATGAATAATGTGCCAATCTCAAACCTAAGCATTGGCTTGACAACATTCTTCCCAGGTATTGTTTCATGTCAAAGCCTATTTCATAATGTAAGGAAACCGATAATTTTTACAATTTAACATTAAATGATAAAAATATCAGTTACAGCTTATATCTGATAGACTTTGATAGCTGTTCCTGATAATTTTCCAAGTTTCCAATATGAAAGAGGCTTTGAACAGAATTTTGTTTTCAAGTAATACATGTAAAGTCATGTTTTGTATCAAAGGACTGATATACCACTATAGAAGTTGTAAGGTGATTCAGACTTTGAGATTAACATGACTTTGTATGCATTATTCAACTCAATGCATGTTTTAATTTTATATGATAAATATACATAACGTGGATACACTAAAGTGAGATAAATGTTTATATTCAGCAAAGTTTGCATTCAGAATATCCAGCTTCTAATTTGTTAGCATTGAAAAATTCAAGATGTTCTGCTTTATCTCATTTTGCAACCATCTACTTATGTATATCCTAAATGTTTAGCTGGAAATGGAGTTCTTTTCAATTTTTTTTGTATTGTTACATTTCATAAATCAAATTAAAAACAATAAGTGGACCTTTAATAGAAAAATTAGAAGATTGTATATTGAAGCTATGCTAAAAACTTATTTAGTTATTGTAATTTCATTTTCCTTTCTTCAGTAATCCACATGTCTATTAATAACTACTGCTATATAGGATCGTTTTCTTCAATTATTTTATTGGAAAACTTTATGTTTACCACAATTAAGTTGTTTTGAAATTCAAAGAAGTATCTTCATTATCTCAAACATTTTTTTATTTTTGATCATTCTATCTAATTTGTTCACCTTTTCTGTTGCTTTTAATCATGTTATAGCTGATCTATTCAAAGGTTTTTTTAATTAAATCATAGAAATAGGGAATAAAGAAGTAGTATCAGGTTTGTGATAAAAATTACGAAAAATGAAGAAACTATTTGGAAAAAAGGTGGAATAATCAGATATACTTCTAATAAAATTAAGTTATAGGATCTGTAGATAATCCTCATAAATATCCTTAATGAAAAGAAGAAAATATTGACTTTACTTAATTTTTATAATGAAGGATTTTCATATTGAAATTGATAACAAAAAGTATAATGACTAAAATTATATCAAATGATACCTGTAATCAATAGGAAATCATTTTTACCATTTTACTAATCAGATAGAATGTGCATTGGAAGATATATATCTCAAGAAATTAGGAACTGGAATCTCTAGGTAACTTTTTCTAATGCATAGCTTTGGTCTGTTTGCAACCAAGACCAAAAAATAGAAGAGAAGGCAAGTAATGATATTCTGTATACAAGCATAGGTAGTCTTTGAATCTATCAACAAAACAATACCCTGAGAATATAACAGAAAAATATTTTCAGTACTTAGGAATACAACACGCTGAAGCAATTCATAGAGGTTCAATATTCAAACTGTTCTGTAAGTCATAATAATTAATTGACCCAAATCCCAAACACATCATATCAATAACAAGCTATATAGCAACTTTAATACAAAGTATATTAATAAAATGGTAAAGGATGAAAATAAATAAGCCAAGTACAACACTGAAAAGCATCAGAAACTTATAATGAGCTGCATAAAGACAGTCACTTCAAAATATCAACTATTTTAAAATTCCCTTTGAAAATCCATTCAAACTAGTGTAGTTCACAACAAGAATGGAGGGATTATTTATATATGAAAAACTATATAAATGTATGTTTTAGTATAAATTTATTTATTGTAAACAAAAATATATACCTTGAACAAAATTTACTTTTCTTTAGATTTTCCACCACTCTTTATACTTTGATTTTTAGTAATAAAAAAAAAAATGCAACAGAATTGGGTAAAAATCAAAATTGAGTCATCAGCAGTAGTAGTAAAAGTGCTATTAACAGCGGCATTTGCCTGTCTAAATCAGTGACCGCAAACACACAGAGCAGAGCTTTATTTACCAGCAGCAGATATTTTTGTGTGTGTGCTAGCAGTACTCCCTACCTCTCTTTCTGTTTGCTTTAGCATGACAAAAAATCTACAAGCAAACAAAATGATAATGGCTTTTATATTATAAGATTATAAGCTCAAATCAAAATGTAAACAACATAAAATTGTGTTTTGTGTACTCTTTCTACAGCTCCCCCACCACCACCACCAACAACAACTGAGGGTAAGATTTTATAAGCCCAAATCATTCATCAATGCACCAATAGCATGAACAAAATTAATCTCTTCACTCTCAAATGTCTGAAATAAAGACAAACAACACATTTCTGCTATTGAGGATATATGGATTTGATGATTAGAGCTCATTTCAATGTAGAGTTGCAAAAATTACAATCCAAAAATCCTTTTCAATACAAATTAAATATTTTAATTGTGTTGGAAATATTGTAATAGCAAGTGTCTTGTCTTTCTTTGCTGAAGATTTCAGAGAGGGAAGAGTTAAGATGGCATGATTCTTCTATTCTATTGACCTCTCAACGGAACATTTTTTTTCATTTTGGGTCATATTTGTGAAAATTTTCCGGCACGTACGGGGATAAATACTCTTGGGGATGAACATTTCCATTTCCATCCAAAAATGTATTTTTTTCTCTGACCCGTGTTAGGATGTGATTTTCTGAAAAAGCACAAAATGCAAAAACAAATATATCCAGAGAAATCTGTTGAGGGGTTAATACTGAACTATATGAAACTGCATCTGAATTCATAATTTAACATTTTCTATTCAAGTTTAAGATAAAAATATATCTGCTTATCTTAAACGATTATAAAATCACTTTGAATAAGTTTATAGTAATCTTATACAAATTATTCCAGTAGAACAAACTATATTAACTCTAATTTTAATGAGGTAGGTAAATCAAAAACCATCAGATTAATGATAAAAATCTTAAATCAAAATATTTGTTTTATAAAAGAAGTTTTTTCATATTGTCCACTAGCTGAGATAGTAAATGTGTTGGACGACTCTTGCATGCAAAGAATGAAAAATGAATGATTTTACATAACTTCATTAAGAATAGCCAAAGATATATTATTTAACAAGCTAATAGAGGAAAAACTTTAACAGCTTCACAGTGATTATAATAGCTCACATATATTGATTAATTTTTACTTCAATTTAATGATGGTTCAATTTAACATGTCAAAAGCCAGAGAATCTAACAAACCACAGTGACACAATATGTAGCCTTGGTTTTATTACTTTTTGTTATTTGTTTTTTTCTCCCCTAGCACATATTGCCTGCACCTGACCTCTTATTATCTTGATCAAATTTTAATTTCAAGGCATAATCTGATTATTGTATAGCAAATAATAACTGGATTGAAATTACACTATCAATTCTGATACTTATAACTCTATAATGTCAAGGAATGAAATTATTATGCTTTGGATACTGAAACTTGAAAGATATAACCATTATAACTTGACAGTTATGCACATTTTGAGAATTTCAATAAGTTAAATCTGTCATACTTGTAATGTACCACAGAATGTCTCATGTACTTCACTATTCCTAGAATACACCTTCTGCTAAGTTATATCATTTTACTATGGGATGAACACGTTCTAGCCTAATTCCCTCAAGCCTTCTTCAATAACCATTTTCCAGCAAGTATTTACTAATTTCCACCATTAGACCTGATTTTCATTATCTCCTGAGTACGTTAATTTATTGAGTTTGAATATGCATTTAATATCCCAATGCTTCAAAGTAGTCTGTTTCATTTTTTATCCTCTACACTTGCTGAGTTGTAAATAAAACAAGTGAGGCTTAGCCAACACCAGCCAATATCAAACCCTTGTTTTTTTGATGTGTAATGACTTGTGAATTTTTTAGAAATTTCACAGCTAAAGAGTCAAAGAAATTCTAAGGAATTCTTCCCTTGAAAGGCCTTTAATCACTTCTTATGTTTTGCAACAAGCACTACATTTCTGTTTGAAACAACATATTTATCAAAACAAAGTACCTTGTTTCATGAATTCAAGTATTCCATTGAATATTTACAAGAAAACATGTTCATAATACTCATTATAAGTAATCAACAGTTGATCCATATCATTCCACTGTCAAATTGGTTTCTTTGACTGTAGAAGACTTTAATTTGTTTATTTCAGGTGGGTCAAAGAAAAGTTTCTCTTAATTTGATACACACACCAACTCTATTTCTGCATTAGACCAGTTCTATTATATCTTTAAACTTTTTAATTCATGATTCTAGTACTTTTTATTTACATATTATTTTTTTCCAAATGCAATTCAAGTCATCAACATATTCTTTTTTTATAATTGCCAAAATATTTAGATATGAATGAAGAAAGTCATCTTTTTTTTCATTTCATATCTTTAAAGTGACCCTTTTCTCTTGAATGTTGATCATTGGCTAGTTTTACAAAACAAAAAGAAAAATTCCTATTACACAGCTTTTTATAGAATTAAGTAACTATTAATACTGCAAAATTTCTTTTGCCCATTTATAAGAAAATAAGTAAAATAACCTCACTATCTTTGGAAGGCAGGGCTTTGGCTATGCAATCATCTTCGCTTAAATTAATTATGTTTAACACACATTTTTTCCAGTGCTTGATATAATTTTCTAACTTGTTTTCTTAAGGAAAATGAATTTAAAAATTTACTGTAAGGTTATTTTTTTTATTTGCTTTTTCTAAACTAAAAATACTATTACTATCATTTGATTAAAAAAATCGGGGAAGAAGTTAAAGTTATGAGAAAGATTACTTGAAATTTTTTTCACAGTTTATATTAAGTATAATGAATAACAATAATGTCAAATCTTCAAATTAGAACCTTGCGTCATCTGTGTTTTACATATGATATCAATATTCCTACTCATACTATTACCACCCAACTGATATTTCTATTTTGCTACAATAAAAAAACAATTCTTGCTATTCTCAAATGATTTCAGCAGATAATTTTTGACTTAATTCAAAATATCTATTTCTAGATTATGATCTTAGAGAAAAGAAATCAAAGCTCAAAATATATATGCTTTCTTGGCATTCCTTGTTTTCTAGGGAGAGATAACTGGAGACTTAAAAAGTAATACTGAATGTACATAACTTTTTAAGAAATCAATGGTCAGAAATAAGTGATCATTCAAACTATCAAATGCCTAGAATGTCATGAAAGTGTATATCATTTTTATTGGTTGGCTTTATTTCATAAAAAAATCTAATTATTGTTTCATTCATAGTTTTTTGAATTATTGGGATTTTGTAAACTTATTTCATTCAAAAGTTATTTGTGGTCTTCATTATTATTATTATTATTTTTATAAACTTAGATTCAATATAATATTCTGGTTTGCTAACCATCCAGTAAAACATATCACAATTCAGTAAGTAAAAAAACAAAATCATATCCCATCATGAAATTGTCTCATCATGTATTTTTAATCATAATTTATGGGGAAAAAAAATCAATTCTCAAGATCTCACATTTTACATATTTATATGTGCTTTCTAATATGTGTTCAATTATCCCTAGATCAATAAAGTCAAGATGTATCTTGCAAAACTGCAGGAAAATAAATCTTTATACTACTGTTACAAATAAATACTCAGTTCAGATCTTAATACAGTTTGTGTCTATTCTAAATATCTATAAATAAAAAGACATTATTCAAAAATCTCAATGCTATTTTCTTTTGCTTCAAACAATGATTCCATGGATGTTAAATTCAGAGTATCCAATACCTAATTGAGTTCCTTTTTACTTGCTTTATATTTTGCTTTTCATGAAGTTTTTGACATTCACTATGTTCTGTACTGATTTTTTCACAGCTCCCCCTCCTCCACCAACTACCACTACTGCTCCCCCTCCTCCACCACCAACAACAACAGCTGGTAAGATTGCTAGAAAATGCATATAGATCCCACTGCATGCAATTTCCCTATGAGGCATGATGTTACATCTTATTCCTTCAAACCAGACTTTTAGAATATTAATGTAGAGTATTGATATTTATTTGACAATTCAAATTTATTTCAAATGATGAAATAAGCATATGTATGAGATTCTAGCTTAAAATCATGATAAGTAATAGATACATAAATATCAAACATATATCCGAAACATCATTATTTTTTTTCACAAAATCATTTTTTGGGGTTCAGAGCAGGAATTACTCTTAATGATAATTTGGGAGTCACAATTTCATTTTAAATCATTTCACATTAAAGATTTCTGTGATATCTCATGTAGTGTGTTCAAAACTATTCGGTGGTTTTTGAGAAAAAAGCCAAAAATAAAGAAAAATATTCTTGATTTTTAAATTACAATACAGGATTGATTCATCTAAAAGATTGACAAGGTATATTCAATGCAGTCTTTTCAAGATATCTAAAAAATGTCATGGGATATCTTGAAGAAAAAACTGTTCTTTCTGAGGAAGAAAAATCTATCTCACTGAAAATACAATCTTCTTTTCTACAGCTCCGCCTCCTCCACTTCCAACTACAACACTTCCTCCTCCACCATTAGTTCCTACAACAGATTCACCACCTCCACCTCCTCTTCCTCCATTCACAACAACATTCCCACCTCCTCCTCCTCTTCCTACAACAATTTCACCTACTCCATCTACAGCTGGTAAGATCCGCACTGGAAAACAATAGGTTATGCCATATTGCACAAAAAGCATGGTACATCCCAGAAGGCATGAACTGTTTTTATCTAGTAAAAACAAATCACTATTTCTTCACTATTTTGAATAATGTGCAAGTTTAAAGTCCTCAATACTTAATTTTTCATCAAGGCAAATATTCAAAATTATATGCTATATTCAATCACACAACACAGCTGCAACATGTTGATTTTTTTTATTCAAACAAATAAAACATTGTATCTGAGAAAGCAAAATCTGGAATTTCTAATATAATCAGCTAATTCTGATGCTACTAATCTATTTTCTAGATTATGCAAATATCGAATCCTGACTAAATAAAAATGCTGTAAACAAAATTGCTTCGAGAGTCATAGCTAACAAAAGACTGGAACTAAATCTGATTCCTGAATACCATAAATTGTTGCACTATAACTTAGTAGAAAATGGAAGATATAAGCGTCAGTCGAAGATATTCTTTTAACCATGCTATGAGATTATAAAGAAATTGAATGATACACAAGTGAAGAGGAATTATTTGAAATATTAATATTTGTTTACCATGAAATTCATTTATAGAAAACTTTTTTCTTAACTTCATTAATTCTCTTTAGTCAAACTACAAAGATTTTTTACCAAACCATAATAAAAACTGTTTCTTCTTTTCATGTAGAAATTGGTGGCATGGAAGAAAAATTTCTGTGCAAAAACATATTTTATATAATTTTTCTAAAGATTCATCAGATAAAGCCTTCATTGTCAAATAGTGTTTAATTCATGACTAGTATTTCTTTCTTCTAGATTTTAGTTACTTTTTATTGCAAGTCTCAGACCATGGAGTAATGCAAATTATAAAATACTATTATGCTACTGGAGTATGTTGATGGAAAAAAGATGGCTACAATCAGACTGTCAGGGAAAGTAAAGAATAACTATATGGTTAAATTTAAATGACTGCATCTGGAAGGTTTCCAGGGCCTAATTGATAGAACAGCTGTCATGATAAGATAGGCCACCAAATAGATGCAAGTTCAAGTCTCACTGAAGGATTTTTCATTAGTTCAAAACTGTATTGCTCACTGATGGCTGTAGAATAAAAAGCAACTGAAATCAAAATAAAAGAAATACTAGTCAAAAATAAATTAAGAAATAGTGTTTCATGGTTAGTTTTAAAAAACAGCACAATTTTGAAGCAGTGCTGACTTAACTTGTGTATTCATCAGATCTATATTAAATGTAGTTACATTAAAAAATAACAAGGTATGATCAATCTATGAAAATAATTTCTCTTTTCCTTGTTGGATGTCCTATACTTTTACTTCTATTCGTGCACTGTATTGATTAATTTCTATTACTGTAATTCATGATAAAATCCGAATTGAAAAATTTTCAAAATGCTGTAAAAACTGCTTGTGTCACTAGCCTATCAGCTCAGTTTGACATTTGGCAAAATATACTTTTGATAATAGTTATGAGAGTGTTTTTAAAAAATGTAAAGATGAAAACAAAGCCAACCTACTTATTGTAAGTATTTTTCATAGCAAACTGGACTGAAGTTTAATTCACGTAAATATAGTCGGATCTTTTAAATTGATAGCTTCTGCTTAGCAAAAAATACTGTCACATTAAATTAATATAATGCTTGTAATATTTGGCAGAAAGATTATCACAGTTGAAATTCTTATTACTGCATGTTTTTCAATGCACCAAGATTGAAATAACAAACTTTATCAGTGGTAGAGGCAATGTATTCACTTAAGAATTTTGTAGACATTCTATATGTAAAGCAATGCCTTCTTTGCTGTTCAGAAGTATGTGCAACTGATAAAAAAAGGTCCTATGATATGCAATTTTCTGAAACAACATAACATCTCTAATGAGTTCTTAGGTCAAACTTAATATATAAGCACTGTTCATTACAGAGTGCATGATATTTCAAACATTTCAACTTAGATATTTTTCTTATATGCTAAGCATTCAATTTTTTCCATCCAACTTCAGAGTTTTTCATTCAGTTATATCCACATTATGAAATCAAGATTTTAAAAGAATGTCATATTAAGCTATCAAATCGCAAAGAAAGAGATTAGATGAATTAATGAAGCTCCCAGTATTTGTACGTGTATAACAGTATGTTGATTTTTCCATCACTTTGCATGAATAATTCACTAAAACATGATTACACCTGGCAGAATCGTGAAATCTTTTCAGGATTAATAATTCCTTGAACAAACATTTCATGTAAGTTCATTTCTCCACTGGTTCTGTTGATGTTATTGTTTGATGTTAAATGGAATTTTTCAAAGACAAATGGATATGATTAATTCAAAATCAAAGATTATTGTTTACAAAGTAGAGAATCATATTAGACTTACTTGATTAATAGCAATTTCATTAAAAAAATCTTTTAAAAAATGCCAACAATTAAAAGTTCAAGTTTTTCCAATTTTGGATTATAATATATTTTCATGTAAAATATCTAATTCATGCTATTTGCTTTCTTGGTCAACAACAATCACAAGTGTACTTCTATCACCAACATCTCTTCTTCCTTTTCCATTCAAACTCATGATTTAGATTCAAAATATTGATAGAATTCAGCTAAAACCATAACTCATTAAAAGTAAGCTTCATCTACAGGCTAGAATGATGATGTTTAGAAATATGCAGTGATCCATTTGGGATAAAAAGGCATTCAGAAGTAAATGACTAGGGAATAGCATTTTGTTTCCAGTCAAATTTTCAAAAAAATCCAATTCTAAACTTAATATTTAAAGGATGAATAAGATTTAAAATACCAAAGTTCCATTTAATTAAAGAGAATTTCAATAAGTTAATAATCTGGAATGCTTGTGTTGATAAGCTTTTGTTAGTAATTTGATTGATATGCTATAATAAAAAAGGATTTAGACAGAGATGAATTTTACACAAATGAGAATGTATAAGAATTACTTTAGCTATCACTTCGGAATATACAGATAAATCTGGCCTACTATATACCTTTCAGTCTTCCTTCAGCTCCACTAACAACAAAAACAACCACTGGTAAGATATGTTATTAGATATAAATGAAGTATGAACATAGAAATACAAATACTTTAGTTATGCAATTTCATTTGTAGTTATATTTTTTGATATTTCATAATTTCAATTTTATCTTTTACAGCATTATTGTTAAAGAACTAATTTTACTAAAAGAACAGTAAAAGCATAAAAAAATGTTGTTCAAAGATACAACATTATTTTTTCAAAAATATTCTCATTTGAATTCCAAATATTTTTTCACAGTGCCCCCTCTACCACCAACTACAACTGCTCCTCCTCCACCACCAACTACAATTGCTCCTCCTCCACCACCAACTACAACTGCTCCTCTTCCACCATCAACTACAACTACCCCTTCTCCACAACCATCTACAACTGCTCCTCCTCTACCACCAACTACAACAGCCCCCCCTCCACCTCCTACCACAACTGCTCCCCCTCTACCACCTATACCATCAACATTTGGTAAGATTTCTATCAGAAAAAATGATACAGTTCAAGCATTTAAAAGCATGGAACACCAGCACCTGCACAAGTTATAAGTAAGACAAAATGATTTCCCCAAAACAAAAAAACAAAACAAAAAAAATTGTTACATATTCATAGTTTATATTTGCTGTTAACAATTAAAGTGTTAATTATAATAACATGTTTCATCAGGTTTGCAACTTCTTCTGAATGCAAAGGAAACACAAGCAGAAGACATTGTAATAGGATTGTTTAACTATTAAGATGTTACCAATTTGGAGAATGTCATTAATCTAAATTACCCAAAAAATAGTTCTATAGGTATCCAAGACAGTTTGGCTAGTATATATATATATATATATATATATATATATATATATATATATATATATATATATATATATATATATATATATAAATATATATATAACCTTATTTGAAAATGATCTCCCATCATTACAAAGTTAATGTATCACTTAGCATAGAAAATGTAAAAGGAAAAAACAATTGACGAAAATGAGGCTACTGCAGGAATTGAACCTGCTACTGATAGGGTAGCCACTTCAACATAGCAGTGCTCTTACCATTGAGCTGAATAGTCGCCGATAATGCAAAGGCCCAAATAACTGTTTTCACGCCAAATGTCAATCACGTCTATTCTCAGTTATGTATTAAGGAATTTATATTTATGTTGTCTAGGCTAAGTGATACATTAATCGCATCGTAACAGGAGATTATTTCCAATAAGTTTCGATGTAATTTAATGCAATTCATAACCAATCTTTCAGATTTTAATTGATTTCTGAAAGAATCTAATAAAATCATAAAAATTAATTATATCAGTATTTCAGGCTCAGTGTTGATAATTCAAATAGGTTATATACTATCGAGTGACATTCAATTCTAACAGAATTTCCATGATTACATTAAAATTAAAACTAGTTGTTTGAAAGTTTTCTATGATAAAATGTGAATTCCATCAATAATGTAATAAGATCTTATTGAAGCACTGTTAGCCCACTTGTCATCCATCTTTATGAAGTGCTTCTCTCACTGCAAACTTCTGTTAAGCACACAAGAGACATTCTTTCACTTTCTCTAACATATCACACTGCCAAAGTAGTAAAGACACACATACATTAACTTCTGAAAAGATATCACTAAACATTTAAACAATCTCATTTTGAATTATTTCTCAAATTTAACAGAAAACCACAATTTCTATGATATAATCTATTAAGTCAACTATTTTTAAAGTCATTCATGTAAGCTTCATTGTATGTCGAAATTTTTGCACACATCAAGCTAACTATATTTTTGACAACCATTTAAGAACACAACAGTTCTGAGAAATAGTATTTCAAACATTGCGCATACTACATATTTCATTCATTTTAAGCAACTTTCTTTGTTCGTTTTCTGAGAATTTTTTAGCATTCAAATGGAATCCATCCAGGCAATTTACTTTTTGAATCCTTTTACGTTTGAGTCCTTTTTTTTAAAATCAATTTCCTAAAACTATTCCAGAATAAATTTCAAATGCTTAATGTATTTATGATTTTTTCTCTCTTTTTCTGAAAAATCAATAATTTTATGCTTCTCTTGGTGTTTCTGGACAATGAGTTTATGAAAAGCATTTTCATAAAATGAAATTAGTTCCAGCTAGAAATAGCTTTTATGCATAAAAATTCATTTTTTTGTTTTGAGAATATGTCAGTTATGTATATTTTCTATTTTGTACTGAAAGTGAAAATGAGTGGAATAGATAGATCAACTGAATGAGAGATACTATCAGATAGGTAACTATGAACTGATTGAAATATATATATAAATAGATAGATAGGGGGGGGGGCTTGCCCAATGCATAAGTAGCTGCTTAGGGCCCTCAAAAGTGCAGTATAGTCAATATTTTTTCTCCCACTGAGATGGTGGAGGCCCAAAAATCATATTCTGCTAAGGCTTGTATAAAGGATTGGGCCAGCATTAATAGATAGAGAGATAGCTTGAATGAACTGGGGTAGGTAAACAAGGAGATATGTATAAAAATACTGCACGTATATTTTCAATTCATAGTAACATTAAATAGGATTTTTTGATCTTTGGATTTTTCTCTTTGAATTGAAGAAGTGAATTGATTTGGTAGATAAACAGAATATGTAAGAAATTCATATAAATTGTACGTTATTCTTTTCCTGAAGCTTGAAAAAAACCCAACATAATTCAGATATTTTGTAGAATACAAACAATAATTCAACAAATTCGAGAAATCAATTTGATTTTTAATTCAAACGAAGATTATTTTTTTTTCATTTAAAAATACATGTTATAACAAAAACAAACACTTACCTTGTTAGTTCCCATTTCTTCGAGAAACAATTTTGGCAGACGACAGAAAATATTCAAACGCCATTGACTTGAAGCAAAAGCAATGTATCGCAGGAAAACATCTTCTTAACAAATAGTTGCGATTTTTAAAAAAAATTATTTCTTTTGGAAAGTTGTGGCAAAGTTTGCTCAGAATTGTATGATAATAATCAAAACTTACGATTTAAAGTTTCATCATGAGTTCTTATTCTTCTTCTTATTATCATTATTAGTATTATTAGAATATATCTTACATGTTATGTTGAGAGAAAAATAACCGAAGCCAATCATTAATGTTCGTCTGCGTTCGTTGGAAGACATTTCTTGAATTTTTTTCGGAGACAAGACATAATTAGATAATCGTTTATCGTTGAAGACTTTCTTTATTTCAATTCTAATTGATCTTGAAGATATCCATGAATAATTTGTTATCGTAGGATTTTTTTTGTGAATCATTTGACGTACAAAACTTTTACACGTACAGCACGCATATTTACGCATTAAAATTTTTTATTGACATTGTTTTGGTAAATAAATGAATAACATACAAAATGTAGAGTATTTAATTTATCACGACACTTATTTTTAGCATACAACTGTCGTAATGAATTACAAAATAAAAGTCGTATTCAAATTTCTGACGGGAATTCTTGATGATTTGGAAGTAAAAAACCTATGGCAAAACGCAAAGGCTCAAAGAAGTATTATTTTTCTTTAATTGAAAACAATTATTAATTAAACAAAATTTTCATCAAATATCAATGCAATAATGAATTTAAACGCCTGTCATCTGTTCATTGTCAGATTGCGCACCATGAATTCATCTGGTTTCAAAATACGTCTGACGAATTCATGTTGTGGGCAAAAGAGGGGCTTCTATTACACCATCGCCTAAATTTCTGGCAAATATGTTGTTTTTAAATGTTTAATTATGCTTTTAAGTGGAAAATTTTTTGGGGGGAATTTGTATGACTCTTGGAGCCTTTGAATGCCGGTAAAACACCGCCCTAGATTTATGTACGCCAAAACCAAGAATTACCTCCAAGACTCAAAATAGATTGCACATATTCTGGAAAGAAAATTCCTTTTTTTTTAAAACTTGAAAAAGGAAATAATACATTACATTGAAAATACAAGTGATAAATCAAGAAATGATTTTAATTATTGATTTAAAAAAGAATTTCTGTACGTCTTTTCCATTTAAAAAAGTTATAATTTCAAAAACAAACACTTACCTGTTAAATCCTATTTTTCTCCAAATCAATTTGGGCAGACGACATAAAATATACAAACGCCATCGACTTGAAGCAAAAGCAATGTATCACGGGAAAACATCTTAAGCAATGTTATCGAAGTTGGTATTTCGAAAAAAAAAAACATTTTGGGGGGTTATAGTAGCAAAAGTTTGTTAGGAATGTGTTATAATAGTTAAAACTTACTGTTTAAAGTTTTATTGTTCATTATTCTCTTCAATTCTCGTTTATGTGTTAAGAAAAAAAAAAAAAGCAACAAATAACGAGGCCCAAACGCTGAGGAATGGTCGTTCTCTATGTTCGAAGACAACTCTCGATATGAAGTTTTTCAGAAATCAGACTCAAGATATGTTATTTATTTTTATCCTTGAATACTTTGTTCATTTCAATTTTGATTGATTAAGGATACATTCAAAATTAGTTTCTTTTTGGAAATTTTTGCGTACTGTTTGAAATACTATGACTAAAAACTTCTGTGTTATTTTTTAGTATTATTTTTTTTATTGCCGTATGCAGTACTTCGTTTGTTTTTGTCAAAACACCTTTCTTAGTGATTGAGAAAGTTCGATCTCCCTGGTGCTTTGAGATTAATTTAGGTTACCTGAGCCTTGTCTTCTTCCCTTCCATAGCGATGAAGAAGTCAGGTTTTACTGAAGGAAGAAAACTTAACTTGTCCTCTTATAACTAGTGGCATGCACAGTCAATTTATGATCAAATGTAATAATCTCATATATCTCTTTAACTAACAAACTAACTGAACTAACTATATATATATATATATATATATATATATATATATATATATATATATATATATATATATATATATATATATATATATCATACAATGTCACAAAAGTAATGCCCAATTTGTCCCCAAATTAATGCCAAAGGAAACAACACAGCATTTCAGTACGCCTAAATCACTAGTGAAATTGAAAACGGGTGAGTTTCTGGCATTAATTTGGGGATTAATTAAACATAATTTGTGTGACATCCTAACTTGAGACATATGATTCATATATACATATATATATATATATATATATATATATATATATATATATATATATATATATATATGAATCATATGTATCAAGTTGACAATAAGGAAAAATAATTGCATTCAATTTGAATTTATCATACAAATATGTTTCACCATTTGGCTTTATATTGCGAGATGTTGTTATTTGAAATAAACAAATATTTCAATATTGTTTCATTTAAGATTGTGATTTTGATAACACCGACAGGTGAACCATGTTAGTATGATGATTTAAACACAACTATTTGTCTTAATTGTCAACTTGATACATATTGTCTGATATATGATATCCACATACTCATCATTTATAATTACATCAATTCTTTAATAATGTATATATATATAAATTATCTATAATAATATATGTAGTAGCCAATATACATATAATTTAGGATATAATTAGCAGAATATGATTGTTGATGTAAGTTGCAGATTTCTTAAATATAGTAGTCTACCTGAATATGTATAGATAGCAATTTTTCACTTCACTGATAACAAATGTTTATTTATCACATATGATCATAATTGTAGGTGTGTGTATATGATATCTACATAACTTGTATATTTCAATAGCCCTTATATGTATTTGTTTGAAAATATAAGCCCAAGTTTTATTCACGTTTTAATTTTCACTCATCCAAATAATGATGGTACAATTTTCTTTACAAAGAAGCCTTTTCTTATGTCATATATCACTTAGACTTCATATCAATTGATAGTTTGCTGACTTTTTGCAACTGGATCATTATTACTTTTTTAGTATGTCTTAGCCTATTTTTTCTTTTTCTTTTTTTTCTTTTATACACTATTTACCAATTCATAATTATTCACATTCTTATATTTCAACTGTTTTCTCAGTGTTACTTACCAAATCATCTGCTGTAATGTTTTTGTCAATGTTTGTGGCAATGTTGGTGCAATGTCTTGCTTCAACAAATAGGTATTTAACTCTTTGAGGCACATTTCTTTTTCTTCCACTTTGAACTACTTTGCCATCAGCCTGTCTGCTGAATTAAATGGTGGGACAGTTGCTTTTTAGCTCCAAGATATATTGAGATAAAAAAGTGGTATCAAAAATGACCCACCCATGCAGATACCAACACTTCAAAAGTGGGATGAAATTCAACCCATGATGCTTCAAAGAGTTAAGCAGCATGTGTGCAAAAATGTTCTCCTGAAACAGCTTCTGTCATTTTCATATCTTTTCTGCATGTATCATCAAAATTGTTTAGGTATATGATTAGAAACAAAAAAGAAAAGAAAAACAGAAAGTTTCCCATATGCCTTTCTATTGAAGGACATGTTCCTGGTATTTTTTGAATATTTTTTTTTTTTTAGTAAGTCGGGTTCTTCCCAGTTGATTCATCTTGAATTCATTGCTTTTAGATGCTGAGAATCAAATCTGGCGACTCTTGAGAATTGTAGGCTATATATTAGGTGTTTGCTAAAGTTCCTAGCACCCTTTTTTGAAAACTAAGAACTAAATACAGAGTTGAAAACTGTTTTCTGCTGGAAACTTTTGCACACACCTAATAAATCAACATGGTTTGAAGTCCCAATGATGATTTTGGCATTTTATTTTCTAATATGATCTGAACTCAATCACTGCATTTCACTTCTCCACATTTTCACTTATTCATTTTTTCTTTATTTTTTTATTTTTGATATAAAGATAATTTAGAAACAGAATCATTAGAGTTAAATGGATTTCATAATTTTGATTTTACAAGATTATTTCTCGAACAGAGTAATAATGGCCGCACAGTATTGATCGGAGAATTATTTTCCTTTTCTCAAATTCTTCATGTAAATATTCAATATGAACTAGAGTTCTCAATTTAAAACTTTAGAAAGTGATAGGGTTTGATTTTATCATATCTTATTGCTGATTAGTTTTAATTATGGATTGTAAAGCCATAATAATAATAATAGGATAAGTAGAGTGAATAAATTGTTTTCTGCTTGATAAAGAATAAAGCAAAATATATAAAGAACTGTCTGTTTGAAATGTGCATATAAAATTTGTTACTTTATGTAATATGCAGCATTAGATATTACTGTCAGCTTATACTAGGAACAGTTTTTTTTTTTTTAAGTAGAAGTATTTATTGATAGACTTTTATCACATTAGGAAGTGTATTGTTCCAAATTGTTACTTCATTTGTGCTTTAACTATTCTCTCTACAGAGCCTATTGAACCAGTGGTAACATCAGCTGGTAAGGGTTGAAATCTAGAAAAGTATCTTTTCTTTATTCTGCACAGATATTGCATGGATGAATACTCAACTCAATCGTTTGAAATTTCTGTTTTGCACACATTTTTACAGCTGGTGTCTATTCTGCAGAGCATTATGTATTCATTGTTATGCATCAAAGAGTAGAATATCATCAAGCAAATACTTTCATTGTTCAAAGCAACAGAGAAAACAATTGTTGCAAAGGAGAAATTTACAAACAGTTGAGAAGCAGAATACATAAAAATATCAGCACCTATGCATCATTAATGGTCAGAAGTGTTTTGAAATTTGTTGTTGAATGGATTATTTGCTTATTTGATTTTTCCCAGGCAGAATACAGTTTGTCTGTTGTCACCTGGGTTGTTAACAATTTGATTAGTTAATGATTCTGTATTATTTGATTAAATCCAATCAAAACAATGAGACCTTTTCAACAACAAATTAAATATTGCCTATGTTTTTGTGAAGTGTCATTAACATTAAAAAAATTTGTTTGGACATTAGAACTTATTCCTTTTTTTACTTTTGTTGTTTCTACGTTTTGGACAGTCTTTTGTATGGCTTTCTTCAAATGTACTATCCATATGGAAGGAGAGGGTCTCTTTCCAGTAGTGCAAAGTGAAAATCAGTGAAAGCGTTGGAACAACTAAGAGAATGAGCTCAATTTTCAAAGAAACTTTTTTAATGTTGAACAAATGAGATATTTCTATAAATTCTATGTAACTGCATTACCTGAATTTATCTATCTATCAATGTATCCTTCCCTCTCTCTTTCTTTCTCTCTCTCTCTCTTGTACGTATATATATTTCTGTAATAGAGGTGAAAGTAATTTCCAACAAGATACAATTTAATGACATTATTTGAAAAATAAGTGGGAGCATGGGCTAAAGAACATCAATAATATCATGCAAGGATATCATAGCAAGAGAAAGTTGTGAGGTCGCTGACAATGAAAGACAGAATGTAATTTAAAATCAGCATATCGCGGTGTGAATAAGATGCTGAACATCGAAATGTGTCCCACAAATAAAGAATAATATTTTTTTCCAATATCATCATTAAATTGTATAAATATATTATGTATATATATATATTGTGATATTTTATGTGCCCCAATTGATACAGTCCTTCATTAGCCACTGATAAGTATGAACAATTAATGTTAATTTTCTGTTGGATATAAAGATCGTTTACTTTTTATCTTTATCTTTCCTTCCTTCTTCCCACATGGTTCTAAGTTTGTAATTGTATATCAACAGTAAGAGTTTTTTTTAATTCTCTCAGTAATATACAAAGCCACTTTTCCTTCCTATTACTTGCTTTCTCAAATACTCACTGAACTATTTCCTGCTATCAATTAAAACAGTCAGGTGTTATCCTCTAATCTCCTACCTTTTGGAATCACAGTTTATGTTTGTACCTGACTGCCTAAGTATCTCTTTGATCTCTGCGAGTTATTGAATAAAAATTCTGTGTATACACTGATCTTCGGTCCTTGTCCATAAATTACTGGTCATTCAAATCGTTGTATTTCTAGCTCCATCTCTTTAGTATCAGTCTCATCCAGCTGTCTGGCTTATTGATTATTCATTTGCTTCGCTGATTGCAGATTGAGTAATTTGTAGTTCTTATATATCAGTTTTTTGACTGATAATTAGTAAACTACGCTGAAGTAATCACTGAATTCTAAGATAATATGAAGTTAGTTCATAGAGAAAGAAAAATAACACAGATGATGTGAGTTGATTTATTCAGACTTTATACTGAGCCTAGAAATTCACTTCATAGTGTTCTGTTTCTGTAATTTTGCTTGACCAATAATGAAATTTGGTTAATGGACTGGAGAATTTTGAATATGTATCCAGATGCTGGGATCATTTCAAGGATTTTTGGAATCCTTGTCTAAGATTTCACAGACTGTTTCCTTACTTATTTGTTTCCTAATTGATTAAAGCAATGCCAAGTAAAAAGTGGTTCAGTGTTGCTGATATATCAGTTATCAATGGATAACCATTTCACCCCCTAATGTTTTTAGTCAGTAATTTTAGATATTGTCTTTAGAGTTTATGTCCAATTTGCAGATTATATGTCTGAGAAGTACATCATCTCAAAATCATACACAATTATGAAGACAAAATTGTGAAATTGAACTACAAAACATCTGACAAATTTCAGTGACTTGCTCAATGGAATGTACTTTTTTGTCTGATGATATAAGGAGTAATTTTAGTTCATATACCTCCGAGAGATTTCTTAATTACTGACCTACCTTCTGGAAATCTACCCAGTTTTACGAAAGAAATGTATTCTATTAGTCTTTCTCTTCCTTTGTCTTGCATGAGCATGATCTGTGAAAACATTCTCTGATCAGTGCAAATTGTATTCACATAAAAATCAGAAAGATGTAAATGAGTTTATCAAGATATTCACCAGCCTATAATTAATTGTAGCACTATATATCATTTTCTGAATGATTTTTTCACATTCACTTTTTATCACCTGATCATTGAGGCACATTTATTCAGTCTGTTCTTACATTGTTCTATAGAAAGGGCAACACCTAAACCAGCATATTTCTTTGCAGTGTTATGTTCTGATCAGTGTTTGTGATATATGACTTACCATCACTTCCAGCATTGATCATAGCCGTAGATATTAAAAACCTTTACTGCAAAGGAATGTGATGATCGTCCTTTTTGAAAAATGTGAAAACAGAAACACACAATATGTTCTGTGTTCTTTTTGGATCACTGGTAACTTTGTTTAAAAAGGAAACATTTTATTGCAAGTGATCTTCATTGTCAACAATATCTAATGAGAGTTATGACAATGACTAATGATCAATCTGCCCAGTTATACTTTGTCAGGTTACTGAGATCCAAAGGGAAAGCATAATCATTTCATTATTTAATATATCTCATATATTTATGGTGTATTTTCTTCCCAGAACCACCACTCCCTGAAATTGAGGAAGAAATGACTGGTAAGGCTACAAATTGAGAGATATTTTTTTGTGATTTTATCATCAATTACTCAGCATGCATACACTACCTACAATTTACTCTTGCGTAAGGCACTCTCAAAAGAATTAATCATAGTCCAAATAAGACTATGAATCAAAATTATTCTCAGAAATGAGTAATTTCCTGATGTTTGCAGTCAATAACTATGATGTACGGATAATAATTATTTATTTCAATGTGACTTTTTCCTTTATGTGTGTATTGCATGAAATCATGTTTTGGGGACCCAGATGTATATCAGCAGACATTTCAAATGTTAGCTGTTTATATGAACCTCTGGTATGTGATTGTAAACACCTATTTGAATTGCATGAATCTATGTGTGTATGTGTAATGTATGTGTCCCTCTCTCTCTATTATGATTTTTTTTATTGGATATATCTTAAAGTGATAATGGAAATGTTTATATGTTTTGATTTTCTTGATTTATTTTACAATATTTTACTGGGTGAATAGATATTTAATTGTCTGTCATTAGAAGGTGCTGAATAGCCAAACTGTTAATTGCAAACCAAGTTCCATATTGGCCTGCTGAGCTATGGAAGAAGGACACCAAGCCTAATGATTAGACTCAGTGTGCACAAGCTGATATCTACTTTAATTAGAGATTTATAGCTGTGAGGAGTGGCCTCCCTAATCTTTTCAAGAGAGGAATTGGCCAGCAACTAATAAAAACAAGCAACCAAGAGATGTGATGATTCAATTTGACATATTTCATAGATTTCAAATCCTAACAACATTCATCTCTTTTAAACACCTGAGTGCATTTTATCCAACTTTACTGCTGATTTACTTATGCTGTATTATTTACTGAATAAGTATAGCTGAGGAACTCAATCTCTTTATTCTTCTTTATTTTACATGGATTTACTCTAATATGCTTCATTTATTCAGCACCAATTGTCTACTGTTATTTCCTTCCTTCACAACAAAAGACCACATATTTTGGAACACTATTCATTATCTAGTGTTGTGTGTGTGGGAGTTGAATTGTAAATTGAGAATTTGTTAATATTGAATACCACTGGTACCTTGACAATGTTTAGAATAGTGATGGAAAAATAGTAAAGTTTGAATCGGCCAGATGACTGATGAGATAATACCAAGCATAGAGAGAAATAACCAACTAAGAAAGTCAGGACTTCAAATGAGTGAGTGAACATGTGCGTTCAAAGCTTTTATAGATAGTAGATGGAGGAAATGACATTTTGCCTATTGGGCTTGATTTAAGGTTTATCATTTAAAGCCAATGCTAATCACTTTTGTATTTAATTTTAACTGGAAATAAAGGAGCCACCACACCAGCTATTAGCAATATTGTCTAACAACTCAACAATATTATGCTACTAGCAATAATAATTTTCAACAACACCATATTAAATGCTATTTATGCTTGTCTTGATTGGAAATGAATTTGCAATGAATATTACTTTCAAAAAATAGTACTACATATTCGTTTATATTCAATTTAAGTAGAAAATAAAATCAAATGAATGAAAGACTCTCTCAAAGAAGAGACAGTATCTTAAAGTTCTGGTCAGATATCAGCTCAGAATCTTTCTATCATGCTGTAAAAGATAATTGTGATTTTAAAAGCTTTTTTAAAAAAGCTTTTTAAAAAGTTTTCTTGTAGAAACATTGTGGAGGTTTTCCATTTCAGATTATTGCCTTTATAATCGGCAAATGAGGAATATAAGGCTAGCTTTTCTCTTATATTCCCATTATTCAACTGATCAATGTCTCTACAAAATATTCAACCAACAGCAATGCCTGTTCACTGATCATAGCAAAATGTTCTGCAAAGTTGTGCACTTAATTCACAAATCATCGGATTTCTATCATATCTGTCATTTAGATAGATTCTTATAGATAGCATTTGATGATTTACAACTTTGTCTATTGTAAGCTACATGATCAGAAAGGCTAGTTTCAGAATAATTGTAATTGTTCACATTTGCTTTTCCCGTTGGCTATTGTTTTGACAGAACATACAGTTGAAGAAACAGTCGTAGGTAAGAAGATATTTTAAAATCATTTATTTTATTTTTATTCATCTATTTGTTTATTTAGTTTACAGACGTTAATTTATATTTTCCGTTAAGTTCTATGAAAATGAATCTAAGATAAGTTATCTGTGGAAAGGTCAACCTGGACAGTTCAACATGGACGAATGCCCATGGACATTTTTGCTATAAATTTTCAACCCTGGACAACTTGGCTGTTTTTTTAAAAGGCAAAAATTACTAAGTAGATGGCATTTTTTTTATGGAATCGTAAAATATTCACATGATTTTGTTTTTCATTTAGGTTCTTCAATAATAAATATCAAATACTAATAAATAACTAATGATATAATAAAAAATGAGTTTATAAAAGATATTGAATCATACATGTTAAATCAATAATTATTTTTAATAGTTGATCACTTGCAATCAATTCTCTTCTCTATTTTTGTTTGTTTGCCTATTTTGTGCATGACCCTAAATGCAAAACATTTTGATTAAATAAAAAAAGCTTGAATAACAGCCACACAAAAACTTTACAAAATTTCTGTAAAAGATCTCAAAACTTGAGAAAATAAACAAAAATTAGTTAAAAATAGTTGAAACAAAGATTTATGAAATTAAACAAAAAATATGGATTAACTTATTATTGTAATTTGATAATTTCAAATCTCATCTACTTGGTAATTTTTCCTCAAAACAAAATGTGGCAAAGTTGTCTGGATAGAAAATAAGTGGCCAAGATGTCATAGCCTGACTTGTCCAAGTTGACGTGTCTGGGGCCAAAATGTCAACCTATCTGTGTGTGTGCATGTATGCATCCTTTTAATAGAGATTGGAAATGAGTAGAACCAAAAAGTGAATAGAAAGCTGACAGAATGGAAAAGTTGCTGAAAGTCTAATAAGCTTGCAAGTGGTTTGATTTCCAATGATAGCGTATTGAGACCCTATAACTCTAGTACTTCTTTTTATAACTGACTCGATTGAGGGCTGATTTTCATTGAAAGATCATATTATGGCAATAGCATCAAATTCTCATGTCAAACATCCAACACATGTAAATAACTAAAATATTCTAATTGCAGAGGATGATGCTGAAATTTTGCTTTGTACATCTTATATCATTTCCTGTTCTCAGGAAAACAAAAACTATTTTATTCTCAGTGGAACGACGAATGTTTTTTTTTGGTATGAGTGGCAATTGTTTTATGAAGATGACCAATCATGAATGATTATGCATGTTGTTTCTTGAGTGCAGCCTCTAGAGCATGGATATGTATGTTATCATATAAATGGCATAGATAGAAAACCTTTTTTTTAAAAACATACATTAAATTGATAAGATTATTCTTTTACAAAGATTTCATAGTTTGATTCTAGTATTACCATTGTAGAGCCATTGTGAAGGTTTAACATACATAATTACTGCCTTATAATTGGCAGATGAGGAATATAATGCTAGCTTTTCTATTATATTCTGATTATTCAACCAACCAATGTCTCTACAAAATCTTCAACAGTAAAGCCTGTTTACTGATCATAAGAAAGCATTATACTGAGTTGTGCAATTAATTACAAACCATCAAATATTTATCAAATCTTTATCATTTTGTAAGATTCCCATTGATAATATTTGATGATTTACAACTCTGTTCATTGTGAGCTTTTATGATCAGAAAGGCTATTAACTTCTGATTGCAAGTGCTTACTTACACTTTTGCAATTGGCAATTATTTTGGCAGAAATTGGTGTAGAAAAAGAAGAAGAAGGTAAGCTACATCAAATATTCATCATCCTTTAAAATGAATTTTGAATCTTTAACTTTAATTCAGTGAATGTTTTTTTTAATATTAAAGCAATTACATTGCAATGAATTACATATTGGTTGATGCATTTCGTGATCAAAACTGATCACGAATGTAATATCAGTTAAGCTCATCATGACATTGACTGGAGTATGAAATGAAGGTTATTCTCTAATAACACAATTTACCTAAAATAATCAATCAAAATATAAATTTATAGCCATGAATTTTATTCTGAAATTTTATTTGGAGAATCAAATTCCTCTTTTGTGTTCTTAGTGTTCTTTAACAAGCTTTAACAAAGAAACACATGCACTTGAAGAGAAATTTTATTCAAGTAATTATGTTAATTTCCTTTGTAGAGAGATTGTGAATGTACTTTTTGAAATACTGCCTTCTTATTTGGCAGATGAGAAATATAAGACTAGTTTTTCTCTTATATTCCCATTATTCAATCTAACAATGTCTCTACAAAATATTCAACTGCAAAGTCTTCTTCTGATCATCGCAATGTGCTCTACAAAGTTGTGCACTTAATGCCCAAATCATCAAATTTGTAACAAGTCTTGATCCTTTTCGAGACATTCCTATGATATTTGATGATTTACAATTTTGTCCATTGCAAGATTTAATGATTAGAAAGGCTAATTTTTTAACATGTGCGATTATATACTTTCACTTTGCAATTGGCTATTATTTTGGCAGAAGGTGCAGTTGAAGAAAACGTTATAGGTGAGGAAATATTTGAAAATCATTTTTTTAAATATATATATTTTTTGATTCTTTTACTCTATCAAAGCTGTTCTTTTCTATATCATCCTATCATGGCATATGTTACATTTAAATTTTGCTGGAATAAAATGAGTATTTAATTGCAATTCATCAATGCATGCATTATCTTATTAGAATCAAAATCTTTTTTGTGATAATTGGTCCCTCTTGAAAAATGAAAGGAACTATAGAAACAATCTTGTAGGTAATCAATAATAGATTTCCAAAATAGAAATATGATTCATTATGTTGGCATTTCTATCATCATTCATATCTATAAATTGATAAGTTTATTCTATTATAATTATTTCATAGTTTGATTCTAATATTTCCCTTGTAGAGCCATTGTGAAGGTTTAACATTCATAATTACTGCCTTATAATTGGCAGATGAGGAATATAATGCTAGCTTTTCTATTATATTCTGATTATTCAACCAACTAATGTCTCTACAAAATCTTCAACAGTAAAGCCTGTTTACTGATCATAAGAAAGCATTATACAGAGTTGTGCTTTTAATATACACACCATCAAATATTTATCAAATCTTTATCATTTTGTAAGATTCCCATTGATAATATTTGATGATTTACAACTCTGTTCATTGTGAGCTTTTATGATCAGAAAGGCTATTAACTTCTGATTGCAAGTGCTTACTTACACTTTTGCAATTGGCAATTATTTTGGCAGAAATTGGTGTAGAAAAAGAAGAAGAAGGTAAGCGACATTAAATATTTATTATCCATTAAAATAAAATGTAGATCATTTACTTTGATTCTTATTTGATTCAATGAATGATTTTGAATATTATAGCAATTACATTGAAAATGTATTAGATATTGGTTAATGCAAATAGTTAATCAAAGATAATTGACAATGTAATCAGCTAAATTCATCATAGTACCCAAAAGGTATTCTCTTTGATAAGCCATCAAGAGATTCCTGGCTATATATTTTCTTAAAGCATTGAATTAGAAACAAATTTTTTTGGTCACCTATTTCTATGAAATATTTTAAATTTTGTTTGGACAATTGAATCCCTTCTTTGTGTTGTTACACAATGTTTTAGCTGTACCATTATTCAAACTTCTTCTGTATTATCAAAGAGGAAAAAATCCTATTCTGCTATAAAATTTTCACTGAAAAACAGGTGTTCATATACCAGGTGTGGATTCAGGGTTGGGGGTCTGGATATGGATTTGGTAGAAAACAATTTTTTTAAAAATTTTGTAAATATTAAGATAAAGAAATTTTATATATGAAAACCCCAAATATTCCCATGTAATCATAAATTAGCCTTAAACATTCAATTTATTCAATTAGATGGACTGAGTTAAACCATAAATTTTCAAAAAATTTGGACCTTCCAACTCAAAACTATGGATCTACCTTTCTATTCTGTTTGGATCAGTTCGTTCCAGAAACAGTAGATTGGAGCTTTCCAAACTGTGTCTGAACTTTTTATTGTGTCACTGATTATCTTTAGGTATGTTTTGAAATGATGTATAATTTTATATATCTTTCATACAATATTTTCCCTAGATCAGTTGAACTGCAGGGGGGACATTATATGTTTCGCTTTTAATAATTAAAAAAAAAAAAATTCTTGTGTGTTACCAATGGAAAAAGTTTGGAAAGCTCCACTCAGGATACATGGACAAAATCATTAATGCTACCCTGTATCCAAGCTATTCTTATTTGTACAGGTAGAATTATCAAATACTTCTATTCAACTCTCACAATTAAATACATTCATCTCAAGGGAAATTTAATTCAAGAGTTTATTTTCATTTTCTTGGTATAGAGATCATGAATATTCTCTTTGAAATTGCTTCATTTAAACTGGCAGATGAAAAACATAGGGTTAGTTTTTCTCTTATATTCCTATTATTCAATTGAACAATGTCTCTAAAGAATATTCAGCTGCAAAGCCGTCTCCTGATCATAGCAATGTGCTCTACAAATTTGTGCATTTAATGCCCAAATCATCAAATTTTTAACAAGTCTTGATCTTTTTCAAGACATTCCTATGACATTTGATGATTTACAATTTTGTCCATTGCAAGATTTAATGATCGGAAAGGCTAATTTTTTAACAGGTGTAATTGTATACTTTCACTTTGCAATTGGCTATTATTTTGGCAAAAGGTACAGTTGAAGGAAAAGTTATAGGTGAGGTGACATTTGAATATGATTTATTTTTTCCTCTATATTTATCTTTTTAATTCCATGAGTCCATAAAAGTTATTTTTTCTTGATCATCATTTTATGGCTTAAACTATATTTAAATTTACTTAAATAGAATAAGAGTATTTAATTACAATTTATCAGTGCATTCACTATTTTGTGATCTCTATTCTGGTGTAATCACAAATAAATAATGAAACTATATTTTATACAGGCTTGATTATCCTCAGATTTTGTACTGTTTTGCTTGCATAGGATAGGGGTTGCTCCCTTGGCTTGTATGCTCATGTTTGTTCTTCTGGTCTTTGTATATGTTTTTACATCATATCAAAACTATCATTGTACAGAGGATGATGAAGATATTGAATAATAATCAAATAGATCGCCTGAAGAGTACCATTCAAACAATTAGCTTTCAAATTGATTCTAATTTGTTCAAATAGCTTTTTGATTTAATTGATTATTTTATGGTTGAAAAGTATGATAATTTTCAAAGTTGTTTCCTTTTATAAGGGATCATGTAAATGTAATATGCTGTGTTTTTCATTATCAATTTTAAAAAAATACATACCTGCAGCTTTACTAAACTAAGCCAAGGTTATTTTTTATGTTTTTATATGTAAAAACATTGTGAAAGCTTCTGCTTTTTAGTTTTATGGCCTTCAAAATTGGCAGATATGGACAAGTTTGATTAAGCTGTTATACGGGCTGGGAATTTCTGCAAATTGAAGCTTGCTTTTCTTAAAATTTAATAAGATAAGATAAATGCCTTTACCTCTATGATAATCAACTTATGTAATGATTAATTCCTATCAGAATATTTAACTCTATTTTACTAAATTCATTGTCACATTTTTCTCACTTGTGGAGATATTGGAAATGGTTGCTTTGTTTATTTTGCTGCCGTTATAACTGGCAGATGCGGAATATATGACTACATTTTATTGTTATATTCCCATGAGTCAACTGACCAGTGTCTCTACACAATATTCAGTTATAAAGCTTGTTTACTGATCAGAGCTATGAATTCTACAAAGTTGTGCACTTAAAGCAGAACTCATCAGATTTCTATCAAGGTGATTTGTAAAGATATCTATTGATAATGTCTGATGATTTACAACTTTGTTGAAAATGAACTGATTAGTACAACAAGAAAGTTTAGTTTCCCATCATTTCACTTGCCAGCTCATGTTCTCTTGTAGTTCCTCCTGAACTTACTACTTTGGCAGAAGGTGCAATCGAAGAAAGTACTATAGGTAAGGGAGTGATTTACTGTTTTAAAGAAAGTTTCTCTTATCTGTTTTTAATCATTGCCCATTCACTATTTCTTATCCAAGAAAGATTAGTTTTTTGACTTTTGTCGTTTTCTTGGAGAGACACTGTTGTGGATTGATGTAATTATCACAGCTGTCCTCTCGATTGGCAGCTAGGGAATATAATACAAGAATTTTCCTTTATATTCCCATTATTTCCTGGTTCAGTGTCTCTACAAACTATTCACGTATAAAGCCTGTCAACTGATCAAGGCAAAGCCTCATCCAAAGTTGTGCGATTAATGCACAAATCATCAGATGTGTATTGAATTCTCTCAAAGATTGTCATTGATAATATTTGATGATTTACAACTTTGTACATTGTAAGCTTCAATGATCAGCCAGGCTAATATCTTAGCAGTTTTCATAGCTTATTTTCTTTTGCAATTGGTTTTTCATTTCACAGAGGCTGGTGTTCCAGCCTTTGTTCTCTTGGGATTGGTATATAAAAGTTGGTATAATATGAGATACTTTTTATAGTATTTTACTTTTTGTATTTGATCAAGATTTTAGATGGGTTGGGTATTTCTTGGGATCGAAACTTGCTTTTCTTGAAAACTAGTAAAATAAGAGTAATGTCTTTACTTCTATGATAATCAACTTATATAGTGAGATATTTATTTCTACCAGAATATTTAACTCTATTTTGCTAAATTTTAACATATTTCTCCTTCATAGAGACATTGGAAATGGTTGTTTTGTTTATTTTGCTGCCGTTATAACAGGCAGATGCGGAATATATGGCTATGTTTTATTGTTATATTCCCATGAGTCAACTGACCAGTGTCTCTACACAATATTCAATTATAAAGCTTGTTTACTGATCAGAGCTATGAATTCTACAAAGTTGTGCACTTAAAGCAGAACTCATCAGATTTCCATCAAGGTGATTTGTAAAGATTTTTATTGATAATGTCTGATGATTTACAACTTTGTTGAAAATGAACTGATTAGTACAACAAGAAAGTTTAGTTTCCCATCATTTCACTTGCCAGCTCATGTTCTCTTGTAGTTCCTCCTGAACTTACTACTTTGGCAGAAGGTGCAATCGAAGAAAGTACTATAGGTAAGGGAGTGATTTACTGTTTTAAAGAAAGTTTCTCTTATCTGTTTTTAATCATTGCCCATTCACTATTTCTTATCCAAGAAAGATTAGTTTTTTGACTTTTGTCGTTTTCTTGGAGAGACACTGTTGTGGATTGATGTAATTATCGCAGCTGTCCTCTCGATTGGCAGCTAGGGAATATAATACTAGAATTTTCCTTTATATTCCCATTATTTCCTGGTTCAGTGTCTCTACAAACTATTCACGTATAAAGCCTGTCAACTGATCAAGGCAAAGCCTCATCCAAAGTTGTGCGATTAATGCACAAATCATCAGATGTGTATTGAATTCTCTCAAAGATTGTCATTGATAATATTTGATGATTTACAACTTTGTACATTGTAAGCTTCAAAGATCAGCCTGGCTAATAACTTAGCAGTTTTCATTGCTTATTTTCTTTTGGAATTGGTTTTTAATTTCACTGAGGCTGGTGTTCCAGAAAGGAAGCCAGGTAGGCAATAACTGAAATATCTTTTTTTCTTTGTAGTTATAAGACACTCAATATATAAAAAAAATCATATAGTCTTTTTGTCTTGGAATTGGCTTATTGAAGTTGGTATAATGCAAATCAAAACTAGTAAAATAAGAGTAATGTCTTTACTTCTATGATAATCAACTTATATAGTGAGATATTTATTTCTACCAGAATATTTAACTCTATTTTGCTAAATTCTAACATTTTTCTCCTTTGTAGAGACATTGGAAATGGTTGCTTTGTTTATTTTTGCTGCCTTTATAACTGGCAGATGTGGAATATATAGCTATGTTTTATTGTTATATTCCCATGAGTCAACTGACCAGTGTCTCTACACAATATTCAGTTATAAAGCTTGTTTACTGATCAGAGCTATGAATTCTACAAAGTTGTGCACTTAAAGCAGAACTCATCAGATTTCTATTGAGTCTTTGCGATTTGTAAAGATATCTATTGATAATGTCTGATGATTTACAACTTTGTTGAAAATGAACTGATTAGTACAACAAGAAAGTTTAGTTTCCCATCATTTCACTTGCCAGCTCATGTTCTCTTGTAGTTCCTCCTGAACTTACTACTTTGGCAGAAGGTGCAATCGAAGAAAGTACTATAGGTAAGGGAGTGATTTACCGTTTTAAAGAAACTTTCTTTCATCTGCTTTAATCATTGTCCATTTACTATTTCTTATCCAAGAAAGATTAGTTTTTTGACTTTTGTCGTTTTCTTGGAGAGACACTGTTGTGGATCGATGTAATTATCACAGCTGTCCTCTCGATTGGCAGCTAGGGAATATAATACAAGAATTTTCCTTTATATTCCTATTATTTCCTGGTTCAGTGTCTCTACAAACTATTCACATATAAAACCTGTCAACTGATCAAGGCGAAGCTTAATCCAAAGTTGTGCAATTAATGCACAAATCATCAGATGTGTATTGAATTCTCTCAAAGATTGTTATTGATAATATTTGATGATTTACAACTTTGTACATTGTAAGCTTCAATGATCAGCCAGGCTAATATCTTAGCAGTTTTCATAGCTTATTTTCTTTTGCAATTGGTTTTTAATTTCACAGAGGCTGGTGTTCCAGAAAGGAAGCCAGGTAGGCAATAACTGAAATATCTTTTTTTCTTTGTAGTTATAAATTCTGGCTATATCAAAAAAATCATATAGTCTTTTTCCCTTGGGATTGGCATATTAAAGTTGGTATAATATGAGATTCTTTTTATAGTATTTTACTCTTTGTATTTGATCAAAATTTTAGATGGGTTGGGTATTTCTTGGGATCGAAACTTGCTTTTCTTGAAAACTAGTAAAATAAGAGTAATGTCTTTACTTCTATGATAATCAACTTATATAGTGAGATATTTATTTCTACCAGAATATTTAACTCTATTTTGCTAAATTTTAACATATTTCTCCTTCGTAGAGACATTGGAAATGGTTGCTTTGTTTATTTTTACTGCCTTTATAACTGGCAGATGTGGAATATATAGCTATGTTTTATTGTTATATTCCCATGAGTCAACTGACCAGTGTCTCTACACAATATTCAATTATAAAGCTTGTTTACTGATCAGAGCTATGAATTCTACAAAGTTGTGCACTTAAAGCAGAACTCATCAGATTTCTATCAAGGTGATTTGTAAAGATTTTTATTGATAATGTCTGATGATTTACAACTCTGTTGAAAATGAACTGATTAGTACAACAAGAAAGTTTAGTTTCCCATCATTTCACTTGCCAGCTCATGTTCTCTTGTAGTTCCTCCTGAACTTACTACTTTGGCAGAAGGTGCAATCGAAGAAAGTACTATAGGTAAGGGAGTGATTTACTGTTTTAAAGAAAGTTTCTCTTATCTGTTTTTAATCATTGCCCATTCACTATTTCTTATCCAAGAAAGATTAGTTTTTTGACTTTTGTCGTTTTCTTGGAGAGACACTGTTGTGGATTGATGTAATTATCGCAGCTGTCCTCTCGATTGGCAGCTAGGGAATATAATACTAGAATTTTCCTTTATATTCCCATTATTTCCTGGTTCAGTGTCTCTACAAACTATTCACGTATAAAGCCTGTCAACTGATCAAGGCAAAGCCTCATCCAAAGTTGTGCGATTAATGCACAAATCATCAGATGTGTATTGAATTCTCTCAAAGATTGTCATTGATAATATTTGATGATTTACAACTTTGTACATTGTAAGCTTCAATGATCAGCCAGGCTAATATCTTAGCAGTTTTCATAGCTTATTTTCTTTTGCAATTGGTTTTTCATTTCACAGAGGCTGGTGTTCCAGCCTTTGTTCTCTTGGGATTGGTATATAAAAGTTGGTATAATATGAGATACTTTTTATAGTATTTTACTTTTTGTATTTGATCAAGATTTTAGATGGGTTGGGTATTTCTTGGGATCGAAACTTGCTTTTCTTGAAAACTAGTAAAATAAGAGTAATGTCTTTACTTCTATGATAATCAACTTATATAGTGAGATATTTATTTCTACCAGAATATTTAACTCTATTTTGCTAAATTTTAACATATTTCTCCTTCATAGAGACATTGGAAATGGTTGTTTTGTTTATTTTGCTGCCGTTATAACAGGCAGATGCGGAATATATGGCTATGTTTTATTGTTATATTCCCATGAGTCAACTGACCAGTGTCTCTACACAATATTCAATTATAAAGCTTGTTTACTGATCAGAGCTATGAATTCTACAAAGTTGTGCACTTAAAGCAGAACTCATCAGATTTCCATCAAGGTGATTTGTAAAGATTTTTATTGATAATGTCTGATGATTTACAACTTTGTTGAAAATGAACTGATTAGTACAACAAGAAAGTTTAGTTTCCCATCATTTCACTTGCCAGCTCATGTTCTCTTGTAGTTCCTCCTGAACTTACTACTTTGGCAGAAGGTGCAATCGAAGAAAGTACTATAGGTAAGGGAGTGATTTACTGTTTTAAAGAAAGTTTCTCTTATCTGTTTTTAATCATTGCCCATTCACTATTTCTTATCCAAGAAAGATTAGTTTTTTGACTTTTGTCGTTTTCTTGGAGAGACACTGTTGTGGATTGATGTAATTATCGCAGCTGTCCTCTCGATTGGCAGCTAGGGAATATAATACTAGAATTTTCCTTTATATTCCCATTATTTCCTGGTTCAGTGTCTCTACAAACTATTCACGTATAAAGCCTGTCAACTGATCAAGGCAAAGCCTCATCCAAAGTTGTGCGATTAATGCACAAATCATCAGATGTGTATTGAATTCTCTCAAAGATTGTCATTGATAATATTTGATGATTTACAACTTTGTACATTGTAAGCTTCAAAGATCAGCCTGGCTAATAACTTAGCAGTTTTCATTGCTTATTTTCTTTTGGAATTGGTTTTTAATTTCACTGAGGCTGGTGTTCCAGAAAGGAAGCCAGGTAGGCAATAACTGAAATATCTTTTTTTCTTTGTAGTTATAAGACACTCAATATATAAAAAAAATCATATAGTCTTTTTGTCTTGGAATTGGCTTATTGAAGTTGGTATAATGCAAATCAAAACTAGTAAAATAAGAGTAATGTCTTTACTTCTATGATAATCAACTTATATAGTGAGATATTTATTTCTACCAGAATATTTAACTCTATTTTGCTAAATTCTAACATTTTTCTCCTTTGTAGAGACATTGGAAATGGTTGCTTTGTTTATTTTTGCTGCCTTTATAACTGGCAGATGTGGAATATATAGCTATGTTTTATTGTTATATTCCCATGAGTCAACTGACCAGTGTCTCTACACAATATTCAGTTATAAAGCTTGTTTACTGATCAGAGCTATGAATTCTACAAAGTTGTGCACTTAAAGCAGAACTCATCAGATTTCTATTGAGTCTTTGCGATTTGTAAAGATATCTATTGATAATGTCTGATGATTTACAACTTTGTTGAAAATGAACTGATTAGTACAACAAGAAAGTTTAGTTTCCCATCATTTCACTTGCCAGCTCATGTTCTCTTGTAGTTCCTCCTGAACTTACTACTTTGGCAGAAGGTGCAATCGAAGAAAGTACTATAGGTAAGGGAGTGATTTACCGTTTTAAAGAAACTTTCTTTCATCTGCTTTAATCATTGTCCATTTACTATTTCTTATCCAAGAAAGATTAGTTTTTTGACTTTTGTCGTTTTCTTGGAGAGACACTGTTGTGGATCGATGTAATTATCACAGCTGTCCTCTCGATTGGCAGCTAGGGAATATAATACAAGAATTTTCCTTTATATTCCTATTATTTCCTGGTTCAGTGTCTCTACAAACTATTCACATATAAAACCTGTCAACTGATCAAGGCGAAGCTTAATCCAAAGTTGTGCAATTAATGCACAAATCATCAGATGTGTATTGAATTCTCTCAAAGATTGTTATTGATAATATTTGATGATTTACAACTTTGTACATTGTAAGCTTCAATGATCAGCCAGGCTAATATCTTAGCAGTTTTCATAGCTTATTTTCTTTTGCAATTGGTTTTTAATTTCACAGAGGCTGGTGTTCCAGAAAGGAAGCCAGGTAGGCAATAACTGAAATATCTTTTTTTCTTTGTAGTTATAAATTCTGGCTATATCAAAAAAATCATATAGTCTTTTTCCCTTGGGATTGGCATATTAAAGTTGGTATAATATGAGATTCTTTTTATAGTATTTTACTCTTTGTATTTGATCAAAATTTTAGATGGGTTGGGTATTTCTTGGGATCGAAACTTGCTTTTCTTGAAAACTAGTAAAATAAGAGTAATGTCTTTACTTCTATGATAATCAACTTATATAGTGAGATATTTATTTCTACCAGAATATTTAACTCTATTTTGCTAAATTTTAACATATTTCTCCTTCGTAGAGACATTGGAAATGGTTGCTTTGTTTATTTTTACTGCCTTTATAACTGGCAGATGTGGAATATATAGCTATGTTTTATTGTTATATTCCCATGAGTCAACTGACCAGTGTCTCTACACAATATTCAATTATAAAGCTTGTTTACTGATCAGAGCTATGAATTCTACAAAGTTGTGCACTTAAAGCAGAACTCATCAGATTTCTATCAAGGTGATTTGTAAAGATTTTTATTGATAATGTCTGATGATTTACAACTCTGTTGAAAATGAACTGATTAGTACAACAAGAAAGTTTAGTTTCCCATCATTTCACTTGCCAGCTCATGTTCTCTTGTAGTTCCTCCTGAACTTACTACTTTGGCAGAAGGTGCAATCGAAGAAAGTACTATAGGTAAGGGAGTGATTTACTGTTTTAAAGAAAGTTTCTCTTATCTGTTTTTAATCATTGCCCATTCACTATTTCTTATCCAAGAAAGATTAGTTTTTTGACTTTTGTCGTTTTCTTGGAGAGACACTGTTGTGGATTGATGTAATTATCGCAGCTGTCCTCTCGATTGGCAGCTAGGGAATATAATACTAGAATTTTCCTTTATATTCCCATTATTTCCTGGTTCAGTGTCTCTACAAACTATTCACGTATAAAGCCTGTCAACTGATCAAGGCAAAGCCTCATCCAAAGTTGTGCGATTAATGCACAAATCATCAGATGTGTATTGAATTCTCTCAAAGATTGTCATTGATAATATTTGATGATTTACAACTTTGTACATTGTAAGCTTCAAAGATCAGCCTGGCTAATAACTTAGCAGTTTTCATTGCTTATCTTCTTTTGGAATTGGTTTTTAATTTCACTGAGGCTGGTGTTCCAGAAAGGAAGCCAGGTAGGCAATAACTGAAATATCTTTTTTTCTTTGTAGTTATAAGACACTCAATATATAAAAAAAATCATATAGTCTTTTTGTCTTGGAATTGGCTTATTGAAGTTGGTATAATGCAAATCAAAACTAGTAAAATAAGAGTAATGTCTTTACTTCTATGATAATCAACTTATATAGTGAGATATTTATTTCTACCAGAATATTTAACTCTATTTTGCTAAATTCTAACATTTTTCTCCTTTGTAGAGACATTGGAAATGGTTGCTTTGTTTATTTTTGCTGCCTTTATAACTGGCAGATGTGGAATATATAGCTATGTTTTATTGTTATATTCCCATGAGTCAACTGACCAGTGTCTCTACACAATATTTAATTATAAAGTTTGTTTACTGATCAGAGCTATGAATTCTACAAAGTTGTGCACTTAAAGCAGAACTCATCAGATTTCTATTGAGTCTTTGCGATTTGTAAAGATATCTATTGATAATGTCTGATGATTTACAACTTTGTTGAAAATGAACTGATTAGTACAACAAGAAAGTTTAGTTTCCCATCATTTCACTTGCCAGCTCATGTTCTCTTGTAGTTCCTCCTGAACTTACTACTTTGGCAGAAGGTGCAATCGAAGAAAGTACTATAGGTAAGGGAGTGATTTACCGTTTTAAAGAAACTTTCTTTCATCTGCTTTAATCATTGTCCATTTACTATTTCTTATCCAAGAAAGATTAGTTTTTTGACTTTTGTCGTTTTCTTGGAGAGACACTGTTGTGGATCGATGTAATTATCACAGCTGTCCTCTCGATTGGCAGCTAGGGAATATAATACAAGAATTTTCCTTTATATTCCTATTATTTCCTGGTTCAGTGTCTCTACAAACTATTCACATATAAAACCTGTCAACTGATCAAGGCGAAGCTTAATCCAAAGTTGTGCAATTAATGCACAAATCATCAGATGTGTATTGAATTCTCTCAAAGATTGTTATTGATAATATTTGATGATTTACAACTTTGTACATTGTAAGCTTCAATGATCAGCCAGGCTAATATCTTAGCAGTTTTCATAGCTTATTTTCTTTTGCAATTGGTTTTTAATTTCACAGAGGCTGGTGTTCCAGAAAGGAAGCCAGGTAGGCAATAACTGAAATATCTTTTTTTCTTTGTAGTTATAAATTCTGGCTATATCAAAAAAATCATATAGTCTTTTTCCCTTGGGATTGGCATATTAAAGTTGGTATAATATGAGATTCTTTTTATAGTATTTTACTCTTTGTATTTGATCAAAATTTTAGATGGGTTGGGTATTTCTTGGGATCGAAACTTGCTTTTCTTGAAAACTAGTAAAATAAGAGTAATGTCTTTACTTCTATGATAATCAACTTATATAGTGAGATATTTATTTCTACCAGAATATTTAACTCTATTTTGCTAAATTTTAACATATTTCTCCTTCGTAGAGACATTGGAAATGGTTGCTTTGTTTATTTTTACTGCCTTTATAACTGGCAGATGTGGAATATATAGCTATGTTTTATTGTTATATTCCCATGAGTCAACTGACCAGTGTCTCTACACAATATTCAATTATAAAGCTTGTTTACTGATCAGAGCTATGAATTCTACAAAGTTGTGCACTTAAAGCAGAACTCATCAGATTTCCATCAAGGTGATTTGTAAAGATTTTTATTGATAATGTCTGATGATTTACAACTCTGTTGAAAATGAACTGATTAGTACAACAAGAAAGTTTAGTTTCCCATCATTTCACTTGCCAGCTCATGTTCTCTTGTAGTTCCTCCTGAACTTACTACTTTGGCAGAAGGTGCAATCGAAGAAAGTACTATAGGTAAGGGAGTGATTTACTGTTTTAAAGAAAGTTTCTCTTATCTGTTTTTAATCATTGCCCATTCACTATTTCTTATCCAAGAAAGATTAGTTTTTTGACTTTTGTCGTTTTCTTGGAGAGACACTGTTGTGGATTGATGTAATTATCGCAGCTGTCCTCTCGATTGGCAGCTAGGGAATATAATACTAGAATTTTCCTTTATATTCCCATTATTTCCTGGTTCAGTGTCTCTACAAACTATTCACGTATAAAGCCTGTCAACTGATCAAGGCAAAGCCTCATCCAAAGTTGTGCGATTAATGCACAAATCATCAGATGTGTATTGAATTCTCTCAAAGATTGTCATTGATAATATTTGATGATTTACAACTTTGTACATTGTAAGCTTCAAAGATCAGCCTGGCTAATAACTTAGCAGTTTTCATTGCTTATTTTCTTTTGGAATTGGTTTTTAATTTCACTGAGGCTGGTGTTCCAGAAAGGAAGCCAGGTAGGCAATAACTGAAATATCTTTTTTTCTTTGTAGTTATAAGACACTCAATATATAAAAAAAATCATATAGTCTTTTTGTCTTGGAATTGGCTTATTGAAGTTGGTATAATGCAAATCAAAACTAGTAAAATAAGAGTAATGTCTTTACTTCTATGATAATCAACTTATATAGTGAGATATTTATTTCTACCAGAATATTTAACTCTATTTTGCTAAATTCTAACATTTTTCTCCTTTGTAGAGACATTGGAAATGGTTGCTTTGTTTATTTTTGCTGCCTTTATAACTGGCAGATGTGGAATATATAGCTATGTTTTATTGTTATATTCCCATGAGTCAACTGACCAGTGTCTCTACACAATATTTAATTATAAAGCTTGTTTACTGATCAGAGCTATGAATTCTACAAAGTTGTGCACTTAAAGCAGAACATCAGATTTCTATTGAGTCTTTGCGATTTGTAAAGATATCTATTGATAATGTCTGATGATTTACAACTTTGTTGAAAATGAACTGATTAGTACAACAAGAAAGTTTAGTTTCCCATCATTTCACTTGCCAGCTCATGTTCTCTTGTAGTTCCTTCTGAACTTACTACTTTGGCAGAAAGTGCAATCGAAGAAAGTCCTATAGGTAAGCGAGTGATTTACCGTTTTAAAGAAACTTTCTTTCATCTGCTTTAATCATTGTCCATTTACTATTTCTTATCCAAGAAAGATTAGTTTTTTGACTTTTGTCGTTTTCTTGGAGAGACACTGTTGTGGATCGATGTAATTATCACAGCTGTCCTCTCAATTGGCAGCTAGGGAATATAATACTAGAATTTTCCTTTATATTCCCATTATTTCCTGGTTCAGTGTCTCTACAAACTATTCACGTATAAAGCCTGTCAACTGATCAAAGCAAAGCCTCATCCAAAGTTGTGTGATTAATGCACAAATCATCAGATGTGTATTGAATTCTCTTAAAGATTGTCATTGATAATATTTGATGATTTACAACTTTGTTCATTGTAAGCTTCAATGATCAGCCAGGCTAATATCTTAGCAGTTTTCATTGCTTATTTTCTTTTGCAATTGGTTTTTCATTTCACAGAGGCTGGTGTTCCAGCCTTTGTTCTCTTGGGATTGGTATATAAAAGTTGGTATAATACGAGATACTTTTTATAGTATTTTACTTTTTGTATTTGATCAAAATTTTAGATGGGTTGGGTATTTCTTGGGATCGAAACTTGCTTTTCTTGAAAACTAGTAAAATAAGAGTAATGTCTTTACTTCTATGATAATCAACTTATATAGTGAGATATTTATTTCTACCAGAATATTTAACTCTATTTTGCTAAATTTTAACATATTTCTCCTTCGTAGAGACATTGGAAATGGTTGCTTTGTTTATTTTTACTGCCTTTATAACTGGCAGATGTGGAATATATAGCTATGTTTTATTGTTATATTCCCATGAGTCAACTGACCAGTGTCTCTGCACAGTATTCAACTATAAAGCTTGTTTACTGATCAGAGCTATGAATTCTACAAAGATGTGCACTTAAAGCAGAACATCAGATTTCTATTGAGTCTTTGCGATTTGTAAAGATATCTATTGATAATGTCTGATGATTTACAACTCTGTTGAAAATGAACTGATTAGTACAACAAGAAAGTTTAGTTTCCCATCATTTCACTTGCCAGCTCATGTTCTCTTGTAGTTCCTCCTGAACTTACTACTTTGGCAGAAGGTGCAATCGAAGAAAGTACTATAGGTAAGGGAGTGATTTACCGTTTTAAAGAAACTTTCTTTCATCTGCTTTAATCATTGTCCATTTACTATTTCTTATCCAAGAAAGATTAGTTTTTTGACTTTTGTCGTCTTCTTGGAGAGACACTGTTGTGGATTGATGTAATTATCGCAGCTGTCCTCTCGATTGGCAGCTAGGGAATATAATACTAGAATTTTCCTTTATATTCCCATTATTTCCTGGTTCAGTGTCTCTACAAACTATTCACGTATAAAGCCTGTCAACTGATCAAGGCAAAGCTTAATCCAAAGTTGTGCAATTAATGCAGAAATCATCATGTTTCTTTTGAGTTCTATAGAAGAATGTCATTGATAATATTTGATGATTTACAACTTTGTTCATTGTAAGCTTCAATGATCCGTTAGGGTAATTCCCTCATAGTTTTTGTAGTTTACTATTTCACATTCATATTATAAAGTAGAGTTAACTATCTTTACATTTGAATGAAATCATTCATTTTATTTCATGATAATCAACTTTGGTAGAAGCTTGTAATTTTCACCATGAGATATTTACCAATATAGATGATTGGAACAATTTTAGTTCGTAGAATTATATTTGTGAAACGTAAATGTTGCCATTCTATTATCAGAATTTTCTTTGTTTCCCCTAACATTTTATCATCATCATCAGTCTTTTACCATCTGTCAGTTGATATGGACCTTCCTGGGATTTGCTGCATTGCACTATTTTGGCTTGGCAGACCCTATATTTTCTGAACCTATTCATTTCTCTTCGCCATCTCATATTGTGCTGGCCTCCATTCCACATTTGATCTTTGGGGATCCATGTGAGTTGTGATGTCCATCTGTTGTCTGCCATTCTTGCTACATGGCCAGCCCATAGCCATTTGAGTTTCCTCATGGTTTCCATGATATCTCAGACTCCTTTTTTTCCCCTAATATACCGTGTTGCCTTGTGGTATCCTCATGTGAGGTTTAACATGATTTTCTCATGTTCACGTGGCATGAATCTTAGTTTGAGAGTCAGTCTCTAAGTCAAGTTCCATGTTTCAGCTCCATAGGTGATTACCGGGAGGATGCATTGCTTATTTACTCTTCTTTTTAGGACTAATGGGATTTTTTCGTTCTTGAAAGTTGAGCTGGATTTTTTTTTTCTTTTGAGGATTTCCTTTTGACTCTTCCTACGTAGACATAGTGGTCTACTTTGTCCTGCTTTGTGTTTTCAATTTTGATCATTGTGCCTTCATTTCCGATGTATCTGTTCTACATGATCTTTGTTTTGCTGAACTTCTTCTGAAGGCCAACTTTCTTGCTTTCTTCATTCAGTTCATATAGCATTAGTTGGAGGTTGTGGAGGTTCTCTGCAAAACAATGTCATCTGAAAATCTGAGGTTACGTAGCATTTAAAGATTTGTTATTAATATCTGATAATTTACAATTTTTTCCTTCATAAAGTGAATAATGTGATTAGGAATGCTTATCCAAAAATTTTATTGTTCATTTTCTATTTTGCCTGTTGCTGTTTTTTTTGTGGAACATGCATCAGAAGGAGCCTTTATTGATGAGAGAATATTCTTTCAGTATTTACCTCTTTTCTATTCAGTACATTTTTGTTATCTTTTAACCAGGTATTTAATTCATTCTTCATTCTGATTTCAATCCATTTATCATTTTTAATTTCCTTTGTTTTCATAGAAATAAAACTATTCTCACAGAATCAAATGTGTTGATAAACATGATAGTTTTCTAGAATTTGTATTGTACTTTAGTTTACACTAAATTTTAACTTTCAAAAGCAATCCAAGTTAGATTTAATTTCTTAATTTAGATCATGTTTTCTTTCTGAGTGATTTGTGTTCATCTTATAATAACTTGAATTGTTGCTGTTAATACATCAGATGGAAATGTGGAACACAAAATTTGTTTTTGTTGAACAGCTGCAATGGATACTTTAGTACCATCTGAAAATCCTATTTCTCTTTGAAATGTCAACCAAAAAATAGTTAGTAATACATCAGGCGCTAATTATAGAGATTTGGCCCAGATTCCTAGCATCCTGCTTGGGCTGGGCACGATTAAAACATATTTTCCTGAATATAGAGACACAGAAATTTTATGGATAAAAAAACTCAAATACCTTAGTATTCATAAATTAACCATGAACCAATATCTATTATACATATTGTCTAATTAGACATTAAAGTAGAAGCAAAATTTTTTAAAAATTTTCATCTACCACATGCTGGCTCAAAACCCTGGATCTGCACCTGTTGACCAATAGGATTAGTTCATATCAGAATCTTTAGGTTCATTGAAAAATCATTACCAACACACAAGTATTGGGATGATTCTATTCTATAATGGGGGATTTCTCAGATACCATTATTCAACAAAGAAAGATATACATGAAAGTTATTCCCAAACAGCACAATTTATCTGAGATTACCAATCATGTATATAACCAACAAATAATTGCAAATTTTTACCTACAAATTTTATCTGGAGAATGGAATTCCTCTTTTGTGTTCTTGGTGTTCTTTAACAAATTTTAACAAGGGAATACATGCATTTTAAAGAATTTTTTTATTCAAGTGATTACATTGATTATCTTTGTAGAGAGATTGTAAATGTCTTTTTTGTAATACTGCCTACTTATTTGGCAGATGTAAAATATAAGACTAGTTTTTCTCTTATATTCCCATCATTCAATCTAACAATGTCTCTACAAAATATTCAACTGCAAAGCCTTCTTCTGATCATAGCAATGTGCTCTACAAAGTTGTGCACTTAATGCCCAAATCATCAAATTTGTAACAAGTCTTGATCCTTTTCGAGACATTCCTATGATATTTGATGATTTACAATTTTGTCCATTACAAGATTTAATGATCAGAAAGGCTAATTTTTTAACATGTGTAATTATATACTCTCACTTTGCAATTGGCTATTATTTTGGCAGAGGGCACAGTTGAAGAAAAAGTTATAGGTGAGGAAACATTTGAAAATCAATTTTTTAAATATATATATTTTTTAATTCTTTTAGTCTATCAAAGCTTTTATTTTCTATATCATCCTATCATGGCATATGTTACATTTAAATTTTGCTGGAATAAAATGAGTATTTAATTGCAATTCATCAATGCATGCATTATCTTATTAGAATCAAAATCTTTTTTGTGATAATTGTTCCTACTTGAAGAATGAAAGGAACTAAAGAAACATACTTGTAGGTAATCAATAATTGATTTCCAAAATAGAAATATGATTCATTATGTTGGCATTTCTATCATCATTCATATCTATAAATTGATAAGTTTATTCTATTATAATCATTTCATAGTTTGATTCTAATATTTCCCTTGTAGAGCCATTGTGAAGGTTTAACATTCATAATTACTGCCTTATAATTGGCAGATGAGGAATATAATGCTAGCTTTTCTATTATATTCTGATTATTCAACCAACTAATGTCTCTACAAAATCTTCAACAGTAAAGCCTGTTTACTGATCATAAGAAAGCATTATACAGAGTTGTGCTTTTAATATACACACCATCAAATATTTATCAAATCTTTATCATTTTGTAAGATTCCCATTGATAATATTTGATGATTTACAACTCTGTTCATTGTGAGCTTTTATGATCAGAAAGGCTATTAACTTCTGATTGCAAGTGCTTACTTACACTTTTGCAATTGGCAATTATTTTGGCAGAAATTGGTGTAGAAAAAGAAGAAGAAGGTAAGCTACATCAAATATTCATCATCGTTTAAAATGAATTTTGAATCTTTAACTTTAATTCAGTGAATGTTTTTTTTAATACTAAAGCAATTACATTGGAATTAATTACATATTGGTTGATGCATTTCGTGATCAAAACTGATCACCAATGTAATATCAGTTAAACTCATCATGACATTGACTGGAGTATGAAATGAAGGTTATTCTCTAAACGCACAATTTACCTAAAATAATCAATCAAAATATAAATTTATAGCCATGAATTTTATTCTGAAATTTTATTTGGAGAATCAAATTCCTCTTTTGTGTTCTTGGTGTTCTTTAACAAGCTTTAACAAAGAAACACATGCATTTGAAGAGAAATTTTATTCAAGTAATTATGTTAATTTTCTTTGTAGAGAGATTGTGAACGTACTTTTTGAAATACTGCCTTCTTATTTGGCAGATGAGAAATATAAGACTAGTTTTTCTCTTATATTCCCATTATTCAATCTAATAATGTCTCTACAAAATATTCAACTGCAAAGCCTTCTTCTGATCATAGCAATGTGCTCTACAAAGTTGTGCACTTAATGCCCAAATCATCAAATTTGTAACAAGTCTTGATCCTTTTCGAGACATTCCTATGATATTTGATGATTTACAATTTTGTCCATTACAAGATTTAATGATCAGAAAGGCTAATTTTTTAACATGTGTAATTATATACTCTCACTTTGCAATTGGCTATTATTTTGGCAGAGGGCACAGTTGAAGAAAAAGTTATAGGTGAGGAAACATTTGAAAATCAATTTTTTAAATATATATATTTTTTAATTCTCTTAGTCTATCAAAGCTGTTATTTTCTATATCATCCTATCATGGCATATGTTACATTTAAATTTTGCTGGAATAAAATGAGTATTTAATTGCAATTCATCAATGCATGCATTATCTTATTAGAATCAAAATCTTTTTTGTGATAATTGGTCCCACTTGAAGAATGAAAGGAACTAAAGAAACATTCTTGTAGGTAATCAATAATTGATTTTCAAAATAGAAATGTGATTCATTATGTTGGCATTTCTATCATCATTCATATCTATAAATTGATAAGTTTATTCTATTATAATCATTTCATAGTTTGATTCTAATATTTCCCTTGTAGAGCCATTGTGAAGGTTTAACATTCATAATTACTGCCTTATAATTGGCAGATGAGGAATATAATGCTAGCTTTTCTATTATATTCTGATTATTCAACCAACTAATGTCTCTACAAAATCTTCAACAGTAAAGCCTGTTTACTGATCATAAGAAAGCATTATACAGAGTTGTGCTTTTAATATACACACCATCAAATATTTATCAAATCTTTATCATTTTGTAAGATTCCCATTGATAATATTTGATGATTTACAACTCTGTTCATTGTGAGCTTTTATGATCAGAAAGGCTATTAACTTCTGATTGCAAGTGCTTACTTACACTTTTGCAATTGGCAATTATTTTGGCAGAAATTGGTGTAGAAAAAGAAGAAGAAGGTAAGCTACATCAAATATTCATCATCGTTTAAAATGAATTTTGAATCTTTAACTTTAATTCAGTGAATGTTTTTTTTAATACTAAAGCAATTACATTGGAATGAATTACATATTGGTTGATGCATTTCGTGATCAAAACTGATCACTAATGTAATATCAGTTAAACTCATCATGACATTGACTGGAGTATGAAATGAAGGTTATTCTCTAAACGCACAATTTACCTAAAATAATCAATCAAAATATAAATTTATAGCCATGAATTTTATTCTGAAATTTTATTTGGAGAATCAAATTCCTCTTTTGTGTTCTTAGTGTTCTTTAACAAGCTTTAACAAAGAAAAACATGCATTTGAAGAGAAATTTTATTCAAGTAATTATGTTAATTTTCTTTGTAGAGAGATTGTGAATGTACTTTTTGAAATACTGCCTTCTTATTTGGCAGATGAGAAATATAAGACTAGTTTTTCTCTTATATTCCCATTATTCAATCTAACAATGTCTCTACAAAATATTCAACTGCAAAGCCTTCTTCTGATCATCGCAATGTGCTCTACAAAGTTGTGCACTTAATGCCCAAATCATCAAATTTGTAACAAGTCTTGATCCTTTTCGAGACATTCCTATGATATTTGATGATTTACAATTTTGTCCATTGCAAGATTTAATGATTAGAAAGGCTAATTTTTTAACAGGTGTAATTATATACTTTCACTTTGCAATTGGCTATTATTTTGGCAGAGGGCACAGTTGAAGAAAAAGTTATAGGTGAGGAAACATTTGAAAATCAATTTTTTAAATATATATATGTTTTTTAATTCTTTTAGTCTATTAAAGCTATTATTTTCTATATCATCCTATCATGGCATATGTTACATTTAAATTTTGCTGGAATAAAATGAGTATTTAATTGCAATTCATCAATGCATGCATTATCTTATTAGAATCAAAATCTTTTTTGTGATAATTGGTCCTACTTGAAGAATGAAAGGAACTAAAGAAACATACTTGTAGGTAATCAATAATTGATTTTCAAAATAGAAATGTGATTCATTATGTTGGCATTTCTATTATCATTCATATCTATAAATTGATAAGTTTATTCTATTATAATCATTTCATAGTTTGATTCTAATATTTCCCTTGTAGAGCCATTGTGAAGGTTTAACATTCATAATTACTGCCTTATAATTGGCAGATGAGGAATATAATGCTAGCTTTTCTATTATATTCTGATTATTCAACCAACTAATGTCTCTACAAAATCTTCAACAGTAAAGCCTGTTTACTGATCATAAGAAAGCATTATACAGAGTTGTGCTTTTAATATACACACCATCAAATATTTATCAAATCTTTATCATTTTGTAAGATTCCCATTGATAATATTTGATGATTTACAACTCTGTTCATTGTGAGCTTTTATGATCAGAAAGGCTATTAACTTCTGATTGCAAGTGCTTACTTACACTTTTGCAATTGGCAATTATTTTGGCAGAAATTGGTGTAGAAAAAGAAGAAGAAGGTAAGCAATGACAATCTTAATGAAATTTTCATGATATTCAAAAAATCATTTTGTTTGAAAATCAGTGTTTTAAAGTCAATGTTTATTTTACAACTGAAGAATAATGTTTATAATTTTTCAAAAAAAATACAAAGCGTAGCTTTTTCTCCCCCCTTTTCCTTCATGGCACTCTTATGGTAAAAACCCTTGTTTAGCAGCAATATGGGTCATACCAATAGTTACGTTCATGCTTGTATCAGTGATGACTTTGATTTGTAAATCATAGACATCACCAATACTGGTAAATCACTGATAGGAATTCTCAATACTGCTTTTATTCCTATTTCTTTCATTGACGGGACCTTTTGTTCATGCTGTTTTCCATTTCACATATGCTTATGACAAGTTGAACATTCAGCTTAGTCTTTGTGACAGCAGCAGTACTATTTAGTTGAGACAGGAGGGAGTTAGTTCTGTTTCCTACCTCTGATAGGAGAGAGAAGAAGAGAGACTTCATTCTTTACCTAAGAGAAAACAAAGGTAATGTTCTCATTATATGACAATTTTTCTTTCTCTCTAAAGTCTCATTTTAAAAGTACACATAATGGTTTATTCATTCCATACAACAAAAATAAATGTCCTTCTTTTGAAATAAACAGTTTGCTGTCATCTTATATTTGTCATTTCATGGTTTTATTTGGGGCTGAGGTCTGGATAAGTAGGTACTTAACATGACACATACTTTTTTTTCAATCAAATCTCATATTTACTTCCATATTTTTGTAGATAGGTCTTCTCTTGCTGTTACTTATAGGATTCATTTTTTCCATGAAATCAATCTTGATCATTTACTGGAAATAATTTCAAAAAAATATTTTTCGGATTTTCCAGTCTTTAAGGACATTGTTGCTTCCAAATCAACAATCATCACATTCCTCATCAATTTATATGAAAATTCAGTATAAATGCTTTCTGTGCCGAGGTAGAGCTTTCAATATACTATAGATATGCTTCTAAAACATTTATTTTGAATATTTTGAAAAACTGGCATGGTTTCATAATTGAGAACTACTGACCAAGAAATTATTTGAGCTTACTACTAGTAGCTTACTTCTTGATTATAAAGTTTCATTTGAATAGACCTTTTAGCTAAGTATTTGTTTCCAATTGTTGAGACATCATGAAGGTTCTATCCATTCATAATTGCTGGCTTTATTTTTGGTAGATGAGGAATATAATGCAAGCATTTTACTTATATTCCCATAATTTCCCTGTCCTGTGTCTCTATAAAATATTCAAAAGTGAAACTTGTTAACTAATCATAGCTAAGTATTATACAAAATTGGATATGTAATGCACAAATCATCAAAATTTCTATCAAGTTTTTGAAATTTCTAATTGATGATATTTGATGATTTACAACTTCCTCCATTGTAAACTTCAATGATCAGTAATAAATAATATTCTGATATTTGTAATTGTGCATTTTCACCCTTGCATTTGAATATATTTTGTTTGGAAAAATCATTTTCCCAAGTCCTCAAATCATCTTTTAAGTTTTGTAACTGTTATATGTTAATTCAATATTTCAGATTGGAATTCAGGGAATTCATTACCAAAGAAAATGTTTTTGTAAATTAACAATCTGTGCTATTATTTCTACAAAATAGTATAAATAGAAAAAATATTCTTTTTAAAGATAATTAAAATTTCTGAATGGAAATCAGTACTTTTTGATGGGGAATGATTTGAAATAAAATTATGTGGAATAATGAAGTCTAAACTTATACTCAACATTTTGTTTTAAGTAATTAAGAGAATTTTCAAAAATTACTCACAGAGACTTTTTGAAGGTTATATTCAAGTCAGTTGCTTATATTATTGTCAATACTGAATATAAGGCTAGCCTTTGTCCTATTCTAATTATTCATCTGGTAAGTGCCCCTACATAACATTCAATCATAAGGCCTGTTAGCTGATCACATCAAAGTATTTCAAACTTAATGACTATACTTGTATATTCACTACACAAATAATCTGATGTATCTTATATTTTAGTCATTTTGAAAGATTTTCATTGAGTATTAGATGATTTACAACTTTGTCCATTGTAAACTTCAGTGATCAGAAACTATTTTCTTACTATATTTTTTCAATTGGCCATTTTTTGACAGAAGTCGATGTTAAAGAAGAAAAGAAAGGTAGGCAACAGCAAAAATCTCATTTTTATTTAGTATTTCCTAATTCTAGATGTTATCATATTTTATGACTCATTGGATTAACATATTTGAATGAGAGTAAAAACATGTTTTAATGCTTTCAGAGGAATGTAACATTATTTCCAAATCTTTGCTAACAAATAAATGAGAAACAATATTATTTATCTGAAACGATCCTTCTCCTTTTTTATTGAAAAATCAGTGGAATTCTATGGTCATGTTTTCTTAATACCTTTTCAGTAAATGACAATTTTTTCTCAGCTAAATGCAAAAATTACTTCCATGTTAGCATAAAGCTCATGTCAGCTAAGTCATTTGATATTTTCTCTTACTTAAGAATGTAAATTTATGTGAAATATCTAAATGAGGATTTTTTATACATAATTGTGTCTTTCAAGATATTTTTAGATGTGATTCTTAAATGTATATTTGATATTAAAAATTCAATATCATTTCAAATTTAATGCATATAGTCTGAAAAATATTTATTGATCTTTTAGCTTACGAAGCAATATTTCAGGTATTAATCACATAATTTTAGTTGCTTTTATTTGAAGTAATCTTTTAGCTAGGCTGATTTCTTTCCTATTTCCTTGTAGAGACATTGTGGAGGTTTTCTAAAATTATGATTACTGCTGTTATTTTTGGCAGATGTGGTATACAATGCTAGCTTTTTTGTTATATTGCCATAATTCACCTAACCAGTGTCTCTACAAACTATTCAAATGTAAAGCCAGTTCACTGATCATAACACTGTTTTACAAAGTTGTGAACATAATGTACAAATCATCAGATTTCTATCAAGTTTTGGTCAGTTTAAAAGATTCCCATTGATAAAAAGTGATGATTTACAACTTTGTCAATTAAAAACTGCAATGATCACTAAGGCTAATTACTTCTGATTGCATTTACTTACTTTCTCTTTTGCAATTGGTCATTATTTTAACAGGACGTGTGGTCGAAGAAGAAACTTTAGGTAAGGGTTCTTTTAATGATATATTCAGTTGTTAGTTTTTATGTTTATTTTGTATCATTAGTTTCTTCATTTTCTTGTGAGTTTCATTATAATTCAATTTAATGATTAGTATTGCTAATTAGGGTTGCTGTTAAGAAAATGTAACAAAAATTTCTCTGTGTAAAATTCGACTTTTCAATTAGTAATTGATACAAAAGTACAAATATCTATGCTATACAGAATAATCATAACGATTTGTTTGATGCTAATGGTGCTCATTGGATGTGAATGTTTGTTGAATACTGCTTTTATAAGAATCAATTTATCACATAACCCTTTTTTGATTTTTTTGTACAAATTTTTTATTTTATTCGTGATTGCTAACTTTATTTATTTTTTGTATCCCCATCATTCATCTGACCATTGTCTCCACTAAATATTTATGTTTAAAACCTATTCAAAGATCATAGCAAAATATCTTATGAACTTCGGAACTTGATGTACAAATCATCAGTTTTCTATCAGATCTTTATTATTGTAAAAGATTCACATCTTACAGTTTTTGTGATACTGAGGATTTCATAATTATGATTCCGATTACTGATTTTTTTCATTTTTCAAAGAATCTAATTTTTTTCAGAAATGTTGGTTAACAAAAAAAGCGAACATTAATCATAACTGATAAGGAATATAAAATAAATGATTTGCTTGGAAAATTTGATTCATCAAATGATTAGCTATCATATTCTGACACTGAAAATCAGGTCATATCAACTTCATTTTTCTGTAAATTTTTATAACCTTAGTTTGAATCCTTTATTAAAGTCTATAGAGTTAATTCATCTGATAAACATCAAATCATAATGTCCTTGTGCATGCAAATTACACTTTCAATTTAATTTTCTCCAAATATAGCTTCCATTATTGTTTGTAATTAAGTCAAGCTGAGTAGGGACTACTTAAAATTAGAAGAGGGAATATCACTTTTTCTCACTTCTTTCTGAGGTGAGAAGCACTTTTACCACCTAAAACATATGCAAACACTTTTGTAATTTAATTTGATCAGACACTTCCTAACTTAGGAGCTATATATATCCTTTTATGTATTTAACACACTCTAAAATTTTCCCGTGTTTCTTTGGCAATTGTCAAAAAGCCCCTCTCCCCAAAACAACAACAACAATGATGATTTTAAGATTAAAGATTCTTGGAAAAATTTGAAAAATTGAAGAAAATTTCCCCCCTGAACCAGGACTTTAAAGTCAGTTCGTTTTTATCACAGAAAAACAAACTGACATATAAAATCAAATCATGTAATACCATAAAAGAAAGGAAAAAAAGGCCATTCTGTGTTTTACAACATTTTCTCAGTCTGGTCTGTGTCATTTGTTTGATAGTATCTTTTATTAAAACTTATAGTATTTTTCTCTCGTAATGTATTATAATTCTTCCTTCTATCTTTTTTTTCTGTCTACTTTCTTTCTGTACACTTAGCTTACGTTTCATATGTATGAGGATACATACATATACACAATAATCTATCATGTAGCAATATCCATTGACACTTAGTGATATTTTCCCCTGCTTGGAAAGTCGCTACCATATAAGATATACAACACTAATCCTCACCATTTTGTTGAGACTCAACAACAACATCATATATTTTAATGAGAATGACCTTTTTGGAAACGCAGTAGCAGGGCCAAAAGTTGTGTTCTGGATATGCTACTTATGCTGTGTTATATTGACCAAATATACAACAGCATTTTTCAGGAATCTACCAAGAGTGCTAATTGAGGTATTACTATGTTTAGTTATTAGAGAAGTAATGAGATTTATACAATTTCCTGAGTTGCATGTGAAATGTTTTGTAGCAGTTCATGTAATTATATGAATAAGATATAAATTCTATAATTACAGACCTCATTTTTCATTTGAAACAGTCAAGTTCTTAGCAACAGTTTTTCTAAATTATTCCACACTTCGTGCCAACTTATATTCTGACAACTTTTCATACACACACACACACTTATATATATATATATACATATACATATATATTATGTATATGTATATTTGTGTGTGTGTGTGCGCGCGTGTGTGCGCGTGTGTGCGCGTGTGTGTGCGTGTTAAATAATATGCCACATTAATTTGTATAATTATTTTTTTCTGAAAACCCCAAATCAGTGCAAAAAAAAATTCCTAAAGGGACGTAACCCACTCAATGACATGAGAGAAAAGTTGCGTCCCTTGTATAATTTTGCCACGGATATAAAACATACTGTCATTTTCCATGGCATGGATACACTAGTATATGTATAATGTCAGCATCAATATTTATTACACCATTTTTACGGTAAATTGTCGAGTCATACTCTGCAACATAAATATTTTAATGACATCTCCTTTTTTGTTTCCCTTTCTTTTGATTTAAATTCTTTTATTTGTAGCCAAGGTCATATGGTTTTTAGAGAGTGGGGTTGCTGACCTTTAATTTGCTCACAAAGTGAGCATGCAGGTCTCTAATTTGTTGACAAAGTTGGCATGTACGTCAAATAAGGGGAAAAAGTCAGTGTTGATTTGTTATTTATAGCTAAAACTCTCTTTTAAAATATTCAAAATCTGTTAAATCCTATATATTTTAGGTGTCATATATATATATATATATATATATATATATATATATATATATATATATATATATATAATCACTGGATATAATAGAAAGCTTGTCAGCCTGACAATTATAGCTCTAAATGGGAACACATACATTTAAAGCCTATTCATGAGGTAGAATAACTATATACTAAGACCAAATAACAAATAATTTGGAATAATTGAACATTTACTTCAATTAAACTTATCAGATTCAATCAGCTGTCATTGATTTTTATTGGCTAATTTAGAAAAAATCAGTCAGATATACCTGGAAAATGGCTAATGTGGCAGTGCTGGGAGCAATTTGAAAGAGTATTCGGTATGCCTCTGTTTGTTGTATGAATGTTACATTCATGGTTTGGCATTTAAAGTTGCCTTCAATTTCCTGCATTTCATCAACATTTTAGCATTTCTTTTCAATTTTTTATTGTCATTAATCATGTATTGTTTGTACTTGTTCAACAGGAAATATCAAACCAAATCTTGTTCACATATGATTAAATAAACTGAAGTCTTTGTTGTTTAGTTCACACCATTGTTTAGTTCTCACTGTTGTGCCTGATCTGTTCTCCAGTGTTCATATTGTGGATAGGATTACAAATTCACTTGAGGTAAACTGGAGAATGGACTGACTGAGATTCTGTGGAAAAAGTATATAATTACAGATAGGAGGACAGTCAATAACTATCATTGAATATTAACAATTACACATCTCAAAATCTTACACTAAAAACAAACCTACAATTGACATTTAATAAATATCCTAGACAAGTAATGAATAAGATTGAATCAGAATAAATCAAGTAATTTGTGATGAAATAAGATTGTTTTTGTACTTTGAGATTACAGCTGATAAAGGCACTTGTTTTGAGTTAAATAGAATTTTTCCCTGCGAATAAGATTAAACCAAAGTTAATATAAATTAATTGATTTATTTAACATTATTTTAAAAGATAATTGTATTCAGAAATACTTGCCTTTTGATTCTAAAAAGTATTGGTAATCAATCTTTTTTTTGCTAAAAATAATCATCATGATAATTTGTATTAAATTTATCAAAGAGAAAAGTACCTTTTCAGCATAGAAAAATAAAGATAAAATAAAATTGTTGATAATCTATTGGTTACTTTACCCATCCTTTATGTTTCTTTAATTGATTACATTTTTTCTTAGATCTAAGGAAAGTAACAAAATCTCCAAGTATCATTAATATTTGTACAGAACCTAACATATCCTTTAGTTTTTCATGACTGGAATGAAATGAAAGGTTTGATACTGATTTATTGCCATCCTTCACCTATTTAAAGAATACTTAATATGAAGTCAGTATAATTTATTTGTAAAATGTATCTTATCATATTGACATACATACATACATATATATGTATTGACACATACATTCATGAACTTTGTCTGCAGATTTTATCAAGTTTTCAACCTTTTTCTCCATTGTATTTAATGCTTGATTACTCTCTATAATTTAAAGGGTACTTTATGCAATGCTTTTAAGCATAAAATATCACATACTTATTCAGTTCACAGCATCCTTGTAGTTTTGTCAAAACCTGCCTATCACATTCCACAACTGGATTTTTTTGTATCTGACGCTTTGAAACCCTAATGGATTATTTTACTTATAAACGTATTTGAAATCAAATCTTTTTTAACCAAACATGAAGATTGGTCTTGTTTTCCTCAGACTGATTTCTAAATCACTACTGAAGCATTTTACCATTTTTCTCTTGGCTAAAATCCATCAAGAGTGCACTATACAAACAAACATACATACATACATACATTCATATATATATATGTATGTATATAAAGTCGGAGTTGTATTCCTATTGATGTAGTTTTAAAAAAAATCTACGATGAGCTTTTCAGCTTCCTAATTATTGACGTAGAGGTTTTTTGAACAGACAACTTTTTTGATTAAATGAAATTTGGTAAATCCTACCAGATAATTTTTACTAGCTAACAAATATGATTTTGTGTACATTTTTATAGCATTAGAATAATGTTTTCAGTATGGTTTATTTCTTTCAATAACCAAGAATTTTTTTACTTTTTGCAGAGAAAGTTACTCCACCCCCATCAACAGGTAAGAATAATTTCAAAATTTGAAATCTTAAAATGGAAATACAATTTAATCTTTTATTTACTTATTTGATTAATGTTTAATTTAATATTGTTTTGCTTTCAGTTCCTATTTTCCTGTTGATATATTTCTGTTGACAAATTCAGATTTCTTAACAACAAAAACTAATATAAGAAAAGAAAAATGAAAGAATATAACGCTATATCCAAGTTTTTGTGGCTTTCCACATCAGAGATAACGTAAAACAAATGGTTTTCTATACCATATTACCATTTGATCTACACAAACCAGCCACTGGCATTCACGTCTTCTCTTCTTTAAATCAGCCATTCTATAAGCTCCCTTTGGGGCCTTGGGACATTTGAAGGAGGCCATAGACAGAAATATTATTAAATGGATTCTGTCAATCTACTCCTGTTGTGTCCCTGTTTGACTGGGAGACCAAAAATCTGACAAGAGCTCTTAGGAGGGAGGGTCATGCCTCTAGCCCCCAAAGACTTAGAATGGCTGCTTTATAATAAATTTTTTGTTCTTGTCTTATATTCTTTCATTATTGTATGCCAATATTCTTACCCACTTTTTTGAAAATTTTTCTCATGTTATATCCCAAGTAATTTTTAACATCTCTCATCTGACAAACTTTGCATTTTACTTAAGATTTGTTCATAACATTTTACTTTTTTCGTTTGGGGTTATGCTTCATTTGTTTACCTTCTCACTTTCTTCAGTGAAGAATTCTAAATGATAAAAATGTCCCAACCTCAACATTATTAATAATATTCTATAATAAAATGTTTGGTGCATGTAACAGAAACCCGATAATATTGTATCTTATGTATACAGAGAAAATTGCTTCACAATAGTTAAATTGACACAAATTTTGAAGATTCGTAAATTTTTTTGTGCATGCAAACAAAATAATTTTAACATGACCATAAACTAGATATGTAAACAGATAGCAACTTCATTAACCACTTTTATACAAACTAATGACAAGAATTACAATTACATTTTACTATTAATTCAAGTAATCACCATTTGTTCACTGTAGAAAGAATATGTCAGAAATGATCATATTTATTATTGGTAACCTTCAAAAATCTATTACATATCATTTCAGCTTGTTTACATCTCAAAGCTTGATGAATCTGTAAAAAGTATTTGGCATTCAAATCTTGCAATCTATAATAATGAGAAATTGTTGAAGGAAAGCTTTTCTATTCATATTCAATAGGATTTGGGGGAAATGATTTTTTTTTTAAGTATTAAAAATAAGTAATAGCAAATTGGTGATAATATATTTTTTCAGAAAACTAATTGGTTTGTGGTTATCATTTAGGCAAATGCGGCGCTGCCTCGAGCGACTTTGTGTTTATTTTGGATTCATCGACAAGCGTTGGCAAAGAAAATTTCCAAAAAATTCTCACCTTTGTTAAGGAATTTCTATCTAATGCAGACATTGATTCAGGCAATGTGCGTGTGGCAGTAGCGATCTATAGTACTGAGGTACATGTGCAATTCCATCTGAATAGGTACCACACAAAGCAGGAAGTGTTGGATGCACTTGGTCAAATACCCTACATTTATGGCAGTACCAACACGTACAGTGGTTTGAATGAAATGAAAGATGTAATGTTCTCTGCTGCCAATGGGGACAGAGCGAATGTCTCCAACTTAGTCATGCTCATCACTGATGGAGTTTCAAACATTAATGCATTCAAAACAATTCCCGAAGCAGAATCAGCGCGTGCTCAGGGAATCCATATCTATACCATTGGTATTGGACTGGCTGATACCAGTGAGCTGGATAAGATTGCATCTGCACCTTCCTCTGAAAATAGTTTTACTGTTCAAGATTTTGATGAGCTGGATGAATTGAAGAACAAAATATTTGAGAACCTTTGCCCAGGTAACGACAGACTTGCTTCTACTTGTCCAATGTGTTGGTGAGATGTCAATGTCTGTTGTTCCTGCTGATGTCACTGTCATTACCACTCCTGCTGCAACATCTTTGTATATATATATCTTTTCTTTGTTGGTAAATGTCTCTCATGTTGCACTTGTTTAGCACTTGAGTCAGCTTACTGTCAGTGTACTCTTTTCATATACGCTATGCAGTTATGTATTTTGTACTGTTCAAATATTGTTATTCTCTCTACTTCATAAATATCTTTATTCTTGTAGTAATTTTTCTTCTTGTTACTGTCCATTTTTGTATTCGAGAAAGTAAATTTTGTGAATCTCTGATTTCCTCAAATCTGCCGAAGGTTTTTGCACCATTTCTTCTCTTTGTCTTTATTGACTTCTCTAGTAATTTTTTGTCTTGAAAAATCTCTCTAAGCAAATGGGTGTTTAAATTTTCTGATTTGTATGTTATGGAAAATGCCTTTTGTTGTCTCATTATCAGAAAAATATATTTTCATATATGTATTAATGTATATTGTTTCTTTCTTCCATCTTTCAATTTTTGTTTTAATATACTTATGAATAATTTACTGATTGAATTCCCACTTTAGGAAGATCTAATATGAATAAGAATTACGTTGAAAATTCCTGTTACAATTTTCAAATTCAGGCATTATACAAAACTATTTTCATATGTTACTTATTAAATTACTAGATAAATTGATAATTCTATCATCTTATTGATCTAAAATTTTAATACAATAACATAACCTGCTAATAACTAAATTATATTAATTTTTGATTTAGGAAGTTATTTGATGAACTAACTTTTGCTTGCTTTTCTCTCTTGATACTTATTTGCCAGAGTATAATTTTGCTCTCTCTTTTGATTAATCTTTTGATTAATCCATGTACTAACTTAAAACATGAATGCCGTTATAATTATTTTGAGTAACCAAGTACAACAATCAATAGATAATTGTATGATTTCTCTGTCTGTAATATAGAAAAGATTGTTGATGAAATATGTATTACTTGTTAAAATAATTTGGGTGCTTTATCAAGACATATTTTAATTGTTGAATATTTCTTTCTTTCAGAGAGGCCAGTTCAACCAAGTAAGTAATTAATACATTTATCCCATTTTCTACAGTATTAAATCAATTGATTTCCTAAGATGATTTTCAACCATTTTCTCTTCTCACAATGTTGAATTTTGACTCAAAGGTTATGAATTACTTAGGTTCTTGTTGTACAGGTAACAGTGCATACTATTTCCAGAAAAGGTAATTTCTTTCTAGATTTTATTTACCAGTTTGTTAGCATAGTTTCATGACCAACATTCTCTTTTCAGATTCTTTCAGGATTAAAGATAAATTCTATCAGTACATAACCTTTGTGCTTCAAGTATACAAACACATACTAACAAATATATGATGTAAGTTGGTATGTGTATAGGCACTTCTGCAAATGTATTGTACATATAAACTAGTTATTCTGCTCAGTATGTAAGATTTTTCATCTACTTCATCTGTAATACATAGACATTCTTGTTCTGATGCAACTTTCTCGAAATCATATATCTTTGATTCCTATTCTCCTGTTCTTGTCCTAAACCTTTAGGTGATTGTGAAACTGCAGAATCCGATATCATCTTTATTATTGACTCTTCTACAAGTGTCAGTGAGCCCAACTTTCAAAAGGTTCTGGCATTTATGAAAGACTTTCTTGTTGATGCTTCTATTGACAGTGGCCGGGTGAGAGTTGGTGTGGTTACATATAGTACCAATGTTCATATTCAGTTTCACTTGAATACTCATAAAACTAAACAGGCTGTCATGGATGCTATTGGTGATATCCAGTATACTTATGGAAGTACAAATACTTATGGGGGTTTGAGCACAATGCACACACAAATGTTCACAGCTGCTCGAGGAGATAGGCCTGATGTTCGCAACATTGCCGTCCTGGTAACTGATGGGGTATCTAACTTGAACACATACCAGACAGTCCCAGCTGCAAAGGCTGCCCGCGCCGATGGAATCCATATCTATGCCATTGGCGTTGGCTTAGCTGACACTTCTGAGCTGCGAAACATTGCTTCTGAACCTGCCTCAGAGAACAGCTTCTCTGTCCAAGAATTCAGCGCTCTTGAAGGAATGAAGCATAGAATACTTGAACCATTATGTCCAGGTAAATTTAAGCATGGCAAAGCTCAATGGCAGAAAACAATCCACCGCCACCACGCTTTTTGTCTCTTTCTCAAAAAGCTTTCTTGATATTCTTGTCTTAGATTTGCTCAATGATCAGCTTTTTTGTAAAACTGAAGAACAATCATGCTTCCACATGCACCTGGACTTTTGGAAATGTAACAACTAGAAATAATTGTTGTATCTGTTTTGTCCAGAAATTTGAGTTGTCTCTGTACTGCCGTTTCATTCAAGTTGTTCCATTCCCTGAGAATGTATGTGTGTGTGTATGTCTGCGTTTCCAAAATGTCTCTTTCTGTCTCATTGTTGCATCTGAAGATCTTGTTTATTTCATCTCACGCGCTATTCAAGCTAGACTGCTCACATCAATGTATTTCTGTTACATATATATTATCTTTTGTTTGTTAATTTTCAAATTGTTCTTAGTCAAGGGTTATTGTATTGTACTGTACCTATTTGTTGTGTTGTACAGAATTTCTCTTCCCTTCAAAGTCAATAGATCTGTTGATTGTTCATAATTATCCTCTACTTGTAATTATCATCATGTTGAACTGTATTCAAACATTGTTATTTATTTTTTGTTTTTGTTTCATCCTTGTTTTGCATGTGGAATTTATGAATATAACAGCTTCATTATGAAATATGGCAAGATTTGAAAGATATATTCTTTGACTGAATTTTTAAAGTAGAATGTTTTAAAAATCATGGTAATAATCAACTATCTGTGACTATAAGCATCTCATTGAAAGAGTACTAAGCTTGTCCGAGAGAATGCAAAGCCAGAAATACCCATTTCTGTAATGTTAGGAACTGCACACACTTACATAAATAGTACATATTTGAACATGTTATGTACACATTCATTTGCATGTGGAAACTTATTGAGCAAAATAAATACATATTAAAATCTTTAAGAATGCTCAGTGCTAAAAAAACCTATAATTTTTACTCAATTTAGTCTAGATTGAAGATTTGTATTCACTTCTTTTATTTTTTTGAGGGGGTTTTGTAACACTATTTTTTTTTGGTAACTCTTCTCAATTTTATCTTCTCTCTTGATCTTCATCAGCATAAAACATTAAATATAGTACATCAAAAATACAAATATTACAGTTTGGGAAAAGGTAGTTTTTCTTACATATTATTTATTTTTGTTTGTGCATTTCATAGGTATATTATGTTTTAGTGGATAGACTTCAAGAAAAAGGAACTATTTTTTTCCTTTTTTAAATCATTAATTCCATTTGTTGTAGGAAGAACTCACATTATATTAAGAATACATGTTTTTCATTATAATAAGGAGATGAAAAAGATTAAATGTTCTATTTCGCTTCCTTTCTAATATCTCAGATTAGATACCTAGACCATGAACAGCAAATTATATGAACTACAGAGTATTCTATTTCTATAATGAGTTTCATAAAACTTTATTCTTGCTCATCTTCTACGTTTGTACTGGCATGAATATTTACTTAATGCCAGTTAAAGCATCAAAAACTCTAGATTCAAACATTAAATGCCAAATGATAAACAAGCTTGGCTGTGTCAGGCCCAAAACCCCCTCGCTTCATTAAAATCTAAAAGGTATACAAAACAGGATTCCTTTCATACGATTTATCCCCAAACTATTTCCTTTATTAGTAGTTCCTGTAAATGGGATTTACAAAAAAACAAGTCGACCTGAGTTGGGCTTTAGAAGTGGAAGTGAATTTGTCATCAGTTTTTGCGTACGTCACTGTGTCACTGTTATTCGTGCATGACATCACTGGTTTCTGGTCTAGTCATTGTCATCCGTCATTGTTGTTACGTACGAAAATGAAGTCAAAACTCAATATTTGATGTTTGACAATAGTAATCAATAGTATCTACAAATGAAAAGCATTAGGCACATTAAGCTATATGTATGCTGCACAGTTTTTCATATGATTACACTCAGCTAAATGGCAATCAAGTAATTGTAGTTGACCTTTAACCCATTGTACCTTGAAGAAAAAGACATTATGTCAATTTTTTTTTTTGCCTGTTTCCAAGACAGTCCAAGGAAAGCTATCCTGCATAGATGTGGCGTGCAGTTTATGCATTTTCAATTTGATGATTGCTTTCCCTTGAAAAAAGTACCCACAATATAGAAGAAATGAGTGGATATATATGTACCTTTAGACATCCTAGGGTACAATGGGTTAATTCACATGCAACACTCCACACCAGCTGCTTGGTTCTTTCTAAGCACATATATATAAAATGTATTAATAACATTTGCATTAGCTTCTTATTTAACAGAATTTTAAAATACTCTCTTAAAAATTTCCAGCATATTTACTAAATGAATGACATGTCTGAGCATTGTCTAAAACTTTGAGAAGAGTCATTAACATTCCAACTTTTATTTCCTCCAATCAAATCTTTTCTTCTCATTTTTGATGCCAGTAGAACATTTCGGATGGTCTATTCTACAGCCCCAAGGTGTATGGATAATTCAAGAGAAGAGGCAAGCCTTTCTTCCCCACATCAAAAAAAAAAGAAAAAGTTTGCTCAGTTTCTTTGCTTGGAGAAAAAAGTTTTGCCTCTGACGGGGATTGATGAATAGATCAGCCAAAACATTGTTTCAACAGGATCAAAAATGAGAAGTTTGATTTTGAACAGAAGTTGGAACCTTTGAGCATGTAATCTAAAGAAAAAAATATCTTTTTTTTTCCAAGAGTCAGTTCTATGATATTTATATAACTAACCAGTGATATTAATATTTCTATTTTTTTTTGTTGATAAAATAAGAAAATAAATATTGATCAAATCAAATCATGAATTTCACTTGAATTTACTTACACAATTAACAATCTAAGCAAAAATCAATCTATATTTTGGTATTTTACTAACTATCTTTGAGAATTGTATTTTTTTTTCAAACTAGTTACAATATCTATTTAGTTCTTTAAACTTTGTTTATTTTTGCTTCCTTTTCTCTAACTTTATTTTTTCCATCTCTTTTTCAACTACTCCTGCCAGGAAGAACAGAAGCACCATGTAAGCCCTGAATATTTTTCACTTTTACAAATTTCATCATTCCTTTTCTAAACTCATTTACTTACTATTAAATCTGATAACTATTTTCATGAGAAAACATCTGCATTGAAAATGAATTTATATTTAATACGTTATCTTTGATACATAAGAAAAGTAAAATTTTGAATTCCTTTATAAATAAAAACATACTGAATAATTGATTTGAAGAAGCCCAAGAAAACATTTTAAATTAAAAAAAAGATCCATGCTTCTTCAATTAACTTATATGAATATTTTTGATTTCGTATGTTGAATGTTTTTGAATTACATGTATTGAATGTTTTTTGGATTACATGAATTGAATGTTTTTTAAATTACATGTATTGAATGTTTTTTGAACTTCATGTATCAAATGTTTTTTGAATTAGATGTTCCTTGTTTTTTATTTTGCTTTTGTTTCATTGTATGTTTCTCTAGATTATAAGAATGTTGCATTAATACCATATTGTTTCTGTTTTGAAATTCAAGAGCCAGATTAGTCAGCTCATCAAAGTTGGATGTCAGCGAATCTGATTTCTCTGACAATCTGGCTTCTTGGAGAAAAGGCTGGAACCAAACTTCATTTTTTTCTGAGAGAAGTTCAATTATTTTTTTTACCCATGAATTTTATAAAATGTTTGATTTTTTCAGATTATTCAAGTTATTCAACACAGCAAATCAAGTGATTTTTATTAACCCAATGTTTTCATAGTGACATTTCAAATTCCACTTTCTTTCTTACAGAATTAAACATAAAGCCTTGGCCATTATAAATGTGCAGATTGGCTTTGAGGCTTGGATTTTTCTGTCCTCTTACCATTTTATCTGAGTCATTGAATGTACAGTTTATAATATCTGAAAAGTTACCAGGTCTTGCATGAAAAATGCCTTAATCATCTCAACTTGCTAATATCTACCAAAAGGTTGCGGTACACTTTAGGAGTTGTCAAGCAAGCTAAATAATTATCTGAAGGATCTACATGTTCTGCTTGCCTTGTTCAAACAAAAAGAAAAAGAAAACATGCCAATACATTCATAAGTTCATAAGTGATGTTGGGAAAAAACTGCAAAATAATTCTTTGAAAAAAAACATAGAATTCTGATGTAATACTATTCAACTATTATGCAGATTCACTATAAAAATATGCACTTGCTTTTCATGTTTTGATGTTGGTACACACACACTCATACCAACATACAAACACATATATATGTATATATGTTGATAATAGATAACAGAATACATATATACATATCTTTAAAACTGAATTCTCAGTGAATGGTTTCTCTTCTTGTCTAAATCTTTGTGGGAAGACTGCTTTCTGATTGAGATGAGGAGTTCTATGATATTCTTACTTTCCTACCAAGCAAACCTTTGATGCCACAATCCCATTTTCAAGATTTTCATTGTTTTACTATCTGCCTATGTTATCCCTGGAACTAGTGCTTCCTACAACTATCATCATCTTATATTGATTACTGACTGACTGACATTTATAACTGCCAGTGTGTTTTCTGAATCAGTTTTAAACTATTAATGAATGCCATTTCAGTAGAAATATGTTTTCTCTTTAAAACTTCTTTATGGGATATAGTTGAATGATAAAGATATCTTCTTGTCTTGCCATATTATATTTGCACTAATGAGAAAAACATTTCACATACATTTCAATAACCAAGAGTAAAGTTACTGAAGGAGAAATTGCAAAATAGACGCAATGCCTTAGTTTCTGTTATTTAACATGTTCAACATTTAATATTCAATATTTTAAGACTTCTGATGAAACCAAATCATAATGGCTCTCAGAAATTCCAGTTTTACCTGCAGTAGAACAAGCTCATAAACATCAAACTTCCCTCAAAACTCAAGTAGAAGCATTTTTTGTTAAAAAGCAAGCTTGAAATCTCGTCTTGTATGACTTGCATCTGATGAATATTTCTGTCACATTCATACCTACCTTTTTATGCCTATATTCATTCATAAAGTCAGCCTGACTGCTTCAGTGAACAGTTGAATGCAGAAGTATGTTCTTGTTCGGTAATGAACTGAAAAGATCATTCCCTTGAAAATAATTTCTTTTGCTCAAAGATATGTATCATGACAATGTATAAACTATATGAAATCAAATATTTTACAGGCTATCAAAAGTAAAATGATTCCCTGAGATAATGAAAACAAAATAGCTTAAAATACTATTTGAATTATCCTATATTGTTTTTAAAAAATTGTTTTCTTTGAAACCTGCTTTTTGCATGGTATAGATCTTCATATCAAAGATTTTAAACCTTGTTCATGTTCACGACAATGTTTTCTGTAAATCAGCTTTGCTAATTATCTCTTCTTCAACATTGAAAATCAAGGAGGGAGACTTCTGTTGAGTTTATTTTGGTTATAACTAATTGTGCTGTATTAAGCTGAAAAAATTGTGTTATATTGAGCTCGAAAGATTTTTCTCAACATATACTTTATGGGAAAAAGTTAGTATGGATAATTGGAATTGATAAAGTATTATCATTTGTTGTTAGACAATTCGTTTCTACTGAATTTCTTCAATGCTTTATTGTAATGTTTCAATCTTTAAACTCAGTAAAGACTTAGAGGAAAAATGACTTATCACTCAATGAAATATGTAATTGATATTTCCAGCATATGCTGCACTAATATAAATAAATGTGTAGGTAATATGTACATGTGTGAGTTTCATACAATACAATACAGTATTGCAGCATATAAATATCTCATGATTAAAACATTTCCACCTGGGATGATAATCATTTTAGATTAGATTCATTTTATACTTTTCAAAATTATGAATTTTATCTGTGAGATTGTCTCATTAGAAATGTCAGAGAACATTTGTGTAATGGAAAAAAAAGAATATCTTACTTATAGGTAAATCTGTGTTTCAAAGACAAGGAAAACAATATTATAAAATGCAAAAGTTCACAAATGTAAAATTCTAGTCTTATTGGAATTTTTTCAGTCAGAGAGCAAAGATTCTTGTTATGTATTTACTTCATTTCATACTCAGTGTGTTTTTCTGCATTCTCCAAACAGTTGTCTGCTTCTATTTCAATCCTGACTGCTACTCAACCTTTCTTTTCAAGAAAAAAAAACTAGAACTGAGATTTTCTTCACTTTATTATAAATCCAATTCCTATCATATAAAACATTTGAATAACAAAACTTGATGGAAATGTCTCCAGAACATAGGAGACATTTTCATCAAGTTCAGATTTGAAAGTGGATATTTCATGTTGTGGTTGAATCAGTTGATGAAATACCCTAATCATTACCACAGTATTGCAGACTCAATCAGACAAGCCTTTGAATAGTTTAATTGCAGAGATTCTGTTAATGAATTCATTTGGTTGATATAATCACTACAATTTTGCCGTTATAGCCTCCGACTTTCTCCAGGTGTCTATCATAAATTCATTACATTGATCATCTGAATGAACTTTTTGATTCAAACATCAGAGTAAATATCTCATTGTAGATATGTATTACATGTTACTGCAAAGTAAATGTGTCATTTTACATGTGTATTATGTGTATCTGTAGAAAGTTTTGCTAAAGATATTTTTTTCTCTACAGCAACAGTGATTCCAAAAACTATTTTCACTTTTGAAGAAATTGGTAAGTTGCAGAGAATTGCTATTGTAAATGTATAGAAAATATCCATAAATAGATAGGTTCTTATGAGTTGGACATTAAAAAGTGACTTATCTTGAAGCATGACTTACTCCGCTTAGAGATTAAGACCATTTTGCAAAAGATTTTCAAAATCAATTATTAAGTTTGTTTTTTTATGGTCGTGATTAATTCTTCTTACTATTGTTTTGTAATCATTGTCTTTCCTAAATGGTGCAGCACATTTTTGATTTATAGAAAACGTTTTGGTCAGAAATACCAGTTTAATATTATTCTTATTACTCCATGCTTTGCTTACTTTAGCCTCATGATAGAAAAGAAAAATATTTATTCATAAAACTGTATCACATTTTTATTTGAATTTTTCATATAATACTAGTCATTCATTTCTTCATAGTTTTAGGTATACTTGGTCATAGTAGTGTGTATAATTACTGTATTTTCCTAGTGTCAAAGACACTATATTTTTGTGAAATGAGTCTCAAAATTTAGTTTGTGTCTTAAAGGCTGAAGGTTACTTTTTGCATGGGCCTATCCTATTTTTGTTTTCTTTTCTATTTCCAAAATTTTGCAAATCAAAATTGTGGTGCATCGTTGAGAATGGGGCATTCTTGACACCAGGATATATGGTATATAGTAGTATAGTAGCATAGAAGTCTATAGTATACGATAACTATATTACATACTGTGTAATAGATATAGTAGAGGCATTATAAGGAATCTCTTTCATTTATCCTTGTTAGTTAGAGAGACTGGAAACAGATAATTGTGCATTTGAATATTACATAATGGTTTCTCAAAGCTAAATGAAAATTCAAACATTATTTAATAAAAACAAGAACCATAATTTCAATGATGTGTCCACGATCTGTGGTAGTAGAAACCAGAGGACAAAAAAGAGTAGTCTTTTTTCAATTCAATAGATTTTCATACTAGTAAAATATTGCAGTATAGAAATATTCTGCAAAGATTATTTTTAATAAAAATCATAAATGGCCATTTTTGACGTATTTTGTCCAGTTTTGGCTTCTTTTAAATACAAAAATATAGACATCCTGTTATGACATCATAACAGCAGGTAAAAAAAAAATGATCGGATTAGGTGTTCTTTTAATGACATCACCCATTTTAATGACATCACACCTTATCCTTCCTTCTCTTTCTGTTGTTTAACGTAACTGGAACTGACTGACAGATCAACCAACTGCATTTTATTGAGATGTGTGGACACATTGGAAACCTGTTCTTTAGGTTCGAAACATTCTACTTAATGTAGCTCAAATGGAGTTTGGTTATTTCATAAAATTTTCCCAGTACAGATACTTTAAAAAGCTGTTAAAGAAAAAAGCAATTTTTTTAATCTTTTTCCATTACAATTTCATTTAGTTCAAGTTGCCCTGCTTACTTGTGTGTATAATATCTTCTTTCTATCTTGTATATCATGTCTTTCCTCATCTTCTCTATCTCTTCTCACTTACATGTATCCAATCTCATCTCATTAATTCATCTCAACTGTTTTTTCCCTCTTTTCCCTTGTGCTGCACTTTAGAGGAATGCCATGATGTCAAATTGGATATTGTCTTTGTCTTGGATACATCAACAAGTGTGACAGAACCAAACTTTATAAAAATTCTTGCTTTTCTGAAAAGTTTCTTGTCTGAAGCTCCCATCCATGCAGAAGGTGTGAGGGTCGGTGTGCTGACATACAGCACTGATGTTAGAATTCAGTTCCATCTCAATGCATTTGAGACCAAAGAGGAAATCTTTGATGCTATTGATAAGATTCCGTACCACTATGGCAGCACAAATACTGCTGAAGCTATTCGTACTATGCACAATGTCATGTTCCATGGTCGCAATGGTGACCGAGAAGATTCACCTAATATCGCATTTGTGGTCACTGATGGGGTCTCTAATATTAACTCAGTCAAGACAGTTGATGAAGCAGAAAAAGCCAAGAAAGACAGAATCCATATCTATGCAATTGGAATTGGTCTGGCTGATACACGTGAACTTAACAGAATTGCTTCAGCGCCAGTTTCACGAAACCGATTTATTGTTCGTGAATTCGATGAGCTGGACAGACTCCAGTCTAAAATATTTGAGAAACTTTGCCCTGGTAAGTCTGAATTTTATGGGCACTCATCTTAGAATGAATTATGCAAAGAAGACAGGCACTTGCACCTGCACCAAATGTCAGTTAGCAGCATCTTTATATGGTTCACCTGACTGATTCCAAAGAATCATGTCCTGTTTGTATATGCATCTTCCTAGTAGATATGGCCCTGTTACAGATGTAATGTCAGAGCTGGTTTAATCTTATAAAATGGCTCGGAGGTCATAACAAAATAGTCCACACATTTTATATTGATATTGAAATGACCTCACTATAGAAATGATATCAGCTTGTATTTTTTTAATTCCAGAAGTGGTATCAGTTTCTAAAGTAATAAAGAGGTGGCATCAGTTGGAGCCTCTCCTTTTAACAACACTGGACTCTAACTCTGTGTCATTGCACTTCTAATCTAGTCTTCTATCACACACTGTCTATAATAGAGCTCATTCTTAGTGCACACATACTCCTCACCTTGAATGCCTTCTTTTACTTCCACCTGCAAACCTTTTCACTTATCTTGCAACCTTTCTTTCATCAAAATCAATTATTTTCACTCTCAGATGACTTGATCTATTATATTTCATTACACTGTCTATATCTTGGTAATATAAGAGGGCCTTTTAATACTTAAGAGCATATGGTCTTTGCTTTGTTCACCATTGAAATCTGAAACTATATGTTCAAATTCCCTCGTTCAATTTCTTATCAACTACTTTTTTCAGGCCAACCACCCACAAAAGTCACTCACTGAATGCTCTGCACCTGGCACATTTATATGTAGAGTGCAAGTAGAATTTCAACTTTTGTTGTTTATCAATTTTTGTACAATTTTATAAATTATTATGAACTAATCTCAGCTTGATACAAGTTTACTTTATTATTAGAGCGCTGGAGACTAGATGAAAATATTTATGTTTCACTGCATGTAACTCAAGCGCATATGCGTCATGAAACTGAACACATTGATATTTTTTGCTGAAAATATGATATGAAGTCAATTACAACAGTAATTCAAACTGATAACCAAAACCCATGGACACAGAACTATTTTAATTGTTTATGATATCATTTTTTGTGTTTTTTATATCTTATATAAAGTTCTTGACTAAATTCTTTATCTATCTATCTATATATATATATATATATATATATATATATATATATATATATATATATATATATATATATATGTATGATATATATATATATATATATGTATGATATATATATATATATATATATATATATATATATATATATATACTGGAATGGATTTATGGATAATCTGATCATATGAGAGCAAAATAATAGTTGTCTTATGAAGCCTTCAGGCACTGTCATTTTACACATGTATGTATACATATAAACAAGTGCCTTGTAAAGTCTATACTAACATTTAAATATCAATATCAATTCACTGATAATAACTCCATTTCAAAATTGTTGTGTGTGTGTGTGTGTGTGTGTATACATGTATGTATGTATGTTTATATTGATAGATGAATGTGTAACTATGAATTTGATTATTATTTTCATCTTATCTCCTCATTGTTTTCCTTTTCTCCAAAATTATCTCAAACAATCAATCACCAACACAGATAGTAGTGCTAACACTTGGTTGAAAATAATAACAATGGAGAAAAAAATATGGAAAAGATATGATTTCTAATGATTTTTTTAATCTATATTGATGCATAAATGTTTGGGGTTATTACTCTGCTGAGCATGACTGTCGAGAGATGACAATGTTTGTATGCACAAAATCTGAGTCATACTTTTATCATCTTCTCATTTATATCCTGTAATGATTCTTTTCACAGCTGCTACTCCTCCACCAGAACCTGTTGGTGAGTTTCAATACTTGGAGTTCTTTTCATTGCAATACTACGTTGCTACCTTCATCAAAAGTATTAATTTCATTATCTATAGAAGAACAAAGAATGAATTCATGATTGAGCTAGCTGACTCTCTTATTGTACTGTGATTAGAACTTTTTTTCATCTAATAAGCTTTCATTACATTCCCTTATCTTTTCTGTTTTTCTTAATTGTATTACATCATATTGAAATCATTCTAGAATAGAACATGTGAAATTAATTTTCTATTCATGATAAAATATTTCCACATTTCTATAAATTTAAGACACAAAATGTATGATCAGTCCACCTTATATAGCTTCTGCTTGTTAATTCTTCAGTTTATCTACCATATCAACTATCTTTAGACATGTTTGTATTCTATTTGGTCCATTTTTATTGAAAGAACTTGTAAACTATATCTGCTACTTATTTTCATATTATTTCATCATATCAACTCATGAGATTTGTCACATATCTACTATTCTACATCATTTGCTAGGTGGATGCGAATCTGCTACAGCTGATGTTGTCTTCATGGTAGATACATCTACCAGTGTGGGTGAACACAATTTCAAAAAGACAATCAACTTTATCAAGCATTTCTTGCATGAAGCAGACATTGACCGGGGTGCTGTACGTGTGGGTGTGGCCATTTACAGTACTAGTGTTTATGTTAAATTTAACTTGAATGAATATGCAACTAAAGATGAATTGTTCGATGCTCTGGACAGGATTCAGTACAGGTATGGCAGCACCAATATTGCCCATGCCCTCCGGGTGATGAGAGCAAGAATGTTTACAGTCGAGAACGGAGACAGACCTGAAGTCAAAAACATTGGAATCATTATCACTGATGGTATTTCGAACTACGAGCATTATGAAACTGTTCCTCAAGCCATCTTGGCTCGAGAAGCAGGAATCCACATCTATGCCATTGGTGTAGGAATTAGTAACACAAGAGAATTGGAAAAGGTTTCTTCTCCACCTGCCGAGGAAAATATGTTTGTTGTGAAAAATTTTGATGAACTTGATGTACTTTCCTACAGACTGTTTGAGCCCTATTGCCCAGGTAAGAAATTTGATGATCTGATCAGCCTATATTCAGTTACTGGATACAGCACCTGCAAATTGTACATGGGAATGTCCAAAAGTCAATGCTCTCAGCTTTGAAGCTGCTCACTGGATATTGTATAAGGTCAGAATGACCAATAAGGAATGTGCAGACAATGTACTCTTTCCATATGCAATATGATTCATAGATAGTATCTAACCCATTCATCTGCTCTTAACTTCTCTCTTCTTCCTCTCTATTACATTAGAAGGAGAGGGTGAAGAGAGAAGTGAGATCTTAGTAGAGCTACAGATGCTTATTAACAATACTATAATCATTCAATCACTTCTTCACGAGTTCATTAATCATTCATTCACTTCTTCACGAGTTCATTAATCATTCATTCACTTCTTCACTCATCCATTGTTCATTCATTCATTCACTAATTTATTTATTCAGCTACCTGACTATTTATCTCGTAATTAATGAAGAATGCGCTTATTAACCCTCACAATCATATGTAAGTAGTTCATGTAATACAAAATCAATGATGGTTTTGTTGTATAATATGTATCTTTATACAACTGATGTACAGCAATCTTTTCAAACACATGAATTCTATGTATGAAGTTGTAAATTACATTTTGGACTCTCCTAACTAAGACAAAAGTATCTATATTTTACTTTACATCTACAGTTTTTCTTGTTTGTTTTCTTCTATCTGAACTTAGTAACTGGAAATAATAACATTTTTCTATATCATTTGAAGTGCTTAGCTTTCCAGACTTACTTTGGTTCTCTTGCATTTGTATTTGATCATCGTACCCACAATCGCCGACCATGCCAAACAGCAAAGAAAAAAAAAAAATCATCCGTCAGTCTCAGTGCCCCTGGTCATATTTTTTGGCATAGATTGTCGAAAATTTACATGTGCACTCCAAAAGTCACTTTCTAAAAATTTTCTTCATATTTTTTTCAAATTCGTTTTTGTTTTTTTTAATTTGTTTTTAAGGGGGTGCTCAATTTATAGTAACAATCCATCATGAAATGAACACATTTTTTTCGTCAACACCATGACGTGGCATTATGATGTCGCCGTTTGTGAAAAAATTTGGTTGGAATGAAATTGTGATAGAGTGAGAGTGAGTGAGAGTGTGTAAGCATATGGTTTAATTTGAAAAAAAAGTTCTGTCCTCTTCTCTCCTACTGGTTCTGTTATATCCATTACCATATGAAACTGACAATTCAAAGTTGGTCATATGTTGGCACCTTTGATCTTGTCTGATCAATGTTTTGCTCCATGTAATCTTGTATCACTGTTCAAAAAGGATTAGTGAAGTCTAGGGTGACAGAGGGATAAGCATACTGATTAGGGGTAATAAAGCAACTAGATTATGGTGATTCGTTTTTTGTCAGAGGTCGCAATTTTTTTTCTTTTGTTAATGTGGTTTTGGCTCACATTATGTCTTTGATAGTATTGGAATGAACTTCAAGTTGTTTTAATCAACTCTTATTCATTTCCTTGGTTCTAATGTTCTTTTTATGATTTTTTAAGATACGTTCTCCATTGAAAATACTCTGCCCTAATCTTTCATTACCACTTCCTTCTTCCACAATGAGATTTGGAGGAAAATCCTGGTAAATACTCTTTAATTAAATGAAAAAATGCTAAGCCATAGAAGATGCTCCTAAATCAAAATACTGCGTGAGCATTACCTCTCCCAAACTGGAAAAAAATATTGTAACAAAATATTACATGAAACATTAAGTATAATTTAAGATTGATTTAAGATTTTTCCATAGGAAATGATCCAATGAGTTTATAGAGTGCTTTTATTTCAATGCCTCTGGAGCTTGATAACATCACTGATCATCTTGCATGCAAAAGCACAAACATTAGAAGGGCTGACTTGAATTCATCAGAAGTTGATCACTATTTTAGTGAGGATTGCACACAAGTGAAAACTGCATGGTTAAATCATTTCAACAATCTGTCATTTGTTAGAAACTGTCAACAAAACTGTCAACATACATTACTCTCAGTGTTTAAGTTGGTCCAGCTGGCTGGCAGGCTATGTATGTATCATGCATGTCAGCTGCACTAATGCAGCAAGAGAGCTGAAAATTTCGACATTTGATCACTATCATGTCAACAAAAAACAATTTGTTTTTTCTTCATTCCCCCCAGAATATGTTTTTAGTGGGTGGTTGAATTCGCAATCTAAGTTTATGCTTAATCAATCCATAGTTTTTGTCTGCTTGTTTTTTTTTTGAAAACTCAGACTTTTTAGTGATTACTCTCCAACTTATTCATTGATCACCCCTCTTTCCCATATTTTAATTCATCATCCCTCCCAAAACATGACATGCTGCCAAAAGATGTTGGTCATGTGACAGTTTCTATTGAGTGACTTACCAGACCTGCTTTAAAACTCATCATGATTTTTCTAAGTTTTCTTCATTTGCTTATACAATAGTTAATTCCAAAACTTTTTCTTATCAAGAATTGCAAAATCTTTTTCCTATGCTACTGAGTTGATTTAATTATAATCTCTCTGTCTAATTCAACATAGTTCAAATTTGTATTCTCTGCAAAAATCAGTTAATGGGTGCAATAAATTCTACCTCTATTGCTAAGTGTACTTTTATATGATCAAGCTGTTATGATCTCTTACTTATCTATTACTGATGAGACTAAAATATATCCCTCAATGCTATAGAATATGAGCTTAACCCTTTAAAAATTTGTATTTGGCAACTATAAATGAATGAAAGATATTGATTACATCTACTTCAAGATGCAAGCTATATCTCCATTCCATTGTCATTCATGGACATCGCAATATTACTTCCAATATTTGTCCAACTTCCTCTTGCTCTGAATATTTTATTATTTTTCTAATCAAAAAGGCTGTGATCAATTTGTATGCATCATCTGCTTTAAGAATTATCTGATTTTGCTACAAATCAGCAAAGTTGCATCCTTTGAGTTCTCAAGAATATGAAAATTTCACTATTTATCAAAATAGTTGTAGTTAATTTACCTGAGAGAGGAAATTTTCTGGATCAGGTTGTAGAATGAAATTTCAAGTTAGATAGATTACACCCATGCTCAGAAAACAAACTATTTACATCATTAGTCTCATTTAGATGAATTTATGCATATACAACAATCATTCTCCATGTAAATAATAACCTATTTTTAAACAGTCTCAAAGAGCAAAATGATTATATAATATTTGCGCTAAACTTGGAGAATATGATGTGTAACCTTTTGGTCTAGCCATCTTTTGGTTCTATATAAGATTATTATGGCTGAAATTAAGAGAACTTTATTTCTTTTGTTATAGCTAAATCTGATTGTATAAAAGTTAGTTCCCACGTATAATAGGTTATAGAACGTTAGTAATTAGTAAAAAATCTCTTGAAACAGTTTAAAATATTGTACATGATTGCTTTGTTGAATGCAATCTCAATTTGGTGCCTTTATCCTACAGCTCCCATCAAAACTGAACCTCCGACAGAACCACCTGTTGGTAAGTGTTTCTAGTGTAAAATTACACTTGTCACTGTTGTTCTGCAGACACTTCATTCATAACCATAGCTTGGGAAAAATAGCAAACTAAATGACATCTTCGTATGCAAAGATTCTTCATCATCATTACTCAATTCACCATCATTAGTGACATCATGTCATTCCAGTTTCATACACTCACATAGGTTTCATATTCCTGCAGAAAAATTAATGTTCACTCTTCACTTATATATAGATGCACACATTTGTATATCATAATATTCTGTCTAATTGGTATCTGCTCTACTCCTGACAATTTTGCATTAAATGCAAATTATATTCATGCAAAGCCAAATCGCAAAGCAGTCATTTCTCGCATCTCATGCACCTTTAATTTCCTTTTTTTCGAACAATACAACATAATGCATTCTCCGACAATTCTATTCACAGTTGAAACAACAACTCAAGAGCCAGAACCAATTGGTGAGTTTGTACACCAACATTTTCATCAATCACCAAGTACACTTTTCAATTGGCACAACAAACACCAAGTCTACTTATCACTCATTTTGCCTCAAGTATATATACTTGATAACATGCCATCAATACTCTACTATTTCTAACACAATCCTATAAAACAATAGTTAGTATTGTAGATGTAGAGATCCTACATAGAGAAATAATTCTAAGGAGAATTTACAAAACATCAATATTCCACTTTCTACAGCAACCATACAAATAGATTTCCTTGCTTTCACAAGGAAAAAATAATGGATTTTAGAAGTCAGTGTTCAAGTCCAGGTCAAGGCCAAGACCTTGAATACTAATCAAGTCCTTCTCATTTGGAAATTCTGCATTATATACAATTTTTAACTTGGATTTGTGCTTCATGAAAGTAAGCTTAGTAAATATCAAAATTGAGATATAAATTGAAAATAAAAAATTTACCTAATTCAATGTGGAATATACTTCTAGTTGGTTATTTCACCATATAATTCTACATTTCCAATTACACATTTTAACTTGGATATGTGCTTCATGTTACATGGAAAATACTGACTTATAATTAACAGTAAATCTACTTGGATAATCTACTAAATCTAATATTCCAAAATAAATCTGACAACTAAATTTTGGGGCAAAAAAGGCAATAGCAGATATAAACATCTGCCCCACACCAGCAGTGTTATTAGCGTACTGAAGTGAAGAAAATTAATAATAAAATATCAATAGAACCTGGAACATAGTAAAAATTAGATATTGAGCTGTATAGCAAACCTCAGAATCATTCACAAACACTCAGACACCAATAGTCTCCACATTGTATCTGTTGCACCTAAATTCAAAATTCTTTATTCAACAAAACATACATATTCTCTGACACTTCTTTTCACAGTTGAAACCACAATTGTAACAGAACCAGAAATTGGTGAGTTCAGTACAAAACACATTTGTCTATCACTTTACATACAAATAAACAGATCTATACCCTCTGATAGCCTGTTAGGTTTATATAGTAATGTTGAATACATTAAATATCATTTTGCTAAATGTTGGCAACAAACATCAAGAAGCAGTCACTGGAATAATTAATCAGCAATTCAAAGACTTTCAATTAAGTTCCTTCACTCATTTTTTTTCCATTCTTCAGGATTTTATTTTCTGTCAAAATGCAATTAAGCAGATCAAAATGTATCATAAGTTTTGTACATTTATCAACCAATTTTTACCTTTATTTATCATATTTATGTATGATTTTCAAAGGTATCAAATTATATACAACTGCTCAACAGGCTCAGTTATTTTAACAAACCTTCTTTCCTTATCTTGATGATTCTCGTCATTCCAAGATTTGTTCTTGCACCAGTTGCAACTTAAATATTACCCACTTTCAGTCAGACAGAAAGACTGTAGCCCTTTCCAAAATTACATTTCATTCTTCACCAAAAGTATCAAACATCACTAAAGTCATCTCCTTTTTGCACCCCTTGCACCTTCAAATTTTACATCTAATATTGCATCCAATCAAACCATGAATACATTCTACAATGATTTTGTTCACAGTTGAATCAACCACTGAAGAACCAGAAAAAATTGGTGAGTGTAAAACAAAAAGAAAACACTTTCATTTACACACCTAATAGATGCACCTTGAAACAGCACTAAACTCTTCCTTATTCTTATTCAGTTATTGACAAACTATAAAATAATTCTCATAGATATCTGCTAATAACCATCTGAATTTTAAGTTTCTCTGATGAATTTAGAAGCAATACTCTTGTTGCTTTTTGATATTTGGGGATACATTCACCCCACAAAGAGATGAAGCAACTTCATTCAATTCCTTTTAAGCTATTGCTACATTCCACTAGAATCCTTTATAAAATGTAAAGGCATATGTGTAGACACAAACACAATCATAATAAGTTCTAAGCAATTATATGCTATTTTCACTTTTTGCATACTGAGATATCTCATTCATCACCCACAAAACATTTTCTGACAATTCTCTTCACAGATGAGATTATCACCACAGAGCAAGTTTCAATTGGTGAGTGTAAAACAGAAAAAAACACTTTCATTCACACATCTTATAGATGCACCTTGAAACAGCATAAAACTATTACTTCTTTATTTATTGACCAATAAACTGACTATAACATAATTCATATAGTTAACAGCTAAGAGTCATTTGAATGTAAGCTTTCTCTGATAGTTCTAAAAGACAATAGTCTTGTTGCTCTTAAATATTTAGAATTGCATCCACTCAACAAAGACACAGAGTGACTTTGTTTGATTCCTTAAAATATTGCAACATTTCACTAGAATCCTTTTGTTAAATGTGCAGGCGTATACATATATAGACATATGTAATATATATAGACACATGCACAAACATAATAATTATCAAGTAGTCACACTTTGTTTTCACTTCTTGCATACTGAAAGTCTCATTCAACACCCCAAAAACACATTTTCTGACAATTATCTCCACAGTTGACATAACTACTACAGAGCCAGTACAAATTGGTGAGTTTCATACAATATTTTTTACAAAAAAAAATGGCCAAATCCCATAACTCATTGTTATAAACTCTGACAACTAGTCCAGTCATTAGCTACAATTCTTTATTCTCTGAAAATTACATACATTCTCGTAACTTTTTAAAATATTGAACACACTTCATTTCCATGTTTTATTTTTCATGTTTTACTGACTAGATGTACCAAGAAATATTTTATCAGAAAGTACTGGATTAGAAAGTATTTCTCTACTTTTGTACAATTCAGCATCACTTAAAGTATATATACAATTTCATTTACTCATACTTTCACCAGCCCTGTGTACTTTAATATACACTTATATATGTTCTCAATCTTGTTTAAAATATGTTACAAATGGGAGCTAAATCTCATGGTGGCCACATTTTTCCTGCACTACTTACACTTCCAAATAGTAAGTTTTTCATTCAGTAGAAACATGAACACATTCTAAAATAATTTTCTTCACAGTTGAAACCACTGAAGAACCAGAACCTATTGGTGAGTTTAACACAATAATGTTTTAACAATAACTTAACATTACAATTCTAGCTGAAATCAGAATAGAAACAGGTTGGAGCCTATTTTCGTACACTTATTTTGAAAATAGAATTTTTTGTCTGCATTGAAGTTTAAAGAATACGATGCAGTGATGATTGTAGGCTGATTTTTAAGGATTGATCAATAAAAAATATCTAATGTACAAATAAATACAATAAATATATTTAAACAATTAGAACCAGAATAAATATGAACAATAATGAACTCAAAATGAGAATTTTATTACACACTGCATTTAGCATAAAATATTTTTGATCTTACACTTCAGTTTCTTCCAGCTAATTTTAGCTCAAAAGATTATTTCACATACAAACCAAATGTACACAGCAATAGTTTTCATACTGCATCTCTCTTGCACATCTAAATTCACAATTCATTATCCAACAAAACACATATTCTTGGACACTTCTTTTCACAGTTGAAACTACAATTGTAACAGAACCAGAACCTGGTGAGTTTAGCACAATACACATTTATCTATCACTTAACATATAGATGAACAGAGTCCTTTGGGATTTTACATCTAAATCTCTGTTTAAATTCAGTGAATTTCTATTAAATTCATTCACAGTTTATGAATTCTGCTTATTTACTTATAAAGATCTTCATAGCTGTAAATGTCAAGCAAGCTTTGTCTTCATAACATTCATATACATATTCATACAATGTCAAACATAATTAACAATCTAGTTTTTATATTCACATATATATAAAATACATTTCTTTCACATGAGTCTGTTTCTTTAAAATCATCCATACTTTCTGTCTTTATTTTTCACATATTTTCGGTTTCAAATCATAAACACTGTCAAAGTCCCAAAGTACTTTCATAGGCATTGTACTTTTTGTAGTAGCATATCCATTTTCCATTTCATTTCACCAACAAAGTTTTGTTCATATTTTTTTGTGCTTAATAATTCTTTTATAATAAGTCATAAATCTGTCACTGCATAACTTCAAAGGCATATAAACAACAATACATACACAAATGCATGTATGCACAGAGGGAGAGAAAGAGAGAGAGAGAGAGAGAGAAGAAGAGAGAGAGAGAAAGAGTTATGAATCTTTTTGGAATAGCTTCCATTTGGCACCCCAACTACATTGATATTATATTCCTCATACTACATATACATTTTACAACACTTTTTCCACAGTTGAAACAACCACTCCAGAACCAGAACCTGTTGGTGAGTCTGACACAACTGAATTTTCACCAAGCATTACCCTAAAATATACAATGTTTATAACTGCAATTGAACTACACACACACACATACACACACAAACGCAAACACACACATATATATATATAATATCCACAGAACTATACCATTTCTCTTACTGAAGAAAATCACACAACTCATGCAGACATTCTTTTAGAGATTGTTCTCTTCTCTATACAGATTTTTGTACAGATTTTTAAATAATTTTATAAAATGATCATGTGTGATATTCACATGATAAACTTGAAAGCCATTTGAGATTTACATACATTTGGCTGAAATTCAAGCTATTAATTCCAATAGCTAAAGTAAGCCAATGTTCCAGTGTTTGTCAAAACCTGATACTTATCCCTGTGGCTAATTGTAATGACTACATCATTTTCAACAAAAGAATCGCCCAGATATATGGGTTTATAATTAATAATAGATGATTTCAAGAATTGGCTTAATTTATCTGAAGCAGAGGTTGCAATTTAAGTTTTGCAAAACCTACTGTTCTTACAGTTTTGTGGACCAATACTTTTGTAATTCTCAGGTATGATTTAACAAAAGTCAACTCAAGCACAAAGCTAAGTTTATGGAGCACTCAATGAAGATTAAAGTCACTCTTGATGATATATGTATGACTATTCTATCCTGAAATGTGCTGTATTTGAAGTCATGCTTATGGAAAGGAATTTTAGTTTTCCAAAAGCACATGAAAACCATTTGGTGTAGATGTGTATCAAGTGTACACATATGTACATTCATATATACAGCATTATTGGTCATTTCTTTGCACATTTAAGTCCATTGATTTTACATCTACCAAAATATATTTACATTCTGCAATAATTCTCTTCACAGTTGAAATCATTACAGTACCAGAACCTGGTGAGTTGGACCCCGCACACTTTTCCCATCACTTTGCATACAATTCAACTAGTACATTGAATATATATATATATATATATATATATATATATATATATATATATATATATATATATATATATATATATATATTGTCACTTGCAATGATTTTCAGAATAGACATCTTTTCATTTCATCATGATAAAATCATTTACTATTTACTCATTATTCAATAAACCTATACATTTTGTCTAAAAAACCTATTCTGATGCTATTATCCATCATTTGTAAACCTTTGTTATTCCTTTGTGAATCTACATTCAGATCAACGTGAAACTCTCAAGTCTCAAATAAAACTACCATTGTTTTATTTGTTTTCACTTCCTTCTTTTTTAAAAATGTTATTTTTTGGTTGTACAAAAAATACATACTTGCAGTGTTAAGAATGTTGATATAGGCATCCTCTCTATATTGCACTTACTGTACATTCAATTAATGCAACAAATATACATTCTTTGATAATTCTCTTCACAGTTGAAACTACAACTACAGCACCACAAATAATTGGTGAGTTTAACACTCCAAATTTTTATCAGTCACATGATATACGAATTTGACTTAAATCAGACATTAGTGTAGAAGCAAAAATCAGAACCTGTTTCAGAAATTCTAATTTCCAAAGATCATTATTTACTCCTACAATATGAAAACAAAACAATTACTCCATCTATCGATCTATCAATCTATCTATCTATATCTGTATATATCAAGTTGACAATATGGAAAATAGATGTATTTTGATTAATTTTATTATACTAATATGTTTTGCCTTCATCAAAGCAGCAATTTGAAATGAAACAATAGTGAAATGTTTGTTTATTTCAATAATGATGTCTAGCATTATCCTAACACCTAAGTACGGATGCCAGGGACATAGAATAACAAAGAAATCGCAAAACCAAAAATCGGTCCATATATTTGGAAATAGAGCAGAAGCACAAACATGGGTTATAGAAGGTTTTCAAGATTACGTTTTTGTGTTATCAGTTACTGAGTGTATGTATGGTTATTTTTGAATGAGGGAATTAGAAAGATGTTCAGCCAGCTTAAAATTACTACTTTGACAAAAACGAAAAGCAAAATATGTTGGTATGATGAATTTGATTAAAATACAAATATTTTCCTAATTGTCAACTTAATACATATTGTTGGATATGTTGTATCCACATACTCATCATATATATACATTTATACATATACATATACATATATATATATATATATATATGATATATATATATACATATATATATATGTTTTTGACAACATCAGAGTGCTCTATATTTTTGATGAAATTCCCCAAATAAAGCTCTAATTCATATATTTTTTTTTATGATGTACATCACTACATTCTTGAAGTGATATACACTATAAAAATAATATATATATATCTATATTTATATCTATGTACCTATATATGTATATATATATATATATATCCAAACAGATATGTATGTGAGTGCGCATGAATATGTGTATATATATGTTTGTTTTGGATAGTTACACTCTTTTAAATTCTACGTACTGGAATTTTCTGATACATTTGAGTTTTGAAATTCTTATAATATAAACATTTTTAATATCATGTAAATGATATCACCTTATCTTACTGCTACAGAACTTGCCCAAAGTAACAAATTAAGATCTTCCCTATCTTCATTCGAGAAAACAGTACTATAATATTTGCAGTAATTATGTAGTCTATACGTTTATACATGAAGTCAGTGCTCTTCATCAAACTTAATTTGTCCATTCAATGATATTAAAAATGTTTGCATTATATTTTGCTTATGTATTATCATTTGATAGTATTTATATAAGGCATTTGTCTTCTATATATATATATCTCTCTATATATATTGCTCTGCGTTATTCATTTGCTAGCGGAATGTCATGCTGCTATGGCTGATATTGTCTTCCTGGTGGACACATCGACTAGTGTCAGTGAAACCAATTTCAAAAAAATTATCAACTTCATCAAGCATTTTCTGTCTGAAGCAGACATTGACCGGGGTGCTATACGCGTCGGTGTGGCTATCTACAGTACAAGTGTCTACGTCCAGTTTGATCTGAATGATTATTCAACAAAGGAAGAGATTTTTGCTGCTCTGGACAAGATTCGGTACAGGTATGGCAGCACTAATATTGCCCATGCCTTCAGAGTGATGAGAACAAGGATGTTCACCGCTGGAAAAGGTGACAGACCTGAAATCAAAAACATTGCAATCGTTATTACTGACGGTGTTTCTAACATTGAGCATTATGAGACAGTACCTCAAGCCCGTTTGACACAAGGTGCAGGAATCCATGTCTATGCTATTGGTATAGGATTAGCTGACACCTCTGAAGTGGAACGAATTGCTTCATCTCCTGCTGAAGAAAATGCATTCATTATACAGAACTTTGATGAACTTGATGTGCTTATGTACAAAGTATTTGAACAGTTCTGCCCAGGTAAGAACTATATAGGAATCACCTACCTTGCCCACAATCAAGCACCAACTATTACTGCAACTGCACCTGCAAATTGTATATGAAAATGTCCGAAAGTCAATGCTCTCAGCTTTGAAGCTGCTCACTGGATATTGTATAAGGTCAGAATGACCAATAAGGAATGTGCAGACAATGTACTCTTTCCATATGCAATATGATTCATAGATAGTATCTAACCCATTCATCTGCTCTTAACTTCTCTCTTCTTCCTCTCTATTACATTAGAAGGAGAGGGTGAAGAGAGAAGTGAGATCTTAGCAGAGCTACAGATGCTTATTAACAATACTATAATCATTCAATCACTTCTTCACGCATTCATTATTCATTCATTCACTTCTTCACTCATCTATCACTCATTCAATTGTTTTTCATTAATCTCTCAATTTCTCATTCACTGTCATTCTTTTGCTTTGCTTTTCACCTCCCTTGGCTATCTCTCTCTTTTTTTTTCTGAAGCACAGTATGAAAGAGAAAGAAAGTGAAAGAGTTGCAGTAAGAACTCTTCAGATTTTCTGACTATTGATGCTTGCTAACCTTTCTCTTTCTCTACTCATTCACTTTCTTATTTATTCATTTGCTTATTCACTGACTCCTTCATCCACTTATTCACCTGTTCACTCCATTATAAATTCACTTGTATTGTCCTCTTCTTAAGAATGCTGATGAAAACTGCATATTCTCAACATGGTAGCCATCCGATCATCTTGAAACTTTTATTCAAATTAGATCAATTTTTGTGTCAACTTATAGCTACTAAGATCTTTTTTACAGATTGAGAAGATCCCTAACACCCAAAGCATTATCATACCTCTGTAAGAGCAAAATCCCTTCAAAAATGGAGTACTGCACTCCTCACTCCTCTCACCAGGCACTTCTCACACTCATAGAGTATAGAAGCGTATTCATGGATTAGTGGGTAACAAGCTTTTCTTCCAACTTCAACCACTGTCTCATTGTTGTAATGTTGCAAGTTTGGCATTTTCCTACCATTACTTCCATGGAAGGTGTTCAGACAAACTACATGTCCTAGTCCCCCCCCCCGTGCGGAAATTCTCACTTAAAACTCTCTGTTATCAAGCCATACCTTTTAGACATATCAAGGACTCATTGCAAATTCCATGCAAATAGCTTCTTCTCAAGAACATCTGCTATGAGTAATAGATTCCTTTATGAACGTTGATCCAACATATACAACCTTGTCATTTTTAAATCAAGAATAGATTTTAGTCTTTTTAGTCTTCATTTTAAACATATTTCAGTATTTCCAACTTCATGATTTTGACATCAGAAAGCTATTTTAGCCTCTTTTTTTTTCACTATTCCTAATTTTGTGACATGAATAATTGAACCAATAATATTATTATTAATGCTGTGCAGTATAAAATATTATTCTTAATATTAATCAGCTTCTGCTAAAGTGAGAACAATATTGCACAATATTTTACCTTGTAATTTTGCAATGATAATATCAAATACTTGTCACTGCTTTAAGCCCCTAAATAATCACCTAAAATCTAATGAGCAATGCTGTTTTAGACAGACTTTAGTTCTGCTAGTGGATGCACATAGTTGTAACACACTGGAAAATGCTACTACTATATAGTATGTTTTTTTTTGCACTGGTACTTTATTGCAAGAAAATGATTTTGCTTATTGCACTGTTGTATAGAAGGATAAGCTTGGATCATCGCATAATCCTTGTAACTTGTTACTTTGGAAATATTCAGTTTCTTTAATTTTTTCTGTTCAATCACTATTCATATCTCAATGGACTAAATCTTTTCCAAGTTTATGTATAGTCATAACGACTCATCTTGTTAACTATGCTTTGCTATATTCCTCAAAGAGATAAGAATAGAAGGAAGCTAAAAATTACATTACTGAATCTTTTTGTAAAGTCTTTCATCTGAAGGAAACTTTTCTTCTAGATTAGCCACTTGTTTGTTTTAGTGATCACTCCACTGTACAGATCTATTGTGTACACCTATCTTTTCTACAGTTCCTCCAACTGAACCTCCCACTGAACCCCCAACTGAGCCCCCAACTGGTAAGTCTGATTTATACCTAATCATTTTAGACTCTGACATATCTTTATACTGATCACCTGTTGTAAATGTGAACAGAAGAGGGTACAATCAAATGTTTCACTGCGCTGCGTCATCTATTCTTCAATAATTCAACATTATTTAACTCCTGAATATTCATCTTCCAGAGACTAGTAGCAATATCTTTCACATTGATAATTTCACTTTCTGTTTCTAATTCATTCTTTTGAATTACTCTTTAGTGTCAATAAGCTAGATATAAAAGGCAATGCCCTCATTCTTTTTCTTGTTATCAGTGATTATGTTTTGTGAATGGAATGTCTGTCTACTTTGTTTTGTTAGAAACTACTGTAATAATTACGTATATGTATCAGATATAATTCTAATAATTTTCAAAGTTTTCAGAGCATGTTGTATTTTCTGTTCATTTGATGAGACAGAATATATACGTAAAAACATATTAAAATTCATGGAAATGTAGTGACAATGATTAGAAATGATTGTTTACAAATCTACTCAAGTCTTATGGATAAAAGCACTAAATGCCAAACATTGTTAATCATATTACTGCCTCTCTCCTTTGCACATAAAATGTCAGGTCACTGTCAATACCGGATACCTGAGGTATCCCAAGGGGAAATGACAAGCAAACTTGACAATTTTTGCCCCTACCCATTTGCATGTGGATTCCCACACTAAACTCGACCTTGTGTCACAGTTTATTTTCATGAAGAGGCGCATAAATAACTGAGAATTATGTGCTAGCTACCCACATATATATATAGATGTATATATATAGCTACAATATGCATATACATATACATATAAGCATATCACTAAATATATATACAATTTGATACGTTCAGGTATATACATCTCTAAAAACTCTATGATCCATATTTCACTTGCAAATACATGCATTTATTGGCTGTGTGAATGCAATCTGTTTCCTTTTAGTAGATGAAAAGTATTGAATGATAGTGAATCTTATGATAACAACCTTACCTTTAATGTGATGGCATAACTCTAGGTTTGTTGATGATATTATTTTGTCTTTTCCTGCGCTTTGCGATAGGTGAATGCAGCGCTGCGCCCTCAGACATAGTCTTTGTGATTGATTCATCAACCAGCGTAGGGGAAAATAATTTTAAGAAGGTGTTGAGTTTCATCAAGAACTTCCTGTCCGAAGCACATATTGGTCCTGAATTTGTACAGGTTGGCATCCTGCTCTATAGCACTGATATCAGCATTCAGTTCCATCTGAATGATTATCAAGAAAAAGGAGATGTCTTTGCTGCAATTGACCGTATCAAATACAGATATGGCAGTACTAATACTGCAGGGGGTATCGAAGCAATGAGACGCAACATGTTCAAACGTGATAATGGAGACCGTCCTAATGCAAAGAACATTGCATTCATTGTCACTGATGGGGTATCAAATATCAATGCATACAAAACAATGGACGAGGCAAAGAAAGCCCGTGCTGAAGATATTCACATCTATGCCATTGGAATTGGCTTGGATGAGACAACTGAGCTGAGAACCTTGGCTTCTGAGCCAGCAGCCAAGAATACTTTCACTGTTGAAGATTTTGATGGGCTTGAAAGTTTGAAGAAGGAAGTCTTTGATACTTTTTGTCCAAGCACAGGTAAGGCTTCTCTCTCAGCCACTGCAGTAAAGAAGCACTTAGAATCTGCCTCACTTTGTCTTTTCTTAGTTCACCTTGGTTCAGTATGCCATTTGTATTCTGCACAGAGATTTTCTTCATTATCAGTATTATTCACATCTCTCAAAAGCACAATTATTGACTGTAGCACATTTTGGAAAATGTTACTTTCATTATCATTCACCAGAATTAGAATGATTCTCTTTTCTACTGTTTAATATTAGAACTGGGAACATAATATTGATGACCTTTGTTAATTGAATCATGCAAACATGAATATTGATTTTTATTTCTGTATGCAAACAAAATTCATGGATGCTGCAGGGTATAAAATAAGTTTGCAGCTTTCCCCAAACGTGCAGTGAAAATCCCTGAAATTGGCAGTGATCATTCTCATTTTGTACAGTAATGAAATGACACTACTGTGTAGGTTTTGAAAACTGATTTAATCTAACTCTATAATTATGTTGATAGCAAAATTATGCTGAGATCAATTTTTCTTATTTTATACCCTGGGATGCTAAGTCACCTATGTTTTAAAAGTTCATTAGAGTTTCAATGAATTCACTTTCTTTCTGTCATTTAAATCGTATATTTTGAGAACTTTTAATCCAAATGAAAAGCTGACTCGCTAACTTTTAAACTCCTTTATCTTCAATTTGATATAGAAAAAATTGATGAAAAAACAACCCAATTTGTGGAATGTTAACTCAATACAAAAAAGAAGGAAGAAAGGAAAAGTATTATCATCTGAAAAAATTCTAATCTTTTGCATTGATAATACTTGTTTATTTGATAATCAAGTATTTTGGAATCTTAATTAAAATTTTTATTTCAATCCTATTTCCACACTTGTACAACACAAAGTTTAGGTTATTTTTTCTGATCTGGAAAAAGTGAATGTTATTTGTAGTAAGTTTGACTAAGTAAATATGTTCTTGGTTCCAGAACCTCCTACTCCTCCTCCCACCACTCCTGTCCCCACTACTGGTGAGTCTTCTTTACGAAACATTTCTATTTTCATTAAAAACTGATGTAAGATTTGGATGTCAGTCAGTATGTGAGTGTTGCTGAGTTCTACATCTTCTTTCTTTTGTACATCTTATCACAAAACCTTACAGACACATAAAAATGTGCTATTATGAACAACTATGAACTAATCTCCTACTAATAATAATTGAATATATGTCACATTTGTAAACACTGAAGTTAAATACCAATTATGTACATTTATTTTTACTTACTGTGTATTATTTAACAAAAAAACTAGTCGTTTTTATACAAGCATATTCATATGATACTTTCTTTTATTCATATACAGATAAATGCAGAAATACATACACGAATATACACCAACCATACATACATACATATAAATATATATGTATACTAATGTATATACTGCATATACTTGTAGATAAATTTTGTGTTATTTCAAGACCCCAAAAACTGACCATATCTTGGTTTAACATTGCATTTAGACAACATAACATACATGTGTTATACATCTGTCTAAAATTTTTACTTGAAGTGTATTAGAAGATATAATGTTCTACTTTGGGTGGCCTGTTTGTTAAGAAATTACTTCAGTTGTGTTTGAAGAGCCAAAGAAATAAAGGTGTTGAAATTGAAAGAAGATAAAGACTAGAGTTATATTTTAGCAATGAATTTATTTCAAGTAGAAACAACACAAGATTTAGAAATTTAACATAATTTGTTAAAAGAGTTCAAAGGTTGATTGCAAGTTCTGCAGTATCAACAGAAGAAAGGGTAGTAAAGATGAGACTAGACCTAACCATGTTTGGTGAGACACAATTGATAGAAAGAGTGCGCATGAAAGTAAGGCAGTGTGTTTTATGAATGTTGGGATTAGAAGTAGGACATGTTCATTTCCATAGATGAAAGAAGGTTTAGGTTGGTAGAGTATACACAAGCAGGTCCAGGTTGATAGAGCGTACACATTTACTTTAGTAGACCACCTACAACAGTAGCACCCATGCAATTTATGTACAGGTCAAAGGGTAAAACTAGAACATTGCGAATACAAAGAGAATACAATTTCTACTCACTATGACTTATTACCAAGTATATACAGTCTATATTCCATTGTATACATATATACATATATATATATGTATATATATATATATATATATATATATATATATATATATATCCATGGCGCAGTGCGTTTCTATCTTTACTAACCTTCCCTTTTCTCTTTGCCTCTAACAATTAGCTTGCAGGTCATCTTTAGCTGATGTTGTTCTGGTTTTGGATTCTTCAACCAGTGTCAGTGCTCAAAATTTTCAGAAGATGCTCACATTTGCCAAAAGTTTCTTATCTGATGCCGGCATTGATGCGGGTGGAGTTCGTGTTGGTTTACTTGTTTATAGCACCAAAGTTCACGTACAATTCCACCTGAATGAATACTCATCAAAGAGCCAGGTGTTTGCTGCAATAGACAGAATTCAGTATAGATACGGTGATACTAACACAGCTGCAGCCCTTAAGGCCCTCAGAACTGAAATGTTTACCCGTGAGAATGGGGATAGAGCGGAGGCACCAAATGTAGCACTCGTCCTAACTGATGGGGTTTCTAACATAGATTCAAAGCGCACTGTAATAGAAGCAATGCGCGCGCAATCTGTAGACATTCACATTTATGCAATTGGCATTGGATTGGCTGATCCAACAGAGCTGGAAAAAATAGCGTCACCCCCGGCTGCCGACAACAGCTTTAGTGTTGAAGATTTTGATGAACTTGATAAAATGAAAGAGGAAGTGTTTGCCCATTTCTGTCCTGGTAAGTTTCCTATTTTTCAACAGAAAGCAAAACAGAAATATATTACCCTCTTGACATCATGTCTATGAAAACATCTTTTTAGGTTAGGTCTTTATTAATTTAAGGAGTATGAGTTATGTTTGTTCTCAGTTTTACTGTTTCCATTATCACTGTATTAATGATGTGTGCATTTGCCTGTCTTCATGCAGATTTAGGAAATTCAGGCAACCATATACATCTCCATGAGAAAAGCTAAGTGAATCACCTTAAGAAAATCATTCGATGATGACTGAAGAAATGCACCTATCCAAACATTGTGAAAATGGAAACAACAAAGATGAGAATAATAGTTTGCACTAACTCATGCTGTTAGCAATTTTACTTTATAAAAAAAATTAGGGATAAGATTTTGATCTTCTGTATTTTCATAGAAGTAATTCAATGATAAAATTCCATAAGAAGCAAAATATAGGACTAGAAACTTATTGACTATGGCTATAACCAAACTTTGAAATATCAATTTTAGAAAGGAAAAATTCTTCTTTTTTTTTCACTAGGTATATGTAAATACTTTGGTTTTATGTATTTTCATGAAATTATTTGCTGTCTTTAGATGATTTTCTCAATTGAATTATAAAAACATACTAATTGAAATGTATGTGCTCTAGCTGTAACCAAATTTTTCATATTAGTTTTGATAAGACTTTAAAATGTCTCTGATTTTATTACTGAATTATGCTACTCCATTGCTCAGTAATATGGTTAACAATATAGCCCATTATTTTTTTCCTTAGAACCAACGAAACCTCCTCCAGAGCCAGGTAAGATGGTCATCTTACTTCCAGCTAAAGTGGACTAGAATATTCTCACGGTTATCGACCCAGTTCTTGCGCGCGCACATAATGACCTGCTTTTTGTTGATATGGCTCACTGTCTAGTATGACTGCTAAACTTGACAAATGATTTGTATGACACTGAACAATGATCAGATTTTAATGTGATTGTGAATGTTGATCAGTGCCTGTTGTAAGTATAAGAAATGATCATTGTTTGGTAGTGACCAAATCTTTGATGATTTCAGATGATTAGTGTTTTGAATTGAATATGTTGATCTGTGTGAGTGAGATTTCATTTGTATCTGTCAGTGTAACAGAGTGGGTCAAAATAGTGAATGTTATTTTCCTATCTTTATTTAGTGTTTCAAAACAAAACTTCTTATAGCAAATTTGTCTTGTTTTATATCACATTTTTTTAATGCAGAATATGTTTATAACCATGACCTGATAAACAATGTATTTTGGTGATTTTTCATAATTATCATATTGAAATATATATTCAAAATATTCATAGGTTAATGAACTATTGAGTAAATCAATACTTATTTAGGAAATAGAATGTTTATAGATTATTGCCTTACTAATTTTCATTATGATTGTGCTTTTACTCTATATTTGTGTAACTCTCTTTCTTATTGTTACATTCTCAAAAAAAAGATCTGATTAGGAATAATTGAAAAAAAAAGAAACATGTACATCATAGAAGATGTTGAATATTTCTTATTTTCTCTAAATTTTGAATAATGTTAGCTTATTCATAAATTTAGGTACATTCAGATTAGGTTTTCTATTGAAATTACCTTTTTGCTCTTTTTTGAAAAAATATTCACCAAACTAATTATATTGCCCTGCTATCCAGAATGTACTGTTGCATCATCTGATGTCGTCTTCCTCCTGGATAGTTCTACAAGCGTTCTTGAAACCAACTTCAGGAAAGTACTTGCCTTTGTCAAGGAATTCTTGGCTGAGGCCTATTTCGGACCTGCTGGTATTCGTGTGGGTTTGGTCACTTACAGCACACATGTGAATGTCCAATTTTATCTGAATTCTCATGAAACAAAAGAGGAAATATTCAATGCTATTGACAAAGTTCCCTATACTTATGGAAGCACCAATACGGCTGGTGGATTGGAGAAATTGAGGAAGGAGATGTTCACCCGTGAGCATGGAGATCGTGCAGAATCTAAAAATGTTGCCATTGTGGTTACTGATGGTGTATCGAATGTACATCCTTACCGTACATTGGATGAAGCTGCTCTTCTGAAGGCTGCAGATGTGCAAGTCTATGGTGTGGGCATTGGTCTGGTTGAACTTACTGAGTTGAAGCAAATAGTATCCAAGCCAGCAGAAGAGAACACATTCCTTGCACAGAACTTTGATGATTTACAAGGACTGAAAAGATTGGTCTTTGCTGAAATGTGTCCAGGTATGTGAGGATAGATGTTGACTTTGATATTGCAACTTGCATTCACAACAAGTAGCAGGGAACTATTGCACCACTTCCCAATGCCACAAATGCTTGATTCTTCACTGGTTAAGAATTCATCTCTATTTCATTATTGTAGTAGAAATGCACTGATCAAATTTTCACTCACTGTCACTTGCTGTAGCTATTTTCACTTGCATCTTTGTTATTACATATCACCAAATAGCCATCATTTCAATACACAAAATCTGTTGGTAATTTGTTGATGACAATGATTATAATCTTTCTGTATGATCTTTTTAGTACGCAGTAGATTAAATACTGTTTTCTTCACTTTTCATTTTCATTTTAGTTGATATTATATTAGTTGAGTTGTATATCTCTTCGACTGTTTCCATTTTTTTTAAAAACTTTTCTCTGATCATATATATAAATTAGCTTGAGCTATCTTGGCCTATTTTTCTCTGATGAATGTTGTAATTGTCAAATAAGTAATTTAGGCTGATAATCAAAAAGCAACTGAAAATCATTCACTGGCATTATTTGCAAAATTAATTATGTGGATTTTTTTCTCTACCATCTGCAACTGTTGTCAGATATTAACGAAAACATAATTCTTTGCTTCAGGAGCTTGTCATTTCATAAGATGATGTCCTAAGCATCAAGCTACCAAAGGTGTTATGATAAGGCAGGAATTTTGTTTCCAATTTTCCTGTCACTATCTTTTCCTTCTTATTTCATTCCCCATATTTTTCTTTACTTAGTAGACATTGTTGTAGTGATATAGTTGTTTTCAGATTTTTAGAATAAGTATCTTCATTGTTATAGATATTTTATCATTAGTTTTGATCACTTGTCATAGTATGGGATGTGTATTTAATTCCAAAGTCCAGTTGCTTAATTGAAGAACCGAAGAATAAATTGACTGAAAAGGTGATTAAGATTAATGTGAGATGCTGCGACTTGGAAATTTTTCTGTCTACAGAGATGAAGTTATTCTTATTAATGTAGAATACTTTCTTTGAAGAAAACTGCAATTGGCTTTTCGTTTGATTCAAGAACAAAACTGTTTATTAAAGTTTTGAAACAAAAACAGTATTTGCACAACTAAAAATGAGCAAAAGCAGTATTTACATTGCAAAAAAATGAAAACAGTATTTACTTAGCAAGAAAATTTAATAAAAAACAGTACCTGCATTGCGAGAAAATGTGCTTCACTTTAGGCAAATCAACCTTGCTTCTAGGATTTTTCTTTGCTGATGGATGAATGTACCATTTAAAATTTGACTGGATCAATCTTTCTGATACTAATTTGTCTGATCTTTTTAATTCATATTCATTTTTATAAATTTTTTTTTGAGTATTTAATACTTAAGCACATTAATACATTTAGCCATTTTATCACTCATTGAATTTATTAGCACTCAGTCACAATTTCCCCATACTTTATAGAAATCTCACCATTCTGTTCACAAATAGAAAGCAGAACTATGAATCCTGCATGTTTAGCACACTTGGGGTACCAAAGTCCTGCCTGACACATTCACTTACATTACCATTTGTCATTATTAGTGAAGATTTTAAATCTGAATTGTGTATAGCATTATAGATATTCAGTATTTTTGCAGAGATTTTGTACGTGTACTTATATTTTATATTTAAATTGTAGAGTTCAAGAACTTTTACTATATCAACTGGAGACTACAGAGAAATTTACCAATCCAAGATTTTTAGTCTTTAACCATATGTTGAAAATACATATTGATTTAGTGAACATTCAATATTCAATCCTGTATGTTCTATTGATCTCACTCAGTTCAGTTGCTCATTTGAAAAAGAGAATATCATTTTATACCTTCTTATTGATTATCAATATTTATGTAACTTGGCAATTTTTCAAACATTCAATCAATCATTGCTTACAGCCAATAACATATATTTCAATCTTAAATTGATAATTATTGTATTGTTGAGTAACCATATAGTTATGACTTAAGGTACAGCTTATGTGATAGACAGTTTTTCATAAGCAGTAACAATGCAATTTTAGCTTTGGTCGTTTTGACAAAAGGTGTCAGTTACTTATTCAGTATTTGGTATCTCTTCACAGTGCCTCCAACAACAACACCAATACCAACTACAACGGGTATGTGTGGTTTTCTTAGTTTCTCATGCAGCTATCTTAGCATTTTCTTCCACAGTTTCTTTCTTACAAAATTATGGTCAAGACTGCAAGATGAACTTCTATATTGGGTTAACAAAACACAATCATGTGCTTATATTTTTCTTGATAGGAATAATTTCCACACTGAATGTTCCATAAGTTTATACATTTTTAATCAAATGCTAAAAATCAATATTGATTTAATAAGGACATGCACAAAAATATTATTTAGATTAAATAATTTGTTACTTTAATTCATCTGATAAAATGATGATCTTGTATGCACCTGTATATGTTAGTGTAAAGTGTACTTTAGTGCACACACACATACATATATGTATACATATTTATGTGCATACTTATCTTTGAAGATAAATCTGTTTCATCTCTTCGGTGTCATTCACCTAAAGATCTTGCCTTTTCACTTGTATTCAATTATATATTGCAATATGTTGGTGTGTGTGGATGTTTGTGTGTACCAATGAGCGTAAGCATATGAATGTGGAATCAAATTATATTTTGATTCAAGCTACCTTTGGTAAATATATCGTCTCTCTTGTTGTTCACTTTTTTGTCTCTTTCTATATCAACTAAATATTCCTTTCATCTTTGTCCTGCTTTTCCCTGCGCTTTTTAGAGAAATGCCGTGCTGCCACCTCAGATATTGCCTTCCTTCTTGATTCATCAACAAGTGTCAGTGAAGTCAATTTCAAGAAAGTTCTAAACTTTGTCAAAGAATTCCTGTCAACAGCCTACATTGCTTCAGATGGTGTGCGTGTTTCTGTTGTGACATACAGCACCAATGTGCATGTTGAGTTTCTCTTGGACAGATACACTACAAAAGAAGAGATTTATGGTGCCATTGATCGTATTGCTTACAGATATGGCAGCACCAATACTGCTGAAGGGCTGAAAGCCATCAGGCAGCAGGTCTTTTCTGTGGAGACAGGCGACCGCGCTGATGCCCCGAATTTCTTGTTTGTTGTCACTGATGGTGTTTCCAATCTCAATGCTTACCGCACAATTGAAGAAGCCGAACTGGCCAAGAACCAGGACATCCACATCTATGCAATTGGTATTGGTTTGGCTGACACAAATGAATTAAAGAAGATAGCATCTGCACCAACTGATGCCAATACTTTTATTGTGCAAGAATTTAGTGAACTTAAAGGTGTACAGGCAGAGTTATTTGAAGAGTTTTGTCCAGGTAGGTGGTAGAAAGATTTGACACTTTGTCATTGCTTTCATAGACAATTCCCCCACAAAAAAAACAAATAACCACTTTCAAAAAGTTCAGATTTACCCACTAAAAAATTCAAATTCATTAATGACGATCAATTCTCAAGCCTAAAATTAAAAAAGAAACAACTCATATTAAAAAAGATATGGAGATTTTTCTTCTTTCATGAATATTTTAAACCAAAATAAATCTTAAAAGCTGCTTTTTGTTACCAATTAAATTACTTTGAACCCATTTTTATTGGGGAAACATGACCAAGCGTACACGTGTTTATGTGATACATCTAAAAAAAAAAAAATGAAACTCTCTCCATTAATCATAATCTTTCTTCATAAATGAAATCTAAATTGTAAACAAATTTTCTATAAAATTCTACTTCTTTTCTAGTATCACTTGTGAATAAGAATTAGAAAAATGTCATTGAAAGCTGAAGATCATTTGAATGATTTCATTAATTTTTGACTCTTCTTTCTTTCACAGTCATCAGCTTCTGAATGCAAGCAAAGCCATAATCTATTAATGTTTTATTTCTGCTATTTTAAAATAACGAGTACCTAATAATCACTGTAAAAAAAAAATGAATGTCCAATCATTATATTGATAACAGTAATAATAATAATAATAATAATAATAATAATAATAATAACGGGATACTTCCTCATCATCTCTTAAATATTACTAAAATAAATGCTGTTTTTAAATCACTTCAAAATAGCAATTTGGATAAATTGTGACTAAGTAGTCTTAAAATCTAAAAAACAAAACAAAAAAAGAACACTAAAAAATAAATGGCCTGACCTACAAAATGTACTTAGTATACGGTCATACAAGGTAACCTACAACTAATCTTTTTTAAGAGATATTCTTGTGTAGTAGCATATATTGTACCGACAGTTCTTGACGCACCAAATTAGTTAACTGTTTGACATGTCTCCACTGATATCAATGTGATGCTGTAGTTGTAATTTATTTCCAACAGTGCAAACCACTCCACCGCCTACAGAACCCACAACTGGTGAGTGATTGAATTTTGTGTCAGAGTGTAAGTGATTATGACATAACAGAAGTATGATTGGTGAAAGCATAGTTTGCAAATCAAATTGTTCACTTTAGTAGGTATTTAACTGAACAGACTGACATTCTTGATGTATTCAGAATCAAGAATAACTTTACACAATTTTAAAGCATAAAGGATGAAGGTAACTCTAGAAAACATGCTTATAGATAATCCATATTTGATTAACAAATCATGGTCATGGTTGATTATTTTGATATTTCAAAGTTGGTTCACATCATCCTTAGGATATCATAAATGAGAATAACACCCGTTACCTATTTATCAGGGTACATACATGTAAAATTTAAAAAAAATTAATCACTTGAACCAAATGAAATGAAAGGTACTCTGAGATTGTTGATAGAATTTTAAAACATTGATAACCCAAAATATAGGTAGATGTGATGAAAATGAAAACATATCAAATATTGGTTACCTACAAAAATGTTCATTTTTTTCAGAATTACTTCCATCCTATAATAGCAAGCTTATATCCATAGGTGTAATTCAGCCAAACTGTGTGAAATTTCAGGCAAATCAAGCCCTTTGCCTCTCTTGACTAAAGAGATCGCATACATTTATGATTATTATGGCTGTACCTAATCTGTATGTATGCATATCAATATTGATGTGGAAAGGAACACAACTTGTTTCGAAAGTATGCATTAATACAAGTATAAATGGATTGCTAGATATTTATGTGTGCATCTACTAGATTATTAAGTGTGTAAATGTGATGTGGATGGTTTTGTATCTCCTTTCTTACCAAGCAGTAGAAATGAAAAGGATCTGGCTTATCACATATTGCTATCTAATTGAATTGATTGGTAGCTATGATGTTTAGATCCTTCTTGTTTTAACAATACCTATCTTAAAACCTCACAGAGTGGAAAAAGTTGTTTTTTCTAATTTTCATCTTTACCTCTTTTGTCATGTTCCTAAGTTCATTATAGTAAAATGTCATAAGGCATGTTATAAAATGTTTTAGGAGCAAGAAAACTGAACCAATCAACAGCTGGACCCATGGGAATTCCTTGGGTGTTGATAACTAAGATTATTCATCATCTCATGCCTCTGCTATTCTCTTGCCCTTTGCCTGCATCTCTTCATTTCCCACCTCATCTCTTCCTATCTTCATTGCCTATCCATATTTTTGTCCAAGTGGATTAGTTTCATGTACAAAAACTTCCCACCCCTCCAGTAAACCCCTAACTTTCTTTTCTTCACTCTTCATTCCTAATCTCTTTAAACTACCTGACTTTCTCCTTCCACTCTTCTTACCTTATCATTTAATTACTTTACTTCTTTTTCTCCCCTCTCTCTTCCTATCCCCTCAGTGAACTACCTAACTTCTCTTTTTGACCCTTTCTCTTCCTACTTTCTTATCAAAATACTAAAGTGTAATATTTGAATGCAGGAGGGGAAGTAGAAACAAGCTGAATAATATCATAGATACCATAATTGTAATTATAACAGAAACTCATCATCAAAATTTGTGTGTGTGAAGGAAAACTCTATTATATATCAAGCATTTAAGATCATTGTTTTTCTGTGAGTATGTGTGTATGGTATGCATGTTTAGGTAATTGTTTTTTTTTTTAAATTTATGTTTCACTTAAAAATGAATATAATAATCCAACCTGTATGGAGTCCCATGATAGTGTTATAACTTGATACTTTGCTGTTCACTCAAAAAAAAAAATATTGTAATATCCTCATTACTAAACTCAACAATATTACAAACTTGATGTTCTGTTGCTCAAATAAAAATAAATCACATAATAAATCTTTACTTGGCCCCATGATAATATTCTAAACTTGATAAAAATGTAATATAAACCAAATGTTACAGTTTAATACATAAAAATGAAAAATTAGCTTTCACAAACTTCTTTTCTTTAGTGTCTAAACCATTCAATTGAGATAAAAAAGCATATAATAAATTCAAATGCTTTCCAGCCATTTGTTTCTAAGCAATAGTTTTCTATCAATCTTTTTACTACACAAATACTTGATTATACATTTACATGAAGCATATATCATTTGCTCAACCTGTAGCTTTCAGCATTGTTATCTCAGAGATTTTTTTTGTTTAGAATATTTGGCATGTTACTTTTTCCGAGAGCTTTTGTTATGGTCAGTCAAAAGTATTGAATAGGAGAAAAATTGAATCCCGCCTCTTTCTGAAAAATAATAGATTCTAAATAGCATAAAAAAGAAAGGGAGCTAAAGGGATGCTCTAGCCTGTGAAAATGATATAATCTGAAAAAGCTTATTTTTGTTGCCTCTAAGGCTCCTATCACAGACTAATGGTTTACAAGTTAGTCTTACAGGCTATTACAACAATTGTGGCTGAGAGCCAGACAAGGTTAAGCTTGGTTAATATCTACCACATTGATATCTGATGTTAAAGCATTCATTTAAAAAAAAATTCTCTTGATTTACAAGTACTGTTTACTTTGTTTACAGTTTTATGATAGTTTTACATTCGTTATAAGCATAATATATTCAGCTTAGGATGTGTACATTATTTCATGGTTAATTTGTCAAAACTTTCTTCAAACTTTTATTGGTGTACTGCACTATTTCAAAACAAAAAATTGTTTCATTCCATTATTTCACTGTGTGGCCATAATATACAAAATATGAGTTCTATGTCAGTAGATAGTAATATCTGTATAATTTCAGATTAGGTATAAACTCATTTCTTTCTACATGATCAAGATATTACATTTTATAGTAAAGTAGCAGATGGTTAGAGAGGTACCTTTACCCAACAATACAACAAAGTGTAACTAACCATATTCCAAATGAAAACTGATGATATCAAAAGCTCTTCATGCCGTGTTGCAAATCTTATTTGTTTTTATTTGAAGTTCTCTGTAATGTAATTCATTTTCATTGGAATTCAAATCCAAAAATTATTTTGTAATTCTTATACTTTTTCTCTTCTTTGAATTCCTTCCCTCTACTACAGAGGCCTGTACTGCTGCAACTTCTGATATAGTGTTCCTGCTGGACACATCAACCAGTGTCAGTGAGCGTAACTTCAGAAAGGTCCTGGAGTTTGTCAAGCAATTTTTGACTGAGGCTTATATAGCACCTGATGGCGTTCGTGTTGGAGTGATCACTTTCAGTAGCTATGCCTATGTCCAGTTCAATCTTAAGAAGTTCTCCTCCAAGGAGGAAGTGTTTGAAGCTGTAGATGCCATTCCCTATAGTTATGGCAGTACCAACACTGCTGCTGGACTCCGAGCTCTGAGAGCTGCTTTTGCAAAGGGTAATGGAGATCGACCTGAAGCTCCAAACTATGCCTTGGTTGTCACTGATGGCGTTTCAAACATCAATACTTTCCAGACTCTGACTGAAGCCGAAATGACTCGAAACCAGGATATCCATATCTATGCTATTGGTGTTGGCCTCTCAGACACATCAGAGCTAGAAAAAATTGCCAGCAAACCCAGCAGAGAAAACACATTTAATGTGCAAGACTTCAATGAATTGCAAGGCATTAAGAAAGATTTGTTCCAACAATTTTGTCCTGGTATGTAATGAACAATTACCTCTCTTGTGCACGGAATGTCTGCAACATGCACAGAAGTTAAAATCTAGCAATCTTGCTGATGGCAAACATCATTTGTAGATTTGCAGTTCACACATCATGCACTGTTACAAATGTCATTTTTCTGTTCACTTGAGAAATGCTAGTTGAAGTAGGAACACACAAAATTTAGCTTTTTCTCCCTTCTTTGTCATGCTTCCAACAACAGAATTAGAGTTTAGAAGACTAGTTTTCTTACATTTTGGTCTACTGACAATCTATGTGATTGCTATTGATATATGACTCTTAGTTATTCTCAGAGCTATTTTCAGGAAATGACCCGTAGTCTCAAAGAAGTGCTTTTCCATTTGAGGCCTCAGTCTTCAGTCGTGAACAATGCCACTTGCAAAAATACAGTTTAATGTACATCAATTTTTGAAGGTGTGAAAAGGAAACATACTATAAGGAGAAATACTGAGGAAATTGTTGATATTTTAGTTATAAAGACTCAAAATAAGTCTTTTATTTTACAAAAGCAAAACTGAATATAAGTCTTCTCTTATAACTCTGACTATTCTATCATTTGCTTTTGTTTTGAAAATCATTTCACAATCTTTTCTCTTACACTCTGAGAAAACTTAAATTTCTTCATATCATTTTCCTTTGAATGATTTCATTTTGAATTCTCTTTCTCTTGATTTCTCATGCAATACTACAAAGTCTTATGATTATATCATTACGATAATAATTGTGATGCTATAATTGGGCTGTAATGTTATTCTACCTTCTGATATATCTTAGATTACAGTATAATTTCTTACAGCAATGTTCAACATACTTCTGCATGCAAGATATGTTCTGATTTTATATTTTGAACTCACTCTATCAGATTATTTTTTCTATCATATATCCATTTGCCATCTTATATGCTGGGATTGCACCACACTATACCATTGACATTGTATAGAATATCACTTCACAAAATCATATATATTCCTTATCTGCTTTACATACTCAATGGAGATTTCTGATTTTATATACTATCTTTGTGCACATAACTTCATTTTTCATTTTTGCATGACTTCATTTTTCTCAAAACATTTTTGATCATTTGTTTTTTTTTGTTTCATTCATAATATCTGATTCTCTATTTCCATATGATCATTTTATTATTTTGATGAAGCTTTTTTCTTTAAATCTATACTCCACTTTACAAAACATTGCTACAAACTATTACTCACTATCATCTTGTATCTAGATATTCTCCTAAACTATTGAGTCAATTGGACAAACAATTGGCACTTTTATTCGATCCTGGATAACTTTGATAATTGTAACAAATACAATCAAAATATATACACCTGTGTGATAATTTCTCTCTTACTTTCTCTTCTTTCTTATCATGTGTCAGTATGAAAAATAATTTTTTGAATCCTCATTTTCTTTTTCTCTATCAAAATATATATATAAATATGAAGACATACTGTACCTCGATGCATAACTGTGGAAAACATATTAGTAAGAATTATCAAACTATTATGTATAGATTTTGTCTGACTTTATAGTCTTGTTCTGCAGATATGCCTCCACGTAGGATTATTACAACCCCTGGTAAGATTCATTTTCTACTGTGTATTTAATGATGCATGACTACGGTTAAAAGAACAATGCACAAATATAAGAGAAAACCCGATGAAATATTTTCCATTCATTGGCACTGTAAAGAATCTTTAGTCAAAATATTACAGTTTTAAGAATTTTCACGTTCTTTATTCAAAAATTTTTCAAATTCTATTATAATTGACTTGATGAAATTCAATATTCTAGCTTAAAGTATTAAGTTGTCTCTGCTTGTCATTTCAGTCTGCTGTTTTTATTAGATGTTGAAGAGTTGATGGAAATACAGAATAATAGAATATACATTTAGTTTCAAAAGTTGCTCAAATGTTGCAAGACTGTCTCCTTATTTCTGTTGATATAATCAAAGCATTTAAATCTATTTAATTCATCTTTCTCATTCTGATGAGACCTTATATATATATATATATATATATATATATATATATATATATATATATATATATATATATATATATATATACATATATATACACATACATATATATATATATATATATATACATATATCTCTATCTCTCTCTCTCTCTCTGTATATATATATATATATGTATATATATATATATATATATGTATATATATATATATATATATATATATATATATATATATATATATATATATATATATAATCTAAATCTGTTCATATCTTTCAATTTAATTCTATTCATATCTATTCATTACCTATTGTGGAAGATGATATATGCTATAAAATTACAGAAACAACAAAGTTGAGGATAATAATTAACATAGAAGCTAAAAAATCATGATATTTTATTTAGCAATTCTTATTTATGTATTCTTCATCTGTGAAAAGTTGATATTTGTTCCTCTATGGCCAAAATCTGCAACACAACCACCATTGCACATCTATAAAATGTAAGAAGTAGATCACCTCAGATTGCACTGCATTGCAAAAATTCAGGTTTTCATATTGGCTGACATAAGAGATCATTCTTTTCTTCAGCACCTCCTCCAACCACCACAAGGCCAATCTTTACAATGAAGGGTAAGTTTATGATATTTACTAATGACTGAAGCTACTTGTATGATTAGAAAATAAATACAAGAAAGATGAAATGAGTGAATATTGAAAATGATAAAGTAAAACCAAAGATTTAATTGTAGCCGAGAAAAATTAGTTTGAGAATATTAAATTTTATCTTGAGGAAAGATTAGGGTTATGACAATATATTTTTCATTTGTAATCTTTATCTTCCATTGTGATTTTCACTCCTTTTGCGGAGCTGGGAGCAAAGACTTTGATTACATATCTTTGGAACTGTGTAGGGAGGGTAGTCCTGATGTTGAACAATACAACTATTTAATTCATTCAAAGCAATATTAATATAATTTATGTATTTACTTCTATTTTTCTCTCATCAATTCACTTATTTCATTTTATTTGTTTGCTTTTTTAACGATGAGTGAGCAAACATCTGAGAATTTACAATTTTCAATTGGGACTACCTTTCCTATGTTGGGCACAAATTTTTATCAACTCATTGTATTTTGAAAGTATTTAAAGTAGAATTTGATGTGATAAATGAGTTCATTTTTTCATAAAGATATAGATTTTTAGATATACTGGTAAAGCTTTTATTTTGCACAAGATAGGTTTGAGAAAATGTGCTATGGGAGCAATTACAGATGAAGCTCCTACATTTTCCTTGCTTACATTGGAGAAAGACTCATCCAAAGTAATAGTGGGTGGGCTAGAAACTCCACCTGTATTTATAACTTTGGATCTGTTCATAATTTTTTTCTTTGGACCAGAGAACTCTCATGCCTTTTTTCTTCATATATCATCTTATCACGTGCACTGACCTAAATGACATTGCTGGTCAGAGTTTTTACTCTTGATTTCTTGAAATATTTAATGATTAGTTTCATTCTTGGAATGAGTGTGCAATGTGCTTTTACTTGTGAAATGTTTCTACAAATATCTCTGTTTCTACTGTTGGTGAATTATCTGTGATTATGTTGGATTTTTATAATAATTGACCCATATTTTTGTCTAACTAGACTTCTGTTACATTTTTTACAATATAATCTATTTTTCATCATTCAACTCATGATATATCACATAACAACATCTATACAGATTATGCTTTCTAATATCAAATAACTGTCAACGATTATATAGTTCTTCCATGTCTGCCCTTCTTTTGTTTTATCCATTACCTATACTTGAGTAATTACATACGATATATACATATATACATAGAAGAAAATGACAATTGGAAGGTGAAAAGAAAAACTCAAGAGATAGGTGTTACATCTCAAAATGTTTTTATTATTCTGTGGGCTTAGTTCAATGCATTCCAACAAGGGCGTGTGAACCACCGCAAATATTTTTTCCTCTGAAAAAGATGACTGGTCCCCCATTAAAATGCATTGAATTAAGCCCACAGAATTAAAAAAACAAATTTTGGGAGGTATCACCTATCTCTTGAGTCTTCCTCTTCACCTTCCAATTGTCATTTTCTTCTACACTTTGTTGGATCTCTTCACATTCACGATACAAACTTATATATATATATATATATATATATATATATATGTATATATATATATATATATATATATATATATATATATATATATATAAATATATATATATATATATATATATCTATATATATATATATATATATATATAAATATATATATATATATATATATATATATATATATATATATGTATATATATATAAATATATATATATATATATATATATATATATATATATATAAATATATATATATATAGCCTATGATATTTTCCCATTTCCTTAAAACTTCATTTTCTTTACTTATCTGTATTTCATTAATACTTTTGAATAATCACCCTATACATAATCATCCCTTTAGGTAAATGCAGTGCTGCAACAGCTGATATTGTGTTTGTTCTGGATTCCTCAACTAGTGTTAGTGAAAGAAACTTCAAGAAGATGTTGAATTTTGTCAAGGAATTCTTGCATGATGCTACCATCTCTGCCAAATCTGTGCGTGTCGGTGTACTTGTTTACAGTACATCAGTTTACATCCAGTTCCATCTGAATGAATACAAGACAAAAGAAGAGGTATTTGGTGCCATTGACCGTATTCAATACACTTATGGCAGCACAAATACGGCCGGTGCTCTTAAAGTAATGAGGAACACAATGTTTAGCAAGCAGAATGGTGACCGTGATGATGTACGTAATATTGCCATAGTTGTCACCGATGGTGTTTCCAACATCAATTCTCACCAGACAGTGATGGAAGCAGAAAAAGCCAAAATGGCAGATATCCATATCTATGCCATTGGTGTTGGATTGTCAGAAACAGAAGAGTTAGAACAAATTGCTTCCGCTCCTGCTGAAGAGAACAAGTTTGCTGTGCATAATTTTGATGAGCTTCATGGATTGAGAGCCAAAGTCTTTAAAGAATTCTGCCCAGGTAGAGAAGCTATTTTTCAAATTGCTGCACTTGGCAAAATCACATGGCACCTTTTTAGAAAAAAAGAATAAACAAGTAATACTCACCCTTTCATCTTGCATGAAAATTATATCTTTTTCTTTCACCGTTGTTAAAAGATTATCCAAAATTTTAGAATTCAGAAGCATACAAACAATTTGCATTTGGTTATGGGATCAAAAAAAATCTTGATCTCTGAAATTATTTCAAAAAGAAAAATCAACTATCTTATTTTTACAACTATAATTCATAATAAAGATTATCATGGCAAAAGAAGTAGTCTATATAAATGGATACTCTTATCATCCACTGAAATGATTGCATAAGACATGACAATAGGAAAGTAAAAATCTTGAATATTCAAAAAAAAAGTCTGGTGAGCCACTCAATAGAAAGCGTGATGCAACCAATGTCTTTTGGCTGCATTTCTTGTTGAGGGTGATCAATCAAATAATTTTGTAAGCCGAAATGTTTTTGAGCAAAGAAACCATTAATATATGGGGAAAATTTTCTAAGCATTCCTAGACCCCAAATAACCTATGTCTGTCCATTTCACCCGAATTGTAAGCTCCCAGGCTTTTTTGATATCTTAGGACACATCTTGCTAACAGTTGGACAAAATAAATTGAGGTAAAGCTCTGATGCTCATTGATAAAGTTCAGAGCTATGGCATTTTAAAGTAAAATGGTGTAAAACAGGGGATACCTGTATCTATGGTGCATGTAAGTTTGAGTACAGATCAAGTCTATTTGCCTTATACTTTATTCTCATCTGTTAAATATTTAATTCAATCTAATTCACTTGGTACATTATACAATGCTTTTCCTCATAAAAACACAGTTTTCAATGCAAAAAAATTAGATTTATGTAAATTTTAGTTTTTTTTTTAAAATTGTGATGTCTTAGCTTGTTGTCTTCAATCAGTGCTTACAAATTTCTTTTACTGTTTCAAAATATCTGTTTGTACCTAACCTTACTTAATTTTTTTCACTTTCTGTATCGGAATGTCACTAGTTTTCATTATTTCTTTTGACGAACATTTCCCTTTCTGTTCCAAAACATCTATTTTCTGTTATCTTCCTATTTCACTTTCTGATGATTACAAGTTTTTAAAATCATTTCCTCATGCAAAATGATTGAGAGTAGGCTGTTCATTACTGACCAGCTGAGACAAAGATTTCATCTTTGAAACATACTCTACAATCATAACATTACTCAACACTAATTACTTTTCCATTTTTCCAAAGCATTCAATGTTTGCATATTTCTATTTGTCATATAACATTTATCATTTTTTGTTACATCATCAGTTTCATGATATGATTTGAACATTCATTTTCATCAGATATTTTTGCAAAATATCAGCCATAGGTTCCTTCAAAATCTAAAAGAATACCTAAAAGTGATAAAAGGTCCGTTAAACTCTAAGGCGGATTAGGGAAATGTTTAAAAACATCAAATCTTTTTTGTTTTAAAGAAGCTAAGTCATGGCTAGATTGTATTGTTTTTGGTATAAATATTGCTTCAATATTTCTAATTCATTCTACATTTGCCACTCTGCAGAAACATGCATTTCAACAAGTATGGACATTGTCTTCCTGCTGGACACTTCCACAAGTGTGGAAGAACGAAATTTCAAGAAAATGATTACATTTGTTAAAGATTTGCTGTCTAATGCCACTATTGACAGTGGAGTCGTTAGGGTCGGGGTTGCTACTTACAGTACAAGTGTACATGTGGAGTTTAACCTGAATGACTATTCAACTAAAACTGACATCTTTAGAGCTCTAGACAGGGTCAGATACAGGTATGGAAACACAAACACGGCTGGAGCTTTACACACGATGAGGACACGCATGTTTTCAGCATCAAAAGGTGACCGGGAAAATTCTATTGATGTTGCCATCTTGATGACGGATGGAGTTTCGAATATCAACACAAACCGCATTACAATTGAGGCGAATGCTGCGCGTGACAGAGGCATTCAAGTCTATGCTATTGGCATTGCCCTGGCTGAAACAAACGAGCTGATCAAAATCGCCTCAGAGCCTGCTGAGGATTATACGCTGACTGTAGAAGATTTCCGTGAACTTCAAGGTTTGAAAGGCAAACTCTTTGATTTCTGTGACCTTGGTGAGTTATAAAGCATGATTCTTCAATTTTGATGCACTCATCCAGATGTCACATACTGTTGAAGAAAATAGGTTGTTTGCAGAGAGGGACTAAATCTCTCAGCCTCTCTACTTATTTATGATAATCACTGTCCATTTCACACTTGTTTCATCACTATTTCTTTTCTAATTCGATCAACTATTTACTTGTTTTACATCAGGTCTGATTTCACTCACACTTTCTAGCTATGCATGACTCATTCTAAAGTAGACAAGAGTTAATCTATATTCTGTTCTCAACATGACTCTATTTCCAGCTGACCATGACCAACCATTTATAAATAATCAAATCCTTTTGCTTATAATGTTGTGTGAAATAGCTTTCAAATCTATGGTCTAAATAATTTAAAGCTATCAATTATTATGTGATCAATATATGATCTTTATTATTTTGATTGATGTATTTTATATTTTTATGAGTCTTTAGGCATGAATAGAATTCCATTGTATAACACATTCTTACAGAAAATGCCCATGATTTGCAAGATAGAAATCCTGTTGCGAATCAAAAAATATTGCCTCTAAAACTATAGGTACCTGTATTTTACTTTTATGGAAGTAAATTTAATATATTAGAAAATAGGGTCTTAATTTCCTTGCTTGTGATTGTATTGTACTTTTTTCATGTTGGTAAGTCTCTATCTGTTTATTTATTTTTCTGAGTATCTTTATCTGTACATGTGCCTATGATTTTGTCTTTCTTTCTCTCTTTTACTATCTCTCTCTCTTTCTCTCTCTCTCTATGTATATTCTCCTTTTTGTTCTGTTCTTAGTGTGAATATCTTCACTTTCACAGCTATCACTCTGATACCATTTCACATTTTCTGCACATTATATTTTTTGTCACCAACTTGGCTTCTCCTCCAAAAAATCACCATTTGGCACTTTTTACTTTAGACTTCTCCACTCACAAAACTGCACAACTGAATTGGAATTCCCACTGCCCTTTATTTTTTTTAGGCAGAATGGATTTTTTGCTTTTAGGCAGTTTTTTCTTCTTGGTTTCACAATTTCTTTTATATTCTCTGCGAAAAAATTCCTAAGTGTTTTTTTTACTATCCTGTGCGTTACTTGTTGCTTCAAACTTCATGGATAAAGTATTATTATTTTTGTAGAAGTTGCTGATATTTGTTGCTGAGCTTGTTAGGAGCTGTTTGCAATCTCTCATAAACCAAGAACTCAGTTGTATTTTGACTTTCCCTGTTTGCAAAACATAAAAAAAATTGTAATTACCTTTCTGTTTGTTTTAATAAAGGATAGGAGATAAAAATATTAATTAGTTGCATAACACGTGCAAAAACACACATACACTCACACACATACATACACACACATGCTTATTTACTGACAGGCAAAATAATTGAAAGAAATAGAAATAATTTCTATGTCAACTACTTTCTTACAGAACCCATACCTGTAATTACAACTACTGGTAAGTTGAACTAATCTAAATGTACGGATAACTTTTATCCAATATTAATTTAATTTGTATTCAGCAGCAAACTGTGATTAATGAATCATTCAACTCAGTTATTGAAGTATTGTAAGATTATTAGCTCTTTGCCATATTTAATTGTAACTTTTAGGGCAGAATTTAATTTATAGAATATGTATTTTTAAATGTGTTCATTGATCCGTATAGTGAAATTTTGTTTCGATTTGTTGATTACAAGAAAGTTTTTTCACTTTAAAATATTTTAGCCAAAAAAGGAGCATTTAAGAATAGAATGACATTCTGAATAATATTAGCAATAACAGAAATATAAAAAATGATTACTTCTTCATTTTAATCATTAATAGTATTCAAATATTTTTTAGACAGTGTTTATAACAAAATGTTTCATATTTGTCAAACCTCTTCAAATTGAAAAATGGAAAATGTAAAAGAATTGGTTTATAACTTATGGTTACAAAATCATACTTGACATGTCAAGTATAGTATAATTAAGAGTTAGATAAGGTTTTATAAAAAGTCATTTTTCCTTAATGTGTGTTTTAGTGTTGATAGTATCATAATTTGATCCTCATTTCTTCCAGAATCTAAACCTGTAACTACAACTGCTGGTAAGTTGACAAACCTAAAATATCTAGATGACATAAGTATCAAGGCCAATATATCTAGTGTGTCCACTAAATACATTGATTAAAACAAATTATTAATCTATTTAATATCTATCTGTTCATAGGTGGAGTCATTTTCTTGTATGTATAAGCAGACATCTAGGGAATTAGAACCTTTGGGTATCTAAATGTCAAATTGATCCTTAACGTTAGTATTTTTCAGTATTTGTATCATCATTATGAGTGAACTATATAAAAAAGAACTTATTAGATGTATATATGTACAAATGCGTAAAGACTATCAAATTTACTAATGAAAATTCTAAAGCACGTATAGTACCATTCTAATAAATTGAGTCTTTTTGAAAGCTTTTTATTGCATAATTCTAGATTTATAACTGTACGAGAAAGTAAGTTTTAAGTTAAAGTGAAGCATGCACATGACCACTCTTGAAATCAAGGGTTTATATGCCATGGCCTTCAAAGGTGGGATAATGGAAATAAGATTCAGTTGTAGGTTTTTTGCTGGAGTTTCCTCCTAGGCTTATGCCTGAGGTGGCTGTAGAGGTCATCCATCCCTTCAAAGGAGTATTCCCACACTATGGCTGACAGGGCCCAAGGGATATTCCACACACCTACCTTGCAATCTATATTATAGGTAGACCTGCAACAAATATGGCAAATTCTCCTAAAAGCCCAGCTATGATGTAGATATCTGAGAAAGAGTCAAGAAAAATATTGGTGGTAGATAGTAGAAACAATCTTTTGTTTCATCACAATTATATTGATATAAGAAATATATACATGAATATATATGCCTGTCTGAATGCTTGTGCAGGTAGGTGTGTATGTATTTGTATGCATTTCCAAAGTAAATATCCCAGATTATTTACATTTGTATAAAACTACTTATAAAGGAATGTCTGTTTTTGTCTAACGTGTATATTTGTGTATGTAAATGTGAACATATTTGTGTATAATAAATGTTTAGTAACTAATACTCAAAAAGTTCAACCAAAATTATTTCCAGATCTACTCATAAATAAGTTCCCCTTCCAGATTCACAATTCTGCATTAAAAAACAATTTTTTAGATAAAATCAAGGAAAAAGTTAACCAAGTTTTTATTGGGTAATGGACATTCAAAAATTACTTCTGCATATCATTTGATGTGTTGATTTAAACAATAATATCTCCACTCTCATGTGAGAATTTGAGTTGTAACTTATATAAACTTTGAATTTTCTTGAATAAGTTATTTACATGCTTGGTCTTGATCAATTTTATTTTATCTACCATATGAAGTTATGAAAATCTTTCAAAAATTTAATTTAAGTATTAACTATTCTATGAAATAAGTTTGAAATCACTTGTTACTCTAAATAAAAATAATTGAATAAAATATAAAAGCAAAGTTTTTAATAAGATTCTGTTAAAAGCCAACCAAACTTACAAAAATCTAAAAGGTAACATTGAGAACTGTTGTTGTATTGATTGTAAAATCCTTAACATATGTGTCCTCCATTTCTGCCCTGTTCTCTAGGCGGCTGTCAGTCATCAAACATTGACTTAATCTTTCTTGTGGACACCTCAACAAGTGTTAAAAAGAAAAATGTAAGACATGTGATTTCTTTCATTAAGGAGCTGTTGTCTGAGGCAGAAATTGATCAGGGTGTAGTGCGGGTGGGCATGGCCACCTTCAGTACAAATGTGCACATTCACTTCCATCTCAATAGCCATGAGACAAAAGCACAGATTCTAGCTGCAGTGGACAATATCACCTTTGCTCAGGGCGACACAAACTCTGCCTCTGCATTGTTCTTGGTACGGAAGCAAATGCTTTTGGCAAAAAATGGTGACCGGCCCGAAGCCAAAAACATTATCATTGTCATAACAGATGGTGTATCAAATGTGAATACATACAGGACAGTGGTTGAGGCTCAGCTTGTCCGTGAGGCTGGGGCACACATCTTTGCCATTGGAGTTGGACTGGCAGAAACAACTGAATTACAAAATATTGCTTCCTATCCCCCTGATGACAACACGTTCACAGTTGCCAAATTTGGTGACCTTGTTGAAATTGAAAGTTTGACAGACAGGCTGTTTGAAATATGTGGTGAGTTTGGGCATGTGGCCCTAACATTTGGATTGTGTCTGTCTTTGCAGACTTGCAGCACATCACGACACAACACCATTTTGGTGATGCACTTGACAGGCGAACTGGTGATACCAGACAGCACACAATCACTAATCTTTGTAGTGACTCCTCTTTAGATTCTCAACTAATTTAGAAAAAAAAATCATTCTAAAATACAATAAGTTATTAATGCAATTTCGAATACTAAATTTCTTATGCACACTATTCCTAATTCATCACTTGTCCTGGTAAGGGTTTGTAATTATACAGACAGAAACCAACAATTAAAGATATTCTGAATAACAAATTTGTTTTAGTTTGAATAAACCTTCTTTCGATTTTTTGGTAAGGAATACATCAAAATCATATTCTTGTACATGAATTCTGATATCAATTTTAGTTTCTCTCTTTTTTGGTCTTATTTTATGTATAATCGATTATTTTCTTCCTTCATTTAACTCTTTAGTGCTGAAAAAGGGCATCAAAATGCAATACTATTGAAATGGATGACACCCCTTTATCAAATTTTTCCAATTAACATTCATTTTGTTGATTATTGATTTGAAAAACTGCAAGAAAATTATGAGACAATAAATGATGAAAAATGTATCTTTTAGTTTGGGAATTTTATAGAATTTGTTGAAAGTGCATAGTTTGTCTTCCTCTCACTTTATCATTAATGCTTTCTTGTCTTAGGTTTTTAATAGAATTTTAAACCTCTTTTTTTTCTGATCGTATCATTAGAATGGATAGCTGAGAATCAAATTAGATTCTCTCCAAAATATAGACTGATGTAGCTGATTGTCCTTCTATGATTGTTATCCCCTTTTTGAGAATTTTTTTTTTTTTACGTCTGAATATTTAACATGGTTTCTTGATGATTATTATAGTATTATGTGATTGGGTATGAAATGCTGTTTATAATATTCCACTCCAGAGAGTTATATTCATTTCATATATTTGCTAGTAAGACCTACCTGTAGGATGTGACCTAATGGGAATCAGGATCAGAGAACATACTGCTCAAAAACCGGGGGAAACTCAACTCAAAACAGTAAAAATGATATAAACCGGTCTGGTTAGTCAGTCAATGGAAACTGTCATGTGACAAATGTTTTTTGGCAGTATGTCATGTCGGGGTGATTAATCAAAAATTGGAAAAAGAGGTGATCAATGAATGCTACTTCTTTTGCCTTTTGTTGGGCCGTGATCACTAAAAAAGTCTAGAATTTCAAAAAAACAAGCATGAATTAAATTTTCCACCCTCTAGCTCCATTGATGAAACCTGAACACATCGTACATGCATACATACATATATACATACATACATATGTACTTACATAGCCAGCCAGTCAGACAGTCCAACTTGAAAACTGAAAAAAACCTATGTACACGGTTTTGGTTAACAGTTTCCAGTAATCATAGTTTGAAAATTTGGAAATGAATTTATTCTTAATATCTTTTGTCTATTGAAAATATCAATTCGAGTTGAAGAGCTAGGTTGAATATTTTGAAAAGAATTGATTGAAAAAGCAAAAAACAAAAATGTTAGAATTGATGAATAAAGCAGTAAGTAATTTTACTATTTTGTTTTGAGAGAGTTCGAATAACCAGGCCAGGAAACAATATTTCAGAACAATTATGATTTGATGATTAATTACAAACCTTTGTCAGGACTTGTAGTTGTTAGTAGTAAAATCTAATCTGCTTTTATTCTAACTCATAAACTTTCACATTTCATCTGGTAAAAAAATTTTATGCTTTTTATCTTCCTGGCACCCATCTTTCTCATTTCTTTTGTGTCAAGCTTTGCCACATGAAGCGAGAACCAAATTTGTTTTATACAAGTCTTCAAACCTGGCTTAGGATAGCTGCCTAAGCATCTCAGCGAGCAGGTTTACTCATACTTGACGTATCTACCATCTTTATGTACTGCTTACCATGCAATGAAACAATCTGCCATAAAAACCATAAAATGACTTAGGCTAATGTTGTATCGCTGTTCAATGAAGGGTCCAGAAAGAAATCTTCTTCATTTTATCTTTACACTCAGCTTTTTATGGTTACTATTTTTGCTAGTTCACATTTCTTAGATAACTCTGCTTTGTTTTTTTCAAAGACCTTATGTGGAAAAAAAAAAAAATATCATTCATATCAATTGTTCCATTTTTTAAAAATCAATATGCAATTTATTTTAATATTTTATGGGACAATGCAAAGAATTATCTATCTATATCATGAACAGTGTGACCTTTTCTGTTTGTTTCTCTGTCCTTTACTTCTGCTTAAGCAAACAGAAAGAGAGGAAGGGGTACTGCAAACACGCAGACACAAAATTGGCTGCTGATGGTGAAGCAAGGCTCTTGTGTCTGTATGTTTGCTGGAAGTAAGCTGGTAACTGCTGCTGGTAATACCACTAATACTACTACTACTACTGCTGTGGATGTCTCAGCTTCATTTTTTGCCCAATTCTGTTGTCTTATTGATTTAAAATCATTGAAAAAAAATATGTTGTAGAAAATCAATGAAAATCATTTTCATTTGAAGTATTCATTTTTTTGTTTGTAATAAATACATGCTAAAATATATGATTCTATAATTTATCAATAAGATATAAATAATCCTGTCAGTTTTGATGGGTATTATGCTTATAAATTTATAATTTCTACAACAATTAGTGGGTTGGTTGGTATAATGTTTAACTGCTATGAAAACAGAATCGGTAAACCAAGTTCCAATTTTGGTTGAGACTGCTTATGCTAACTTCATACTAATGCCATTTGGGAAAGGCATGAGTCTATTTCTCTCTGTCCCAACACCAGATATCTTGACAAAATGTCTTGTCATTGGCATGCCACAGTGGTTGACAGAGAAGAGAATGGTTGAGTGAGTACATAGACAGACCACTTTACTTCAAGTACTTTGCTTGTTCAGATAGAAGCAGGAAAAACTGTTAACCCTGCAGTCAATGGGGGCCATTAATTGATAATGAAGAATAAACTCTTGAATTAAGATGAAAGAAATACCAGTTAAAAACTAATAATGGTTTATATCATTCACATGTTACTTCAATAAGTATAGAGATAATTCTTGATTCAAACTGAAATCTTCAAAATTTCTGGCTCATTATTTGTCTATTCCAAATTCTAAAAAACAATGAAACAATTTTTATTTACAAAAGTAAAATTACTACGTTATTTATTCTCATCTTGCTACCATCAGATAATAAACATTAAATGTTTTAATTAAACTTTGCACCTTCTCAGTTTTACTGTTACTTATAACAATCTATTCTATTATGTTGATTAGCTGTGTGTGAAATACATTGTATACTTAATTACTATGAATCTTCTACAGCTAAGGAATTGAATGAGTAAATAAAAGTATCCTGTTTATAGTGTTCAAATCTCGACTGGTGAGTTATTCAGGATAACATATTGGTTTGGAAGATGTATAAATCTCCATGTTTCCTCTCTCTCTCTCTCTCTCTCTCTCTCTCTCTTGGTACAAAATATCATGATTTGGGTCTCATTTCATTGTACAGACATAAAACAAATATATCCCAATCTAATTTTATCTTCAAGATGGATTTAATTTGTCATTTGATATAATTGAAGCACTATTACTATTTTTTACCTCCATTTGGAGTTGCGGGTGACTTAATGGTGAACAGCACGGAGAATGGAGTTGGCAAACCGAGTTCAAACTCCAGCTAGAACAGTTGGTGTTCACTTTGCACTAATGCCCTTGGAAAAGGCATGAATTCATATCACTCCTCAGCTTTGGGTAAATAGCAGCGCAATGTTGAAATGTTTGGTAATGTTGTCATCTCATCTCCATACAGCATGCACCTTTGTCATTATTCTCCCTTTCCAGTCATATGAGGACTTTTTTTTTCTTTTTACATTTCTTCTGCAATTACTCTTGACAAATTTCCTCTTTTCTTTGTTCAAGAAAAATATTATCTTTTTTTCTCATGACACCTGAAAACAGAACCCAAGATTCAACTTCTGTGACATTGATATCATTGTATCGTTTCCTATACAACTTCAGAGAAACATTGATCATTTAGACTTTGTTTCAGGTGTATGAAAAGAATAGTTTGTGGTATCTTTTCTCTCTACAATGTAGAAAAAAGGAATCCTATTTAATACTTTGTCATCAATGTTACTGTTTCATAGAATAGATATTAAGCAAGAACATTGTGGTGTGTTATTGCTTTCTCTCTCTCTATCTCTTTCTCTTTCTCTCTCTCTCTCTCTCGGAAGATTGCTAGCACTTATGTTTCGAGTATTTTGTTTTTTCTACCCGCCTTGTTAAAAAGTTTTTTTTACATTCAATTTAGGGAGATAATGAATCTCATTATTCTAAAATTTGTTTAGAAAAGAATTGCCAAGAAGGAGGTCAGATTCAAAATAATGCATCATATGTTTAGCTTTTTTGTATAAAAGAAATTTTTTTTTTAGTATGTACTTTACATTACCCTGTTTCATGACTTATAAGAACCCTTCATATTTTGGCAGGGTATATTAAAAAAAAAAGCATTCCCCTAAATCTATCTCATCTATCGTCCAGTTTTCTAATTCCTCCTTGAGTTGTGACCAACATGAAGCTGGATAACAAAAGTTAGACCCATCCTATGGATCATTTTTTTGGAAAAAAGAGGGGTTCTATATGCCTTCAAACACAGTAATCTTTATGTATTTTATAGATTTAGTATGCTGAAAATGTGTTTTTATTACCTTTTATCCATATACTTTCCATGAGACTTTCATCTTCATAAGAGGAATCCAAACCATTGTTTCCCCCAATGCCATTTTGCATGTGCTTCATCACTAATTTATCATCTACTCTACTGACTGAGCTGCGTTGATGGTCTCTTATCATATAGTAGCCATTGAACTCTTGAAAGAATTTTCAAAACAAAAACTACTGTTTTGATGTCTTTTTCTCTCTCTTCTCTCTCTATCCCCTGATCTCTGCAAGTTTTGTTCTTATTACTAACCCAATAGAAAAGCAAAAGGAGGAGCCTTTCATTTCCACTCTCTGCACTATCTGCTTGTGTTTCTCTCTTGACCATAGTCATTGGTGACACGTTCATCTTTTTCTTGGTTTTTCAGGTCGCTAAGCAATACACGAATCTTTGTACATATCTTATAGCGTATTTGCGAGGTGGACTACCGATATTTACAACTGTAAATTATCAAGACTTTGCAGGCCGAGTGCCGGCTCTAAAGCTGCTGGTATCGAGTGATGTGTATATAGATGTATAATAAATAGTCCCATCGTATGAAAGAGTGTTTCTTCTTTCTTGTCTGTGCCTGTGGCTGGAAAGCCTCCACTGATTGACATCACTGTCACCTGCACCAATTGCATATAATGTATGCTGAAGAGCACCACAATTCTTTTACAATTTCACCTGTGAACAGCACAAGTGAAAAACTGAGCACTTCACTTTGGTGAAAAAGATTTGTAGATCTCATTCCTTTCTTTCAAACTGAAGCAGATTCTCTGGAATTTTCCTCAGTAGCCTAGGAACAAACATTGAATGTAGAGATAGTCAACAAGTTTTTCTTAATTCTCATTTTTCAGTATCTGTGTTCTGTTACAAGAGACATGTATGTTTTGTAAATCTATACGTGTATGAGTGAGTGTTCATTCATGGATGTGTACTGATAATTTGTGTGTGTGTGTGTGTGTATCTATTTACCATTATATAACTATACATGTGGTGATATCCATATACATACACATATACAGAAGATTAGCAGAATATGTCTTTACAAATACCATATACATATATACACATAGATGTTTCCCTCTGTTTATTTGTGATATATGTAGAAGCATGCGTATCCAGTATCATTATCACAGTATAAGTGTGTAATGAATTTGTGATTAAGAATGAATATGCGTTTGCTTTTTATTTGAATATGAAAGTGTTCTATCTGTGCTACGAAAGATTGATATTTGAGGGATTGAGTGAGTCATAATTGATCCTAGAATTAAATGTTGTGTTTTCATTTGAGACAATTAAAAATCATAACGGGGAAATTTGGTTATGCAGATCTTTTCACCCAATTTACACTGAAGCATCCTTTTTTACTTATGATGTATGTTTCAAAATAGTATGATCATGTTTTTTTTTTTACTAGAACATTGCAAAACAATTCCATGTATCTAAAAGGTACATGAACAATTCATTGATAGATTATAGCCTTGAAAAAATATTTTTCTTTTTCAACTACATTTTGCAGGGACAGTTTTATTTCCAACATCTTGAACTATTAAATCCATGCAAGCACCTGGGTACTTTTCAAATATTCTCGAAACAACTTTGTCTAAAACAGCACAAGTTTAAATTGTACCATCCTGCCTGTATTGGTTTTATACTGGTTACATAGCAAATCAAAAACCAGGCATCACATATTTCACAATTTTCACTTCTCTTGTGCGTGAGCACTTGCAATTCACCTTCACCAATGTACAGCCATGTAGACAATACACTATGTTCACAAGTATACTACTGAATATACCAATTTGCTGCAGATTATACCTATGTAAAATGGTATGCAATGAGGCAACATTATAAAACTGTATATTACAGGACATGTCTTTATTCAGAATAGTATACTAGTGCTCATCAGTATAAAACACTGTGTATCAAAATTCATCTTTGTCACATTTCTTTCATATTGTATTTCATTTGAACCATAATAATGTTATTTATTATGATTCTTCTTTGCTTTGTTATGTTTAAATGAAGAAAAATCCATGTGAAGACAGAGTATCAATATTGACTTCTCTTGGATTTTTTAAAATTCTTTTTTTTGTTCAGAAATGTCCCAAAGGTTTTGTACACTGTGCTGGTTAGAGCAAAGTTGTGCTGATCATGTTCACTTTTCTTTTGCATGTTTTTAGAAATTATTTCTGTTTTGAAGCCATGCTGATGGAGAGGGAGTAAAACCCGAAAGATCACATGTCACAACAGCCACTGACAATAAATTGGAGGTTTGTATCTCATGGAGCTAAACATCCAGATTGATGGGGAGGAGATAAGGCGACAATATCCAAGTTGAAGTTACCAGCAAATATAAAATAGTTTTAAGGTACCATCTATTGGTTGTTAATATTGTTGAGTTTTTGCTGTCATTCTCACTTGAGGAATAGAAATATTTTGTATGTATACATTGTGTCTATTTCTGCTTTCAATATTCATAAACTATACAATCAGGTTCCTGATGAAGATTACTAAACAGACTTGACATTCAACATTCAGATTGATACATTGAATATTTCACTTTTATAATACCCAAATCAGTAAATAATGCTGATACACAAAAAGTTATATTATGCTTATCAATATATGCACACACACACACACACACACATGCATACAATCATCTGAAAAATTTATTTAATTATTCATCATTCTATATTTAAAAGAAATAAACAGAATTTGAAAATCTATTCTCCTCCAAAATATATGATAAATTTTATACATTTTTATTGCATTACATTTTTTCTTTGATTCTTATCATGCCAAGTTCAGGGAAGCTGTACAGGGTTTCTTTGCTATAAGTAGAAAAAAATGTGCAGGAAAATTTCTCCATGAAAGATCAAAGTTTGAACAGTCATAAAATTCTTTTTCCATTTACTCTTCTGGATTCTGTGAAAAGAGCTTGACATTAGTTTTTGGTGAATCCCAAGTTTTATTTAACATTTTGAAATAAATCCAATGATCTTTTTGGATCAATATGCTTATTCTTGTTTTTTCACAATATTTTGGCAAATTATCATTGGATGAAATAGCATTTATTACAACATTCACTTTGGATAGTTTGGAAAAACTGACTAGAATTATTGCAAAAAATGCTACAAAGATGGAGATAAGTCATTAAATAATAGTATCCACAAGTAAAAAATTATGTTCTGGTCTCAAAACTATCTTTTCATGATGCTTGTCATAAATTATAAAAGAAATATAAAGGAGATGAAAACTTTATTTTTTTTTTTGATGGTGGAGTATTCTCCATAAAATATTCTCTGATAACATCCTGTAATTTGATTCTTCAAAACATAAATTGAACTTATCTTCCTTCATTATTTTGTAGCAAATAAAATGGTTCATAAGATATATCAAAAATATTTTGCACCGTTCTGTTTAAGTTGCAAACTGACATACGCTGCTCTTTTACCAAAATTTTGATTTAATTCAAACCAACAAGGATGCCACAACCAAAATGTAAAGTAATTTAATTAAAAAAAGGATGAAATGTAGGATTCAGGACTCTTCAACAGCATAAATAGAATATTGTATAGAAGTAGTTTCACAAAATAGAAAAATCTTGAATGAAAACAAGGATAGTGTAATTACCAGTGAAGGTGGAAAAAAAAAATGAAACTTTCAGATGGATTATATTTGGGTACCCAATTTCATGTTGAATTGATTAGCTCTTGAAAACAAAATAAAAGCAAAGTAAAGATTAAATAGTGTTCATCAATCTGATGTCTTCCACTTTCTGATTTTGTCCTAAATGTTACTAAAGATTGTTTTGTCTTGTCATTCCCATCAGTAAACTTATCCAGAGATGCAGATATTTTAAGGCTCTTTATGACCTTATTTAGATAGTCTTATGAATAAAAATGCCAAAAGTAAAAAAAAAATTCATGTTTAGACTCAGCAAAATGCATCCAATATTTGGTATCTTATTTCCATTTAACAATTCATTCTGCCAATCAATGGTAGAATTGAAGTAACCATTAGCTTGGCACTAATAGGAGTTCACAAGTACAAGACTGCTATGAGAGATGGAACGACTTTGGAGACCACTGCTTGCAACAGAATTTTTATCACCTCTTTCTGCTCTCAGAAAAGACAGGTTTGTTAATGACAGGTACGTTGAACATTTTCTTCTTCAAAAAGAATAATCATTACTAAAATTGAAATTAATTCTTTTTAATTATCCTTTCACAGTTACTGAGATCATAATTATTGCACTAATATCTTTCAATTTTTTTCCAAAAACAGATGATTGATTCGAAGGAATAGCTTGATAGCAGCACCTTTTTCATCCACAGAAACTAATTAACACTTGCACTACTTTACTTTTTTCAACAAAATTTTAATAATCTTTTTTGTCACTGTCTAATTATTGTTTCTTTCTTTTTTTTATTCAGGGCCAACACGAAGTAAGTAAAGCTATTTTGCATAAACTCAGTAAATATTGCCGTATATATATATATATATATATATATATATATATGTATATATATATATATATATATATATATATATATATATATATATATATATATATAGGCAGTAATATAGGTTTGTATACAAAAATTCAGGTAAGAAATTTTGCCTACTTATTATTTCAGAATTTGTGTCCTAAATTCAAGAAAGGTATCCATAGATACTTGAATATCTCTCATTTTCAGAAAGCCATGGTCATATTGAAATTATAGAAAACATACCAAGGATTGGTATACAGTGAAGGCAGTAGAATGTTCCACACATACAAATTTTATGGAACAGTGTTCTAGGCCTCAAATTCTCTGTTTCATATTTTCCAATTTTTTCTCTGTACACTTAAAGGCATCAAGTTAATGTCTGGCATGACCCAATGTCCTGAGGTATCTTCCTCAAATTTCTTTTATATACTTCTGCTTCGCATGTGATTCAAGCAAAACTGTCACAAATCACTTGACAAAATCTATTTACTCCACTATGCCATGCAAGCACACACAAAGCCTTTCTAAGACCAAAGCCACAAATATAATATCTCAAATAGTGAACCATGCAAAATAAGCTGATATTCTCACTCAGATGGGAACAATTAATAAATATATACAGCTTGGCATTTTTATCATTAGTCATCAGCAGGAAGATGAGCTTTTTGAAGCGCAAATATTAAATATTTAGTTGTAATTATTGGTTAAAATGTATTGCATTTTTTGGATATTACTCTCTGATATTAGATTCCTAATTAATCTTGAACATGGTCTCCTTTGTGGCTGTTGTGTTAATCAAAGATCCATTTCTATCACCTGAGCACATTTGGAATGTATCATCTAAAAGCAAACAGAGCAACAATTATATTTGTTCTCTTCAACTCTTGCTTGGTTTCATTTCTTTTCATCTTTTTGTTCACATAAGCATGAGGGTTTTTTTTTCAACACAGTTTCTTTGGATTCATGTGTCGGTAACCTTGCAGAGTTAAAATATAGCCGATTCATTAAAAGAATTTGGGAAACAAAACAATACAGTGATTCTAATGGTAACCAATTTGAGTTGATTTTATCTTTGCTTAGCGCTTGAAAAATGAAATAGTTCGGTTGAAGATGTTCAATTTTCATGTTTGTTGGGTTGACCAACATATCTGATATCTTTAACACAGATATTATTTGCACTTTTGTTTTTCTTTGCTAAGACTTAAAATATAATTCTTATGAGTGCATTTGTATTGAGGATTCATTCTTTATCTTAGCTGCTTAAACGTCAAATGAAAACTACCAGGCATAAGGTACATAATGTTACATCCATGAAATTTTGACATAATAGTAATATTTTGATAACATTGTTAAATTCGTTTTTTTTTTCATCTTATGATCTTTTTGATATACTGGTAAAGTTTACCTCCATTAATATTCAGCTTATTTCACTTAATATTGAGATATGTAAATAAGTATAGCAAATGAGAAACCCATTGTGTCTAGAAGAAGTCCTGGGTTTTTATTATATACCAGTGATACGCTGAGTGGTATGACCCAAAAAGTCTATGCTCTGTTCAGCTGTCATTCATATCCATCTTGTATCCCCTCTAGAATATAATGATGGAATATGGGAAAATAAAGAGGGTGCAGTCGCAAACTTCTTCAATGTTATTTTCCTCCCCTAAAAGGGTCCTCAAAATGGTATAATTTCTTTGCAGATTTTTCTGTAATTTACATCTTTCAAACCTACTTGGGATTCTTTCATTGAAATAAATCTTCAAACTGAATGAAACTCTGTGTAACTGTGATATTTATTTGAAAAAAAAATTACTTGGAGCGATATTTCATTCAGTTGTATCATATATCATGAAATAACTTCATTGGTAAATTGTAAATGGTGAAATGCACTCATAATATTGATTTTCTCTATCTGTACCTTCTCCGAGGGCAACACCATTACCTTATACATTACAATCTTCAAGCCACCTTGAACACTGCACTCTATTTTAAACCAAATATCTCACTTACAAAAGTCAATTCAAAGAATTTAACTTATTACAACCCAAAATATCTCATTGGTTATTTCTTGGTAATGCTGAAGAAAAGCAAAAAATATAAATGAATTCACCATTTGATTTGCATTGTGTCCTCGGTGGCTTTACTTCTTTCTTTTGAATACATGCTATTTTTCCTTTGTATACATTTCACTCTTGCCTTATTGTACATTTCTGTGTTGTTTTCAATTTTACCTTCAGCTACTTGTCTTGTTTCTAGCCTTGTGATATTACACTGTGACATGTTTGTGAAGGTGGTCAAATATATCCTTCTTCTTACTTGTGTTGAACTCTTACCTCTGATTCGTCCTTTTTACTCCCTACGTGTCTCATCGTTTTTAGTCATGTTACACTTGAAATTTGTGCTGCACTTGGTGTTATTTCAGTCTCACTTTTCTGTCCTCTGCTAATGCTGCTGTTAAAGTGGTTGTTGCTCAGATACGATGTCTAATCTGGTTATTGGGAAAACTGCTTTCTTCCCATCTTTGGGCCTTGCTGCTGGAGATACTGTGAAAGGTGGAAGAGAAAAAGAGATGATATGTCTGTACGTGTCTACACCACTGTCTGTACCTTGTACAGATATGCATAACTATACATGTGTTTGCACATCTATGTATATGTGTCTTTATGTTTCTATGTATTTCTATCTGTATGTGTATATATAGATGTGTGTCTGTGTGCATTGGTACATGTGTATATATGCATATGAGGTTTTTTTTTATATGTAATGTATATAAGAGAACATAGAAATTGATCTTTAAATCTTATCAAATGTTTATTTCTGACTTCAAATTTATCATTTTTATGCAATGTCATGTGTAGGATATAAATTTATAAATGTCAACACATGACATGATTATCTGAGTAAAAATATGCATTTATATCATTTGAATTCAGTAATAAACATTTGGTATTATATCAATGTAATAAAAAAGTGTGTGTATACATAAATAATGGATAACTTTGGGTGTGAGTATCTCTCAGCTATAGTGATCTTTATTTCTTTGTGCTTATGCACTGTGTACCCAATCTTTGTTCATTTTTTACCAGGGTATTACGTTTAATGGTGAAGGGAAGCTTATAACAGTCGCTCTTTGTATTTATGTCTGTCTTAGCACTTATGCACTTATGTCTTTGTGAGCACTCACCTGTAAGCTGTGTGTTTTAATTGTTCATGGATTGTGCTCAATCTTGTGTCCAAATCGTCCCTCCTATGTGAAAAATCATCGTCCATTCTCTGTCTTCAATTGGCAAGCTCTTCTGGAGTTGATGTGGTTCCTGCCCATGTACGTTCATGCTGTTGTTCTTAACATTGTTCTTTAGGCGAATGCGGAGCATCTAAGGCTGATATTGTCTTCATCCTTGACTCTTCCACGAGTGTTAGTGAACCCAATTTTAAGAAGATGCTTCACTTTGTGAAGGATTTCCTGTCAGAAGCAGACATTGACAGCCGGGGTGTCAGGGCAGGATTGCTCATCTACAGCACTGAGGTGCAAATTCAGTTCTATTTGAATGAATACAGAACTAAAGCTGAATTGCTGGATGCTGTGGATAAAGTTCCTTATGTCTATGGAAGCACTAATACGGCAGATGCTCTAAAAGTAATGCGCACAGACATGTTTACAAGAGAAAATGGGGATCGACCTGCTGTGCCAAATATTGCGATTATTCTTACGGATGGTGTGTCAAACATCAATGCTTTTGATACAATACCTCAGGCTAAGGTAGCTCGCGCTGATGGAATACAAATTTATGCTATTGGTATTGGTCTGGCTGACACGAAAGAGTTGGATGGAATTTCATCAAAACCAATTAAGAAATATCGCTTTACAGTGAAGGAATTTGACGAGCTGAAAGATTTGAAGCACGCAATATTTGCAAAGTTCTGTCCAGGTGAGTAGACAGCAGAGATCTGTGTGTGATCATAGTGTCAAGTTATTGCCTGAGTAGTTTGTAGTGGATAGAAGTTACCAGATTTTGTTCCTGGCATTCTAAATATCAATTTTAGATGCTGTCTTTAGTACATTTCAAAATTCATGTGTTGATAGAATAGACTTAGGAGATCTTTTGTTCATGTGTAAAGAGAGTATTACTTGTTGATCATTCATGGTTAAGGAAGAACTTTTAACATAGCCAGTTCTAGACCTCTGAATGTTTGACAGTCATTTTGGATTTTGCTTGTTTCCCTTGACTTTATCATCAAACAGATTAGCTTTACATTTCCATGTAGAATCATTACTACTTCGTAGTCTCTTCAGATTAACACTTTTGTTTTTATAACCTTTTAGAAATCCCTTAATCTTAGTGATAATAAAAGCCTCCAAAAAGTATACGTCAAATGAAATACTAGCTAGATGCCTGATAGTGATGGGATATTTGTGTAATAATATTTGCCAAAAGAAAATTATAAAGAGCTTTGCAACTTTGATCTATTGACAATACAAAGTACATTATGTAGAATAAACACTGACCTATGGAATATTTGATGTTTATAACATGTGGCACTGTTGATTTGACAAGTACATAAATTCGCTGATTGTTGAATGAGTAGGAAGAATGTATACAGTCAATAGCTAAATAAGGATTAGTTTGATTTCACTGATGGTTCAAAGTCATGTCTGATTCAATTTTCAGAACTAAAGTTGGGTAAACTATTCACTAAATGAAGATATCTCTTAAGATATGAAATAGACGCTATCAAGTCATTGAAAGTTATATGTTAGAATTTCTTGAAAATATGTTCATGATTATACCATACTTTTCATTTGTTTATTGGAAATTAGTGTTGCGGCTGATTAAATTATGAAAGCAACCAATAAAAACGTATATACTCTGAACCCCCCAAAACATCAAAAGCTTATAGAGACAAATGTTGCAGCGATTAACTATCAAACTTTCACTATTAAAGAAACGGTTAAAAAAGGGAAAAATATCTGAGGGGCACAACTGGATATCTAAATATTGGAAAAGCATGAATTTGTTTTTCTACTCAATGTTTTATTTGAAAAGGATGGCTTTAATGTATCTTCTGTAGATTCTCATAGTCAGATTTTGCACCTGTCTCTCTTATTGCACTTCCTGTTCAGCATGTATGCAACACAAAGTAAATTGCACTTGAATGAAACTTCCCACCTCAACATTCCAGTACTTGGCTCCCAGCACCAAAGTCATCAGCCGAATTTGCTTCTCTCATTTTTATCCTCAATGCTTCTTTTATATTCTAGAATATCTTCTTATTTATTTTGTGGTTTTGTTATCATCTTGGTTTATAAACTTAAAAGAGTTATCGCCAGACTTTTATTTTCCTTTGCAAGATTTCTTAAAAAGTTCTTCATCTCTGAGGATTTAAAAAATCTCACATATTAGAAGTACTAATGTAGGGAACACATGATTTAGTTTCTTTTTGAAGAGTATTTTGTGCATAGATATCTTGTCAAGGAGTGAAAAAAAAAAAGAAATGATTATCTTTATTGAATTTCCTTTCTTTATGGCTGCCATTTAAAGTAATATCTCTGCTGTAGATGTGGATCCCATCAGTTTTGTTGAGGAGATGCATCTCCACTTGGATATTACAAATTACACATTCAATAGATTTAACCATAGATTTACATCAATACAAGAATGTGTGCATGTATGTATATGTCTGCATGTGTATGTGTTGATTCTTTTGTAGCCTTTCAAGCATTTAGTGTTCTTATTCAAAAATCTATTGGGATTCACAGTTCTTATTTTCCAAAGCCATGACAATATCTTTCAAAATTTTAGCTTGTAGGAAACCAGATAACTTCATAGGTAGTTAGTTGAAATTCGAAGCTGAGATTGTCTTTCTTATCCATCAAACCAAAACTTTAATATATTTGAATGAAGCAAAAGCAAAAGAAACATTATGGTTTTCTAAAGAGGCTATGATGATGGATTTGGTGTTGGAAGGTAATTATTGAAATGCTGATGACTTTCCCCAAAGTTTGGCTGATTGTCAGCCATTTTAGCAGTGTTTATTTCCAACAGCAACGGAATGTGAGATTTTCTTATCCTCATAGGAATCCAGTTTGTAAGGTTTGGTTGAAACTTTTTATAACGTTTTGATTTTCAATTTGATTCCTCTGCATTCATTGTCAGAAGCCACATAAGTATGTCTGAAATTAAAAAAAAGAATATTCCTTATATTAAAGCGACTGCTTAACTTTTTTAGGTTCATCTTAAATGCAAAAAAATGTTTACTTCATTGTGTTTCTGTGTTTTCTTGTATCTTTTTAATTGGAAGATTTGTACTTCCTCACTTATCAACTTATAAAGTTAATTTCTTTCTGTTTATCTTGGATTTAATGAGCATGATTTTAGGAATATTTCCAAATCAGATACATTACTTTTATCATTATTTCATGCATTGAAACTCCATATCTCATTTACCAATCTTCATTTTGTTTCCATTTTGATTGAAAGCAAAATTATTGTACTTCAACTAAACAAGTATTTTTCCTCTTCTTTTTTTTTCGATAATTTTCATCTGTGCCAGGCCGAAAACCAGGTAATATAACTTTTTTCATCTTTTGTAAAGCTTGCTCTTTATTTTTTTTTCTCGGCTAAAAAAAATATATATATATACCTATTTTTGTTGACTATGTTAATGTTTTTCTTTATTGGTTTAAGAATGATCTCTGTTTCTAAAATGTGTGTTTGTAAGTTGTGTGTGTGTCTATCTGTGCTTATTATTTCAATCTTGTATTAATCAGCTTGTTTTAAAATCATTCTCAGAAAATGTATCATATACCACTATGCAATTTGAGTGCTGTGGCTTAGAGTGGATTAAAGAATTAGCAGATCATTTCTATTTCTAGCATTTAACTAATTGTGTTTCAGTGTCTCATTATGAAAGATCCCTACTCCATTATTGATGAATATGTCCCTCAAAAATACAGATTAAAATATTTGGCCCAGTCTTTTCCCCTTTTTTACACTTCCAACCATCTTAATATTTCTACCAAACTTTGTGTGTAATTGTATATATTTGTCAATGGATGCTTCTATGATAGAATCATCATATGAATTCTTAGGGTATCATAAAAAGAAATTATTCCTAGTAGAAGTAAATTCAATTTGGTTTTGCACTGGTCACATCGGTATTTCCTAAGCTTAGCTTAGTCCAGCATAAGGTTAGAGGTTTGAACAAGTGAGGATTGAACTAACTACCATAGTTACTAACCTCTACTCTGTGGCAAGTTGACCACATTGGCCAAATATGAATATAGTTTATTAAGTTGATTTCAAAAATATTCCTGTTAGCTTTTATGAAAATCATCACCAATTCTCAAAAGATAAGATGACAGAAATCGTTGAGATGAAGACTGAGTTTCTTTGTCAACGTTTTGGAAGGATTAGTTGCTGATAATAAATTCAGAAAAATTACATTTGATACTTGACTATGAAAAAGTCTTCTAGGTCAGATAAATTACTACTTGAAATCAGTCACATACAGTGATTTGTATCCTGAGTGTGCTGTGTGCTACAGATGCACAAAGGCACAAAAATGTTTTAGTGTCGGTAAAAAGCAACGGACAGTAAAAGCCTTTTTGGTACGATGTAGGGAAGGTGGTAAATCATAACGTTTCACACCTTTGTTCATTCAATGTTACGAATAGTAAGTAAATAAAAAGAAGTATAAGAATTAGTGAAGGAAAAAGACAAAATTTGGATTCGACAGTATCATCCGCTGATGTAAAATCTAATTCAAATTTTGTTTTCCATTTATTCTCCGATTTCAACTATTGCAATCACCTTCCCTACATTACTTTTTACAGACACTAAAACAATTTTATTTTTTTATGCATCAATAGCACACAGCTAACCCAAGATACAAAGCACAATATGCTAATGCTTGAGAAGGATTATCTCTCGACTGATATTTCAAATCTGAGTTTATTAGCACCATACAATGCCTAGTCTTCTGAATATTTTTGCCTTCATTCAGGATTGATTTAGGTTTCCCTTAATTCTAGTGCAAAGTAGGTTTTCAGACAATCGTTTTGTGCCTATGTTCAATCAATGTTCATTTAGTATGTGGCCTGTACTAGTGATTGAATAAGGACTCTTACCATATACCCCTTTAGAGAAAAACCTTGTAATTTGAAAAGACTTGAAAGAAGTCATATTTTTTTTTTCTCAAATAAATATAAATGCTTTGATTTTTTTCTTTTGCAGTCACACAACCCCCAAGTGAAGTTGGTAAGTTATTTATGAGATTTATCATTTAAATAGTGAACAAATAAAAAAATCATTATGTATCTATTCAAAAAACTACTGGAATCGATTGAGAGCGTCTTCAGTGTTTGTAATAAAAAGTTCAGGAATAGTAGAAATTGTATCCGTAGTTATAAACACTGATTTTGCGGTACTAGTGCCACCAGGTGTAAAAGGTACAGCATAGACTCATAGTAGCTCTAAAATGTAATAGGATGCCTAAATAAGTTTGTTACAGTTCAAAATGAAAAGTTATTTTATAAATTATTTAATGTGTGATGTTCAGAAAAAAAAGAAATATAAAAATACCTATTCTTGGCATAATCAACTAAGGGGTTAAATTGTTCTAGGATAAATCTTTTTTAAAAATAATCTGATATTATTTATTTTGTCAGAATTTGAGTTGAACAATGATAGATGGTGTTTAAAACAGATAACAGCGAAAGATAAATTTGTTTAAAACTTAACCACAATATCCACTGTCTATGGTTTACCTTTTCACAATTATGACTTTTATCAAAATCAATGGTATGAGTAGGTTTGAACATGATGAAAATGTTCTTTTCTTCTTATTCATTCTATATTGAAGAGAGAATCTTTATATTTTTGCAGAGACTGGACAAGATATAATTTTGATGTTGGATACCAGTGTTGATATTTCTCTCTTCCAATGGATGATTGCATTTGCTCGTGCTTTCACTGGTCAAGCTGATGTGAACTCTGGACAAATGAGAATTGGTATAATGGTTTTCAGTAATGAGTCATATGTGGAGGCCCAACTCAATTCCCATCTAAACATTGCTGATCTTTTGCAAGTGGTTGATTCCCTCCCCCACATTAAGGGAAAATCCGATAAGGCTAGAGCTTTCCGTAAAGTAAGTTTATATTTTCTTCTTCATTTGTCGTTTTCTAGTTATTTCTATCACAAAAATATCTAATTTAAATTTTGGCTTCAAGGAAAGTGTGAATGAATATGAAAAGGTTGAGTGGGTTGTCCCTCAAAGCTAAAACATATCACCTCACTCTATCTCACCCCTGCTGTGACAAAAGAATAACTCAAAGCTGACCCTTCTCACTCACACCCATGACAACCCCCTCTTCATCCTTCCTCTCCAACAAAACAACCAGAAAACAACTACAAACACAACAATTTTCTTCAGTTCATTTCTACACCCAAGCATGTAAATGACTGCACATTTTTTGCTACAGTTTTCTGCATTGCAAAGTGCTTTTGAAAATGCTAGCGCAAGTCCAACGAAATGCATCAGGCCTATCTTTGTGATAATAATATTCTTTTAGATGTAACACACTTGTTATTCTCAAACTTTTCACCTCTACATTGTCAAACTACAATCACTATATATATACATCTATATTGTTTTGTGATCATTTTTACCGATTGGAAAACCACATTTTCAAATTGAAAGATGCAAAAAATATAATTGCAGAACCAAACAAGGAATGACATCTGATAATAGAATTAGCATTAATTTCAAACATAATACAATCCAACAACATCCCAGAAAAATCCATACATATATATACATATATACATACATACATACACATATATATATATATATATATATATATATATATATATATATATATATATATATATGTATACACATGAATATATATATACATATATACATACAAATATATATATATGTATACACATGAATATATATATACATATATACATACAAATATATATATATATATATATATATATATATATATATATACACATGAATATATGTATACACACATTTATATACACACACACGAACACAAAGTTTGCATCAATATTGCCATAGCCTGACATAGTTATTAGCTGATTTTAAACTTTCACAGTATAATGTTCAATCTATGTGATTAATATTCAAGGAAGATCATACATTAGAATGAACATTGCTTCACTTGAGAAAAGATTTTCAAATGAACCTTCATTTTTTTTTCAAGTGAAACAGAATGTGCAATCAGTAATGAAACATTGAAAAAATCTTTCTCATAATGTGTATATATATATATATATATATATATGTATATATATATATACACACACACACAAATGTTTATAATTGATATTGCCAAAGTACGATAAAAACATTTTTATGCTTTTTTAATTATCCTGTGTCTTTTAGGTTACCACAGAGATGTTCTCACCACGTAATGGTGATAGGCCCAGAGCTGCCAACAAGGTCATTCTTCTGACTGGCTCAAAGAGCATTGACACTGCTAGGGTGAGAGAGGAAGCTAGACTGATCAAAGAACATTCTGGAGCTGAAGTCTTTGTGTTGGGTCTTAACATGTCAGATCCTAGAGAACCTAATGCCATTGGTTCATTGCCAACTGACGAACATGTCTTCCTCTTCAAAGATCCATCTGTGATATTGGGTGAAACCGCAAAACTCTTGGACAAAATTCAAGAAGGTACAATCATTTATTTCACTAGTACAGTCTTCAAAAACAACACGCTGGTTTTTATTTGTGCGTGTGTGTGTTGATTTAGATATCTTTTTGATAAATGTACAAATGTATATTTCTGCATATTTACTCATTTGTATATAATAAGAACATATATTGATATACTTATTCATTTCTAGATGCATATATATCTATATTAATATATGCAAACATACATAGCTCTGATATTAGTATATATATGTTTAAACCTATTTATTTTTATTTATGTTTCTTGCAACAATAGCTTATAGCTTTTTACTTTAACTCTTGTATTTTATCTGTAAAAATCCTCAGCTTTAATGAATGTAGGTTGACATATATCTACATCAATATCATTTCATGCATTGGATATCAATCCATTTGATGATATCAATCTATCAATATATATTTGCTTATGTTTATAGAATCAGTTAAATATATATTTTGTTGATCTAATAGAAATGTAGAATTCTGATTGATCTTAAATCTTCGAAAAGTTCCTTCTTTCAAATTTACATCAGTCAGTTGCATGGAATCCTGTCACTCTCTTATCTCTGTTGACATCTTTTCTTCGTTTCATAACAGAGTATATTCCACCAGAGCCCGAAGCAACACCAGCTACCACCACCACTCGCCGTACAAGACCTCCTAAGCCAAGAACAACAACACCTAAGCCAACACCTAAACCAACCCCCAGAAGGACAAGACCAACAAGACCAACTACCACCACAGCCCCACCTCCTCCTCCCACCACTACAACCAGACGTCCTACCACCACTACAACCAGACGTCCTACCACAACGACTACGCGTCGACCTACCTCACCCAGAGTTTACCGACCTTCAGGTAATTCCAGCAGTTAAGCTTATATCATATGTTTGATAAGTGTCTTTTTTCTTCTTTTTTTTTAAATTTATGTAAAATTAAGGTATGATAATCACTGCAATATATGTCTACAATTTCAAACTCATTCAGATATGAATATAATAGGTTTTAGAGTTTTTGCATTACTTGAAAAGATGCATATTTTGTCAGGCTCTTTTCTTTTCCTGATATTCTAGCGGGTATATATCTAAAGCATTTCAAATAATAAAAACCTAGATGAAAATATCGATAGAGGAAGTTCTTAATTTAGCCCCCCCAATTATTGTTGTGGTTAGGTTTCTAAAAACCAAAACTCATAAGAAAACCATTACCAACTACAAAACAATAACTAACAAATATTGAGCCACAGCTTGGTACTTACACAGTGGATAAATACAAATCTAATATAAATGCAGCCATGAAAATGAACTTTGTTGAACCTTTATTTTTTATTTCTATTATTATTCGGACTATCCTCATCTTGGTTGTTTTTCATACAACGTTTCAGCCGTTGTACTCTACGGCTTTCATCAGGTATCATCTGATAGGTGTAGGGAAGTAACGAACCAAACCCTTTATTTAACCAACAGGGGTATATAGACCACACCCCCCTCTTAGCAGTAGTAGTATTTTCGAATTATCATTGTCTCACACTGGGATTGAACCTAGAACCATTAGATTACTTGCAGTAATTCTGTCTGATTCTGTAACCACTATGCTATGTGTCCATGTTGAACCTTGTTACTAAATTAAGAAAAATAAAAAAAAGATTCATGTAATTCAGAATTTGACCTAGAATACTCCATATTATTGTATATTTATGTATTTTTTTCTCAACAACATTATAAGAAAATGATGTTGACTGAAACTACATTAATTGGTGAGTTCCTGTGTTCTAATATTGTAATGATATGTGTATCAGTAATCAAAATATGTATAAACCAAAAACTATAGATAAGTAAAGATAGTAGTTCTCTTATATATAAGGTACTTAATTAGCACAAAGGACTAATGCAATGGATATATAAAAGTATCAATATCTCATGAATAGAGAAAATATGTATCAAACAGCAATGTTGTTTATAAAAGCATGTAGAGTAATGATTAATGATTTTTTCCCTCTTTGGCAACCTGGGAAAATAGTCAGGATGAACAGAACTAACTTAGAGTTTCCTAACAGATACTTAATCCTAATGTGATAAATGAATTTCATGAAAACCATTTCCACACAATGCATTATTTACATTTACTTATCCAAATGATAAATACTTAGCCCAGATATTTTTCTTGCAAGGTCTATTATTGAATATTCTATTTTAATAGGGACAGAGCTGCCCTATGTTCTTTGACCCTTGTAGCTGCAACATATTTGCTTATAACTTCTTTTACTATGTAGATTAAAAGTTATTATTCAAGAGAAGTTGCTTGTCAAGTGAACTTACTTGTCAACTGAAGTTACCAGTCAAGAGAAGTTACTAATCAAGGGAAGTTATTAGTCTAGAGAAGTTACTTATCAAAAGAAGTTATTAGTCAAAGAAAATAGGTCTGTAGGATTTTCCCCATCAACTGATATTATTTATAATTGTATTGAAGCAAAAAATGTCATATGCTCTTGAACAGAGTTTAGTTAGAGAAGAATGGTCTGTTATTATAATTTTTTTGCATACAAATTAGAAAATGAATGATTCATAAATATTTTATTTGTCATATAATGTGTTGATCAAACCATTATTTGTCAATAGACTCTTTATAAGTGTTTTCTATTTTTTTCTTTCAACAGAATGCACCTCCAAGTCAGATATTCTCTTCATTGTTGACTCATCTGGCAGTGTTGGTGATGAAGATTTCCGTAAGGTGATGGACTTTGTCTACCGTACAATTGATAGCCTTGACATCAACTCTGGACTCTACAATGTTGGCTTGATCACTTTCAGTGACCAGGCTCGTATTGAATTCTACTTGAACTCCTTCCTCAACAAGGAAGAAATTGAGAACGCAACTGCATCTGTGAAGTATATCTATGGATCTACACACACAGCAATGGCACTCCGTATTGCAAGGGAAACCATTTTCACTGAAGTTAATGGTGATCGACCAGGTGAGGAAATCTGTATTCTTCTTTTTTGCGAATGATATTATCAATTTTGGGTTATCTCTTTCCAATTATTTTCTCAAACAATCACTCTCATGAAAAAAAAAAATGGTTTGTTGATGAATTGCCTGATCAACTAGACAAATGACCTACAGATTCTTCCTTCTTCGCTTGTCTGAGTGTGCGTGTTTGTGTGTGTGTGTGTGTGTGTGTTTCTCTCTCTCTCTCTGGGCACTCCTGGTCACATTTTAGGGGCTACAACCTTAAAAATACACCACTAAGCACCAACTAGAAACAATTTAGTTACTTTTTTTTTTCAAGTGCTTTTTGGGGTCTCTATAGACATTTTGGACCAACAAAGCCCAAATCTTGTGCTGGTATTTTTTAGATCATTTTTTAGATAATCAGTTCTGGTACAAGTGTGGGCAGTGGTGATTCATTTATGCATTATCTATAATTTTAAGAAGAGTCATTGACTTTAAAAAGGATTTTTTTTAACAATTTAAATCTGTTGTTCTTGTCATTCTTGTTGATCCCATAATATTTCAGCAAATCCACTCTATGGCCTTCTTCAAGTAACACTATCCACATAAAAATATCTCCAACATCACCAGTGTTGCCATTGACAGATGAAAAAATTTCTGTTTGCTGATGTTTTTACTTTTCACTATTAGGAAAAGAAACCCTCTCTTTCCTTGATGACATCTGAGAAAGTCCAGAAAATAAACGCAATTTTTAGGAGCCATGTTTCCAAGAAACATCTTGAGAGGGATTGTTTTACAATTCAAAAATGATATCCTAAATTGACTTTAGAAAATATGATTAATCAAATAATAGCTCACTATAATATTTAGTTACCTGAAAAAGGGTTGGTTTTTTTAAATATGGCTTGGCTGATCTTTTTACATGAATATGTATTGTTGTTTTCTATACTATATATGTAAAACTAAAGCTATTAGCTGTAAACATTGGCTCACACACAAATGGACAAAAGGAGAGAAAAGGAGAGTTTAATTGTTTAATGTGAAATGATACTACTCAGATTTGTTTCTTTTCATCCAGATTACCTGACTAATTTTGTTTCATTTTCATTGCAGATGCTCCTAATCTGGCCATTATCATCACTGATGGACAATCTAATATTAATCATGAGGAAACTTTGCCACAGGCTCAAATGCTGAAAGATAGTGGCGTAACTATTTTGACTGTAGCTGTTGGTTTTGCTACACATACAGATGAACTTATTGGTATGACATCTAAACCAGTTGAAGAAAATCTCTTGTCTGTTGACCGTTTCAGTGGGCTGGAAGACTTACACACTAAAATTGTTGAACCCATTTGCAAAGGTAATATATTTTCATTAGGGCTGACAATCATTAAAGTTGGCAATGATTTTTGCATGCTGCTTTAGTTTGAATACTTTGGCCAAAACCCAAATTTATTTTGACATAACATAAAAAAAGACTCAAGATTAAATATGTACATTCACTTCTGACTGTTCTTAGCTTTTGCTTTTGTAGTTAGTTAATTGTAGGTGAGGTGAATTCTTTTTCTCATTATGAGAGAGAAGAGAATAATGCCTTTTTTCCATATTGTACAATGATTTTATTGTATTGAAATTATTAAAGATTCTGGATTGATAAAAGAAAAAAAATTCAAATTTCTAATAAAACCTCACTTACTATAAAGCAGGTGGAAACCAAATGAGTAAAAAAAGTCTCTGTCAAGTACCAATTCATTCAAAAACTTTGAATTTTAAACAATAACTTGATTGCTTAAATACATCCAAGTCAGGATAAATAGAATCAAAGGAAAGAATTATATCCCAGACTGTGCTTAGATATTTGCAAACTAAAACATTGCTGTTTTTTTTTCATTGCTGCTTTTCATCACTATACCTGGATACATTATACGCTGATCATTCCAAATGTATTCCCAATTTCTAAAGGTTTCTTTGATATTTTTCCTTTCAGACCGAAATCTCTGTGAGAGCAACCCTTGCAAAAATGGTGCTGAATGCTATGACACTCTGCGTGACTATATCTGCATCTGTGCTGAAGGATATTTTGGCCCCAACTGTGATAAAAGTAAGCCTGAATAATTTGTTTGAATTATATTAGGACACTTCGGAAATGTTGCTCCATAATGTATGCTTGTATTTCATACATCATATATTTCACATATTCATGCATATCAAAGTAATTTGCATCAACAAAATGAATTCAATTACAAATTAGCAACATTAACAAACAATTATTTTTTATTGTTACAATTAGGTAACAGGAAATTTAAGTCTTCTTTCTTCAAATTCACTTGATACGCGTCATATTTTTCAGAACAGATGCTATTACGATGTAAGGGAGATAACTCCATTGTTCTGTGTTCGTATTTGATGTAATCTCCAGTATTATTGGGTGAAGTAGAGATGAATACTAGACTGTTACGAAAATGATTAGACCTTCATGATAGATATAAAGAAAGTTATATCGGATATATCCTCTTATAAACTACTATCTGCTACACTTTAAAGATATCAATGATATCCCTATCTATCTTCCTTTCTATTCCCTCTCCTTTGAGTTATATAAGTTTTCATTTTTGCATGATTCTCTTAAGTAACTCATTGTTCTTTAGATGATAAGGCAAATGAAAATGAAATGAATGTTGATAAATTCATTTATGATTTTTTTGCTTCTTGCAGCTTGTCCTCAACCAGCTGATATTGCCTTTGTCATTGACTCTTCATCTTCTGTTGGAATTAATGTATTCAACCAAATGAAATCATTTGTTGAGAATCTGGTACGAGATCTTGAACCTGAGAAATGTGACCACCACGTTGCTGTGATGAAGTACAGTTCTCGCCCCATTATTGAATTCAGCCTGGACCGCTATCATACTCAGGAAGCCGTGATCAGAGCTATCAATGGCATGTCTTACACCAGAGGATATGCTGATATGGCCAATGCCTTGAAAGCAGTCCGAACACGAATTTTTAATGGACAAAGTGGAGACCGTGCCACCGTGAGCATTTTTTCAAAATTCGTTATTTGAATTGAAATTGAACTATATATCTAGAATTGAAACTAAAATTTCATAATTTTATTTTAAATATAAAAAGTAAGAGAAGACATTGATTGTCCCAGTTCGTGTTCATTTTTTTGTATTGCTAAATAGAAGCATAAAACAATTCTATTTTAGTAAAATAATTGTATTCCATAAACTGATTGGTATCTGTCAATGAGATAATTGAATTCAAACTCAGATTCAGCAGGGGAAGTAAAAGAATTTCTGATAAACAGTTGTTGAAAGTTTGCAGAAAAAAGAATTGTGATTGTAGCTTTTGGTTAAGACTGAAAAAAAAAACTTTCATTCTTGTGAGAATTTTGGATCAATTCATGATTAAATTCAAAACAAAAGAGGCATAATGGTATTAATTGTGGTGAAAAAGTTACTAAATTATACAGAGCTAAGTTTGAAAACATTATATCCAGTAAATGAATAATTCAAGTGAATGTTTTCATGATATTTTTCACTAATGAGAAGTTGTTTGATATTCCAATATTCAAATGCACCAAAGAATATAAGAAGTACAAAATAAATCAATCATTTCATTTTCTTCTCTTCCAGGTTAAGAACATTGCCTATCTGCTGACTGATGGTCAAGTGGATGTAGCTAAAGAAGATACTCTCAGTCAAGCTGAACTGACCATCTCCTCTGGAATCCATGTGGTTCCAATTGGCTTTGACTTGCGCAACAGAGATGAAGTTGATTCCATTGCAGCCTCACAGGGTATCAAACCTGTAGAGATTGTTTCTGATTCTGGTTCTGATGTCGCAAGCCTCAGTGAATCATTGCTCTATGCTGTATTCGATAGTAAGTACTGCAGATTTTGTTTTTCTGATATCCAGCAAGAATATACTTGAAGTGGAGTTATAAGGTTTCTCTACCAATATTAAACAAGGACAGTGCATCCCATTTCAGGCCACAATTCAGAGCTACCAACTGCTTTTCCACAAAAGATTCTGTATAAATCCAATTTAACACAAAACTCCCTGATAGCATATAACTCAGTTTTAATAGGAATTATTCATTAACTGTGACTAGTTGGCTAATTCATAGTTGGCTAATTCATTACAAATAAATATTACTGGCATTTTATTTTATTACTATTCATTGTGATCTTCATGGAGAACACCTGAAGAAACTGTTATCCATAGAGAGACAACTAAGTCAGGCTTGACATATCATGTTTTGAGGGTAAATAACCTTTATGTGATGACATCAAAATCTTGGACAGGGAACAGCATTTGAGTGACCTGATCAAAGGAGTCAGCACATATGCTAGGCTCTGATAACCTCAATAGATCTAGTGTAGAGCTGAACACCATAACAAAACTCTGGACCATAACACACACATGTTCATAAATGTATGGGTGTGTGTATGAATATGCATGTATGGGCATAACTAGTTATATGAGTGTAGGTATTTACAAACTGGATATATATACAGATATTATTACATACGTATGTATATATATATGCTGATTCAAATGTCTATATACTTATTCCGCTTTTAAAAAAAGAGAAAGAAAGCGAGAGAAATCCAGAGTTACCTCCCTTACACTAATAAACAAACACTCTAAACAAAAACAAAAAAATCAATTTCCCAACTCCCCAGTTCCCGAAAACCTTTGGGGGAAAAAGAGGAAGAGTTTACTGCCCCTCCTCATTCCAACATCGCGACTGGTACAGTCAGCAATTTATTTTCTTTGGTCTAAATAACCCCTCAGAAAAACTTTTCTGTGGCTCCAGCTTTGATTATCAACATGATCATTAGATGGAAATGGAGAGAAAAATGTTTATGAACTAAGGATATCTCCCACACAAGAAAAGACAGTGGAATGAGGATTTTCAGTCCCCATGCTTCAATGGGGGCCCCCTCTTCTCAACCTTCGGAACCCTCATCTGACAGAGATTCTTCTCTATTTTTTTTTTTCAAACTTATAATTGCTTATTTTCAACAGAAAGTTTTAAAAAAGGAAGTTTAGAAGAAGTGTTCTATTGGTCAAGCATTTTTATCAATTGTTTAAAAACTTTGCATTTCATAACCATCATATATTAGTGATTATAGTTTGAAAAATGAAAACTTTCTATTCTAAATAGAAATGAGAATTATATAAAATATTTATTTCCTTTCCTTTTGCAGCTGAGGATCGTTGCAATCCCAATCCATGCTCAAATGGAGCTACATGCATCAACCAGGCTCTCAGCTTCAGGTGTGAATGTATCCTTGGCTATTCAGGAGAAACCTGTGAGAAACGTAAGTAGAATTTTCTTTTACTTTACAAACAATTTTTCATTCCGGTGATCATACCCTTAGAGAGCTGAATAAAATTCAGAATCAGCTATAATATCCTTTTGAAATGGCTCTACTACATGCAAAACCAGGAAATTCATTCAAATCCCTTAAAAATAGATTTCAAATAATCAGTATTCAACTTAATAATTAATTTTTGGCTAATTTTCTCTTCCATCCTAATTTTTTAGTTGCTCTTTGTCACAATGTGCTCAAACCATCAATCTATGGCAGTTAGTAAACAGTGCAGATCATAAATGAAGAATAAGATGTAATTGAGACTTGAATTCATTTTTACTTTATTTCCAATCTGTGCTAATCACTCACTGTTGTAGCATTTTTATAAATGTATGTATAAACATATCTTAAGAGTGCTTTTTATATTCTTCCCAGTATTTATGGAAATCTCACCGATATCAATTATTTCAGGCATTTGACACTGAAAAATTGATAAGAAATGAATTCAAAATTATTATTTATTCAAAGAACTTACCTCCAAAAATGAGTGCAAGGTAATTCACGTTGGAAGTGAAAATCCAACCAGCAGCTACAACATGAGATTTTGTCCCCATAGAATTATCCCACTGGAGTAGTTATGATGAGAAGCTACAAAAATTAAACTGAAAGAAAATACTCATCAAAAATTAATTGTGGTTGACAATGCTTTGCCCATTAAGGAAGAAAAAAATCAAATAAAGCTTATTCTGCCATTTCATTGGGAAGTAACATCGTTCTCTTAGGGCAAATTGTTAAATGTAAGAAAATAACGAATTCCAAATAAATTTGATGTTTTTGTTTAAACTTTATATCTTCTTCAAAGGGAAAATATAGCTTTCTATGAGACTCCCTTTCTGAATTTTTGAAATAATGAAGTTATGTGACTGAAAAGTCTGAAAGTCATTCCGTTTTTTCTTCTCCTTATTTCAGGATGTGAGTCAGAAGCAGATGTTGTGTTTGTTGTTGACACATCTCGCTACATTCCTCGAAGATTGCTGAAGCAAGTGAAACGTATGTTGCGTCGAACAATCAAGCGATTATCTTTCAAGAGCAGGAACATGAGGGTTGGCATTATCTCATTTGATGCACAAGCAAGAACCAGACTGTATTTGGCTAATGGAGATGGAAAACGTCAAGTCCTTGCAGCCATTTCATCTTTGAGGTACATACTAAAATCTTCAGACTTCTTCATAATTCTCTTTAAACCTAGACAATTATTTTTACATATTGTTAAAGTAAATTGGTTATGCTATTCAAAGATAGAAGATAAAAACTGTTTCCACGTTTACAAAAGATTGTCGACAACTTGTTATCCATGGAAGAAAAATTATTTTTGGACAAAATTAAATGTGCTTTTTATATTCTTCCTAGAATTTATGAAAATGTCTACAATATCAATTATTTTAGGTGTTTGTATACTGCAAAAATTGATAAGAAATAAATTCACAAATACAATTTATCTAAAGAACTTACTTCCAAAGATAAGTTTAAAGTAATTTACCTTGGAAGTGAAAATCCAACCAGTAGCTACAGCATTAGATTTTTTGTCCTCATGGAATTATCCCAGACAACGCCCTGGGTGTACATGTTTATAATAAACACACAGAAACCTAGGTCCATGAAGTCAACAGGATACTAAGCATAATCATAAGATCATTCTAGTTTCTGGATGGTGATATTTCAAGTTTGCTCTTCGTCACCCTGGTGCGTCCTCGTTTGGAGTCTGCTAATGCTGTGTGGTCACAACAATATCAAAAGGATCAAGATATTATTGAGGGAGAGCAACAAAGCTACTACCACTCCAGTGTGTAACCAATATCATTCTTTTCCACTAAGTTTATAGAAAAAGCCTTCAGTTTAATCTAATCTGACACTGTCTTTGTAAAAGTGAATTAGAAGTTAAAGGTTATAAAAGGTAAATAAGTAGAGTTTCGAAAAAAGAAAAACTCCACTAAGCATAATGAAGTTTCTGTTTGAATTTCTTTCTCTCTGTCAGTCCTTTCTTTACTTGAATTTGTTCTTTTTTCTTTTATCTTAGGCCAGGCAAAACTAATCCAAACCCAGGAAATGCCCTACGTCTTGCTAACCAACGCCTGTTTGATCATGCCAATGGTGACCGCAGCAATGTACCTAACTACCTTGTCCTTGTCACAAAGAGTGCACGTGATTTAGATACTATGGTTGCTGAAGCCCGTCATCTCAAGTTGAAAGGAACCAGGATTATTTCCATTGGTGAGTCAAAATATATTGGTCTTTTCAGAAGAATTTTTAGTCTTCATTCAAGTAAAGAAGACTATTATGATCCCCAACATCTTTTGCACAATTTTCACTCTCTCTCTATATATATATAGTTTTAGTACGAAGGTCACTATTTTTTTTGCAATATAGGAGAATACTTGATTGTAAATATAAACACAATCTCATTAATTTTCATTGATAATTCTTTACAATATTTCAGTTCAAAAGAGTCTTTTCATTCAACATCTTTCAATTTATTCTTACCATTGAAAAAGTCGAGATATATTGTATAAACTGTTATGTAAATTATTATGCTTGCATGTATACTAATTATATTTTTTGAATATGTATGAAACTAGGTAGCTACTAAAGATACATAATTTGCATACATGCAAGCATGATATTTTTTATGTAAAATAAAAAAAATTGAGAAAGTTTTTGAAAATAGAGGAAATTATGAAAGTTAGCTTTGGGTAACTTCCATAAAATTGACAGTATCATTAATGTGCCTAATGGCCTAGATTGGATTTGTATGGGAGAAGCTGAAAGATTGCAGTTAGATGTATATATTTTAATGCTGTATTCGATACAAAGGGTGAATGTTGTATCTTTTTCTATTGTAGCTCTCACAGGCACCACAGCATCAACTGCAGTTGATCTCAGTGAGATTGTTTCTTTGCCATTGGAGAAGAACAAGTACATCATTCCCAACAACACTGAAGATCATGAAATCTTTGATATCATTGAGAACCTTGTGGAAGTGGTTTGCTATGGTAGGTGTACTCTTAAATTTTACATTATAGAATACTATACATGCCGAACTATAAGATGAATGGTTAACAATGATATTTGAAGAACTGTAAATCATCCAAGCTCCCTAATTGTCCATATCAAGCTTTGGTAGATGATCACCTATCATAATACAAGCAGATTGCATATTTACATAGTTTTATAAAGAACTAATTGTCAGTCATATACCAGGATATACTGTAATACTTTTGGTAATGCGAGCTCCTTTCCCTGCTGATTTTTTTGACCAGATCAGCTGTTTCTACCAACCATGCAGGCATCAGTTAACATGGAATTCCTCAAATCTGGTGCCAGAATATAACCACAAAAGACCCAGTGATAATCACAATCACTATTAATGGCTTACTAAACCAGAATGCTCTCCATTGTAAGAGAAGAAAGTGTTCTGATTATCCAGACATTTTTACTATCACTTGATACTTTAATACAACCTTTGTTACTATTCAATGACCTTTTAAAATTATCCTCATCTTTGTTTTTTTCATTTTTAACCAGTCTGTTCTTCAGCCTCTTTTAATTGGATTTGGCATCCAGTGAATAGTCTTTTTTATAGTTTGATTTATTCATGATACCAATGATACGTTAGTGTAGACTTCTATCTTTTCTTGTACCTGATTTTAAACTTGGTAGATATAAATGAAAACAAGACAGTTGTTAAGGTTATAAACAGACAAGACTAATTAAAATCTATTGTTTGATGCCTTGTTAATGTGAAGAATTGAAAACATGGAAATAACAACCACATAGATTGGGATAATAATCCAAAGAAATGACTGAATGGTTACAATTATTCATTTCAATTTTTTCTGGTGAAAAATTCATGTTATATTTTCAAATTATCTCATTTGTTTATGCATTGATTTTTATCAAAATTGAATGCTTTCTGAAAAATGCATGTTTCTTTTGTGACATTCTATAAAAAATGCTTCCTCTTTTTCCCCTGTAACAGAAAAAGCTTGCTTGTACAGTCCTTGCCACAATGGTGGAACCTGCATGCCTGATGATGGAACATATGTCTGTCAATGTCCTCCCGGCTATGCTGGCAGACACTGTGAGACTAGTAAGTGAAATTATTTCATCTCTTATAATTAATAACATCCTAATGAAATCTGGAATTGTAATAACTTGTTTATCACTATAAAATATTTCAAGGTGAAAGCTTTCCAAAATTCCAAAATTAATACATACAATGAATCAAGGAGATTAAGTAGGCCCATATTATGTATAACGCATAAATCATTGAATTCTTTTAAAGATGTTATCAATTCCCTGTATTTGAAACAGATTCATGTTACAGGTTCAAAAAACTATATTGTAAAATCCATCACAAGCCTGAGATAAAACTAATTATTCTTCACCGCTATAACTGGAGTCTACTGTAAATTTTAATCTTTTTCTTGATGAAGAAAGCTGAATTCATGATGAAATCATATTTCCTTATGACTTTAAAAATGTTTGCTTGATCCTTTTCACACAGCCTGCAACCAAGAGGCCGATGTTATTTTCTTGTTGGACTCATCTGGAAGTGTATCCAAAGAGGAGTTCCGGCAGATGAAGGAATTTGTCATAACTGTCTCTGACAAATTATCAATTGGCTACAGCAAAACAAGAATTGGAGCTGCTACATACAGTTCCAAAGCATTCCTTGGATTCAACTTGAATGCTTTCAATTCAGCCAGCAAACTTCGCAATGCTATTTCTTCTCTTCCTTACATTTATGGCAACACCAACATTGCCGCTGGCTTGAAACTGATCAGAACCAGAATGCTACAGTATAAGGCTGGAGACCGACCACAAAATCAGAACTTCGGTAAGATATACACTGAAAATGCTTTTCTTTTGTTTCTCTTCCTTCTTTTACTCAAGAAATCTGAGAAATCCAAAGGCAAGATAAAAACTTGGGGAGTGGTTTAATTTTTTCCCTTTAGAACAGCTTCTGGATTGATAGTTGCTCCATTCTAATATTTCAGTTTAAAAAAAAAAAATCAACTTTATTTTCTGTCTTTAAATGAATAGTTGAATTAACTTTTGTCCAGAATGATATTTTATTCTCGTTTGATATCTATTTTGATTCCCATGAATTTATGTTCTTCTCTTTCTGTTCCAGTTATTGTCCTGACCAATGGTCAATCAAACATTGACAGCAAACTGACCATCCCTGAGGCCGTTGAACTTAAGAAACATGCCCATGTTTATGCAGTTGCCATTGGTAGCTTTGATGACTCAGAAGTGAAACAGATTGCAAGCGCACCTGCTGCTGTCAATGCTTTCACTGTTCCTGACTACGAATCTTTATTCCAGGTTACAGACCGTATTGTTGGAACAGTCTGCAAAAGTAAGTTGCCCTTAGGTTTGTGTGCAATGAATGAACCTGCTCTCTGCTCACCTTTCAGTTTTGTCTTCAAACACTGAAACCTTGGCACATTCTGTATAAATAGGATTGTGAAGATGAAAAATCTCTCAAAATGAGAATTCATGATGCAGTAGCTTAATTGCTAAAAATATCATTTTTTAAACAACTAGCTTTGCTTTGAGCAAATGATCTGGATTGTAGGCATTTTTTTGTTCCAACTCCTGTAGTTGTCAGTTTTTCTTTCTTTTAGAGTCCATGGAATCTAGATGGATTGAGGATTTGGCTGAATTGATTTATCCTATCCATCAAAAATCCATGTCATCAAACAATTATATTACTTTTTAGAGGATGCTAATTGTCTCATCAGTTCACAACACAAAAATGACGGATTCAGCTGTAGAATTTATGAATAACTTATATGAAAACTACAAAGGCTCTTAATGAATGCTGATTGAACTTATTTTGTGATATTTTATATTGATCTTCTCCTTTTTTTGTTTTATTTCTTTAAACCTTTCTTGTCTTTTTTTGTTTTTGGAGAAACTCAGAATAAGGAGTTGAGTTTGATAAAAAGTGGAAGAAAAATTCTGTTATTGTTTCAAAACCTTCATTGTTAATGTTTTACGATTGACTCAAACTTGGAAACATTTGTAGTTAAAGTTGATTTTCCAAGTGGCAGGTCTTTGGTTGATAGAATGTAAAATAAGAACAAACGATGTCATGAATTTGAAAGGTTTGATTTCATGTTCTGAATAATTTTAGAAAATGCGTGTATTAAAATCTATGTTGTATTGTGCTAAGTGATTCATTTTGTTCCTTTTCAGCTTCCAGCCCATGTGATGATAACCCTTGCAGAAATGGAGGAATATGTAAACCTAGCATTACAACCTACACATGTGAGTGCCCTATCGGATTCTCCGGCAAAACTTGTGAGAGACGTAAGTTACCTTCTTGTCTTTGTTTTTTTATTTCTTCAGTCTGTTTGAAAATTTGGAGATATAAAATATAAGCATCTGGCAATGGTATTATCTTGTTACAACAAGTGATTATCTCTCCCTTTAATAAAATAATTTGTCTTCTTACTGAATCTGCAAATCAAAACTTTGAATGTAAAAATGTTTAATAATTCATTTGGTCTGTATGAGTTCAGCAACCATCATGACATTTGGCAAATAACTTTCTATACTTTACCATCAATAATTGTCTATTTGATAACTTGATAATTTCACTGCTTCAACTTTGAACTCCAGTTTATCTCATAAGTAAAAGTGGCAAATTGATCATTGACAAATGATACCAGTTAAAATTCTGAAAATTTATTGAAGCTTATTGGAAAAATATTCTGTGGTTTCTCTCAAATAATAATTTTTTTTATTAGAACTATTTACATCATTTGTCTTTATTACTTTATTAATCCTGATTAATTATATCCTTATTGGATACTGATATTCCAACAAATATTGCAGAATTTTTTTTTTGGGGTGGGGGGTGCCTTTATTTTCTACTTCTCAAGTCCAATTTTAAATGTAGATTCAATTGTAGAAAAGAAATTCTTGAACAGAGTCAGTTGCTATGATAAAAATTTTCTGCTTCTGTTTGATGTACTGGTTTTTCAAATTATTTACTTGATCAAATTTGAACTAAAATACCAACCAGATTTGAATAAAACTTCAAGGTCAGATTAACAATAGAGCAGGGTTTCCCAACCAAGAAAGAAAGAACAATATGGATTTCTTGTATTCTATTTAAAAAGATATGCATATACACATGTATATAGATTTTATAGATGTTTCATACACTGAACACACAAAGACTTGCTCTTCAGAGTAAAATCTGTATTTATTTAGTGGTAGAAGTGATTGGAGATTGTATTATTACTTTTTATATCAGTGTAGAAGAGTTATATTTAAAGAAAAAAATAGCTGCACAAGGTTCTACCCAAAAGTTCAATGAATTTGACCTTGAAAAAAAATGTTTGAAATGAAAAAAAATTATGCCTATTTTCCCCTTTAGAATATGCATAGCAATCCTAACAGTTTTCTCTTCCCCATGATTCCACTGAAAAGTCTATACTACATTCACTTTGTGTACACTGTCCAAATTCTCAGAACTTTTGGATGGCACTTTTTATATTACCTTCAGTATACATAGATTCTTTAAACAAAGGGTGGACCTATAGAGTTATTCTACTTATTCATATCTTTATTTAGTAATTTTTAGATTGAAAGTTTCTTATTCATCTTTTAAACTAATCATCATGATTACAAATGCTTTTCAAGGAAAAAAGTAAATATTGAGGAATCCATTATTCAACTTTCCTCCTCAGTAAATAGAAATTTTCAACTCTTTATCTTAAAAACTTATGATAATGATTTTTCATGTACTGTATCAAGTTTTTAATTGTATTTATTCAAGTTTTTACTGTTTTATATTCTTTCAGGCTGCAACCCTAACAAAGACATTGCCTTTGTTTTGGATACCTCAAGCAGTATTGGAATAGAGAATTTCAATCGTGTTCTCGGCTTTGTCAGTAACCTGGTGGCTGATCTGTCACATCAGAATGGCCAAATGAGATACGCTTTGATTACATACAGCAGCAAGGGAACTCTCGTCTTCAGCTTTGGTCGTTTCCCTGACCCCAAACAGGTAATTGATGTTATTGAACGGACAATCTATACACCGGGCTCTACCAACACTGCTGCTGGTTTACGTAATGCAGTTGATGCCTTCTCCGCTGGCTACGGATCCAGACCAGATGCAGATAACATTGCCATTGTCATAACAGACGGCTATGCTAATGTCGATGCCCATCTTACTGTTCCCACAGCCAATGCTCTTAAAGCTAAAGTCAAGAAAGTGATTGGTGTTGGTATTGGTTTGACCAACACAGATGAACTGATGGCCATTGCTTCAGGAGAGACTAATATCTTCATGACCCCTGATTTTTCTAGCTTAGAGGAGCTTGAGGTGGAAATTCTAAGAAGCACTTGTCAAGGAGATGAAAAAGTGGAGTTAGCATTCCCCGAGGAAGAAGAACCGGAAGAACCAGGTGTAGAGAGAGAACCCATTAAGTTGGACGTTGTCTAATTCGGCAGCAGCAGCAGCAGTCAGGCCTTGTGCTCAATGCAACGGGTTGGATGAAAATGTCTTCCTTCCTATTTTGGTAGGGGAAAAATAAGAGAAAGATAAACAGAAGAAAGTCAAAGTTCATAAAAGCAATGTCATCTGTCTGCTCAACAGATTTTTTTTTCAAGAATTGCTGCCATCCTTGAATTCTACTACTGTTCCTTTCAAACCGACTGGCCCACACATGAGTGGGCTGTGGAAGTTGGGCCAGACATAAGCTACAGACTGTATCTCTCGTCCGTTTTATCATTCTGCTATGGAGACCATCACTGGTTCATCGAATTCCTGATTCTTATGGGGTCATTCAAATTTGGCACTGGACTAAACCCAAACAGGAAGACATTGTACATACACCATCATTTTTGTAAAGCTTTCAAAGTTTTTGTAGGAACATTTCTAATAATAATAAGAATAATAATTATAATAATAATGAAGATGATTCTATTAATGAAATAATAATGATAAGGATGATGAAGATGAAAAACATTTTTAAAAAGCAGTTTTGCATCACCACTGCCAATTTTATATAAAATTTGTGTCTGGAGAATTGGAATTTTTTTCAATGAAGAAAATAAAATAATAATTAAAATTAATGAAACATTCTATGAATATCATTTATCCTTGAAAAATGTGAAGCATTTTTCTGTTGTGATTCTGCTTTGATATTACCATTTGGGGACTGAAATTTCTTTTGAAATCTCTGCAGTCATTGTTTTCATTTTCTTTAGAAGATTAAAATATCCCTTGAGTTTCTTGAGTATTTACAAAAAGTCAATTGTGTCATTTTTTTGTCTTCAGTTAAAGGTATTAAAAAGTAAAATTTCAAACACTTTGTCCTTAAACTCCATTTAATAAATGTTGAATTTTCTAGAGCTCTATACTGTCACCTGGTAAAGGAAAGAAATTTTACAGATCAAAACTTAGGTGAATTCCACTGTAGAATGACTAATTTTTGTCTGAAACATTTTTTTCAGGCTAAGAATAAAACAATAGGAATTATTATTTATCATATAAATGCAAGGTTAAAATACTTTAAGATGCTACAAGAGATAAATTTGGCAATTTAGATGGGTTATATCATCTGTATTCAATATCTTAAATTCAAGATAATTCGTACAGGACTTGTTTGTCTATCAAATTTTGGAAGAAATGAATAAATGGGTAGTGAATGTTGAACAAGAAATAGATTTTTTGGAGGTTTTTAGAAGCCTACATAAACATGTATCTCTTTGACTATCTGAATGAGGTAAGATGATTTTCATGTTCCTCGGCTTATTTTGCTTGTAATAGAAATGTAGATTCACTAAATGTGAAATTCTACTATGGATACTTTGCAATAAATGGAAAGAAACACTGACTTTTTCACAGACATATTTGATTGGTCAAATTATTAGCATTTGCCATATTTGTAGCTGCTCAAATTATCCATGTTATCTCATTCAATGTACCATGAGGAGCTGTCACTGATCCTTATTTTCAGTTGCATAGCTGTCCTATCATTCGTTTAGAACTTCCCGCTTTCAACTGGTAACAGTTAAACATTCAGATGTTCTATGAAATTATGATTAATTATCTCTATCTAATGAAAAGTATTGTATTTGATGGCATGAAGGCCCAACCCTCCTATTCCAGCATAGGAATATTAAAGAAATAATGCATTTCCCTGAATTTCTTTCACTTTTATCACCCAGGTTTCTGAGAACTTCTAAAGTTCTGGCCAATATGGAGCTGGAAAATTAAGGTTAAGAAGAGCTACTAAATGACCATCTTGAAATCTTGAGATTTGGAGAATTCTTTTTGAAAAGAGATTCTTTGTGGCTTGATCTCATGACTGATTCTGAAAAAATGAATTGAATTCACAAAGCTTCACTACATCTACCTTTGAGGCCATGTATGTTATCCCCAAATAGGACAAAAACACAGACTCAATTGCTACATAAACTCAAATTTCATGCAGTAGATTTATAAAATTCAACATAGGTGAACAATGATGAAGGACATCAGCCATAGAGTAAAAGATTAGCAATTGAATCTTGCAAGCTATTGTTAGTGAGTTCAATCAAAAGGGTATCTTACTAGTTGTATCTTAAATACATACACACAACCTTGTATGCTGATGGTCATCTGATCGGAAGTAAGACAAAACTGAGAAAAGAAATTCCTTTACAGGTGTAGAAAGGGACTTTTTATTCATTGCAGTCATCAGTGACTCAAGTATATAGTACGATTTTAGTTTCAGACAAAGCTATTTATCATAATCATGTTATCAAATGATAATTATTATCAAAATCAGTCGGGCCCCAAACATTTTATTTCAGCTATATTAAAAAATTCTGAAAATTAAAATATAAATTTCATATTAATCGCAACAAATGAATTGATAATGAATCTTAATTGTAATTGTTTCCATTGTTATACACTTGCTTAATTCTATCAGCTGGTTATTGTTATCTAATACATGGTTTCTCAAACTCCTCACGCTCATCAAATCCCTGAGACTGAGCAAAAATGTTTGGAACCTATAAGAGATAAATGTCAAGACGACCAGATATAGTTTAATTTTTTAATATGAATTTCATAAATATACATGACTGTTGTCATTTGTATTTATAAAATTAGTCGTAATTCTTCATTGAGCCTGGCTTTCTTAATGAAAACCAGCAACCGAAGTTTGGTACAAGTTTGATTTTTTGTATCAATACCACATGATATTTCATTTGAAACTGTCTATAGTTTATTTCTCAGAATTAGCAACAGAACCAAAAATATATAATGCAGAACACAGACGTCATGGTACCCAGTTTGAGAAAGCTTGATCTGGAAGATCATGTACCAAAGTGATCACAAATAGCAACTTCCTTTTGTATTCTGAGTAATAATCTGTAACTTCAAGACTTTCTATATCCATTATGCACTGCAATCAGTCTTCTACTATGAAACTCACTCAGAAGACACAAACAATGATAATGAAAGGTCATTTAGCTTCAAAATTGGTCGAGAAGTTTTATATTTTTACACACAACCTTATTTACTGGCAACTGTTACAACTCTATATCTAATTGTAAATGATAGTGGTCATCTGATAGGAAGTAAGAGAATATGTCCAATAAAATACTATCTTAGTTTATAACATATTAGTAACATGGATCCTTTATTCACTCAGTTTTCAGATATGAGGGTATAGACTTAAATTCCTTTCTCTCTTGCTGATACAACTTTAATAATTTTAAAATCATTTCCACTAAGAACATTGTTTCCGGAAAGAACACCATTTCTACTAAGGACATCATTTCTGCTAAGAACATCATTTCCTCTAGGAACATCATTTCTTCTAGGAATACCATTTCCACTAAAAACATTATTTCCACTAAGAACATCATTTATACTATGAATTATTTCCATTAAGAATATCATTTCCACTAAAAACATTATTTCCACTAAGAACATCATTTCCACTAAGAACATTATTTCCACTAAGAACATTATTTGCTCTAAGAACATTATTTCCACTAAGAACATTATTTCCACGAAGAACATCATTTCCACTAAGAATAACATTTACACTATGAATGTCATTTCCACTTGGAACATCATTTCTACAAAGAACATTATTTCCACTAAGAACATTATTTCCACTAAGAACATCATTTATACTATGAATTATTTCCACTAAGAACATCATTTCCACTAAGAACATTATTTCCTCTAAGAACATTATTTCCACTAAGAACATCATTAATACTATGAATTATTTCCACTAAGAACACCATTTCCACTAAGAACATTATTTCCACTAAGAACATTATTTGCTCTAAGAACATTATTTCCACTTAGAACATTATTTCCACTAAGAACATTATTTCCACAAAGAACATTATTTCCACTACGAACATTATTTCCACTAAGAACATCATTTACACTATGAACGTCATTCCCACTTGGAACATCATTTCTACAAAGAACATCATTTCCTCTAAGAACATCATTTCCACTAAGAACATTATTTCCACGAAGAACATCATTTCCACTAAGAACATTATTTCCACTAAGAACATTATTTCCTCTAAGAAACATTATTTCCACTAAGAACATCATTTATACTATGAATTATTTCCACTAAGAACATCATTTCCACTAAGAACATCATTTCCACTAAGAACATTATTTCCTCTAAGAACATTATTTCCACTAAGAATAACATTTACACTATGAATGTCATTTCTACTTGGAACATCATTTCTACTTGGAACATTATTTCCACTAAGAACATCATTTCCACTAAGAACATTATTTCCTCTAAGAACATCATTTCCACTAAGAACATTATTTCCTCTAAGAACATTATTTCCACTAAGAACATCATTTATACTATGAATTATTTCCACTAAGAACATCATTTCCACTAAGAACATCTTTTCCACTAAAAACATTATTTGCTCTAAGAACATTATTTCCACTAAGAATAACATTTACACTATGAATGTCATTTCTACTTGGAACATCATTTCTACTTGGAACATTATTTCCACTAAGAACATTATTTCCACTAAGAACATTATTTCCTCTAAGAACATTATTTCCACTAAGAACATCATTAATACTATGAATTATTTCCACTAAGAACACCATTTCCACTAAGAACATTATTTCCACTAAGAACATTATTTGCTCTAAGAACATTATTTCCACGAAGAACATTATTTCCACTAAGAACATTATTTTCACTAAGAACATCATTTCCACTAAGAACATCATTTACACTATGAACGTCATTCCCACTTGGAACATCATTTCTACAAAGAACATCATTTCCTCTAAGAACATCATTTCCACTAAGAACATTATTTCCACGAAGAACATCATTTCCACTAAGAACATTATTTCCACTAAGAACCTTGTTTCCTCTAAGAACATTATTTCCACTAAGAACATCATTTATACTATGAATTATTTCCACTAAGAACATCAATTCCACTAAGAACATCATTTCCACTAAGAACATTATTTCCTCTAAGAACATCATTTCCACTAAGAACATTATTTCCTCTAAGAACATTATTTCCACTAAGAATAACATTTACACTATGAATGTCATTTCTACTTGGAACATCATTTCTACTTGGAACATTATTTCCACTAAGAACATTATTTCCACTAAGAACATTATTTCCACTAAGAACATCATTTCCACTAAGAACATCATTTCCACTAAGAACATCATTTCTACAAAGAACATCATACTTGTCGATTATGTTTGCAGCACAATCACAACAACTGTACACTGACGCCCATTCATTTTATAAGATATTTCCACAATCACCAAGTTCTTTCAGGATTATTTGTATGTTACCTCAAGTTATAAGAAAATATTGTACTGATGCTATATTGGCATTCATAATAGGAAGCAGAGACTGAGGTTGCCAAATGCATCACACTGGACTGTAAAAACTGCCACAAATAGTTCATAAGATCACATCTCTCCAAATTTGGTCAGTCTTTTTACAGACTGAATTTTGAAGTGTGAATTTTCTGAAAAGAGGAAGAGCAATTTCTGCATTTCAAATAACAATTCACCTATTAATAGGGTAGAAGTCTATGATTTTAAAATATAATATTAAAAGCAACTTTAAAAAGTTGAATAACCAGGATACTTCCAGAGATGCACTTCCATAGTAAATTTTATAGATATCCTATTGAAACTGAAGAAATGTGGGAAATTCTCCCTGACAGATGGTTAAAATGACAGTTTTTACAATCAAAAACACTTAGTAAACATTCCAACAATATCATATCAAATTAGGCAGAGTTTAAAAACCTTTAATTCTTGTGTATTACTGATGGATATAGCCTTTTATTTTAAAGTTACCTGAGAACAACTGAATGATTAGCTTGAAACTTGAGTAGGTTAATAAAAATCATTGATTATAAAGTGGTTGATACAAAACAGATGATAGCAACGTAATCTATTCATTCCATAAGACCAATAGAGAAATACTTAAATAGAAGGCAGTGACATGTAGATCTAAAGGAACTTTCATAGTAAAATGACTATCACTTTGGTCATGGCATTATTTACATAAATCCAAAAACGAATTATAATCACCTGCCTTTTTAAAACTTTTTGTTTATATCATACCTGCCCATAGCTACTAATTTTATAGATTTAGTTAGTATACTCATTCACGCAGTATCCCCCCCCCCACCTTGTCCAAAGTTAAATACTGGTAATGAAGGATACCGGACCTCTCTTATCATTCTGAAACATTGTTGATATGCTTTGTGAAAATGATATTAAGGAACATCATCTTGGTGAAGAAAATAATATTTCATGGTTTTGAAAATGAGAGATTACATTTTCTTGGAGAACTTCAAAATGCCGTATGTTCCAGCTATGGAGACACTATTTTTTCTCCTCGTCAAGTTTACCTTGCATTCTACAGATGGAAGGTTATTTTTTTCTGCAGACTTATCTTTACCCCAGAGGAAGGTAAGCAAGATGTTTATCTGAACTCCTGTATATGACCTCTGAAATATAGCACCTTTTGCCATTCGTGATATGAAAACTAAAATCTAAAGAATGATTTTTGGAAAATATTAATATAATAATCGTTTTTTTTTTTTTTGCATCAACCTGTAAATAAATGCTTTGAGGTT
>OY735216.1:12042940-12127940 GCA_963457665.1 Thysanoteuthis rhombus | reverse complement strand
AGATAGATAGATGGATAGATAGATAGATCGATCGATAGATAGATAGATAGAATGTTAATGGGCTATCGCAGTTCTTTAAAAAAGAAGGTATGCTTTATATCAATATTAATTGATTATGAAGTTTTCCCCTTTTAAGTCAGCCTTTGAAATCATTGCTTCTACCTCTACTCAAACGACTTCCTATTATGTCTGAACTAAAGTCAACACCGTCTCTGCTACTGAGCAGGCCAATACGGAAATAGATCGGCTAGTATGCAGATTTTCCCACTGTATATAGATAGGTATTCTACCACATCGGTATTGCAAATATTTCAACTGGTATAGTGAGAATATGCAGAATGAATAGATTATGTAGCACCACCAATTATAAATAATAGCGTGCATATGTTATAATATTAACTACCTATGCAGTTTACAAGTGGACAGCAGGAGGGAAATCACTAAAATATCTCAATCAAGTAGGTATCGAATACACAATAGGTATGCACACACACACACACACACACACACACATATATATATATATATATATATATATATATATATATATATATATATATATATACATATATATATATATACAATCTTATTATATTAGTTCCACACTACAACTGGGCTATTGTATTATACACGTATTATCAAGTTTACAGATCTTCACAATTTTTTCATTGCTATCCATTTGTTTTTAATATATTTTTCATTTTATGTCCACATTTAAACTTTCAAAAAACTAGTATCCGTATCATATATATATATATATATATATATATATATATATATATATATATATATATATATATATATATATATATATATATATGTATATATATGTATATATATATACTCACACATGTATGTGTATATATATATATATATATATATATATATATATATATATATATATATATACATATATATATATACTCACACATGTATATTCAAAATACACATAGCATGTATGTGGCGATAATTTTGATTGAGTCTTTTAATTTATCCATCTGCCACAATTCGAAATATACATAAGCTCTACTCTGAATCAGCGTAATGTTTTATGTTAAATGCATCGTGCTCTTTATGAATAAAACTTATCATGCAATCACATCGGATATTGTATTATATCTTATTATTTTGTATTCGTGATTTGTATTGTGTAATATATATATATATATATATATATATATATATATATATATATATATATATATATATATATATGTATATATTGAAGGTTTCACAGGTATAGTAATATTCTGACCACGAGGGAGGTATAGAAATCAATTTAAGAGAAAAAGTTATAACTATTCCGTGCCACTGAACAGGCCTGGCAGAGATAGATAGATAGATCGATCCATCAGGTATTCTAAAAAAATCAGAGACTACCTTGGAAATTAGTAAGTGAAACGTGGACGCGATCAGCTGTCCGTGACACTGGCTACAATGTTCCTGTCGTTGTAACCAGTAAAATATCTCCAAAATAGACAAGCAGGTTATTAAAATATTCAAGATAGATTGATATATTGTTATATATCTATAAACAGGCAAAAATAGCCAGCAATATATATATATATATATATATATATATATATATATATATATATGTATGTATGTATGTATGTATATATATATATATATATATATATATATATACATATACATATATATATATATATATACATATACATATATATATATATATATATATATATATATATAGTGAGAGAGAGAAAGAGAGAGAGAAAGAGAGAGAGAGAGAAAGAGAGAGAGAGAGATGAATAGAAAGAGATCAATAGATTTGAACAGGATGCGATAGATAGGTAGATCGACATGGACAGAATGATATATATATATATAGTTAGATAGTTAGATAGATAGATAGATAGATATGAAGAGAGCTATTCAATTTCTTATACTGAGGCAAAAGTAGAAGATAGATATTTTTTGGCATTAATAAGAAATAGGCTTCTTAAAGGCGAGTGAGGTGGAGTAGTTTTAATCTCTCGTGCAATAATGGCCGAATTCGCGTTCTCCACTGACTGCTTTGTTGTTTATTTATTCATTAATTTATTTTTATTGTTTATATATTTTGTCTACCACTGAGCATGCGCTGTCATCACTTCCGCTGGCAAAATAAATAGCACAAAATAGGAATCTGTGATCTAATAGTCTCACCTTGATGCATGTATGATATTCGCGAAAACATTCGCGCGCGCCCATTCACACACAAACACACTTATGCAAACACACACACATAGGTACCAAAAAAAAAAGAATTTATACAATTGCATCCATTCAGCATGAAACAGTCAGCCGCACACATTCAAATATACAGTTATTCCTGACATACCACAATTATTCTGCGTCTCTGCGTGTATGTGTGTGCTTGTTCGTGTATATATGTGATAACACATCCAATTATTTAGTCAAACAACTAAAATCAGCAAAATCGATAGATAGTCATAAATCAATATATATATATATATATATATATACATATATATGCACACACGCACGCACACACACACACACATATATATATATATATATATATATATGAGTAGATACGCACACACACATATACATATGTGTGTGTATGTGTGTGTGTGAGTGTATTTATATGAATGCATGTTGGTAAACATATATACTACGTATGTATTTTAAGGTCTTTGTACATTCGTGTCTTCTGGCTTTGAAGCTACAAATGCTTGAATTGTCCCCTTCTATGAAGTTTTTTGAAATTTCTGAGATGAAGCATTGCTATTATACATTTCTGACTAGTTCTTCTTTGATGCTTTTCGTCAAAGTGCTCTCATTCCACGACATTTAGACAAGCAACATGATTTGGAAATAAAGAATTAACCTCCAGCGAGATTCGAAATTGCATCCCTTTCTCTTAGGAGCCTGATAAAGTTATGGTTGCCGATCAGGAGACGTCCAACATACGTAATCGTACAGCTACAATTTTCCTGTTCCGATTTATTTCTGAACCATGTTGCTTACTTTATCGAAGAAGAAATAAAATAGCATGGGTCTCGTAATAGAAAGAAAAAAGAAAAAAAAATAAAGGAAGAAAAACTAGTAAAAAAGTATTGTCTCTTTTCATTCTGTATTGGTCAGCACGTTTTCCAACCGCACAGATTAAACCAATAACATTATTTTCTGCTCGATTTCTTTCTATCAAGCTATCGTTATCACACCTTTAAACTGTCTGACCAGTGATGCACCAACAATATTAATCATGCAGTCTTGATTATCAGTCGAGTGTCAGAATTCTTTCCCTTTATTATTGACCCGATTTTTTTCTGAAGGAAAATGAGCTCTTTCTCTTTGCAGCAAGAAAACAGGCTATGCACATTGTATGTTACAACATATTTCTTTATTTTTCTTACCGTCATTTTTTTCCATAGAGGTGCAGGACGAAATGAATTCATGTATGTATGAATGTAATTTTGTTAGAGGCAATGAAAGGTTGAATATCCTCTTCATATACTTACATTCATGAACCCTGGACAAAGTATAGTAGCAACTTTTACGTCCACCTAGGTGTGAGAGGCGGTTAAAGCTTTGGGTATCATGATTAAAGTACCACGAGAATATATATATATATATATATATATATATATATATATATATATATATATATATATATATATATATGTATATATATATACATATATATATATATATATATATATATATATATATATATATATATATATATATATGTATATATATATATATTGTTCATAACTACATTCCCATTACTTAACATCAGGCAATGCTCTACAAAACACAGAATGGACTACTCATAGGTCTTTATTGTCAAAGATTTTGAGATTTTGAGTGTGTCTATACTACAATAGATTTTCGTTTAAGACACCCTCATATATACGTGTGTGTGTGTGTGTGTGTGTGTGTGTGTGTGCACGCATGTATGTTGGAGTGTATGTATGTGTTGGAGGGTGCGTTGATGGGTGTGCGTGAGTGTCTATGAAAAACTGTCCTATAGCTCAATGATATGAGTGTGTGTATTTGTATTAAGGCAAGCAAATCATTTTCATTCATTTTTCGCGAAAATAAACAAAATAAAGTGTTCAACAATAAATAAACATTTTTCTTTCATAATTTAGTTATTTTGTCTTTTCTCCAAACATTAAAATATTTTCCCGTGTGTGCGTACGGCTGAAGCAAGCGAATCAGGAGCGTCCACATCATTTAAGCTGAAATAAAGGCTACTCAATAGCAGGTGGGGATGGTGAATTGATGGAGGGGTATAGGGGGGGGGGCAAAGAAGCCCCCCGCTACCCACCTCCTTGTTCTCTCCTCTCCCACGTACATTCATACACAAATGCACAGACAAAGAAAGACAGTAGCAACTGCATTCAAACATTGCAGAACAGAATTGTCCACCGGTAGGTACAACATTGACTGAAAAATATAATAAAAGAAATGAATGAATGAAAATGAATGAAAATCAAATGAAAAAAAAAATCTGATAATAAAAAAGAACTGAAGAATAAAAATAAAAATGAACACTTCTTGATTTCTACTACAGCTTTGACGAGATTACCGTTCGCATCATCTCGTCCACGCGAGAAGATGAATAAAACAAATCGTCAATCGTTACTTCCGGCGGCTGCCCGGTTGTTGGCTTTGTTTTACAGTGTTGCCTGTTTAGCGCCTTTGCGCTAAATTCAGCGCGTTTCTTGTTTTGGCAGTGCTAAAAAGCGCTAAATTAGCGCGGGTGTGCTTAAACATTTTGGCCATTTTGGGGTGTCAGTTTGATCATTTTCAGCATCTCTCTGGTGTGTTTTGGCCACTTTATTTTTCTGGATATTTTTTTTTCTTTTTCAAATTTAGCGCTTTTTGGCAGTCAAACCAGCGCGAAAATATTTTTTGAGTTGGCAACACTTTGTTTATTATCGGCGAAGAGGAAAGAGGAAGAAGCAATGAAAAATGGTGGAAGGAGAAAATATGAAAGAAACTGAAAAGAAAGAAAAGAAGAGAAGAAGAAAGAGAAAAATAAGAAAAGAAAATGCAATCCAAGTCATTATAAGTTTGCGTAAAATTTTTGTTGTTGATCAACGCAGGGGTTATTATCTGTTCACTTTTCACCCTTGTCCATAACTTATATTCCTGATCTTTTATTTTGAGTTTTTCTCTTATCTTGTTTATTTTATTAATTTATTGGAGTTTCCCAGGAAATTAACCGCAGTTCAAACGTGCTAAATTTGACTGAATACAATAAAACCTGCGAAAGAAGATCGCCTTGTTGATATATACCTTTCTTTCAGGCAAGGAATCTAAAAACACGTTGATGAGCGTTTCGTCACATGATGGGCTGATACCTTTACTGATCTTAATCACGAATAAGATCGTTAACAGAACTCCTGTTTTTCTCTTTTAATATTTGTTAAACCATTTTGTCCCTTGATAAAAAAAACAAACAAACAGCGTTTTGCATGGCTACCTGATGTCATCGGAACATGCCCGAACGGTTTAGGTACTTCTATTAATGTCTACCATTCAAGGGTTGCTGTCTGCCGATGCAGAAGAATCTCTTACTAGGAAGAATTACCTCCCTTGTAATAAGACCGCAAACGTCATCCATAAATATTAAATAAGTATTTAAAAAATAACAAAATTCAAAGTCACATGTAACTCTATGACTTTTTTTAGACCTGTATTCCAGCGTAAGCATTTCTAAGAAGTAACATTACACACACGCACACACACACACACACACACACACACACACACACACATATATATATATATATATATATATATATGCGTGTGTGTGTGTGTGTGTGCGTGTGTGTGTGTGTGTGAGTGTACAAACAGGAAAAATGCACCAAAAAAATTGATAACGAAATTGAAAAGAACTTACTATAACATAAAAAAAGAAACATTAAAAAAAATATGCAAATGGTTATAAAAATGTTGTTTTGGTCATGAGAAGTTTTTATTTCATTCTTTCTTTCTTTCTTTGCTCGGCTCAGCTAAGTACGACACAGAATCAAACGAGGGAAATGGCTGAAGGCAGGTCGTGTTTGCAGAGGGTCAGACTGCCTATAAAATCAGCATTTAAAACTCGGGTCTCTTACAAGACTCGAACTCAGACCCCTGGCTCCGGCAAAAAATATGTGCATAACTAATTTGGCCATGTTGCAGGAAACAATTTTTGGTTTCACTCATTCTTAGTCCGTTCATATTCATCTATCTATAAAGTTATTTCTACTCCTATCCTGATGATGTCAATAAACACTGAAATATTATCAATGTTTTGAATGAAACAGTTATTGAATGCCTACATGAATATATATTTATATATATTTATGAATATCTTTACTTCTTATCATATTATGAAATACCGAAAAGTTTGTGCATTTCTCCACCATAAGTAGATATATTCTTTATTCATACTTTCAAATAACACCAACGCTTGCATGTGTAAGCATGTGGGCATGGAAACACGCACATACATGGGCACGCAAACAAATTCAGTAAAATCTGTGGACTCATTGGTATCATCAAGAAATCACATGAGTTGGAATCCAATTTTAAGGTATCTTCCCTAGTAAATCACAGAGTGCAGCTTATGATATATTTTGACCAAATCAGAAACGGGAAAAATGCATAAAGAAAGAAAAAGAAAAAAAAGTGAAAAATCAAAATGAAAGAAAATGAAAGAAGGGAAAAGGAAGTGAAGACGAGAAGAAAAAGAAAAAAAAGTGATGAGGAAAGGGTGACAATAAAGAGAGAGAGAGAGAAAGGAAGAGGGGGAAAAAGATACCAAAAAAGAAAATGAAAAAGGGACAAAGAAAGAACAAAGTAGAAGAAAAAAAGATTGAAATGATGAAAATCAGGAAAAACAGGAATAAAACCGTAAGAAAAAGAAGAGAGAATGGAAGGAGATAAGTTGAAAGGAAGACGACAAGAAAAAAAGAGGAAAAGAGACACAAAAAATTTAGAAAAAAAAGTTCTGAAGTTGTTCAAAAATATATGGCCAATGTTTTGTCGTACGTGAACGCCAGAATAGCGCCATATTCTTCCACTGGTCACATGACCCATCTTCATCTGGTCAGATTATTAGGTTCACATTCCGGCCATAACTACAAAGTAATTTGTTCCCTTCGTGGCTCAGCAAACTTGATGGTCAGTGAAATCCGTTTTTCCTTGAAAACGTTTTTTTCTTTCTGTTCCATTGCAAGTGACGACAATGTCCCTTAAAAGCTGCACCCTCAGCCCTCCCATAAAGATCTTTGTCCAAATCTGATAATTTGATACCGGTTGGTCAAGAGACTTTTCTAAGTAGGCGTAAAAATAGAAACACATCGGCCATTTTTCTTTCGAACAAGCTGATCCAATAACCAACCATTTCTCTCTTGCAGTTTTTTTTCCCGATCGGTCACAGCACTGACTCCTTTTTTCTTGTCTTTGAAGATTAGGTGACTTTCTCGAAATTGGAGGAAATATCGCCAAAAACCCAAAAAACAAACAGAAAAAACAAAAAAACGAAAAAAAAAAAAACCATCAGCGAAATCAAGTGTCAAATCCCAACTATAGATCTGGGCTTACGCACCATTTTATCACAATCAATTGCTTCATTAATCATCTTCATAAAATATAACATCAATCAAACAATCTTGATTTGCTGAAGCGATTTCGTTTCCAGTTTGTTCAGCAGGGAACTAACCAATCAATGCAACATGTCCGTGTGTATGTCTTCTCTCTTTTTAGGCTCTAACTGCTAAAAACAATGACGTAATAGGAGTTCGCTACATACCAAGCCAGACACGCTGATGCACAACAATAATAACAATAATAGCAACAACAACAACGACAAAAATAACAACAGCAACAACAACAACAATAACTGCAAATAAAAATGATCTCTTTTCTGGCTTCATCTTGCTTTTTTAAAGACAAATTCTAGAACGACAACATCCAAAACGCCAAGACTTTGCCAGAAAAAGCTAAAGACAAAAGAGGCCACCATTCCATTGTCTTCTTTCCTCTTCCCCTCCCCAAATTTCTTTTTTTTTTCTTTTTCTTTTTTCCTTTTTTTTTCTTCGTGTCATTTATTTCTTCTTACATTATGTTTTCAATCATTTGGAAATTTTTCGAGTATTCATCCATCTTTGAAAAAAGAAAAAGAAAAAAAATGTCTCCATGTGTTTGGGCTGCTTATATATATATATATATATATATATATATATATATATATATATATATATATATATATATATATATATATGATATTAAATGTTTTACATTTTGTTTTACTGTTCTTGGATTTCGATTCGATGTAAGACACCAACCACCACACCGTACATTCCTCCCGTGTGTCTCTTGCCGTTAACAACGCCGATTCGACAACCGTTCAACCAATCAATCAATATTGATTTCTGATTAACAAAAACAAATCGGAAACGTAAGATAACAAATGAAAGGACCAGAAATGGAAACGAAAACAATTGTACTCGGTAGAAAGCTTTGCCATTCGTCATTTGAAATTTTCAGTTATCCTCTTTTCAAAAAAAGAGGGTTACACGCATATTTGCTCATCCTTGACCGTAGACATACAACCACAGGCCCATGTCTAAGGCTACATTGTTTGTAAAAAGAAAAACAGTGTCGACCCGAACGAGAGTTCGAAGCAGAAAATCTCGCAAGATCTCGCTGTTTCTCAGAGGCGCGAACTTTGGTTCTGTAGTTCATTGACATCCAGCAATTGGATGGTGTTTGTATCGTAATCTTTGTTGCCTCTTTGTAAAGTAGCATCTCGCTGTTGATGCAAAGCTTTGTGTCTCTGTTGTTGCTCCAAGTGCAGCTGTTGCTGGTGGAGAGGCAGCGGCTGAGGTGGTTGTGACGGCGCTGGCGGTGGGAGGTGGTTGGCATGATGTGTTTTGCTATGGGGATGAAGTTGATGGTAAAACTGCTGGTTCTGTGGATGGTATGTGTGTTGGGGAGGGGGCCCGTAGCTCTGAGGCTTCATCTCTATAATGCCGGACGTCGTTTGCGTCCCATAGTCTGACGGTACGGACAAATCTGAAAAACATAACAGACATAGGCAATCTTAGTTAAAGTTGCTTGATTCTTGGAAAAGAAGAGTTTCAAACTAGAGTTAACTTTGACGAAGTTATCAAATAGAAACTTAAAAAATATCTTTGCTTCGAGAAGAATGAAAATAAAATGGAAGTGAAACTAAATATATAACTCAATCAATTTCAAATTTCAACCTGTTGATTGTCAAGTGTATTTTCTCAACGTTGCAACTCCTATGCCAGGGGTTTCTCGTGAAAATTTGATGAAAAAAGATAATCATAATTGTATGTTTAATATAGTTTTATTTTTACACAAATCAAATGATATGTAAAACAGGATATCTAATGGATGTAATGATAAATACAAAAATGTATGTGAGAAAAAAAAGGTAGAATAACACATTATTATATCACGAGTTATCTCTTGTATGACGCTGGACTGACAATTTTCCAAGATGAGCTATTTTATCTGTGACAACGAACAGGTTAAAGGCGAAATAAAACTTTAATATCAAATTATGGTATCAAACAAAACTTCAGATTGAACGTATTTATTGGCAAATAAGACGCATGTTTTAAAAAGGTATTTATTAAGGGGAAGGAACTACTAAACATTGCATCTTATCTCGACTCTCAAATTCTTCAGTCAGAGCTTTTAGTATATAACCCTTTACCAGTAGTAGCAACACAAAAGACGTAAATGAAGAATATTTTTTAATGCGTCTTAGGCGCCGACAAATAAAACATATGAAAGATAATACGAAAAAAAAACCCAAACAACTATGATATATAGGATGAAATTTTCAATAGAGAAATGAAAATGTATAAAAGAATCAAAATGTATAAAATTTCATGACATGGCAATTAGAATAATATTCAATATAATAATGAATATATAAAATCTATGCATACTATGTTATTTGTATGAAATAATAGGCTTATAAATCATATAATATAATGATATACAATGTAATACACAATAATATAAAACACTCATATAACATATTGATACATGATAATTATGCAATAATAATAGAAATAATAATAATCCTAAAGTATAATACATCATGTGATATCATATAATAAAATAGTATACTAAAAATCATATAATATAACAATAATATTTTAGTCAATGTCAACAGTTAAAAGGAAAATTCAACCAAGAAACTGTGGTTGAAATATCACAAAAGAATCATAGAAACATTCTATTTCAAACAAGTTTCTTGACCTTAACTGCATTTAACTCTGAAATGCTCACCGACCTTCATTAGACATGAATTACACCAAGAGAAACCTTTCATTTTTATCAATTTTACTGGAGACTAAACTGAATGTTTTCAAGCAAAGATGCTACAGAAAGATACTCAAAATTACATACACTGAAATAGAAAGTACTCAGAAGTCGTGTACAATCATTGTGAAGGGAGTAATTGTGGATTGATCTCCCCTAAAATTTAATCAGTCCTTCCATAATCTATTGTCCACCCTTCCACAAAATGTCATCAAAATTCATACGAAACTTTTAGAGATATCGTGTGGACTGTCATGAGTAATTGAAAAAAAAACCCCTCAAAAACGGGAAATATCCCTCGATCAAAAAAAGGATTCCTAGATTGGCCCTCAAATTTTACCATCTCTTTTTCACCCCATTGCCAAACCTTACACAAAATTTAATTGGAATTCATTGAGCACTTTCGGAGATATCATGTGGACTGACGAGCGAGCGGGCGAACAGACGCGACCGAATGCATATTACTCTGTTCAACTACGTTGATAGAGGTAAATGATAAAAGAAAGAGTACTCAGGAGGAATGAGCAGGAACTCTTCACTGATACCATCACAGATGAAGCTAGAAGGATACATCCATGTGAGAAATCTGCAATGCTTTCTTCCTTTCTTTCTACTTGCCTTATTTCTTTTCCCTCTCTTTTCCCTAATTCTTTCTCTCTCTTTGTATGTTTTCGATACTTGCCTTCTCTCTCCCTATCTACTTGGCTTCATTATTTTTTAAACTCGCATTTTCTATCGATTTACATTTCGCTACTTATTTCTGTTTCTCTCTCTCTCTCTCTCTCTCCCTCTCCGTCTCTCTCTCCCTCACCATGACTTACCTTCTTTCTTTTTTTTCCCTCCCTTCTTTCCCTCTGTCTTTCTTTCAAATTATCAGAAATAGAGCAATATGAATTGTCTATCAGTCTAATCACTTAATCTCCTGTATTTCGACTCCTTGTTTCATTGACTGATTATCTTCTTTTATTGCTAAAAACTGGTTGGATAAAGATTTGAAAGATATAAATGATGCACCAAGGAAACACAAAGTCTGCTTTATAAGTTCAGGCAAAATACGATTTCGTATTTTTCTTCTCTCCACCCCATCTTCTCATCACATCATCTTCATCAATCCAAAACCCCTTTCAAAGAAATTGTTTGCTGAAGTTTCATCCAGAAGATGACTTAGTGGCGTAGACTACTTTTTGCTCCTCTCCGCCCTTTTCTTCCAAATTTTCATCACGTTAATTCTTTTCCTTGTCTTTCCTTCTTTGTTTTATTTCTCCCAAATCTCATTCCTTTATCATTTCCCCAAACTTTAATCTTTAATGTCTTTCTTTCTTTTTTCATTGTTTCTCCCAAATCTCATTTCTTGTTCCGTTAAATTTATTTCCATTTTTCATTTTCTCTCTTCCTTTTTTTTTTCTTTCCTGTTTTCTTTCTCTCTTTAATGTTTGTGGTCTGCATGTCTGCCCTACAAGACAGCCAATGTCAACCTCGGTTCAAAGACACAATGCTGGTAATTTCAACACCGAGCCATTAATTTTGGTCCATTTCTCATTCCGTCTGAAACGATGCGAGTTATGCTTGGTGGCATTGGCGTCTCTTTCGAAACACCGAATTGGAAGTGACTAGTCTCTCGGAAAATAATCACTAAATCAAGCAAAATCACGACCACCTCATCGATTGCAGTAGGATTGAATTCGCCCAATCTTTCACGATGTAAATACCTAAAATATCTCCTTCCTTTATATAGGAAGGAACAGAGCAGATAGACTGGATCTTCAAAATGAGGATTTCAAAGAAACAACGTCCAGAAAGATTGAATTAAATTCTTCCAGTATCAAATCAGTGAGTCGTAGATCAGAGGGAGTTCTTAATTGCGACTGTAGGGAATTCTTAATTGAGTTGAAACGTTGGATATAGAGACATAGAAATATCAGAAAGAAAAAAGATTGCTTATACACACACACTCACTCACTCACACACACACACACACACACATATATATATATATGTATATAATATTTATATACATATGTATGTGTGTGTACACATATATGTATGCTTGAAACAGCAGCGCGACTTTCGAGATAGAATTTGCGATTTACAAACCTTAAGGGATTAAGAGACATTTTGTCTTTTACTGATTGGGTATCGAATCAACGTAGCCCCACAAATGTATTGATTTCCCTGAGGGGTGGTCTTATGATACATGTTTTTTTTAAACGTCGAAAATAACCGAATATAGTCATCTATAAGTCAAGTTAAAGAAAAAACAACAAATTTTGAGTTAATGAATCAGGGATCGATTAATACATAGTTATTGATTCCGTTAGGTTGGAATGCATATGCAATGGGAAGAGCTATGAACAGCTTTTACTATTAGTAAACGATAGAGACAAACATTTATAGCAATTAGTTCTGCTTTCACATTTTACAGTCCTATTAGTTCAAAACGTTCTTTCGGTAATCTATGTCAAAGTTTATAACACCGTCTGGTTTATCATATGATACACGGCATTACAATAACCATAAATAGAGGGAAATAAGTTGGAAAATTTTTTGATATTTTCACGATTGATATAATAATCCAAAACCTCATATCGTGAATCTCATCCGTTGTTAATCGTTGGCACTGTTACCGATTACTCCCTGTTTTATCACAGCGAGTCCTACGCCTTCAGTTCTGTAACATGGAACTCTATGTGCCTAATTTGTTTTTCCAAATGTTTTAAAAACTTTGAGTTGACTAATGAGATCAAGTTACGTAAGAGAATACAGGGTTGCTACAACAGACCCACCTACACGCAATTATAACGTTTCATCACTTGGAACTACAAATTAAGATTGATGAGTGAAGACTGTTGATGAAAATAAAGGGGTGTGGGTAGTTTAACGGTTAGAGACTCGGGGATGGAATTGACGAGCCAATTTCAAACTTCAACTGAGACATTCGACGTTCGCTTTGTATAAATGCTCTTGGTAAAAGCATGGATCCATATGCCCTGCCAGGTATAGGTAAATAGCATGGAATACTGGTCTCTTCCACCTTGATTGTTTGAAGTTTGAAGTTCTGTGTATTCATTTAGTATTGTTCACGTTATCAAATAAATTTCGTTCATTGTGACGATTATCAAAATCGATGCAGTTGTTGAATTTAGTTTTCAAAGTGAAAGAGCAATGTTGGCTTAACGTTAAAACTTTCCCTATGTATATAGAGGAAAAATAACTACGCAACGACCAGGGTTGCTAATTCAAATGAAGTGGACGTCACTTTCAAACCAAAAAATAAAATTTAAAAAAAAAATAGATAAAAAATGAAAACATCTCAATTGGTAACGCTGGACTTGGTATTGAAAAAGTCTAAATATTGTCAACGCTGGACGTACAAATACGAAAAGAAATCTTATTTGGCTACAGTGGACTTACGAATTCGAAAAGAAAGCTCGAAAAACCGATCTGAATTGGCAAGCCAGGCTACGACCTGATCTGTACATGCGTGTAAAAGTAGATGTATCTGAATGCAATGTTTGATTCATGGATGCTAAATGTGAATGTTCATGTCTGTTTGGATAAAACCCCATTACCTGCAATGCCTAACTGCATCAGAGCATGTCAAATTTAACGCTCCACTGAGCAGACACGCCACCGGATGACGGGCCAAGGGCGCCTACCCACAATGCCTGCGGAACATATACGGCCCGGGTTACACAGATTCCGTCAAGAACATGTCAAAGTCAACAACTACGTATTTCAACAAGCTTTCCACGTCATCCTTCGAACAATTCCGTTTGGGTTTCTTTTATTCTCTTCTTTTATCTTTGGTTTTCTTTGTTCCACCTTGCACGAAGATTCTCAATTTCACGCACCTTCTAATCAGTAATCTTGTTTTTTTTTCTGCATCTACCTTGTTTTTCTTTCATATCTATTTCTTTTTCCTTTGCCCACTTTTCCCTCTTTCTTTCTTTTGTTTTTTTTTCTTCACTTCCTTATTGTCAATCCCCTACTATTTTAGTTTTTACTTCATTTTCGTATATCACAACAATGACAATGGCCCAACCAAAAATGAGTGACGTCATGTACGTAAAAACTGATGACGAATTCACTTTCTCAACTGAGATTCAAATTGTTCGGCTCAAGTTTGCAAATTCCATTTACAGGAACGACTAATAAAAGGGCAGAAATGGGATACTTAGTTTTGGAATGATATTGTATGGAGATATGGATTCTGTTTTGTTTGCGTTTTAGATTTTGATGAAATAAGGGAGTTTGATCCTTGCACTGCCAAGCTGGTCTTTTTTCTGTTTTTTTTTACCTCATTTATCATTTCTTTCTTTCTTTCCGTACCTCGCTCACCTGATTCTATGTTTGAAGAGGTGCGATTAGGAAAATAATATCAATACTCTTAATTCAATTTTTCGTATTGGATCCTGTAATCAATCTTTTGCAGTAGAGATGGGTGATAAAACATGTAATTAATATTCGTAATATTGCAACGGAAAGAAAACTGAACAAAACACAACATTCTAGAGTTTCCTTCTGAAACGTGAAATGAAGTAGGCAAATAGAAGCATAGATTGGCAGGCTGAAGATGGACACTTTCATTCGTCTCCTATTTCCTGCATATAAGGCAAACATTTTATAAAGGCATTTTTCATCGCAACTCATCCAGAGTCCTTGAGTTTGTGTTCATCTCCAATCCATCATAATGTTACATGATAGAAGGCTTGGATGGTACGTTATCCCGCTAGAATTGCAAGCTGATCAACATAGCAGTTTTTCTAGAACACACATATATATATATGTGTGTGATTGCATGTATGTAAATATGTAGGTGTGTACATACATACATACATACATACATACATACATACTTAGTGGACATGTGTGTGCGGGCGCGATGACTCTCACACACACACAAACACGCGCACAATGATTAACCAAGACGGTTTTGATGGTTTCATCAGGAAGTCGTAGACATTCAGTCGGTCTTTGGTCAACTTGATTCTAACACCCTGTAGTTCTTAATTAATCAATTTTTTTCATGTCAAAGATGGCTGTCGACAAATGCAAATAATTAGATCTCACGAACAGATTTAACATAAACATTGGTCACATGAAATAGTTCACCGATTAGAAGAAAGAATTCGCCCAGATGGTTTGAAAAAAATTCCAAAAGTCAACAGATGGAAAATAGACGTCGTTTGAGGGCAGACTCGTGTCTCCGGACCGTCAGTCAAAAATGTTTTTCGGTCGAATAAGCCGTTGCTAAGTGGATGGGAAAGTGAGGGATGGAGGACTTTGCCTGGGAAGGAAAGGGAGTGAATAGAAAGGATAAGGGAAATCAGCTCAATTCGTCCTTAACAAGTAAGAGACTGAACGCGACGCAAAGTGAATAAGGAGAAATTCTTCTCTCACCAAAATACTTGTTTCGATTGAATTATTCACAAGAGCATATGCCTGTGAGATGATATTCCCTCCAAAGCAACAACTATGTAGCGAAGACCAACCACAAAAGGTATGCACATTTTCGGCTTCTCTGGTCCTTTTCTTTTCTCCTCTTCAGGCTTCGTTTCCAGCTCGAATTTTTTGGAAGTTGTGTTCTACCTTATTTCTGTTGTTTTCCGCTCTCTTCAAACCGTACAAAAAGCAATGAACATATAGATCGAGCCAGCATATGTGCATTTAATGCATACGGTTATATATTTTTTTTACAATGAAAGCATACTGGATGCAGTGCAAAATTTGGATACTTTGGGTGGGGGATGGACTTTTTTGAGAAATGCACTTTATAGGCTGTCAAATACAAACACACATAAATGCAATAAGATCAACTCTCCCCTCTTTCTTTCTCTCTCTAGAAATAGAAGTTATTTATGCAACCATATCATGGATAGTAATTACTAAACAGATAATCTAAGCTTCGTTTTCTCTAATGGTCGATGCATCGAATTCTTTTAACTGGGGAACGAATGTAACAATAGATTTGGATGCATTTTTGAACATGGTACACGTAGTGAGGTTTCAGCTCTTCTAATCGCTGCCCACTGATTTCACCGCTACTCCACTACTTCCCCCAACAAGCTTTAGGTATTTACAGGATTAACCGAGGCCGGCAAAATGTTAGATGGAGAGACGAGCTAGACAAGTTCAAGAAGTAATGGCTCCGTGACGCCCATGATAGAGAAGTGTGGCAAATCCTGGAGAAGGTCTATGTCCAACGACGGACGCTAAAAGACTGATGATGATGATGATGATGATGATGATGATGATGATGATGACGACGATGATGATGATGATGATGATGACATTTCTGGCGGCAGAGAGAAAGTTAATGATTAAATACCGAGTTTTACGATTTCTGACCAGAATTATTTCCTTTTTACTTTCTATCCGTCAATGTCTGATTCATATGATTGACTCTCATCATTTCTTTTTCCACTCATCCCACACTGGCGCCAAGATCTGTATTTCGTTTTGAAATTAATCTGCGATTTTCAGCCAATCACAAACACGTATGCATGTATCCATATGCATTTTTTATTTCCTAATCTTGATCGCTGCTTTTTTTTACTTCGTTTCTTTTTATTTCTGGCCGCATTTTATTTTATCTACCTTTTTCGAACTTGGAATTTGCGAATGAAACGAATTCATCACATCTATCACTAAATTCTCTTTCAAGCAAAAAGAAATCACTGAATACTTTACTAAGCAAAAAGAAAGAAAAATCACAAAATACCTTTTCAAGGAAGAAGACTTTACTGCATACTTTTTTTAGGTAAAACGAAATTACTGAAATGTTTTTCAAGTAAAAAGCAGTCACTAAATACTTCTTCAAGTAATGTGAATTCACTAAATACTTTTCCAGATTGAAAAAGAATCAATAAATACTTTATCAAGTAATATGAATTCACTAAATACTTTTCCAGATTGAAAAAAAATCAATGAATACTTTTTCAAGTAATATGAATTCACTAAATACTTTTCCAGATTGAAAAAAAATCAATAAATACTTTATCGAGTAAAAATACCACGAAATACTTCTTCAAGTAAAATGAAAATACTAAATACTTTTGAAAGTGAAAAAAAAAATAGCTGGCAGCAACCTATGAACAAATTTCTCCAATCAATAAAAATCTGTTTGCACCCCCAACGGTTGAAATATGCTGTTCGATCAAAGATCATTACACAATGATTTACTTTAACGAGTGTTTCATCTTGGTTATTATAATCACAACGTTTCGGTTGTTGTATCCCCCATTATTCCTCTGTCGTAGTTGGTAAATTTCGACTCAAACCCTCTATCTAAATTAAAAAACATACAACGTGCACTTAGAAGAATTATGCTGGGCCTCACATGGAGAGATCACAAGACAGCACAGTACATCAGGGAAAAGACAAGAGTCAGGGACATCATAGAATCCATTAAAAAGCTCAAATGGCAGTGGGCTGGCCATGTCGCAAGAATGGCAGACAACCGATGGACATCGCGACTCACGACATGGATCCCCTCGAGATCACATGTGCAATCGGGGCCAGCAGAATATTACAAATTCAGAAAGTACTGGCTCCGCGAAACCCATGATAGAGAAGTGTGGAATCCTGAGGAAGGTCTGTGTCCAACGCCGGACGTTGAAAGACTGATGATGATGATGATGATGATGATGAATTCGTCCCTGTCTCCTTCTACTAGATCAGATTATATTACATTGATTGCACTACCCGATCTAGGGATGAACTCTCGTCTGTCAGTCAGGTTACCGGATACGCTCACCCAACACTTTTACTCACTAGACCATATATCCTATGCGGAAAACCAAGATAAGGACCGTAGTCCGAGTATATCAATGTGTTAAATGATAAATCCACATCTCAGAAAGTCAGACGACAAACCATTAAACGATATTTCGTTTCTTTTCCTTGACAAATGATTGCAGACGGCGATGCATTACAAAGCCTCGCGTTATCAAGCTGCAACATCAGGAATCCACCCGCCATCTTGAATTGCACGAAGCGATTTTTTTTTGTTTAATGATCGATTTTGAGTTGTTTTACTCGTGTGACGCTCACACATTTATCTATTACTGCATGTTGCCATCACACATTCTTTTTCTGCGAAAATATTTATGTAGGATGTGAGTACATTAATCACGCGACGGGTAAAAGCTATCAGCTTGAAAACCTAAAATAAAATAACAAGGTCTATTTATATTTGATATACTTCAGTGTCAATATTTCAGTCTGCTTCTGTTTGCTTTCCCGTGTATCTGTCTATCTCTCTTCAGGTAAATGGCTGTCGATTTCTTTCTTTTTTTTTTCTTTCTCTTTCTTCCTCAGGCTGCACACGTCTATTTGTATCTTCCAGCACCAGTCTCTTCACAACAATCCCGATCTATGTGGAACTAAATATCTATCTATCCATCTATCTATCTATCTATCTATCTATCTATCCTGTAACCGCAGATACTCTCTTCCGCGACAGGCCTTCACTGGGTTGCAACAATATCACCTGAGTGACGGAGGCAAATGAAATTCCTTTCTATTTTTTTTCACCTGCTCAGTTGAAATCATGGCTAAATCATAAAGAGGATAATGTAACAGGCTTAGTAGTAGTAGTATGAATGATAATAATAATAAAGAATGATGATGATGATGATGATGATGATGATGATGATGATGATGATGATAAAAATAATTATAAACAAAAAGACAAGTCTTTTTGAGAAACGTGCGAAATCTGACGAGATGTATATTTAGATTAGTTAAGAGAGTCCTGTGGCCAACAGAACTGACAGCAACCGGAGATTTTCATGGCGGTTGTTGGCAGTGGAGTGAATGGTAACAAGCTGCCTAATGAGCTCATCATCCTGGAGACAAACATGCATCAATTGGACGCCTGCTGTAGAGCAGATGTCCTCCTATCGTAACCCTGGGCCTGACTTGGGAAACTTGACTTCTACGTTATTCACACGTGTTCAGAAAACAGACCCAGCCTGCAGCTTTTAAGGACCTGCCGATTAAGATTCCAAAAAATTTCCAAGAAATGGCATTCGGGGAAAAAAATTAAGAATTAATGCTATATGAAACAATAGTTTCATCGTTCAATTTTTAGATATGTCCATGCATCTCTATTAGACGCTTTTCTATCGGTCGGTCGGTCGGTCAGTCCCAATTGCGTTAATCAACAGAAAGAAGAGGGCAGGTAGAGTGATGCCATTAAAAGGTGTGACGTTTATTGAAAGATCAATCATTTTACCAGCTGCTATGATGTTATAATAGAACATACAAGGTCCACAATTCTTTTTTCAAGTCAAAAATGGCACCAAATCGCTCAAAATTGCCGTTTTAGATTTCTATCAAAAATAAACAATACTCGCAGAACATTTCCATATCGTAATCTTTTATAAGCATGAGAATCAACTGACCCAAAGAAGGACTACTTGCTCTTCTTCCTCTTCCACCGACTACTACTACTACTACTACCTCAGATGATGAACGGTTCTTGTTTTCATCTAATTAAGTATTGTGAATCATTCATAACGATTCTGTCTATTATTTAGCATCATCTTGATTTTTTAAAATCGTTGCTTTACTGGTACTGATACTACCAGTTCAGAAACGACAACAAACATGGCGCTGAGATATCGGCGTAGAGAGTAGGTTTAAAGGTGGGATTCGGGATTTGCGATATAATGCAACAGAAACAAGATGAGAAAGAAAATACGAATCAAAGTGTATAACAATACTCATTCATGCTTACATCACTATGTAAAGGATCTGTGTGTGTGTGTGTGTGTGTGAGAGAGAGAGAGAGAGAGAAAGAGTCAAATGGGGTTCAGGGTTCGGAAGCGGCGGTGAGATGAATAGGGAATGAATTTTGGGAATATCTTCTTCACTCTTGCATTTGCAACGGTGACCCTAAGTTATTTTGACAAGTGGGGGACCGATATTTGATGAGAGTAGAGAAGCGTTGGAAGTGGCATTCTTTAATGGAAACTTTCTGCCGTGACATTTTGTTGGGAACGCGCATCAGATGACAAGAAAGACAAATTGGCCCATGAGAGGACACGCCCACCAACGCTGATACACAAGCATGACGGCACATACGTAGATACACGACCCTGAAACATCATCATCAGTCTTTTAACGTCCGTCGTTGGACATAGACCTTCCCCAGGATTCGCCACACTTCTCTATCATGGGCGGTGCGGAGCCAGCACTTTCTGAATTTGTCTAGCTCGTCTCTCCATCTTGTGTTCAGACGGCCTCGGTTTCTTATGTGATCTCTGGGGATCCATGTCATGAGTTGCGATGTCCATCGGTTGTCTTCCATTTTTGCAACATGGCCTGCCCATTGCCATTTGAGTTTTTTTTTAATAGTTACTATGGTGTCACGGATACCCGTTTTTTTCTTTATATACTCTGCTGTCTTGTGATCTCTCAATGTAAGGTTGAGCATGTTTTCATGCGTACGTTGCATACTTCTCAGTTTGCAGGTCTGTCTCTTGGTTAGGTTCCATGTTTCAGCTCCATAAGTGACTATTGGGAGGATGCATTGATTGTATACTCTTCTTTTTAGGAATATTGGGATCATCTGGTTCTTGAAAGTTGAGCTTGCTCTGCCGAAGGCTTGTCATCCCAAAGTGATTCTTCACTTGATTCCTCCTCTTTTGAGGATCTCATGGAGATTCGTTGTCCTAGGTGGATGTAGTGGTCTACGTTGCTGACTTTTGCATCTCCTATCTTGACAGTTATTTTCTTATTCTCAATATGATTCAGGGACATAGATAGACAGTGCAAAAACACACATACACACACACACACACACGTGCAAATACACACGCTCATACACAGAAAAATAAAGGATGATATATATAAAGAGAATGAGAGAGAGAGAGAGAGAGGAAGATGTATATGATACTAAATCAATAAATCTATAGCCTATATTTAGTCTTATAAAGAAATATATATATATATATGTATATATATATATATATATATATATATATATATATATATATATATATATATATATATATATATATATAATATGAACAATAGGAAGTGAGACAGACTCAGGAGTGAAAGTGTATGGACCTTGGGTTTATTTATCTGTAAATGTTTTTATTGATGGTCTAGACATGTTCCAGGAGGTATTCCTATCTTCAGTAGTGTGTGATGTGTGTGTGGGTACCATTTGATGGTTATAAGTTTGCTGTGGAATATAAGTCCACAATCAGGAGCTTTGCTTAGCGAGCAAAATAAAGGATCCAACCCGTAAAGGCCATCCTGTTGTGTGAAACTTAGTTCAGTCTGTGATACACATATGATACGATATATATTTATGAGAGAATGGTGGAATGAAAGCGATAAAGACCAGCTTACCTTGAAAATCTGGTGCGATTGTGGTATTGGGATAGCCCCACGAAGAATTTTTTTTGAGTAGCCGGCACCCCACAATCAAGCATTTCCGGTTACAGTTTCAGTAGCAAGTTGGAGCATTAGTCATTTAAAGCTTCCGGAATGCATTGGGTATCAATAGATGTGCAACACAAATCGGCACGCCCCCTGGAAACAACTCTCATGGCAAGTCAATTCTTGGACATGAATCCTATGGAATACGTCTTTGCTATTTTGGATCGTGATAGAAGGAAAAATCGATTCATTCTTGTTTTTTGAACGCTGACCGATTGAAGAACCAATAAAACATTGCAGATCCATTCAATAAAATCGATGCACGAAAACGAAAAAAAAAAAAACTTTTGAGATCTGGTAATGTCAAGTCGACCAAATTTTAATTTACTCAATAAAGTATTCTTGGATTGTAAAGATCATTGAGTGAAATGTTTTGTTTGGAAATAGACGCATTATATACTTTCGTCAGGTCTGCATACATATCTGTTTCTTCTTACACAAACTTTATTACATTCTACGAATCAGAATATGTTTAATAAAGCCTTACTTTTTTCATTCGCTTGTAGTTTTCTCTATTTTATTGAATGAAACAAAAGTGATTCCAGTTCTGTGAATATGAATCAATAAAAAAGAAAAAAAAAGATTGATAGAAATTTAATAAAAGTGGAATTATCTGTTTTGACGATCAACATTTTTATAGGTTAAAACATAGGAGTTATTAACGCAAAGCTGATTTCATTTTTTCATCAAAGTCAATAAACTGGATATTTCTCTTCGGTGAGATTATATTTATGCATTATGCATGATATTTATTTGTGTTTGTTGATTAAGAACAAGAGACTAAGACACTGATACACACACACACACACACACACACATATATATATATATATATATATATATATATATATATATATATATATAGTGAAAGAGATGAGCGTCATATGGGATAGATATATACTCCATATATAAAGACGAATTAGATATATATGAACATACAGAAATCGATAGATTGAGAGAGAGAGAGGGTTAGAGGGGAGAGGGAGAGATTGTTATTTGATACAATGACTGAATGAGGTATAGGGATATGAGTATATATATATATATATATATATATATACATATATATACATATATATATATATATATATATATATATATATATATATATATATATATATATATATGTATAAAGAGAGGGATAAGGTATTCTCAGGCACAGAATAATAGTTCAGACGTTCAAAGACGGATTGATTGGTCAAACAATACAAAACTTATTCTTTCATTCTTAGTCGGTCTTAAATGCCAGGAGAGCAACGCCTTAACGACAGAACGTAAGCACATGTGTCGTACCCGCACAAAGACACACACACACACATACACAAACACACACACATACGTAGTTGTGTAGATATGTACACGCACGCACATACGCATTATGCAATGTGGTGTACGAAAAGATGTACGTTTATTCGTACTCAACTCTACGAGATTACGATTGATTCTAGAAAGTCTCCAATTTTAGGGAACATGCCATTCTCTAATTATAGACAATGGAAGCAGTACATCAATAAATAGACTCTCATGAGTGTTTTCTTTTGTGCGTTTTCCCCCAACATCTGCGTGTAAGATTATTTGAATAGAAGCCTCTTAAGAGACACGTATATCATCATCGTCATCATCATCATTATTATCACAATCATCATCATCAGCAGCAGCTGTTATGTCCACTGCTGGACCGAGGCCTTCACAATCCCTTGACGAGCGTGATTGTGGTAATCTCTACCTTTTTTTTTTAAATTTTTATCTCATCTTCCTATCTTGTACCTGGTATTTTCGTACGGCGTTTACTGTGCCACGGGCAACTATCGGTTAGTTTCTCGCCTCATCTGTTGCCTCTCCTCGCTAAGTTCCCTGGCATTCACCATTTTTGTTGTTTAAGTATTTGTACGGTATATTTCACCTTTGTCCTCTCCCGGATTCAAGCTGATCTTTTTATTTGTCTAAGAGTCGTTCATAATATTGCTTTTCCCGATGCCCTCAGTGCGATTCTCAATTTCTTTTCACGTTGTTTGGTAAGTTTCCAGGTTTCTCATCAGTACGTTATAGCTGGTATTATGCATTTATTGTATACTTAACGTTTCAAGCATATTGACAATTCGTTTACCAGTATGTCTCTATTCATACCAAACGCTTTCTAACCAATTCGTCGTTTTTATTTTGTTTTTGTGATCTTCCTCTAACCTTATCGCCCAATCTGAGTAAATGTATCCCTTTACTCAGCTCCACCGTCTGCTCGTATGGTCTTTTTTGAGACTTTATTATTGAACATTATCTCTGTCTTTGTTCTGTTGTTCATTAACCTTATTTGTTTTACTTATCTCTTTTTAGATAACTTGACGTGTTTTGTAGATCATAAGCCGTTTCTGATATTGATACAATATCATCACAAAACCCTAAATAGTCCATATATTCTTGGTCTCTTCTCCCATGTTTACCCTGTCTGTTTTCCAAAATGCGCTTTCAAGGCTCGCCGTGAATAGTTTAGGTGAAATTGTATCTTCTACATAATTCTCATTTATACCCTTTCTCACATTGAGTCTAAGACAGTTGCGTGTTCTGCTGATTAATAAAACAAACAACATTGTTTAGCTTACGTAAACTATATATACATATATAGATACACACAAAAAAGGCGTATATAGAGCTTTATCCACAACGTGCATTCAGCTCGGTATGCACAGAAACACGTTTTCACCTCGAGAACATGTTTTCATATACATGCAAACAAATGCAAACACACTTGCACATCTATCTATCTATCTATCTATCTATCTATCTATCTATCTATGTGTGTGTGTCTGCGCACGCATGCGTGTGCTTACACGAAATAGATGCATCGCTTAAATATCATTTTTATTTTGTACATATTTCCAAACGTTGATGTCTTGGACAGCTTATTCCCTTTTCTTACTCTATTTCAACACTCGATGTTCGCTGCATAGAAATTTCTATCCCATTATACTTTAATTTGCCCACTTGTTTGATATCTACAAGAAGTTCGGCTCTCATCTATCACCCACTCCTTTCGCATAGTAAAATAGCCTCCCAGGTCTATAACTTACACGGCAAAACATCATGCTGAATATTATATCTCATGGTGTTTCATCACCACAGATATTCAACACGTTCAGTTTAGTCTACAGAAGACCAGATGGAAAAGAAGTTCAGGATAGGAAGATTGTGTTACGCCAATTTTCAAAATAGGGAAGACCTGCCTGCTTTAAAAAAAAGCACACAAAATCTTGGCCTTTTACCAGGGCTTGAACACCGACTATTGTTACAGATAAGAAATACAGATTATCTTAGTCACGAGGCAGGCTTATTACAATAGCAACGGGTGTACGTGACTAGTTTGCAGACATTCTCACTACGTTAGGCGCCGAGTCGTTTCACTATCTCTTCGTATAAACACCGGTGTCTGCTGCTTTGCCACGTTAAAATGGTCAAGTATCATTTTTGTTCATATTTAAGTGTTCAGACTAGCTAAAGAATATGTTTGAATGGACTGGTATGAAATCAAAAAAATATAGTGCACTTGAAGATGATTTTACGCGGCTTTTAAAATCTCCTTATATGAAGTGAAGGGTTAATATATTGTTGTTGAATAATAATCTGATCCTTCCATGATTAATGTATCGAAATGTAAAATGTTCCTGGGGAATTTATTATCTATTTGTATTTCGTGATAAACTGATACCCCTAGATAACTACATCAAAAATTATTGCTTCAAGTAATTAGGAGTATAGAATAAAAATGTACCTTTAATATTTTGTATGCAAAACCCCAAATCATGTCTGAGTAAAATGGTATAAAAGTAATTGTGTACAGGTTTTAGACTGCTTTTAGGGTCTATGTACTTGAAGTGGAGTATCAACATTAGAGAGGATTAGTTCTATATTGTTATTGAGTAATAAACACCTCCATCCTGAATATTGATAATTCTCTCCCCTTACACATCGACCTATAAAAACTAGTGTTTGTGGTTTTGTAACGCTGAATTGGCAAGACTAAATTTATGTTCATACAAAAGTGTGTAGATCAACTACCCCTTCTAGATTTTACTTCACTCCACAACAAGTCAAAACACAATGGTATAAAGAGAGAAGATTCACGCACGTAAAGCAGATTTTTTGCTCTTTTTTAAGCCTCTGCACATGAAATGAGGGATCAATAATCTAGAGAATATCCATATTCAGTTATAAACTGATCTCCTGAGATTAATAAATCTATTTCTATTGCTTTGACTAAAAAAGTGAGTAGACCAAATACACCTTTCATATTTTGCATACAGAGCTTCAAATTATGTCTAAATAATGTGGTATAAAAGGAAAATATTTGTTGCCTATTTAGAGCAGGTTTTGATGATATCTTCTCTGCTACCATCGACAATACAACATGAACAAAAAAGGATTTGTTTGTCAAAGTGAAAAAGTTACTTACCAGGGTGAAAAAAAAGTACTTCATTCTAAGGTTTTCGTGCGTACAACATAAATGATTCAAACTGAGTTGAAAAATGTCCGATATTTTTCTGCTCAAAACGAGGCTAACAGCGGTACTATTAAATGGTGGAGACAAAAATCATTCGAACTACCCTTGGGTTCATCTATCACCAGTCTCCCCTACTTCTTCAGGGTCTGTCTTAAGGCTGAGATACTTGTGTATTTCTCAGTGCTGTCTGGGGTCAATATTCGAATAAAGGTAAAAAAACAAGATTTCTTATGCAGATTTTCAAAGATGGCAGACCCTTCTTACTTGGTAACTTGACACAATACAATATTTCTAGCTTCCTTTAGCTTCATTTGGGCTTGGTGTTGAGTTTGGTAAGTATCAATGTTTTGATATTTAGCTAAGCAGACAAATATTTGCAAATGATTTATTGTGACATTAGGATCAAAGCTTAAAAACTGAAAATATTCACTGAAGTAAGAGTAGTCACTTTATTCGCCCAGTAAAACGTAGCTTGAATCCAAGTATTTGCATGCTGTATAGAAATTTAATACGGAGAGTGTCATGTTTGCTTTGAAAACGTTTTGGCGTCTACCCGGGCATGATCACCAGCCACTGGCACCGGTTGGAAACGCACGACTATCTCAGCCATCAAGCTTGTTCTATTTCAAGTTACGAGGAAACCGCTTATTGTGATCACTTTAGGGTGAGTCTATTTCGATGAGATTATTGATAACTGATTGATAATATTTGGCGAAGGATATACTGAGGATACCATTTATTATGATCACTTTGAAAAAATGGTTTGTAGCCGATTGATTTTGATGATAATAACCAACTGATGATATTATCCGTTATGATGGAATGGATATACTGAGGAAGACGTTTATTGTGATTACTTGAAATGAATAGTTTGAGGCTGTTTGATTTTGATAACAATAACCAACTGATAACATTATCCGTAATAATTGAAAGGATATACAGTGGAAGCCATTTATTTGATCACTTTGAATGAATAGTTTGTGGCCAACTGATTCTGATAAACATAATCAACTGATGATATCCGTAATGATGGAATGACGGCTTCCTCCGTACAAGGACTGACAAAGTTTGCTATGAACAAAGGATTTGAAACCCATCCGTTTGTTTCATTTTACTGCAAAAAGTAAACATGCAATTTAGTGAATCCACATGAGTCCTCGCAACTAATCAAGTGAGAAAATGGGAGGTCAGCAGGAAAATTCGCTTCTTTCCGTTTTTTCCTGGCGCTAGAATTCTTCCACAATATTACCGATCAGAAAAAGTTTGGAAAACAAGGACTCTTTTTTGGTATAAAATTCCTCCAGAATATCCGGCAAGATTTGTTGTACGGCGAAAAGACCTAAAAGGATTGTAATACTGAGCAGGTCTCCTTCACGCAATCTTTGAATCCCCTTCGAGGATTCAAGTCATGAGAACAAGGAACAAATATCTAGCAAGCTCGTGACTACGACTGTTGCTAAAAACAACAACAAAAAGAACAACAACTTTTACTACTTTGACAACAATAACTACTTCTACTAATAAGTTCCATGGCAACGACGACGGTAATGATGGGGGCTGTTGGTGCAGAAAACACTAAATAGGAATTAGTGCACAATAAAATATTGGTTCAGTGAAGGCGTGGAGGATCACTAAATTAAACTGGTGTCGAGAGGCTTGAATTGATTGAGTGAAGTGAAATTAAGTATAGTCTACTATCATTTAAGGACGACCAATGAGTTGTCTATTAGCAAAAGGACAATCTTACTATGATTCAAGAAATATTTGTGGAGTGAGTGTGCGTACATATGTGTGTATGTGTGTGTACGTGTGTGTGTGTGTACATGCATGCAACTGGCATTTGTACGAAGTTGATATTTGCCATATATATTAGTAAGCAAACGAGAAATTGAGGTGTCATGTTTGGATTGGAGGTTCTCGAAAAATCTAAAAATTTAGAGATCTAAATTTAGATAATAAATATCTAATTTGGCCACGGATCTAAATCTAGACATCAAATTTTAAATTGATAATTTATCTAAATCTAAGTATAAAATAGATAAATTGGCAACATTTAAAGAAGCGAACGAAATAATTCGGAGCCGTAGTTCCGTACGATGGACGAAAATTTATTTTACGTGACAATTATGGCAGGCTGCTCCACATACCATAAAGTTCGGCCCATCAAAACATGCACCTTTGGAATGGGCACCGACCTAATGTCTCTAACATTAAAAAAAGGGGTTCTTTTCAATGGCTAATTAGGGGAAGAGAACCCTTGTGATTTACTGGAATCTTTATGGAAGGTACGAAGAAATGGTTTGCCAACGAAATGTACGCTTTTTTCTTCTCTCTTCTTTCAACCCTTCTTCTCTTTTTGGTTATCCAAAATTAACCCCATCACCCCCAAAATGATTTTTTATTCCCCCCACCCACAAAATTAATGATTTTCATCAGTCTATATTTTTGTGTATACTCATCTATCCTGAAAGTAGTACGAAACAGTTCAGTCATTAAATCAATCAATATGTGTGCAAATTCCTGTCTCAGTCGGTTCTAAATATCAATCGATTTCGGTTCATCATCGATCTATCGTGATCTATTAGTAACTAAGTATATATATATATATATATATATATATATATATATATATATATATATATAGGATGCCCCCAGCAGATGGGATACCATTTTTTGCTCTCAAAGCAAAGCTCCTGATGGTGGACTATGAATATGGGAATACCTCCTGAAACATGTCTGGACCATTAACAAAAACATTTACAGATAAATAAACGTAACTTCCATACACTTCACTCCCGAGTCTGTCTCACATTCTATAGTTCATATTATATATATATATATATATATATATATATATATATATATATATATATATATATATATATATATATATATATATATATATGCGTGTGTATGCGTGTGTATGTGTTTTGTTGGAGTACGTCACATTCTGTTCGTTTCTAAGTCAATCTGTTCGAACGATAATTTACTAAACGTAGCTTAAAGATCGAAATGACGATAGCAAATAGTAAATTGGTCAGCAAAACGAATAAACTGACCATCGAGTCATCAATCCATCGTATATTTGTATCTTGATATCTTCTTTACTTAATATCTATCTATCTTTCGATCAATCTATTTGGCAACCATAGCAATCAAAGATGGCGAATTATTCTTCCCTTTTTCATACTGTTTGTGTTCGTGTGTCTTATCGCTCATGGCCATACCGTTTTGTTGACGAACTGAAGATTTGGCATAATTACTCAAATGTACGCTTTCTAAAGAAACTTTTTAAAAAAAGATTGAACAAAAGCTTTTCTGATCTTTATTCGACCTTATCCTGACGGGTTTATCAATAACATCTAGATTCTTTGAAATCTTGATGTTTTTTAAAACACTGTTTTGATATTTTCCACTGATGCCATAAATAAAATCCATTCTGACCATATTTATTCTTTGACGGAATTCTTTTTACATAATCTCAAATTTTGACGGTATGGTTGTACAATCATTGACTTTCATAGAAGTCTGTCAGTCTATCCATTTCAGTCTGTTCATGTCAATCGATATTTGGTAAAGCTTATCTTAGTGCTGCAAAAAGCCACAAGTGTGATCCATACAGAGAGAACTGAACATTACAATGTTGATTACCTGCAAAGACCAGCTTACTAACCATTGCTCCATCGTGGATTACCCACTAATGATTAGATTAGTCTAGTACAAAGCCAAGGTAGTGGGACTACGGTAAGGATCGAACTCACTACACTAGCGAATTGGTCTGCGAGATGAGCGTGCTAGACATCGTGCCATGGTGATCAGCTTTTTATCTGTCTGTTCTTATCTTGCTCATTCCAGTCACTCCTTTCTCTCCTTTTATTCTCTCTTTGTATTGTTTCTAAATTTCTTTCTATCTATCTACCTATATATTTTGCAATGCGAACCTAAAAACAACAATCAATTTTATGCTTCGTAGACTGCAGGGACACTGGGTCTCGGCCAAACCTATTCCTCCATACTGAGTTGTATAAACTTATCAGTTTTGTCATTTCCGTACCCACCTACAAGGTATCCATCAATAATAGACATCTCATTATGTGACTGAGTGGTCTGCAGACGTGTGTATCGGAGTGATGTCTCTATTCGTATAAACAACCATTGATTGAGAAACATGTTTGTATGTTAACCTTCCTATCCGACACCGTTTACACATGGATTGCATTGAATGCAACTGTAGATTCAAAAGTATTTTATCACACATACACACATACATGGCGCGTTTAGAAAATATCTGGCCATTTTGAATGTTTCGAGAACCGGTTGCGTAGATTTGATATAACTTCAGCGTTATGAGGCAACTTCAATATACATGCATGAACAAATACATTCAGTGCAATTACACACACACACACACACACAAACAAAACTTACTTCCCTTATAGAAGTTACTTTTTCTAAAAAACGAAAAATTTCCAGACGAAGCAAAGGTCAGATTCAGTCAAAGCTGTTCATTCTACTTTACTAAATAAGAGAAATAGTTTTCATATTTTTTTTACGTACCTTCGCTAGAACGAATCGCAATAAATAGACTTTGTCTGGTATTTCCGAAGTCCGGTGATAAGAGATACGTTAACAAGAAAGTTTACAGAAATAATATGTAAAGTAGTTCCAAGATTTTAGATATATACCTGGAGAATCTAGATATTTATTTAGTGTTTACGCCTTTTTTCTATTCGATTCTCTAGTTGTTTATCTTCTATTTCGTTTTGAAAAGTTTAAGAGTACAGATCAAATTCATAAGTAAATGTTTTCTGACATCTTTCCATTCTCCACTAAGCCAGCACTTAAGTCTTTTACGTACATTATTCCAGCATTATTTTGTTTTGTTTCCTCAATTTTTTAAAATCTCAAATTCCTTTCGTCAAAGGTATAATTGAAATTCAAATCAATTCTAATTGTATTTAATTCAAGTACTTTTTCATTTTTTTTTTCAATTTGAGAGAAGTTATCCCAATTTTCAATTCATGGAGAAATTGCAAAAACAAAAGATTTAAATTAGATTCAATTATTTGATCTATTATCATCTTTCTGAGTTTTTTTGGAGAAAAAAAAAATAAGACTGGTAATATAAAAGACTAAAATGTTTGTGTGTGCGTTTCAAAAAAACTTTATTTAATATTCTTTGAATAATTATATTCACCTGAGCTCCAAATTACGGATATATTTTTAATTTGAATTAAATTATCCCAATTTCCCATTCGGAGAATGAATAATCAGTTGTAAAAAATGAGAATCGTGCAGTGGACATTTCTGTTGATGACTAGATATGCTCTTTTCTGTGCATTAAAGATTCATAGTTTGGCATCCCCCACAATTCAGACTAAAATGCAATACGTGATCAGAATTTTTTTTTCAAAACTTGAACAAAAACTACTTTTATTGAGAGAAATATTTATCCCATTCAAAAGGAGGAAGAAAAGATTTTTTTTAAATCAAAATATATTGTACACTTTGAGGTTGTAAAGAAAAAACATTCGTTGATGTAGAGATGATTTTAGATAAATAGAATTAAGTGAACAGACAAACGGACAAACAAACGAACGGAATAATGCGACCAGCAAGCATGAATAGCTTTCAGGGGCGTGGCTAGAGATTTGGAGGGTTGGATGGGCTCCTTGAAAGTTTCCTCCAAAATCCAATGATATTTGTCAGCGACAATACAGTAGGAGAACTATCATTTATAAAAACTTGCCGAGTCTTCAAATGGTCCCCAGCCCCAACATATACACATCTGGAGTTGTAAGTTCAGCAGACTAAAACATCCTGTCAAAATAACCACTATGCGCCACTGATATATATATATATATATATATATATATGTATATATATATATATATATATATATATATATATATATATATATATAGGAAGCGGATTCGCCACACAAAGCCTCTTCAAACAAAATTATGTGTCTGGGTAGAAGCATAATCTTGTTTATGTAGCGAATCCACTTCCTATTATATTTCCAGCTCTACTCTAAACCAAATTAACTCATAAATAAATCAATCACATATCATTATGATTATAAATTTGGTATTTGTTTTGCTGAAGTTCATGCAGAAGCCGAATTTCTTGCTTTCATTTAGTTCATGTTGCATAATTAGAAGATCATGAAGGTTCTTAGTAAAGGGGACGATGTCATCAACAAATCTAAGGTTCATTTGGTATTGTCCGTTCGCTCCGATTCCTTTGTGTTTCCATCGTTTTGGAAGATAATCTCAAGTCAGGCTGTGGAGAATTTGGATGAGCTGGTATCACTTTGTCTCACTTCTTTTTCTAGATGAAGGGACTCAGAGTCTTTATGTAGCCTGATGAAAGAACTGTTATGTTGCACTACTCTGACATATACGGGATCTACATCTTGTATTATTGAGTCAATGACTGGGGATTTCCTCTGAATCGAAGGCTATTTTGAAGTCAGCAAATGCTACAATGAGTGGCATTGTACATTCTGCTGCTTTCTCTTTTAGCTTTTTTTTTTTTTTTTTTACTGAATGGAGATAGTCGATGGTTGAGTAGCTTTTTTGGAAGCCAACTTGTACCTAAGGTTGGTTTTTATCTAACGTTTTTACGATTTGGTTGGTAGTTCTCGAGGTCTTTGGGGTTTTCTTTAAAAAAAACAAAACAGCACTATGATTGCCGAGTTCCAATTTTCTCGGACTTTACTTTGTTTGAGACATGAGTTGAATGGGATGGCTTGTTTTCTTGAGATGACTTTTCCAGTTTTTGGGGTAGGTCGATGGTGATGTTAATGGGTCTAGGGGCCTTTCCTTCCTTTATTAGTTTGATCTGGGAAATCCTCGAATTGATTACTCGCGGCTCGTGTTTCCTGTTCATTTTTATGTGCCCTTTGTTTGGTGGAATAGAGGTTTTCATAAATTTCCTGGATACCTTCGGAAATTTAGTTATGTTGACAGTAGTCCATTCGCTTCGAGCAACATACTTATGATCTTTCTTCCTGTACAGCGAGATTTTCCAACAGTTTTGAATCCCCCCAACCCCTTTTCAAGAATGCTTTCAATGACTACTGTCATGTAACCTCTTATGTGTTCGATTCGTTTCTTCCGGATGGTTTTGCTCAGCTCTGTTGCCTCTATCTTCTCTATTGTTGTTGGTGGCTTGAGGTTCCTGCATTCTTCACAAGACTATGGGTTTCTTCTTGGAGTTTGCTTAATACAACGCAATTAATAATCATATATATATATATATATATATATATATATATATATATATATATATATATATATATATATATATATATATAGTTTGTTTCTGCGTATTTGTCAGAAATACATAGTAATATATTTTAGTGAAGGATAATCAAAGATAGATAGTAGAATTTGAAAAATAACAAGCCTGTGTATGTTTGATAAAAAAGTTACAATATCTCTTGCTTTTCTTTTATATTTGGCCCACATGTGTATTGAAAATAGTTTGTTTTGAAATGTTTCCACATATTCCCTGGGAAATTCAGGAAAGAGTCTAAATAATAATAATAATCAAGAAAGTTATTTCCATGAAATGTTCTCACTACTATCTCTATCTTTGTTGTTTTTAATCACTGCACTCTGACGATACTTTCTGCAGTCTTCCTCAGATCTATATTACACTTGCTAATTCTTGAAATGAATTTGTTATTTCATCCATAAAGATAAATAATAACATTCACCATCACTAGAATTCAAAATGGGCGCCTGAGAATGACAAGAGAGCTTATTTGCCGAGATGTACTTATCAAAACAGTAAGTACGTAAGTACTTGTCAGAATAATTCATGGAATAATAACAAAGCTTCATCCTAGAACTCTAGATGAGTCTAGGAATCCCAGACAGTGCACTAGCGGAAAGATTGCGATCTTATTAATAAAGGTGGAGATATCAATTGAAATAATCAATGGAATGATATTCGTACTTTATCTCAGAACGCCAGAGAACATCACGAGGGTCAGAGAGTGGAACGATCGAAACGCACTGATCCAAGAAACAAAGATAAAAACAATCATTGCAATAAGTCTTCGAACTTCAGACGTGAAAAATATATGTAGCATTCCTCTCTCTCTTTCTCTTCCTATACAAAATGAGTTACACTCTGAAAGAGTTATTTGATTATTGCATTGGGCAGGATGCTTATTAATGTTTTCCTTTGAGCTCATCAGCAATAACTTTATAGTCATAGGAGATTTAAATATTCACTAATCTCAGTTTATTACAGCACGAGACCGTGTGTAGAACACTAACTAGGGATCGTAATCACATTACGGTCTGTTGAACTAGCTTATTAATTATTACTTTACGGCAATGCGCATTTCTTTACATTGATCCACACATCTCTATGAGATGCTTTTCGGTCGGTCGGTGTGTCAGTCGGTCCAAGTTATGTAAAACAAGAGAAATAAGAAAGAAAAGATGTGATATCATTGAAACGTATGATGTCATCAGAAAATTTGACGTCATTAAAAGTTGTAGCGTCTATTCCAATCAATCTTTTTACCAGATAATCAAGTCATAATAGAATATCCAAGGTCCACATGGGAGCCAAAAAACTCCCTCATGCAAAAAATGGCCGTTTACAATTTTTATTGAAAATGATACTTGCAAAATATTTCCATATTTTACAAGTATGAGAATCAATTGACTCAAAGAGAGCCTGCTTGCTCTTCTTCCTCCTCCGCATGCTACTTTCACCACGGATGGCGGACTAATCGTTGAATTCATGGTTTCTGTTAAAATAAGCTTTGTTTTTGCCTGGCACCAGAAAGGATTGTACTGGCTACATAAAAAAAAATGGTCTCCAAGATAAGCTTGCTAACTATCGAGCTACGGTAAGTGTCCAACTCAAGAGATTCAATTTCTTCTTGTATGGAAATGTATTGCGCAATTCTACTAAAAAGCATTGATAAGCAAGTTTTCCTCGCGAAATAAGGAGGGTGTAAATATGAAATACAAAGTGCCAAGCACATTCATTTCGTATTGCTAACTTATGAGAACATATTTTAGAAAAAATGAAAAGTTCCTTGTATTAGAATCGGTTCCAATGAATGAACATTCTGACCCGAGTTGGTTCACAGTTCCTAATTTCTCAATCATAGACTTGACTAAAATGCTGGTATTCATTTTCGGCCTTATCATAGGTAATATTGGACATAAGGTCCGTGCATTAGTGTGAGAATATGCAACCTCATCTGATACGACATACGGCCCTTGGTAACATTTTGAAGTGGGTCATCCAAAAAATACAGTTTCCTCCGAGTTCACCGCAGATCAGTATGTGCCTCCTACACTACTCCACTTAGTGCAATGGGGAAGCATTGTCTAGGAGTAAGGTCTCCAGTTACAAGTCAGCAATACTTTTTAGCATGATTCAGCTAATACGTAGGGCATGGAGATTTCCCAACTGGGGATCGAACTCACTATGGAAGCAGTGGTCTGCAAGAAGAGCTTGCCAAGTATCATTCTATGACAAGCACCCAAGAGCCCTGATAGCGTACATAGGCACTATTAAGCTTAATTTGAAACCTGCAAATAGCTTTATGACACCAACTTGCTGACCACAGTTCGAAAAAAGGCGCCTGTGAGACCTGTGGTCTCTCTGATCAATCAGGAGATTGTATTACGCGAAATAATAATCTCTCAGAATAGATAAATGATTTCTTAGTCTTTTGATGTATTTTTGATTTTACATTTCTGGGCCAGTGAGTTTTGTAAACCTTATCTCTTGTAGAAGATCAGTAGCAAAGGGCATACTATTTCCAAAACAAATACAACTTATAATATCAAAACTAATTCGAACAGAACACACAGATTATAGAACGTTTCATTCAATATTACGATTAACAGTGACAGCAGTTAGAGCCATTGAAAGCACCCTCATGATACATTTGATTCGGAGACTTGACCTGACTTGGCTGCTTTGATATTTGAATCGACGTTTAAAATCTTTGATCTTCAAGAGAATCAACTTTTGATTTAGGCAAAGATACTGGAAGGGAAGGAAAGAGACAACTAAATCGAAAACAAGAAAGACGGGAGGAATGAAAGGGAGAAATTGAGAATAAGAGGGAAAATGCGAAAGGGGGTAGAAAGAGAGGGATTAGGGAAGAGAGAACGAGAGAGAGAAAAGATTTAAGAAGATTAAGTCAAGTGTTAAAGATGGCACACAGTTTTTGTGGGGCTGAAAAAGAATTGACCAAATCGGCGACTGTAGGAGAAGACAGGAAACAGACAATTGGGCAATTTTAATCTTGGCGTAAAACCAATTCTTTGAGCCAGAAAAAGAATCATAAGGAAAAAAACGGAGGAAAGTAAAATTGTGCAAGAAGAGAAATGCTAATAAAATCCTGTCGGAGGTGGGGGGAGGAAGACGAGAAGGGAACAAAACGAGGTAAAAAGATGCAAAAATTACTTAACTGTGAATATTTACCCGGTTCACCGCATAGACAATGGCATTCCCTAGCAATCGACTTAATCGTCTATCCTATATACAATTCAGAATGCCAAAAAGTGTCTGGTCCCAAGTGTATCCGATGAGAAATAGTGTATTTGTGGTGTGAAATACTGTCTCACGCAGAAGAGTAATCAACATTAGTTGTCCTAATCTACTCAGTGTTTTTCTAAATATTCTCTGGGTCACAGTGGGATTGAAGAAATTTCCAAACAATACTCTGTTAGTCAGGCTCTCGGGTCAGTTTCAGGTTACAAATAAGAACATGGTATTATTTTCAGTTCTAATCTTCTTCAAGGTCATTTTATGCTCAAGAGTTTACAAATAAGGCAACTGATTCGAAAAAGAGAATAGGGTGAAAGTGACTATATTCTATTATAGTGGTTGATAATTTTTAACTTTCTACAACTTTCGAAGCAAATAACATGTTTCTATGCATTGGAATGTAAGTGAAATGCTAGCTACTAAAAGAGTCAGTAATCCTTGGTCCTACAGATATAAAATATGATAGTTAAACGCAGGATACAAAAACTCCATAGGATCATACAAAGGCCCCGAAAAGTATAACTTTACAATGTATTGATCAAATATTTACATAATAATGAGGTTGAAAGCCATTGTTTTTTTCTTTATGTCGAAAATCAGCGAATGAGACCCACACAAAATTACGGCGAGAGTTTGGCACGTCCGATGCAAAAATTCGTTTTCTGTGAATATTTACTCGATTCACTGCATAAACTTTGCCATTCCTTAAACAGGTCTAGGGGCACAATATTTTAATAAAGGAAAAACAAATGGATTACAACTTCATCATTACGTCATCAATATCTGATCAATGCGTTTTATAGTTATACTTGTTAGAGTCTTTGCATGGCTTTTTGGTGCCTATGTATGCCGTGTTTAAAGACCATACTTCAAGAATTATCAAAACGGCAGCCAATATGGAAGTTGGTCATGCCCAAATGGCAGAGAAGGTCGCCCCAGGAAATTTTGATCAGCATGTCCAAGTGACCTAGAAAATCCTTTCAAACCTAGTTATAGAGGCAACGATCACGGATCCCTGATATTCGATTCAACTATTCGGAGAAAAGATTGAGGGAGATTGGTATTAACACAAGAATTAAAGTTGGATTTGTATTTATCCGCTTACGTAATACTTGATACACACTCACGCATACATGCACGGGTGCATACTCGTTAAATACGTTTCGGTGTACACTCACACTTAAACACATGGACACACACACACACACACACACACACACAAAGACACATTCACATACCCCTTCCTATATATATATATATATATATATATATGTACTGAATGTCACAACGTACAGCAGGGATTAGCAAGACCATAGTTACTGCTGCTCACTTGGTGCTGTTTGCTAGAAGCTGTGCTCAATATATATATATATATATATATATATATATATATATACATATATATGTAGTAGAATGTGGATTCGCTACACAAACTAGCTCATGTTTCTGCCTGATGAGGCCTGCATACGGCAGAAACATGAGCTAGTGTAGCGAATCCATAATGTACTATTAATCTCCAGCTCTACTCTAAAACAACTTGACTTTCATAGTAAAAAGTTGTATGTATCGAGCATTTTATGAGATAAATCTATCACATATCAGAAGTTGCTTTATATCACTGATGTATTATTATATTATGCTATACTGCTGGCCTGATCTGTACCATATATATATATATATATATATATATATATATATATATATATATATATATATATATGTATATATTTATATATATATATATGTATGTATGTATCAGAATTTGTAGGCCCTTTTTTTTTGAACAATCATTGTTGTATAGTACAGAAGGTGTGTATGTGCATTCTAAATATAAGATGAAAACCTGCATAATCGGAAATGTTCAAGTTAGTTCCTGTAGGCCCATTGATATTTAATGCTGAAATAGGAAATAAATTACTTAAACAGTCGAATTTATATATTTTGATGTTGAAGTGTATTAATATATCACGAAGCAAGTTTCTAGTCGGCAAGTAAAAAAAAGGAACTTAATCTTTTTGTTTTCACTTTACTTTTATCTGTAAACATAATCAGAAGTAGACCACTGTTGCAAGCTTACAGTGGAGCCAATGAAAAACATGTATCATCATCTCTTCCAGGGCATCGTACTTATGACAGTTAACAACCAAAGTCACCCAACGTACCAAGAGATCCCCCTTTTTTTTCCATATTCACAGAACTATTTGGAAATATAGTATAAAACCTGCTCAATAAAATATCTAAAGCATAGAAGGGTTTTTTCGGATAGAACGCAAGTTTCAGGAGAAAAATTGCTTCAACTATTCAAGGCAATTTTCCATTACTACAAGATGTCCTTTTGCACAGTTATGTGAGCAGTTAGGAAGAGAAAAAAATCAGAAATGGCTTCCTACATCTTGCATATAGTTTTTCTCCGCTGACATTCATCATTTCCTGCGTAAAGGTTATCCCAGTTGGTATCGCGTGGACAATCCTCCTTTGGACCTCCCTTTCTTTATACCTGCCCAACTGCCATGACAATAATACATCAAGTAGTTGGACTGTCTCTATTTGCATTGTCCTGAGAGCACTTATTGGTTGAAGTCGAAGCATGAACTGAAGACTGACCGATGGCTCAGAGGTTTTCTTATGAACTGAGTAGAATTGAGCTTCTACTTTTTCGTCTTGTATAAAGGCTGTTTTTATTCTACACCCGAAGAGTGGATATCTGTTTTGCAAGTTAATTGCAGGATTGTCATTTGGTAGTTTTAACTGTGACGTAACGGGAAAACTTTCATGTTAAAACCAGATTTAAATGGGTTCACGACGTTTGTAAGGAACTAAATTTTCTATGCTAAGATTATTTATTTTCATGGGTATCAAGTTGAAACCTCATTTGAAAGGGAATAGTGTCATTACAGAAACAAAAAAATGTTTTTAAATACTGTCAAGATTGTACATACAATGTCGCAGTTTTTAAACCGAGTCAATACTTTTTTAGATTTGGTACTGAAGGTAAATGTACGAAGCCTACACACCAATTATATGATACGATATAGATATACATGAACTTTGGATATAAAAGATGTATTTTAATCCATTACCCGGAGAAAAACTATTTGAACTAAACTGCAAACCTCTTCTATAGAACAACGGAAAGGAGGAGGAAAGCTAAATAGACTTTCTCATTCATAAAAATACTTTAAAAAAAAACACTGTTGTTGGATCTGTCTCAGTTACGGTACAGCTTTCAGAAAGGAAGACACTAAACATCATTCAAGTTTATGCTCCAACTTCCGACAAGAAGATAGACAACTTAAATTCCATACTCTAAGAAACCAAAGAATTATGGGAGACTTCAATGCACAAGTCGGAAAAGGTAGTGAAAAATGCGTTGGCAAGAATGGATACAAAATACGGAACGATAGGGGTGAAGATCTGGTAAACAGCAAATGGGTTCAAAATCATGAACACTTTTAAAACGAAAGCCATTAGAAAGTGGACTCGGAAGAACCCCAACCCCCAAACCAAAAAAACGATATAAAGAACCAATAGACAACACCTTAGCTGACAGGAGCGACGTCATTAAAGATAATCAGGTTCTAAATCAAGGCAGTATAGGGAGTGACCACAAAATGATAAGATGCAAAATTCAGATTAACACCAAGATAGAATGCTGGAAAATGTTCTCTACCAAACCGCAACCACTTGGCGTACAAAAAGAGTCCATCTGACCATTCAAGCTGGGACAGAAAAATAGATATTAACCAGGAGAGAACATCAATGAGCTCAGCACAAATGAAGTCAGCAGTGTATTAAAGTCAAAGAGCACACAAGCCATAGGTAAACTCTCAGAAGAAACCAAGACTCTCATGTAAAAATGCAGAATACTCAAGCCACCTTCATTATCAATAGAAAAGATCAAAGCAACAGAACTGAACAGACGGAGTTGTCGAACTTGCCTAGAAAATTTGCAAAAACCTCTTTTCTACTGATTGGGTACAGAAAAACGAAACAAACGAAAAATAGATAAGTCTCTGGGACCGTTAACACCACCATCAACCTACTAAAAAAGTTGGTAAAATCATCACTAGAAGACAAGCTATTCTTCTCCACTTACGATCAAACAAAATACATCCTGGACGATTGGAACACCGCAATCAAAATGCTGCATCAACAAACTGTTCACCAAAGTGATCACCAAACGAATTGGAAAACGCTAGATAAAAACCAACGACGGGAAAAAGCTGACTCCAGGAAATGCTACTTGACCATCGATCATCTTCATTCAGTAAACCAACTAATGGAGAAAGTAGCAGAATATAGAATACCATCAGCTGTAGCACTTGTGGTCTTCAACCCCCAAAGTCATTGGTGCAATAGTACAAAAAGGTGTAGACCTCGTATATATCAGAGAACAGCAACATATTTACCGACACAGCAGGTCCTTCATCATGTTACATAAAGACTCGGAGCCCTTCCCACAAGAAGAAGAGAGAGACAAGGTAATACCAGCTCAACCAAACCTAAGCAAGAGACTGGCCCTCAAACTAAGAGCCATGCAACGTGCACAAATCATTTCGACCTCACATATAGAGATCACAAGACAACACGGTATATTAGAGAAAAGACAGAGGTTTGAGATATCATAGAAACCATTAAAAACTCAGATGGCTATGGGCTGGACATGTTGCAAGAATCTTAGACAACTGCTGAACATTCTGACGCATAATATGAATCCCCAGAGATCTTACGCAAAAATGCAGCCAGCAAAATATGGTAGGGCGTGATTATAACTACACAAGTTCAAAAAGTATTGACCCCGAGATGCCCATGATAGTGGTCTGGCAAATGTTGGGGAAGGTCTATGTCCAACGATAGACGCTAAAATGCTGATGATGACGTTGAAAAAAATTTTTTTTTATCGAAATGGTATACTACCATCAGAGGATTATTGGAAAAGGGTTATTGGTCCAAACAAATCATATTTTGATGAAATATTTACTGTTTTCTCTGTTATTTGTATCACCGTCCATCTAACTAATGACATCCCATGTGGAGCAACTTAATTATTTTAAAAGCTTTTACAAAGTTTGAAAACTACATTATTACCTTTGTCATTTAATCCAACCCAATGAATAGAAATACATGTTTTTTAAAAAAAAAAAAAAAAAAAAAAGGATTGTAGTCATTATTTAACGAGTTTGTTTAGCATATCATTCGCTTCTGCAGACTTCGATCCTGAGAGGGTAAAAAATATCTCCCTGATCTACTCGACGACAAAGTGAATAGAACCACCTTGCCCTTCATTATTTACGTATGCAGGCTCGTGAAAATTCGACATAACCTGGGACACTCTCCGGATCTGTGATACCTTTTAAATCTGAAACCCTCCGACTACGTGATATCATCCAAATATGATACTCTATGAATCTATGATACACTCCAAATCTATATTCTCTGAATCTGCAATACCATCCGAAATTGTGATACCTCCCGAATCCGTGATACCTTTAAAATCTGTGATACTATGCAAATGATACTTTCTGGATTTTTCAACATTTGTAAGAAAAAAAAGACAAGCGAGAGAGAGAGACAGGGGTGGGAGAAGAGCAAGTGAAAAAGAAGGATATAAGTACGAGATATACGTAGGAATTTTAAGGAGAAAGATAGGATGTTTTATAGAGGGAGAAAAGGATAAAGAGATAGAGATAGAAAGAGGGAGAGAGAGAGAGAAAGACAGAGTGGGAGGAGTGAGGGAATGGAAAGTGAAGAAGAAGAGCAGTAAAGATTGACACTGACGAGAAAGAAAGAGATAATGTGAAAATAAGTTTGAGTTCGAGTAGTTCGAATCTGACCCCAGCAAGTGATAGCATGTACTTTTGGGAAGGTCTTGTTAGCTGAAAAAAAAAGTATAACGTCATGTGATAAGACACGTGACCTAGGTATAAACCAAGCAGACACTTATCCACTTAACACCATCTTAAAATTTTTCTTCTGTCTCCATGATATTAAATTCAGGAAAGACGAAAGAAAATCATCTGTGTTCCAAAATTACAGCCCATTTTTGACAATTGAGATTTTTTTTATTTACCGGAGATTCAAGGTGTCCACAATTTATTTATATAATTTTGAATCATAAGTGATGCATACAGCCTGGTATATTCTTTGCTTCGTTTCTTAGGTGGCCCAACAAACTCCGTACAATTATGTTATTACATATTTTTTAATATTTTCTAAATCTTAAGGGATGTATTACAAGAATAAATGATATAACAATCCTGAACGTTTAATATAGAGCGATGGTTAAACCGTTTGGCTAATGTAGAGCTCAGCCGTCATTGGGCGCTCTTATGCTGTGGCCTTGCACCAGGCCCGTAGTTTCTGAACTTCTCGTGAACATTCCCACATTTTTTCGATAAGATTACTGGTCCCCCGTCCATTTAGATGAGTTGAAACAGAGAATTTCTTTGGTTTAGTTCAATAAAAATCAATGGATATGGAGTTTGCCAGCCACTATGTGAATGATAACTATAATTTAGAAATAAATACTACAAGAAGTACTTCCTAATTTTAGTAAAAAAAAAGGAAGAAGAGAAAATAATGAACAATTCGTTACTTGACTTTGGCCTTAATCTGGAACAAATCTGAAATATTTTTTGTTTATGTCGGATAGTTGTGGGATCCAACTTCTCAATCAAGTGTGGTTTGTAAAACAAACTTATTAATTGAATATTTCAGATTTATGCAAAAGTTGAGTAAAAATCGTTCTTTATTTAATGAGTTGGTCATGAGCCAGCGTGGTTCGCAAGATAAAAAAATACACCGGTTGTTCCTGCTGGTTCATCGGTCCCAAAAGCCCAAGCCAAATTGCTTTCTTTGGGGATGGGTGGGGAGATGTATCCTAAGAGTGACTATCCAAACACAACACCAAGGAGATTACCAGGGGAACAACCGATCCTGCTGGGCCAATGGTTTCAATCGGTTCTGCCACATCACTTATTTCAGGTGGGTGTAATGCACCCCAATTGCAACTTCTCAAACGCAATACCAAGAAAACAACATTATACATAGGAACCTACAATGTCAGAACACTCTCCACAGACATGCAACGAACCGATCTGGGAGATAAAATCAAAAACATTAAATGGGACATTATCGATATTAGCGAAAGAAGAAAATATGGAGAGGAACAAATCAAACTAAACAGCAAACACCTCTCATACACCTATGGAAGGGAAAAAGGAAAACAAAGTAGAGTTGGCTCTCTAACTCATTACAAACTCAAGGATAACGTTATTGGATTCGAAGCCACCTTGAACCTTGTAGCCAGTGTCATAGTGCAGCTCTCAAAGAGATACAAACTGAACATCATTTTGGGCTTATTCTCCAACTCCACACTTAACTTCTACGACGACTTGAATTCCTTACTCCAAGAAACCTACAATTATTTCAACATCACTATGGGAAATCTAAAGTCGGACAAGGTAGTGAAAAATGCGTCGGCAAGTAGATACAAAAGAAGGAACGAAAGGGGTAAAGATCTTGTGAGTTTTGCAACAACAAACGGATTCAAAATCATAGACACCTTCTTTAAAAAGAAATCCAATAGAAAGTGGACTTGGAGGAGCCACAATAAAAAAAACCAAGAACAGAATAGATGCAGGTTCTAAATCACGAACTGACCATAGTATGATCAGATGAAAAATTAACACCAAGATAGAACGTAGGAGAATGTTTATCGCCAAACTACAACCACTTACCCTTCAAAGAACTCATTCGATCATTCAAGCTGGGACTGGAAAACAGATATGGGCGCCCCACCAAACCAGAAGAAAACATGAAGGAGCTCAGCAACAATATAACAACGTTCCTTATTGAAGTCGTCAATATCTTTAAGCCAAAGAGTGAACAAATCATGAGCAGAAGAAAAATAAAAATATCATGAAAAAATACAGGAACCTCAAGCCAACAGCGACCACAATAGAAAAGATGGAGGCAACAGAGTTAAGAAAGACTATCCAAAGAGAATACAAAAGAAGAAATACAACAACAGTATTTGAAAGCATTCTCGAAAAAAGTAGGGGATTCAAAACTATTGGAAAATCTTTCTCGAGGAGAAAGCTAATAACTAGTGTGCTCGAAGTAAATAGACAACTGACAACGGAGAGAGGCCGAATAGTTGAACGTGCCAAGGATTTTTACAAAGACCTCTATTCTACTTAACAAAGGACGTAGAAAAATGAACAGGAATCACGAACCGAGAGTAATCAATTCGAGGAATTCCCAGAAGCTACTCCGCAGGAAGAAGACAAGCCATCAAATAAAAGAAGAGAGGAAAGGCTCCTGGATACGATAACATCACCATCAACCAACTAAAAAAAGCTAGAAAATTCATCTCTGGGAAACTAGCCATTCTTTTCAACTTATGCTTCAAACAAAGTAAAGTCCCAGAAGAGTGGAACACTGCAATCCTAATACTGTTATATAAAGAAGTAAACCTGGAAGACCTCAACAACCACATGCCAATGATTCTACTCAACTGCATCTGGAAACTATTTAAAAAGGTGATCACCAAACGAATGACCAGAACACTTAATGGAAACCAACAATGAGAACAACCATTGAATATCTTCATTCACTAAACGAACTAAAAGAAAAAGCAGCAGATTATAGAATGTCAGTAGCCGTAGCCTTTTTTTAACTTCAAAATAGGCCTTAAATTCAATGGAAATCCCCGAAGTCAATGACAAAATGATACAGTGACCGTGGTTAATTCAGAATACTGCAACATATCTACAGACAAAACAGATCTTTCATCAGGCTACCTAAAGACTTTTCAACAAGAACAATGGATGAGACAACGTGGTACCAGCTCACCCAAACATTTGACAGCCTGCTTTGAGATGATCTTCTGAAACTTAAAATGGGAACACAAAGGAATCAGAATAGACGGTGAATACCTAAGTAACCTCAGATTTACTGATGACATCGTCCTCTTTATTAAGAATCTACACAATCTCCAAATAACGCTAGACAAACTAAATGGAGAAAGCGAGAAATTCGGCCTCCACATGAACTTCAGCAAAATAAATACCATGTACAACACACATGTTAGGGACAAAGACACAACGATCAAAATCAAAAATGCAGAGCTGGGAAAAGAAGACCACTGCATCTACCTAAGACAGTGAGTCTCCATAAAGTCATCAAAAGAAGAAATTAAGCGAAGAATCATACTCGGGTGGCATGCCTTCGGTAGAGCAAGCTCGACTTTCAAGACCAAGAAAATCTAACTAATCCTAAAAAGAAGGGTATAGAACGAATGTATCATACCGATAGTTACCCATGGAACTGAAACATGGAACTTGATTAAACAATTGGACTTCTGACTGAGAACCATGCAACACGCTCATAGGAGAATCGTGCTCGACCTTGCATGAAGAGATTATAAGACAGCACAGTATATTAGGGAAAAGACAGGAGTCCTAGATATCATAGAACTTCTTGGAAAACTCAAATGGCAATGGGCAGGATATGTTGCAAGAATATGAGATAACTGCTTAATATCCTGACCCCTGAGATCATATGTGAATTGGTGACTGACAGAAAGTAAGATGGTGTAACAAGCTAGATAAATTCAGAAAGTAATGACTCTGTTAAGCTTATGACCGTGAGGTTAGGCAAATCCTGGGGAAGGTCTATTTCCAACAACAGCCGCTAAACGGCTACTACTGCTGCTGCTGATGATGAAATAAAGAATAATTTCAAATAATTATTCTATTTTGTGAAATAATTGACAGCTTCAAGTTTTCAAGCACAATTATTTTGGATCTATATTGTCTGCAGAAATAATGTTTAGTAAGTATTTTTCTAAAATCTTTCTTTCATGATGGCACAAAGGTTATTATGACAAAATTAATAGATTTCGAGTTTCAGACATTTTTATCGACACATGTCATGTTTTGTGGTATTTGCTGCTAATTATATCTAAATAGAATTGCATCAAAATCACTTCTAGGAAGTGAACGTTGAAGTCTTTTACGGAAATCAAAATTTTTATTTAAGTTGATAAAACCAATTAAACGGAACGACAAAAAGCTAACATTATATTCAAGTTTAAAATGATTTCGATAAATAGCAGAGGTAAAGTAAATCCAGACCTTCGGTTGCACAGTTGAACTCCATCTTGCATCTCATGTCCTCACTATTCTTAAGCCCAAAACATTGGCCACAACTTTTATATTCACCTCAAAGCATTATCATTCCTTTGGATTACCTAGATAAACCCTAATAAACCCCTCCCAGTCGGGAACCACTGCACTGGACCAAGCTAGGCTTAGTGAATAAATAACAACCGGTCTTATGGTGAGGGTTACGCATTTCCCACAGGTACCAGTGGTGAGTGTTTGAACTCGGGTATAACGCCGGGATTTTAGGAATGATTTTCCAGGTGGTGCATTTCATTTAGAAGACTGATGCAATACAATCTCTCCACATATTTTTCTCCCACCCTATTTGGCTTTTGTGTCATACTTATTTTAAAAACAGCGAACACCTAGGGAATAAAACTTATAATTTATAGAGAGGTGTGCTTGCAAGAAGAAAGGGTACATTTTTGTGACGCTGTAAAAAAAGTTTTTTTCGATCTCTAAGAAGAGTGTTTTTTGGGGAGGGGGGTATCTAATAAGCGTAGGTTTGTGTTCTTGCAGGAGTGAGTACGTTTCCGTACATGCAGGAGAAAAGAGTACGTTTTGTGAAAGCAAGAGAAGGAAGTACATTTTAAGAGCACGATACATTTTCATGTATATGAGAAGAGAGAGTACAGTTCCGTGTATATAAAATGGAACTAATATTAATTGCAGTCAAAATAAAAAAAAAAACGAATTATTAGCATTCTCCTTCTGAGAAAAAGATTCCATTATGACATTGCAATATTATTGCGTGCTTCGTTCTATTTTATCCAATTTTTTTCGGGAAAACTTTTCCCCAAGTTTGATTATGGTCTCATCTAATTTTGGTAATCTTTTTAATTGCATACTTGCGTGTAAAGTTAATGCGATAAATCATTTTTATTTTGAGGTTACTAGAAAGAATAAAATTGACCTCGCAGGATTTTGGAAGCAGAACAGATTTTAGGACAAGGATGGTAATTATTAAACTTGAACAAAATGATAAGATAAAATATCACAATCTCTCAGTCTGTTTTTTTTGTCTTTCTTTTTATCTCGTTCTTTTTACATCTTTATCTCCCTATCTTCGTCTGTTGATATCTATCTCAGCTAGTAAGTGTCTACCTGTGCTTCAATCTATTTTGATCCCATCTCATTCGGTTCCGACTTTGTTCATATCTTTCTATTTCTATCTTCACAGGTACACGACTTCATCGTATCAACATTTCCACATACCTGCCCCGACCACCTTATATAACTAAAAGCATCTGGCCTAGGTAAAAACATACAACTGTTTTATAAAATACACCTCCACTCATCAACCTCTCGCTTAAAATACTGACTGTCCAGTTCTGTAACTCAGAGGTAGGATATCGGCCTCTGGGTCTGAAGCGAAGGTTTAGATCTTGCCTCGTGGTACTGGATGGGATAATGGATTGTCTGTAGCCACACTGAAGAGTTGTCTGTGGACGACACAATATATATATATATATATATATATATATATATATATATATATATATGACACGAACAGATTTGAGGGTTACCAATGTAAGTAAGCCCTGTTTCATTAAAAAAAAAATGAAATGTTGTATAATATGCTATCAATATACAATACACCTTATGATACCTTTTTATAAAATGACAAGTCATATTGTAAGAAAGGGCAGGATTGTTTGATCAACACTGCTCGGGTGCCATGCTGTTAAAACTGTATTGTTTTTAAAATACCCGAAACATGGTGAACAACTGATGATCCTAACAGGAGAAAATTTATGCATAGGCAAAAAACACTGAAGAAAATTACACGAATTGCATTGACAGATATTGGGAAATATGTGGCACAAAAAAAAATGAAAAAGCTCTTTATAATGTTCAGTGCTTAAAGCTGTAACGCTTTCTAACACACACACACACACACACACACACACATGTTTATATATATATGTATATATTTATTTATACAAGAAGACATTTATTGTGATCACCTTGGAGCACGATCCTCTCGATAACAATAACTGGCAAACATTAGGCAAAGAATATAAAAATTAAAACACTTTTATTTATTCATTTTTATGTTATTAGATTCCTTGTTATAAACAAACTGACATAATAGAAAATCGATACAGAATTAATTTTTTGATATTTTAGAATTTTTGAATCATATCAAATTAAATGGTTGGGACAGATTAATTTGGATAATAGTAAAACATTCATGATTATAATAAACTGCTTACATTGTGCATATATAAAATTTAAGTGTATATGAATGCATGTATCTATACTAGTGTGCGTGTGATTTTGTAACCTGTGAAAATGGATGGATAACTTAGTAGAAAAAATCAATATCAGATGCAAATCATGTGATTGCATGCAATTTTTACGAGCGGACAGTATAGTGTCTTAATGATAAGATACCCAGAGATTTACGCCTGAAACTATCAATTCTATTCGATTCACACTTTGCGTTTTTAAAATAATTGCCATTTCTTATAATTACGATGAAATATTCCCAATAATTTATGCAAATGTACATAGATAATCTTTTGAATATCAATCTCAAATTACAACCAATTTCTACCCTATTATCACCATTAATTTCTTGCAGTTCATGGCGTTGAGTTATTTGCCCCCAACTCCTTACTACTTGTACTCAAGGTGTCACTGGGGGGGGGGATACGGACTTCGATCCAGTTGTACCAACTCGAAGTGCATTTTTGCGCTAGTTCAACCGCCAAAAAGCACTAGAAAGTGTTAGATTTAAAAGAAATAGTCCCAAAACTCAAAATAACCAGAATGCACCCAAAAGCTGCTGAAAATGGAAAAAAAAAAACGCGCCAAAAATGGCCAAAAATGTTTGAACACACACGCGCTGATTTAGTTCTTTTTTGAACTGTCGAAACAAAAAAAGGCGTTGAATTTAGCGCAAGAAGCACTAGATTCGAAACACTACGTTGGTCAAGTTATTTAGCTTTTCTGTTTTCCTTTATACTACTTAGGCAATTAATTATGATATTGCACTTCCGTTTTCATCAGAGACCCCCCCCCGTTAACCACACATTTTAAGAACACGTTTCCGACTCTTTTTGTTGCCCGTCTCTCATGACGCAGGGTCATGGGGTTGAAAGTAGAGTTGTCCGTCTAATTAAACTAATGGACTGGGAATTATACAGTTTCATTTCTATGATGACTACAAAGACTTCGCTGCATTGTATGGCAGTTGAAGCCAATGCATTGATAACAGGTATCATAGGAAATTTATTATCCATGCACGACATTTATCCTAAAAACACAGATTGCAATATTTCGATCGACAAATCTGACAAGTTTCAGTTAGTGATACTTGGCCCTATGAAACATACTTGCATGCGCTCAAATACTCATTTCTGTCAGCTTAATTTTATCAATCTTGAGAGTTACACATAAAGTAGGTGAATTAATATTTCCCGTGATGATCAGGGTCAGAATATACTGTGAGTTCAAAGAGTATCTGGTGCATTTTGAAGAGCGTATTTCAACAAACATTTCAATATATATATCTTCAAAATTGGCAGAATTTTGATGTAATAATTTTGATTTTTTTACACAACTTTTCAATGCTCGATTTTTCTTTCGAACCTAATTTGATTTTTGAATTTTTGAATCTTGGGGCCAAATTCTATGTATTGATCCTTTTTGCACTAACTATCTCTTCTCTAAATAAACACCAGTTATACCCCTTGCTGTGAACTGCCGTGAGTAACTCAATTTCAGATCGCTCCACGGCAGAATGCCAAACTTTTGATAGTTTAAATGAAGATTGATTTACAGCTATTTGTCGGACAGGCTGGGTAGTTATGGAGATGTTTTTCCCAAAGGCTTTCTCACTCACTCTTCTCCATCAACTAAATAGATACGCCAGCTACGTGACATTTCCATTTTGATATCGAGCAATGGAATAGAGTGCAGAGTGATGTAGATTTATCCCTTTCCCAAGGGCATTAGATTGAATTGGACGTAACCAACCTCAGCTGAAATTCGCAACCGGTCGGCCGATTCTGTTTTTAGAGATCTTTCAGTTTATCTGTATGTTGAAAGTGAAGGCTGTGTATTGCTACAAGTAAATAAAAAGTTCAGACTTTTACATTTCGTTTTTGTTGTTGACATTTTCTCTTCTTGGCCTCCAGCCTTTGTACATCATCGTGAGTCTACGTTTATTTATTAAACTTATGTCTACGTGTCTGCCTACATGGCACAAGACGGTCATTTTTGACAATGTAAGATGCGCTGCAGATGAAATTAGACAACAATTGAGGTAATCAAACGTTGCTTGGAGACAAATAGAGCTCTGACTGACAAATAAACCTTAAAAAAAAGATAGAAAGCTCCATAGATTGGACGGAGAAGCGAACAGAACAGAATTTGGGAAATACAGAAGTCAAAAAACGTAATGCAAAGGTCAAGGGAGATAATCGATGAAAATGAGGAGAGAGAGCGAAAAGAGGATGAGGGTTGGGGAATAGGATTAAAATATCGATAGGATACAGAGAGAGAGAGAGAGAAAGAGAGAGAGAGAGAGAGAGAGATAAAGAGAGACAGACAGACTGAGAAGATAAAGTAAGACAGAGGAAAAGTTCTGAGAGTAGAAGGAAAGAGAGAGAATGGGCGAAGAAAGATGTACAGAATGAAAAGAGAAAGGAAAATAGAGAAACGTGTCCCCGAATTCTGAGCTGTACACGTCAAGTGACAATAGCATTTGTCATTGAGTCAGAAAATGAAATCGGCTAGCCAAAATCAAATTTTTGTTTACGAGCAGTCACGTTATTTTTGCACGAATATACTTCGGAAAGGCCTGAATCCCCCCCCCCCCCTCGCTCCTATCAAGACATCATTGCTTATTCATCTACTTCAGTCTAAACATAATCAATTACTTAAAATTTCTGGAATCACACTCATCCTCTGTCTTGATTAAATTTTATTGTTATTTATTTTTTCGTGATCTATTTGTCATGGCAAACTATAGATATAGCAGTCATTTGACAACGAAAACCAATACAAATGCCATAAAGGGGATAGATTACCCCACCTACACCATTATTTTTCCTCAGCCAGGATATGATTGTACGAAGACTAGAGTCAATATGACTAGTGATAGGATAGGGAGAGTGAGATTCGTGCATTTTTCAAGGTTATTAGTGTGAGATTAATGTTGTAGCTGGAATTTAAACAAGTTTTGCTGATTCAGTTTTTTTCTATATGCTACCAACTGCATCGATTTGCCCATATTTGAGGAAGAGGTCGATAATCGCAGAACACAAAACATCCTTGATAAAGTTCATCTGCACTGGAAAATTACACTCACTTGTCTTTACATACAACCGTGGATTCAATCATGGTTGGTGGCTAAGATAGTTGCGTTTTTTCACCGATTCCAGTGGTCGTTGTTTGAATGTGGTTGAAAAGGCATGAGCTCGAATTCTGATATCTAATTGTCTCCTCCAACTATAAGATTGGTGCATTATAATTGATCTCCCGTCACGTGTCCTTCTACATACCAGAACGAGAGAAGCTTTGTTACTATCTATGCATTCGACAGATCTCTTTCTCTTCGTTAAGTCGTAAAATATTCAACAAATCAACGCACGCATCATCATGTGTATATTTGTGTAAGTGTGAAGCAAACAGAAAATGGAACCAGCAAACTGAGTTCGAGTTCTGGTCACGCTCACTTTTCGTTAAGGCTCTAGGGAGTGGCAAGGACTTATTTCACCTTGAAGCTCCCATAGCCAGGGATTTTGACGAAAAGTCACGTCGCTAGCATTGCAGTAGGGTGACAGAAAAAATAGTATGGGTCAGTGAGTAAACTACCTTGACTTATATACCTTACCAGACCAGGTCATGACAGCAAAAGGCTGTTAGAACCCTAGGCAACCTTGGCAAAATACAATTGCAGGCATAGCACTAAGAGTACTTGTGATTGTACTCCTTCATATGTGCTTGTATATATGGGCTTAAGTATAAAAGAAGGGACGTATAGACTGAAGGTAACGGTGGTGAGCAAACGTAATTGAGTGCGGAAGTTCTTGCCGGGGACAAGTAATAAAAGAGCTCCCATTGTCAAGTCAAAACATTAAAGTGTGTAAAAAACAGAATAAATCAATTAAAGTAAGGAAGGCCAATAATGAAAGAATGAGAAATCGGTCAGTTAAACGTAGAAAATGAATAATAAAACAAAGATGTTGAAAAACAAACATTATATGTGCTTGACGTGAAAGAACGCAATTAAGCCCTTCTCAAAACAAGACGACGAAATGGGAAGAACAAAGAAAGGGCGTTCTTTCTGTCTCTCTATTGACAGGCAATGACCGCTTTTATTTGCTGTGTCGGTAAAATCTATACTCGTGTCCTTTTTTAAGATAAATTATTAATATCTCTTGTAGTCAACATTTTTGCTACGTCTTTTTATTTTTTTTATTTTTTGTTAGGATTTGTTACTTTTTCATTAATTGATTGTTTCGGTAGGATTATCTTTTCTTGTTTGTTCTGTTGAAATTGTCGAGTAAGTGTGTTTAAAAACCAAAGGAAAATAAAACAAAGATGCAGAAAATTAGAAAGAGGCGTCAGAATCTGAGTTTACTGTGTTACTCTTCAATGCTCAGTGTACAAAAGGCTTAAGGGGACTATATAGCGATAGAAGTCTCAAGTTATTTTTTAAAGATATTTTAGATGAAGTATTTTCATTATTATCATTATATTCATTTTGTTATTAGATTTATTATGGTAGATTACGAAAGGCTCTACCCTTTTTATGTGTGTGTGTGTGTGTGTGTTTTTCAAATGTGTTCAATATATTTTTTCATGTGTCTGTGTATTTGTGTGTTTGCTTATGCGTGTGTGTGTTCAAGCGCTCTTGGCTGTATAGTTTTGTCGACGGATTTGAAAATTGGCATCATACAATACTCCACTAGGCTCCTTCTACAAACAATTTTTTTTTATCGAAAAAAAAGAAAGATTTTTTTACCCTTAGGGGGGCGTTATTCTAATAGGTTTATTAATATTCTAAAGTTTTATTTTACTCTATTTTAGATATTTCCAGTTTAAAACACCAGTGATGTCATAAAAATTATTTATTCTGACCATATTCATTCTTTGACAGAATTTTTTTTTCATGGCTTTCTATTCTGACGCTAGGGTTGTCCAATTATTTTGTTTAATCATTATTCACTCATCGTTGTTGGAAAATAAAATGATATTAATAATCAGGATTGAAACGACCAAAACTATTGATTATTGTATAGTGATAAAAAGTAACGACAATAAGATGGATTAAAACTAGTAATAAATTACTCAAGCAGAAATATGCGTCTTTCCCTCTTTTGAACCAATTCTTTCAGGAACGTCTTACAAAAGATATCGACAAATAATGAGTCTATTTCGCTTCCAGTGAAATATTGCTTCTTTTTATCTATTAGGTCGAACAAAATTATCCATCTTTGTTATCGCGTATTTAAGGAAAAGAAAAATAGATGTACAAAGTTGATCACAGGGGAAAAAAAACTTTTCTTTTTTAACCTAGAGGTGAGAGTGAATTATAAGGAAAGAGTTCGTTTCTTTTACTTTATATCCAGTGCTATAAACACCAAACAAGCAAAATAAACCTTTTCTCTTTCTCTATCCTACTTTCATGTCAACATATCATCATCATCATCATCATCTTAGCTTCCGTCGTACAACTTTCCTTACATTCACCAGACCTATCTATTATGGGCTTCCTAGAGCCAGTTATTACTGAATTTGTCAGGTTGTTACGCCATCATATTTTGAGTGATATATGATCTCTAGGGATTTATGCTGTGCATCATGATATCGAGTGATTGTCTAATATTCAAGCAACATGGTGAGCCCATTGCTATTTTAGCTAATAATAGATTTATTATATCTTTGATGCCTTGTGATTTCTCCATGTGATGTTCAGCATAGCGTTCGCCTGCGCACGTTGCATAGTTCTCACCTTGAGGGTCCGTCTTTTTTTCAGGACTAATGGGGTTTTCGCTCTGGAATGTTGACCTCGCTTTACCGAAAGATTGCCGCCCAGAGAGATTCTTTTCTTGTTTTCTTCTTCTTTTGAGGATTTCATGGAGATTTGTTGTCCTTCATGGATGTAGTGATCTATTTTCTTCTGCTCTGCGTTTTTGATCATTGTCTTCAATGTCTTGTACATGATGTTGGTTTCACTCAAATTCGCGTGGAGTCCAACTTTCTTGCTTTCTTCATTCAGTTTGTCTCGCTTTATTTGGAGATCATGGAGGTTCTCAGCTAATGAGGCTACGCCGTCAGCAAGTTTGAGGTTTCTCATATATAGTCTATTCTGATTTCCTTTATTTTCCCAGTCTGGATTTTAGAAAATCATCATTGGAAGACCGTGAAAAGTTTGGGAGAGATGGTACCGCCTCGCTTTACCCCTTTTTCGAACTGGAAGAGATACAAGTCTTTATGCAGCCTAATAAAGGACTTGTCATGTCGGCAGATATGTTGCAATACTCTGACGTATACGGGGTCTACACCTTGTTGTATGGTAGTGTCAATGACCTTGGGGATTCCCACTGGGTCGAAGGCTTTTTATAAGTCCGCGAATGCTACAGCTAGTTGCATTCTATATTCTGCTGCTGTCTCTTTTAGTTTATTTACTGAATGGAAAAGGTCAATGGATGAGTAGCTTCTTCTGGAACCAGCTAATTCCTGTGATGGTTTTCATCAAGTGTTTTGTTGATTTTGTTGGTAATCACTTTGGCGAACAGTTTGAAGTTACAGCTGAGTAGGCTTATTGGCCTATGGTTGTTTCAGGTTCCCTTTTTTTTATATAGCACCATTATGATTGCAGTGTTCCAAACTTATTGCACTTTACACGGCAAATCAAGTCCTATATAATATTCCTATAGTGCTGAACAGTTTTCTCTGCTGAGATGTATATTCATTATTCAGAAAAGATAATTTTGCGTATTTCGTCAAAAATCTAAGTATATTGTTATGCCAGCAAAGCTGGAAGGGGTATATCTATTCACTCAGGTCCTTGTGTCTGTGTCTTTGTCCATGCAATATCTCTAGAAGTTGTGGATGGATCTCGGCAGTATTTATTCGAAGGACAGACCATCCACCGAGGAAGTGTTGATCAAATTTCAGGGCAGATCCAGGATTTATTTTTAGTATTACTGACCCTACATAGTAGCTATGTACGAACATATTTTAATTCAGTCTTAAAGCCTATGGCGTTGGCTGAGGTATGCGATCTCTAAGTGCGTCAATAGTATTTCTTGATGATGATAGTAAATTTCTGATCCTCTTTTAGCATTCATATATTGTTGTGAGAAAAAAAAAAAAAAAAAGACCGGAGAAGAAAAACATCGACTGGGTTTGTTAGGTACTTAGGATAGTTGTGGTCAATGTTCGAGCCCAGTTGGAAGCCAGTGTTGGTACGGGGCCGTACAATCTATTATTATTATCATTAGCCGTAATCTTTTTATATATATATATATTTATCATTCTTTTCTCTTGTCATCAATTTACTGATATTGTGACCACTTTCCATTTTCTTCTTCTCCGCATACCAGTTGACGCATGTAAAAGTTAAAATCGAAAATATTCTCTAATTTCTACCCATTTTTTCTCCTTTATCAAAGTTCTTCAGAATCTAAGTTCGCTTTGAAATCATTAGATTTCAAGGTCGTATTCTGTTCTCATTTAACGAATAAAGAGTAACAAAAAAAAGATAAAAGGAATGTGATTGATCAAATAATGGCTTTTCTTTAGAATCAAGTAATGAACAATCCGTATGAGCAAGTCACAACAGTCGCTTTTTTTTCTCACAAAAATCATGAAGACAAAATTGTTCAAACTATTATTTCCTGGAAAAGTGACAAAATATCTTGAATGGTGATGCCAATTCGCCAAGATTTGTTGGATTATTTTGCTTTGACCTATGCGTATCCGGGAAAGGAAGATACACGTTCTGATAGCCGAAGCTTTGTCGAAGGATGACTGGAGATATAGACAGATAAGTGAGACTCTTTCGTATTGTGCCTTTCTCATAGAGATAAGACAAATATGACTGACGATAAGTGCTGAAACTTGTTCGTTTTATCTAAACAGAATGTTGAGACTCTGATATATGTATGACATTGACAGTTATCAAATGATGACTCTTTAGCAATCGACTAGAATTGAATTCTAGATTTGTATCATGGGTACTGCACCATATACTTCTTGTTCTTCGGCCAATTTTGAGAAATAAACCATTCACAGTTTCAAAAGAAATATTATGTGGTGCTGAGGCGAAAAGAAACAACCAAAAAAACAAAAAACAAAAAACAAAAAAAGCAAATTTATCCGTTGTACTAGACTTTACTTGTTGGTTTGCATTAAGGAAACCATGCTGAAGACTAATTTCGTAACCACCGTATTTATACTAAGCTGACCGAGAAGAATATACATCTTTGCAGTAGTATCCAACGATATTTTATTGCTTGATCTTGAATTTTAACGAACGCAAGTACTGACAAGTTGATATATGACTATTTTTCAATGCAGTTCTTACCTAAGAGCCTTTGTACTTGGATATTAACGAAATCATGTGTTTGTCGATACCATATAAACCTACACTAGCTGTTAGTCAATTGAACATCAATCAACTGGATTGATCCCCTTCTTTAATGCCCACGTTCACCACCAACATCTGTTTGGTTGGTTACGTAGTTATGTATTTCCCAACGTCATCACTGATCAATGTTCGAATCTAAGTAAAAGCCAAGATTTCGAATGCTGATTTGCATGGCATGTAGGCTCTCACCAATTAAAAGGTTGGTGCAGCACAATATTCTTAAGCTTTATTTCTTTATATTTAACCTTTTACGGTGCCAAGTAAAGCTTAGTAAATATTTATAGACAACATACCGTGGTACAATGTAAAGAGTTCTATCCTTACTTGGTGTTCACGTTTGAGGTCTTATGGCAGAGTAAATCCGTTGAGTGTCTATATTGTCATGTCTGAGCCTGAAAGACTATTCTCGTAGAACATTACAACTGCAGTAATACTCATTGAGTGTTCCACTCTCGTAGCATAGTGCAAGTCGGAAGTAAGCCTCCTCATCACGAGTCTTTTGTCATCCGTCGTCGGGCATAGACCCTTCCTCTATCATAGGCGTCGCAGAGCCAGTACTTTCCAAATTTCTAGTCATATCATATTTTGTCAGCCTCGGTTTCAAATGTGAATTCTGGGGATTCTTGTTGTGGGTTGTGATGTCAAGCGGTTGTTGTCCATTTTTACCTTGCCATTTGAGTTTTCTAATCGATTCCACGATGTCTCCAATTTTCCCCTAATATATTGTGTTGTCTTGTGATTTCTCCATTTGATGTTGAACATGATTTTTTCATGTGTACATTGCATGGTTGTCAGTTTGAGGGTCAGTCTTTGGTTTGGTTCCATGTTTCAGCTCCATAAATGACTATGGAGAGGATGCATTGGTTGTATACCCTTCTTTCTTGGACTAATGGTATTTTTTCTTACTTCTCAACCGAAGTCATACCATCCTAGAGTGATTCTTCGCAGGATTTCTCCTCCTATAGAGGATTTCATGAAGATTCGTTGTCCTCGGTAGATGTAGTGGTCTACTTTCTCCAGCTTTGTGCTTTCGATTTTGGTCGTTGTGTATTTATTTTCGACGTTTTTGTTGTCTCTAAACCTTGTTTTGCCTTCCTCATTCAGTTCATCTAGCATTAGTTGAAAGTCCTGGAGGCTCTCTGCTAGAGGGATGATGCAAATCTGAGGTTGATTAAGTATTCGTAAGAGCTGAGCCTAGAAAATATAAATTCTGACCTTGTGCTAGATTTCTTTGATTCATTGGCTAATGAAAACTGTTTCCATTTTCTTATTGTTCGTGAACAAAAAATGGAAAGAAAAGAGAGAAAAAAAGCTTTTGTCTCCCAAGTGATAATGTATTAGCAGCAGAAGCTCCTTGGAAGAGGTGAGGGCTTTCTATACTGTTGGTTGTATGACAAGGCGCTGGGAATTCAACTAGATGCACACTATCTATCCATCTTTCTCACTCATCTCTCTCACCCCCTCACTATCTGTATATATATATATATATATATATATATATATATATATATATATATATATATATATATATATATATATATACAGCACATATGCATACGAAAATTACGTTGTTTTGTATATTGTGAATATATGTTATATTCAAACCTGTTAAAACTGATTTGGAGATGAATTCCACATTTTAATCGTACATGTAAACATGTATCACATGCTCTCTCTTTTCCCCTCTCTCTCTATTTATTGCTAGTTACAGTGATACATGTATAAGCAAATCAACAGTTTTGATAAAATATACATTGACACCCACGTACATAAGCACATATATATATATATATATATGTGTGTGTGTGCATGCATGCGTGTTTGTGTGTGTGTTTGTGTGTGTGTGTGTGTATACGAAAAAAATATAGTTGTGTATACTAGGAATGCATGTATTATCCAAACATGTCAAAACCGATTTAGGAGATTGATTCCACTGCATATCTTTCTATCTATCCATCTATCTATATTAGTGAATATATATATATATATATATATATATATATATATATATATATATATATATATATCAATTTGAGTACATACATATTTATGATGAAATGAAGGAATCAATGTATAAACACGTTTTTGTTTCTGTCCTGGTTAGGCTTCTTCTATTTGTTTCACGAATCCTTTATTTCATCATATTTCAAGCTCAGCTCTAACTTGAGCAAATGTTTAATGTTGAATGTATCGAGTTCTTCATAGAATAAACCCATCACGCATCAGATATTGCATTATATCGTATCCCTGATTTGTCCTTCATATAAACATATATATATATATATATATATATATATATATATATATATATTCATACGTAAATAGATATACAGAAAATAGATAAATAGAATATGCGGTAATCAATCTTTTAGAAATCATATGCATCCAATTATTTGCTTTGTTCCGACGTGAAGATCGAATGCTGTATTCGCGTATTTGCGCATGCCCATGTGTGAGCATATGTGTGTATGCATGCTAGTGTGTGCGTGTGTGTGTGTATGCGTATGTGTGTGCACACGTGTTTGTGTGTGTGTATGTGGGTTTATGCGTGTGTTTATTCCATTGAGACGAAGAAAAAAGCGGTGTAGGGACAATGGAGACGAAATAAAGTGTTTTGTCGCTAACATTTCGGGAAAGATGTTCGATTTTATGTCAGGGAGTCTTTTTTCGGAACAGAGATTTTTGCTGTCAAAACTGCACTTTATGTTTGCTATAAGCAAAGTGACACATATATTGTGAGAAGGCTTTTTTCTTTTCAATGGAAAGAAAGGTGAAAAAAAAGTTTCCATGAAAGAGGGAATCAAAAGGGGGAAAATAAAGGGAAGGGATAAGAACGACGAGAGGGCAGGTAAGGTAAACGGGGAGAAAGGAAGGAAAAAGTAGAGGGAGAGCGAAATAAAAGAAGGTGAAAGGGAGAGAAGGAGGGAGGGAAAGAAGGAACTGGAAAAGAACGCAGAAAAAACGTGGAAAGAAGGAATTACAAATCGAAGAGTTAAGGAAAGAATACACAAGAAAAGTCAAGATAAGAAAGGAGCAAGAAGGGGAAAAGAAAGGAAGAATGAATTAGACAGGGAGATAAGGGAAGAGATAAAGAAGGAAAAGAAAAACAGGAAGGAAGTATCAACGAAGGAAGGGAGGGAAAAGAAGTAGAAGAATAAGAGAAAAGCAAGGAAGGAAAGTAAAATTGACAGCGAAAGATGTAAAAATGTAAGGATGGGTGGTCAGAGAGGAGAGAGGAGGAAAGGAAGAAAAGAAGGAAGAAGGAAACAAAGAAGGAGGAAATGAAGAAAATATGTATACAAACAAAAGTGAAATACATTGAAAGGTTCAATACCGTTGATAATACAAATAGCACGCATTAAAAGCTAGAATTAATCGAATTGCTGCCATAAATCCTAAAATCTTCTACTTTCTTTATATGGATTGGAAATAAAACACTAAAAAATAGAAAAGTACGACTTTTTAAAAAAATTCTATAATCTTTATATTTTCTACTATTTCAGCCGACTCAATCTCTTATCTTTGTCATTTAATAAAAATAATCCACCTGGTAAATTATTATCTGAAGTAAATTGCTCCTACAGAAGTTTGTTCTCCTAATCAATAATTTTTTCATCTACTTTTTTCCATCAAGCACACATTTAAAATTATAATTATCTCAAAAATTTCACTGACTAAAAGAAATAGTGCCTCACAATATATAACAAGTAACTGCCCTCGTCAGTGTTCAAGTTCTCTTTTACAGCATATCATTCGCTATAATTCAAAAACTCTTTCATTAGGGATCCGTTTATCAAGGTTGGATGGAAGTCATCTCGATTATTAGTAGCCAGTCTTGTCTTGTCACCATAGGAGGGCCTCGCAGACCTACCTGTTAACTAAAGGAATTAAATTGATAAATTTGTCGATGATTAAATGTTATATGTGTTGGTTGATTTTTTTTTTTTATCCTGACGACTTATTTTTCAAGTCCTTGGGATATCATGACAGTAAACAAAACAAAAACATCAATGTTAAAGCCTTGGAACTGTCTTTTCATCGGGTCAGGGTTAAGTGCGTAGCCATCGACGGATCATCACGAGAGCAGCTAATTAAAACTGACGAACGAGAGATAAAAAGAGCAACATAGATTTAAACAGTCGAAAAACCAGGAATACACATGTGGAGAGGAACGTGATAGTGGTCGCACAAACACGCCGATGAACTTTCATTCCCTTATATCTAGGCTTTCTACTCCAAGCAACATCGTATTTTGAGAGAGAGAGAGAGAGAGAGAGAGAGAGAGAGAGAGAGAGAGAAGGCATTATCTCCTATTGTTTATAATCTCATAGGAGACCGACAAAGGCACCCACAGTGACATGATGGCAAACTAGTCTCACACACCATTACTATTATTCCAATCTCATTCGGTAGCCTTCTTTTTTGGGTCTGTAACAGAATTACCCCAGTTCATCATCTAATAGAATCTGACAGGTCATACTCGGAAAAGTAATTGTTCCAACATATTGGTTTTCTGACAATAGTTTAAACCTCATTCTTTTTGAGTAAATCAGATAACTCAACGTGTACAATTTCAAAATTCATCATAAGGGCAAAAACTCAATTGAATTCGTTGAATACTGAAAAGTTAGGTTACATTTTTTTTGGATTATTTTCATATAGAAGAGACTTGGGTTAGTTGGACACCGGTGTAATTCGTACGACAGGCTTTTTTTTGAAGCCTGAGCGTTTTTCATTCATTTTGGTTACATGGTCAAGTCACATAATTGCTTGCCTTCTTGCACCGGGAATCTGGTGCATACGTGTGGCAGACTGTCCAGGTGAGTCTAAAAATGAATTTAATCAATGAGAGTAAACTTTTCCAAGCAAGTGTTATCAGCCACACATGCAGAGTTGTGATCAACTTCTGTATGTCAAAGGTTTCGTTGGAGAGTAACACGTTCACTCCATCTGTTGACAATGTTGTCTGTCAACTCACAAAATAAATATGTCTGTGGGAAAATGTTTGTTTTGATTACGTATCCTAGTCACAAGGAAATGATGTAGATTTGTTATTCACATGCCATAGTCGAAACGAATTTAGTGAAATCCTTTGAATATGATTTCAAGATTTGTTTTACCCCATGAGGGCGTGCTAAATATCATGATGCCCTGTTGGTATAGAAATATTGATGCTCTTTTGGGCGGCGTGAGGGCATGAAAAATTTGAAAAAAAAACAACAAAAAACAACAAAAAAACTACACTACTTAACATTCTTGTAAATTGTTTTCTGCTTATTGATAACAGGGGCCCAAGTTGCCCAAGTACCGTTGGCCAACTTACCCCGACATGGGGTAAGTTTGTTCTTTTATCACAAGGATGGACAACTGTGAGTAATGTTACAATTTTGCCATTTATAATATCACAAATGTAGACAAGATATTGACGCTCAATTAAACCATGAATGTTTCCCTAACTCTATCAAAATATTCTTCACTGCTTTGAGTGCGAAGAGGGAGCGACTAGCCCTGATTGCCTCTGCTTCAGCCGAAGTAAAAAGTAGGTATACAATAACCCTATTCTATCTGCCAGTAATACTTACATTAATTCCTGACCACTAATAATCCCCTTTCTCCCGATATTCAGTTCACAACATATGGATTCATTATTCAAGCTTGCTAATAAATGTAAAAACTTGCAATATTCAGTATTTTCCATTCTACAATCAGAAAAGATTATCATTTAAAGCAGAAAGTGACTAAAATTAAGATGAGAATTGATGGAGTTGCGGTAAAATTATTGGGTAGCAAGAATCAAAGTGGAAAGTCTACGTGCACCGGGTTAAAATGCATTCGGCGTTAAAACAACCCTGTTTAATGTTACATTATTGTCTTCTGTCTCTAAAATCTACTGTATCCTTACATATATCTAGATTGTAGATGTGAAAGGATCCGACTGAATGTTCACGAAAATGGCAATTGGAATGTGAAGAGAAAAAACTCAGGAGGGAGTAAGTGTTACGTCTCAGTTTTATTCACTATTCTATCGGCATGTTTCGATGCATTTCGACGGTAGCCAGCCATCTTTTTCATAGAAAATATTTTCAGCGATTCACAGAATATGTTATTTGTTTATATTTTTCGATGCTGAGGAGATAATTGAGGATATTCCTGTGTTGTTTGGTTGCTTAGTAGGATCAGGAGGGGATGTTTGTATCGGTATCGGTGAGAGTAACATTTGGTTTGGAATGAAATAGATCTGTAAGAGGCAGGGTCGGAGAGTGTTTGTTTCCTGTCTCTGTGGGTGGCTAGCTTGGTTTTGATAAGAAGGGCAGTGAGAGGAGAGGGGAGGAGCTAAGTGGTAAGTTCCCAGGAAAAGTGTTTTTTTTTTCATTTTTCTTTATATAATGGAATGGTGGTATCTAGCATTTAATGGGTAGATATTGATATTAGGGGGACGATGGAAGTATAGTGTTCTTTTTATTCAATCCTTCAACAGCTAACAGTCCATTTGAGAAACGGTATAAGCACATATATACCAACCTTTTAAGGAAAGAAAAGAGAGGTCTCATCCATCATCAACCAAAAAGATTAAATAAAAACAACACCGTACTTCCACCTAGCCCCATATATATATATATATATATATATATATATATATATATATATATATATATATATATATATATATATATATATATGCGTGTGTGTTTGTGTGTGTGTGTGTGTGTGTGTGTGTTACTTCAGTCTTAATGATAATACCCCTGAACCACATAGGAAAAACATCTGAAATTGCGCATATTAACACAAGATCTAACCACCCAAACAAAACCATTGAAAAGATCCCCAAATCAACAGAAACTAGGCAAATATACAACTCCTCAAACAACACTGTATTCAACAATGTTAGTAATAAATATACGTAAGCCTTGAAGGGTTGCAGTTTTAGCGAAACGAGTAAAAAAAAGTAAAATCGAACAGAATAAAACATAGCAACAACAACAACAACAAAAAATAGAGATTGGAAAATCATCCGTTATGCACCACCATTAAACGTACAATAAAAAAAAATGAAGCAGGGAAAACATTCCTCCAATTAATTGAAAAACATTTCCCTTCAAGCAACCCACTATGTAGAATATTTGTACAGCAAATTGAAAATTAGCTGCCGTTGTACGGATAATTTTAATAAGTTCACGACAGAACGTAACCTTAGAGTAATTGAAAATAATACCAAACAGAGAAAGCATAAATATGCTAGATTGCAATTGTACAAAGAGAAACAGGTGCCGTTTGTAAAACAACTGTATCAAATCGAATATTGTATATCAAGCTGAAATATCAACCCAAGAAAAACCTTTAGAAGTGGAATACTTTATAAGGGTACTTGGACATACACTTTAAACTAAGATTAGCCAGCCACATATCATCATTTACAAATAGGAAATACTTTAACTGTTAATATATTATTAGAGATTAACCGATAGCTACCTCGCACCCAAAGTATAATGGAAAATATAAAAAGAATCAGACATGGGCCAGAACATCGGAACCCTGTGTTACCTATACCTGACTGAGAAAATTACAAATCCTCGCCTCTACCATTGAAACGGAAAAAAAACAAAATCAAACAAACAAACAAACAAAAAGCAGAATCATTAAGTAGAAAAAATTAAGTAGCGTTGAATTACCGGTACCGCTCAAAATTTCCATTAAAAAACATAATTTAGCATCCCACGTATAGGTATACATAAATAAACTATCTTATCATTCCCCAGTTATCATTAACATTCGTGGCCCATGCACCCTTTCATAATCAGCTCAGATGTATAAAAGTATATCAAACCTGGAATAATTAAATCAACAACTGGGATCATGTAAAGGTGATCATGTGAAAGTGATGTAACATACTGATACGGGAAGTGCTTACAGTATCTCTTACTAATTCAGGATTTATAACTAATAGTAAGCAAAGTATCTCCACTATGTAAAATAGAAAAAGAAACATACAAAACAGTGACCAACAACTAAACAAAAAAAAAAAAAGAAAAAAAAGGTATATAAATAGAATGAGAGGAAGGTTCTCCACCCAAGAAAAATAGACCCCCCCCCCAAAAAAAAATGTTAAATAGGGATCTAAAATGAATTAAATCATCTACCTGAAGAAGCCCCAGAAGGACAGAAACAGAGACTCGTTTGTGTAGCAAATACTATATTCCATCATATTTTAAGATCCCCCCTAACTCATCTAATTGTTTAACGTTGAACATATCGAGAACCTTGCGAAATAAACCAATCTTACATCGGATATTACATTATATCATATCGCATTCTTGATTTGTATAGCATATATACATGTATATAAGCAATGTGTATCCGTATATATATACGCAATGTGTATCCTTATAAGTAAACGCATAGATACTATCCACTGATCCTATTCTGAGGGCTGGGAGCAACACTTTGATCTTCTGCGCAGAGATACTCGGATCCTAGACAGAAATTCAGGTCCACATGTAAATTATATTTTCATTTTGCTAGTAGGAAATACAAACGAAAAAATAACCCAACTTAAGATCTCCATGCTCTGAAACATTTAAAAGCTTGTCAATCTGGAACGGAAATTCACAATATTTATGGGTAAATGGTAAAAGTTTCATCTATTATCATTTCTATAACTGAGGGCGTATAATTTTTATTTCGAGAGATTCAAAACATAAAAAAAGCTTAAATGGATTCCTTCAGTTGAATCTACCACATTTACAGCGTTTTGTTCCGCCAAGAAGATTTCTATGTTAATTTATGACTGTTGCTATGTAAACAATGCAACAATAAGTACTGCTCGTTGGTCAGCTTTTTCGTATTTCCAGAAGGATTTGAACTGGTAAACAGTTATTGATGTGTAAGCAAGGCTTGGAAACAGGAATTGTTGATATTGATGTTGTTGGTGAGAAACTACATCGCTCAATAGATGTCCGGTTTGTAACGGATGTGTCAATTTAAGAGAACCAATATTCCTTGTGTTGATTTACATGTTCTCAAACACACTCCCTTTTATGAATATGCGCATGCGCTGACAACAGCACGTATGAACTCAGACGATTGTGATAGATTACTCATAAACTTTTACGTTTATATCTCTGTGAGGAATTCGGTGTTGTGCAATGGTATTAACCTATACATACAGACTCGGTGCCAGAGAAAAGATGACAGAACTGTACCCAATGTCAAACGTACGGAGATTTATACATGTACATTTGCCTTTCGTTGTATACTTCAGTGTGAATATTGGTAGCGAGCCAACGATTAATATTCAGCTCAGCCCAGTTGCTCCCTTTGGTGCGACACATGACACAATGATTTTGTTTCCTTTACTCGAACAATCTATTGTTCGTAGGAATTGTAGGTTTTTACTCGGTGGAGGAGCTAGCCTGATACCTAATATGGAATATCTCACAGAGCTGAAAGGATCTAACTGCCTTGCTCTTCACCGGTTTCTAGGAGGATATGAGAGGATATGCCTTTTACAAAGAGCATATACCGAGTGAATGCATACTGTTCCAGTCGAGGTTTGAAAAGGGTTCGCCGAGTCCATTTCCAATGACGACCTTTAGGACACTTACACGATTATTGGGAAATGCTCCGGCTGTGGCTGACGCCTCAGCCGTCTTTGCTTTAGGCTCCACACATCACATAACTACTTACTCAGCCTGTTTGTAACATGTGAAACATAACTAGAAAGAGGTATATTCCTACTCCGCCAAAGGTCATTACTGATGTCTCAGCTGGGGTTTGCACTTGGATCGTACCCGCTCGGCCCTCTTGCTTCTCCTAGTATTCAATTCTAGATTTTAAAAATTCGGCTTCTAAAAGCAATTTTTGTGGCAATCAGACCATTAATTAAATTTCGTCTGGGAAATTACTACTTTCAATAGTCGTGCCAAGTGAGGGATTCCTCATTGCTGCAGGTAATATGTAACCCGCTACAGTCTGCCTCATGCTGGGAGAACAGATCGTCACCTGCCGAGTAATCCCTTTATTGTGTAGATCTCGTATTAAACCCAACCTTGCAATTAGACAATTAAAAAAATCAGGGGAAAACTAGCCAGTGTTTCTTATGCCTTGATTGACTTTAAAATTACTATATTTAGCTTAATTGGATATAAGGCCGGAATTGTGGGGCGCTAGTCAAATTTGAACTCAGCACACAAGTTAATGGTTTACTATAATAGCTTGATAGCTATCACTCTCAACTGGGTATCCAAGGTTCCACTGAAAATATAAGTTGGGCTAAGTCAGGCACGAAACCATTACAGTGGGGTGAGCAGTAAGAATTCAACTCTTCAGCAAAACTATCTCATAAACTTTACGACGGACTCGCAAATCAGAGACAGGTAAATATTTGAGCATTCCCAGACCGCAAAAAGTGCTAACGGTATCTTAGGATAAGTTATCGGAGATTGGGATGGTGGGAGATATAGGATTGAGGTGTAGAAGGAAGATCAAGAAATTGCATGCTACATCTATGACGTTATTGGAAAATAAACGCTAAATATTATTTTTGCTTTCCACCTTTTTTTTGTTCAAGTGGGAAAGTGGTGTAAAGCAAACTTTCGAAAAGAGGCTGGGGTACGTATATTTACTAAACTTGTATGTTTGCTTTGGGGTTGTGATAGTTACATACACCCTGCTGGGTCCAATAGTCAGTGTTTCAAATGCCAAATTTCTAGGCAGAGACATCTCCTCCATTTGGAAGATTTGGCGCAACACAAACTTTCTAACTCCATTAACCCCAATTAGTCTTGATCTGAACTAAACCAAATTCATTTAGCATTTATGCACGAAACATTGCTTAGGCTTGCAAAGTGACACAATAATGATCTTCCGTGTGAGAATTGGACTCATTATAACTATTTCCTCAATTAAGGGTTCAACATACTCAGTATGTTCGTATGCACATATAGTCATACATGTATACTTGTATGAAGTTCATTCTTATTACAAAACACAATATTAGAAAAATATCTGAACAGTTTCCGGCTCTTGCATATTGGATTCCTTTTACTACTAATCAAACTGTCAGACTTGACATACTTCATAGCATTGATAGTAGTTTACTGAGCTTTGTCTCGTCTGGCTGGCAGGCTTCGTATTGCTTACAGTATCGGCTGTTTCCAAATGGTCACCTATTCAAGTATTGAGCTGACTCATCGTGGCTTGCGTTTGTTTATCCTACAGCCATCGTTTCGTAAGTCACAGCATAGCTGTACTCTGAAAATGATTTGTAAAAGACACTGTGTGCCATGATGAATCGAAGTTCAGGCTGTACATTCCAACAGACGCCAACGACTTGAATATATCAAAATTCATTATGTCTTTTAGTATTTCTTTCATCTTATTTCTGTTGCTCTTAATCGAAATTTCCAGATCCTTCCAATCGTCGTTCCATGGTAGTTAAGTTAACAGCGGAGGTCGGAAATATCGGATAATCCACTGGTTAGTTCCGAACCCACATCTCATTTCATCAGGGCTGTTTTCCAAAGTGGCTGCTTTATCGATCTGGATACGAAGGCCAGCCGGTTACAGTAATCTGAATCTTGCCATATAGCCTTCATTCTTTCATTTGAAACGCTTGAAACACCATCATTTTTATTTACATACGGTAGTCATATTGATAGTTATATTACATGAATTTCTCAAATGAAAGGTTATCAATTAGTATTATATTTCTTATCTTTCTTGCTTTTCATTGCAACACCGAGATCATCGTTCAAAGAAAGTTAAGTAAGCAGCAATATATTTCTTGCTAATAAGGTGGCACACAATACTACACCCACTATATATATACATATATATATATACACACACACACACACACACACACACACACACATATATATATATATATGTTCTGCCATGCGACAAGGCATATTGGGCAATACTTTTCTCCAGTTTTTTTTTATACATTCATTAGAGATTTTATCATTGTTTCTGTAGTAATTATATATTTGTGCAGGGCCGCTTTCTCCATCTGGCTCGGGACCAGCTATGCTGACTACAAAGCTATTGGCATTTTTCTGTCAGAATGACTCCGTCCTAATAAGTTTGACTGTTCCAGAGGGCTAACGGCTATTTACAAATACGAGGGGTATAAAGTTAATTCATGCCATTCCCAAGGGCTTTAGTACAGAGTAAACGTGAGCAGCCTTGGACGGAAGTATAACTTGGTTTGCAAATTCCCTTTTCCGACCTAGTAACATTTATGACACTCCTTACCTCCCTTGCACGCTTTACTGGCCATAAAAACGACATTCAATTTAGTGCAATTTGTTTTACATTCATTATCTGTCAAAGACCCCAGAGAATCACAACGACTTTTTAGGGTAGTTGATTTGATTTTTGTTTTTCAAAAAATGAAAACAAAAATAAGCCGAATGCTAGAAGGCAGGTTCCAGGTCCTTAACGGTATTGTAAATCTGATGGTGTTCCCTCCATTACTTGATTGCAATTAGTTCGCAGCAACATCTGAGGAAATATTATTGTTTTTCTTTTCATTTCTGTCCATTACCGAATTGAATCGAACACAGAATGGTGAAATATAAAACTCATTCTGAAAACGAAGCAAATAATGAGATGAGAGGAATGAAAAACAGCCAATTCTCCCCAGAAAACAAATAAAAAGATCAATTGATTCAGGACGGGTCTTTCGAACGAGGAAAGGTTACTGGAACACCAATACATTTGTATCACACATTATATTCATATGCGCACTAATACACCCATAAAAAATGACGGGTTTATTCATGTATGAACTGGCATTAAGGAACCTAAAGCTATTTCATCAGGTGATTTATTTTTTGGTAATTCAAGCATCCTAATTTTAAGTTGTTTTTTTTAAAGTCTCAACACGACCCAAGCTATTTTAATGTGTGAATAGACATGAAGTCTTAAGAGATTTTACGACATAATCTTCCAACCAATGCGATCAATGCGCAAAAAAACAGAGACCTAGTTGGCATATATGCCTATTATACGGATACATTGTATCATTTGTAGCACACACACATCATATCCTTTATTTCCCACAAGGCTGGGTAACGTTACGGTTATGTCAGCACGGAGTTGATTTTGAGTCTCAGCTGTGACGGCTTGTGTTCACTTAACACAAGAACACACGGAAAATGCATGACCAATCACTCCCTACGCTATGTCACATCAAATATCTTGACAGATGTCTCGGCACTGGCGTGTCACGATGTTTAATAGAGAAAAAGAGCTAAAAAAAATCCTCGGACCATCCAAGTAAAGTTGAAAGGTATGGCGAGGCTCCCTGACAAAGTAATAAATGGTTGAATTCTAAAATTTCGAATTGTGACTGTTATATGGAAAATCATACCTCCTTCAACCCCAATCCTTTGTCTGACGTAGATAAGAACTACTTGATCTTAATTTTATTTTCAAATTGTATTTTACAATATTTGCTAAAATTTAACTCTGAATTCCATGAGTAAATATCTCTCCCTGTCTTTCTGTCTCTGCACCCCCTCTCTCTCACTCTTACCCATCTGAAGAGATCGGAAAGGGTTGAACTGAAATTTCTAATTTTTTATCTCTGTAAATTTGAAACGAAACAAAACTTATCATTACCTGTCATATAATACTTGGGTAAGCGCCGCCAAGTAATTTCCCTTCCTTCAAGATGCCATTTAGGACAAAGGCCCAACATGGCAATTCAACTGAGTCAATCAACAACAATACGAACAAAAGTTTTCTACGAGGCATTTTTGAAACATTAATATGTAGTTAATCACGTACTGAATAATTCCTGTGTAGACTAGATGTGTGTGCATGTGTGTGTGTCTGTGGAGGGGACTCTCCTTCTGACTTCGCCTGTTGGTCATTTGTGAAGAGGAAATCAGCTGTTGCACCCTCTTTAGACTTCGATCCCTCCCCCAACCGATATTTTGTCCAAATAAGGTTCTCGTAGATGGACTGCCTACCGGAAGTCAACTAATCATAGAAATATAGAATAGTGAAAATGCTCCAACTAAAAAGTGTCAAAATAAGGCGGAGTAAAACCGGTAATAACACAATAAAAAAAGCAAAAATGCTTCATCTGAAAAGCAACAGTAATTAGATGGAGTGAAACTAGTAATGAAAACTCTTCATATAATATGATCCTCCAAGGAGATGTATTGTTTAATCGAAATTCAAGCGTGTACTCAGAGAGAGAGAGAGAGAGAGAGAGATATAGATAGAGAGAGAGAGAGAAGGAGATAGATAGATAGATAGATAGATAGATAGATAGAGAGAGAGAGAGAGAGAGAGAGAGAGAGAGAGAGAGAGAGAGAGAGATTTCCATAGGGACATCAACATTTATATATGAGAATACATGCTTCTATGGAAATAAAAAAACACCATTTCAACTTCAGTCTAAGATGAATGTGCAGTCTGATTAAATCGTTGCAACCTTCATAATCCTCTCAATCATAATCTAGGAATTTTGTAATAAACCTCAGCGTTGACTTTATTCAACAAAATCAATAGATTAAATAAAATGAAAAAAAAAGAAACATCGTAGAATTCGAACGAGACATGCTTCAATTTTTGAAAAAAAACCCCCCAAAAACACAACTAAAATTTTTGAAATTCCTCGTCATCTATCGATTTTAATCAATGTTTCTGTGTGTTCATTTTATCGATCTTTCTTTGCTATAACTTTCTCTCGATTTATTTTTAGTTTTCTTTGAAAATCCTGCATTAGCAGTGGTTTTCCAATTCAATTTGCTATTCTTAGAATTTAACTTTTTTTCCAGTTTTGTTGCACGCGGCATTTCCACTTTCGGAAATTCTTTGATCTAAGGTTGATTCCTGACCTGGTATATAAATACAAAACATTGAAACTATTCGATCTGATATTTACAAAAGGATACCCTAGTCTTACAAAAGACTATAATCATAGAACAATCAGCGAGGATATTATCCATTAGCAACAGCCCTGGTTGCTGCAAGGTCAAACTCCACTTATACTTCTATTCCGACTGAAGATGATTACAGTACTTTTTTTGTATTGTATATATGATAAATAGATTTGCAGATATGTAAGACTTGTCAGTTTAGCTCAGATGGTAAGAGAGCCAGCCACCACTTGGTCGTTATTTCAAATCACGACAGGACAATGTTAATTTTATATATAGGTTTGGTTTAACGTAACTTGATAGACAACAATAATGAGTTTTATCTCCTGAATTTGGTAAAGATTAGTGCTTGTTCTCGATCTTATGGGGGAAACAAAGTCAACTCCAACATGGACTGGAATTTGACAATAATCATCATCATCATCATCATCATTATCATCAGTCTTTTAGCATCCGTCGTTGGACATAGACTTTCCCCAAGATTTGCCACTCTTCTCTATCATGGGCGTCGCGGAGCCAGTACTTCCTGAACTTGTCTAGCTCGTCTCTTCATCTAATATTCTGCCGGCCTCGGTTGCGCATGTGATCTCGGGGGATTCATGTTGTGAGTCGTGATGTCCATGGGTTGTCCGCCATTCTTGCAACATGGCCAGCCCACCGCCATTTTAGATTTTTAATGGATTCTATGATGTCCCTGACTCTTGTCTTTTCTCGGATGTACTGTGCTGTCTTGTGGTCTCTCCATGTGAGGCCCAGCATTATTCTTTCATGTGCACGTTGCATGTGCAGACTATTGTCAAATTTAGTCACCTAACCAAATTCGACAATAGTTTGCAATATATACCCTGATATTTAACCGTTTTTCTGACCCTCAGGGTAGGTATTGGTATCCATCTATTTCCTCTCTTTCTTACGGCTTCACCCTGTTCGAGGTCTGCCCTGAAAATATCCAGCCATTCCATATTAACAAAGTAGCCTACCCAGAAAAATAGAGCCTTAGATCCCTTCAAAGAACACCCATGTCAGCTCAGATACTTATTTCAGTGTCCCATCCAGTTATTGAAATGGACAGTTGTCTCGTCAAACTCTCCTTAATCTTGTCCATGGTTTGATATCTCTCAGGGGAAAAAATATGTACATTCAATTTAGTGTCTCATTTACAGGGCGATTTAGATTTGCATAGTCCAATGGATTTTGAAAAATGTGCCATTTCAAAATATCCACGACATGAAGCAAATTGAATTTGTGTTGTGAATTGGACACAAAGTTCATTGTAAATATCATTCATTTACCCAGCGCCAGAACATTGTGCGCTGTAAGATAAAAAATTCTGAAATATACATGGTTTTTATATAAATCTAACCACTTATGAGTGCGCACAGTTAGTATGCATTATATTTTGTATATCATGTACAACAAATTATTTCTGATATACAATATTCATATCATATTTTTTACATCACATTTTATTTGGTATATATGTATGTATGTATGTATGTATGTATGTGTGAGTGTTTATATATATATATATATATATATATATATATATATATATACTTAAATGGATTATATTTTACATAAATTATGTTTGGTAAACAATATGCACACACACACACACACACATATATATATATATATATATATATATATATATATATATAGATAGATAGATAGATAGATAGATGGATAGATATTGAATGAAATATTATATATATATGTATATACTATTTCATTCTATAAATTATGTTACCCCATCAATACAAATGGTATATGCCCATCTGGTCAAAAATAAACTTAGATTCTGTCTTTGTGTCTCAGTTAATCTTTAAACAGTTATTTTGCATTTCATTAGCGATATTTTATCATAGTCTCATCAATTAGATTTAAGGGGAGTCAGATTTTATATATTGGCAACTCTCTAATGATTCCTGTAGTTAGATGCAATAACCAAAGAAAATTAATGTTGTAGCAGAAACAGGACCTGCGTAGTATAAACCATCGTTAATTGGATATGACAAGGCAAAGAGAATACTCCATGTTTAAAAATAATTCTTTTTGCGTGCAGACGGAAAACTTGGTAACCGGCTTACAAAGACGAGATAATTGTTAGAGTCAATGCGAAGGATCGTCTGTCAGAAAGGTGGAAAAACACGAGGGTTAGTGGTTAAATGGAGTCTATTCGGTCAATTCTCCCTGGTAGACAACAAGTGACAACTGTTACGATTAGCTTCCATGTAGAAACGCCGCTTTTGATTTCTCTGTTCATCGATCCATGGCGCCTTGAGAAAGTTCTTGCCCCGATCCTCGATACAGTTTTTGACTTGATCTTTGAGACAGATCTTTCCTTGATCTTTGAGACAGATCTTGACTTGATCCACGATACTGTTCTTGCCTTGATCCTTGAGACAGTTCTTGATTTGATCCTTGCGACAGATCTTGATTTGATCCTTGAGACAGATCTTGCCTTGATCCTTGAGACAGTTTTTATCAGATCTCTTGAAAATGTTCAGTCCTCCCGTACCGTCGTTGTCATTCTTCAGCTTATACGTGCAAAATCTCATCAACCCTTATTCTCGAATAAATTTAATTCTTATAAGGAAATATTCTGAATTTGATGGGTATGTTCATCGTTTACCTTCTATTTGATGCTTGCATACAAGATGTTATCAATCACGAAGAGACGATGTATAACTAATTTCCATATTGTTTTCGCTTTTTCATTTCGGTGCCTTTGACTATATTGGGTGATTTTCTCCCAAATGTTTGTCTCTACATCTTTTAACAACCAGCGGGTCTTTATTTGTTCAAAGTAAGTTTTGAAAAATGAGTGATGTCTCACAATGAAATTATTGTATGAACATTTTATAGAGAAGTAACGATTTTCAATTACACTCTCAAAAGAAAAAAATTCCCATAAGAACTATGGGCTTCAGTTCCTTTTTCCCGCCAAACCAATCAAACGATGGTATATATGTTAATGTAAAAACTGTGAATGCGTGCAAGTATTATTTTTGTTTTTTCTCCATTACTGGAATGTGAAAATGAATTCTCTTTCCATTCCTAAATTGGCAAGATACACTGCAGAATCAGCATGACTCTTATCGATTCAAGGCCCGTCTAATATTCTGAGAGAAAAAAAATTAATTCCAACTGAATGACCCCTTAACATCATGACAAGTTGATTAAATCTTTCGAATCATTTCGCTCAATGTATTATCCAATCATCATCAGATCTTTGTTAAACCTAATATATTTTGGTGAAAGTTTCAACAGATAACTTTATTTTATGAGAGAAAGTCTAATGATAATTGTGTTACAGTCAGTGTCTTTCTTCTGGATTGAACTTGAAACGTCATTTTTTGATGATTGTAAAGATAATTCAGTACCTTTCTTCGCTTGAGTTCTTTCAATCAATAGACCCACGTCTTGTATTGAAACGCTTAATGTATGGATTGAAGTGTTATCTTATAAGATAATTTAAAACCGACTGCCAAAACCAAGTAATTTGTCTTTGGGACTATCGTTGAAGGACCACCGAAGTTCACCAGATACATACCTAGCTGAACATGCGCTGATCAAAACATTGTAACAGACACAGGTTGTTCCAAGAATGAACTAAGTTTATGTTTAGGAGAGATACTTGTCTGAATTATGTTTGACGGTATGTATTAATCGTTATGTATGATTTTGATTGAGTATCATTCACAACGTTTTGGTTATGTACCCTTTGTCGAGTGTTCTTGGTTCTAGAATGTGGAATCATTACTCAGTGCGCATACTTGATTGGAATGGACACATCTTATCAATTTTTTGTATATCCGGGTTGTGTTATCGAGTTACTCCCGAGTTTCCTCCCTTGCAGAGAACACATATATGTCCATGCATCTTAATAGTGATTCCGCAGCAACACAAGACGAAAGCTGGGAGATACACGGCCGAAACGTTGTGAATAAATGAACACATACACGAGGAAAATAGTCCAACCAGATCATACATAATGATTACTCAAGATACATTATATCACTTACACAAATCAAACTTTTCCTTTAAAAGTCCAGTTGATTACAGGGTTGTCAAGTAAACCCTTTATTGTAAGATGATCTTTATCCTGGGCGCTCTGGGAATTTAGCCCTGTGTCAGATATTGCGTTTGGATATTTTCTATTCTTTGCTTGTTTTGGTATAGGGCTACATTGTGTTTGACCCATCTGAGTCGACAAGGAAAAACTGGCCTAAGAAATCAGCATTTGAAATTCATATTTGCCTGGGCACTGACATAAAAAACTGACACCTATGGGAAATATGCAACAACCTCACCCACTACATGGTTCATATATATATATATATATATATATATATATATATATATATATGTGTGTGTGTGTGTGTTTGAGATGGTAATGCAGTGACAATGTTTTTATATTTCGCTTGGAACGTTGAGACACACACCTTCATTTTTCATATTGTTCCTCAGGATCTTAGATATTCTTTCATCGACAAAGAACGCCTGTCGTGATGTGATGACTAGCAGGTTAGCCTGTTCGACCCTTACAAGGAGCTCGAGTCTCGTACCAGTCAAGCTCAGTAAATATTTTCTTTATGAACACTCTATGGATCCGGTTTCATTCTTACTGAATATCTATACAAAGTGGCCTCATTTATTGAGCAACCAATGAAGATTGAACTCACTTTAACTGGTTTAGATTGTACATTAATATTCTTTCTATTATGGAACCTCATTATGGTTTCATTGTTAACGTAGTTCTGCATATTTATAACAAATAAATAATATATATATATATATATATATATATATATATACATACACTCACACACACACACACACACACACACACACATATATATATATATATATATATATATATATATATATATATATATATATATATATATATACGTAAAAGTCAGTGGCTTAAGTGGCGTCTTTTTCCCAACTCAGAAGAAATGTCAGAGTGAATAATCGATCTTCCCGAATAAGTCGAAAAATGAGTCTTTTCCAAAATTGGAGAGAGATGCATTAATATTGTTTAAACTACGTAAACGATCATAAAGGATATCCGTTCGTTCCCACGAACCTCTGCACGATTCTTTAACTATCTTTTTTCTTCATACATTGTTGCTGCCGTTTCTGCAATGAACATATTGCAAATGTCAGCAATGTAGTTTGCATTTAAAGTTCAATTAAATTATATCTGCGTGGGAGGGAATCATTATACTCTATAGCGTTCGTACAAACCGGTCCTACGAATCATCGACTTCATGTTCCAAGATTAGCTGTACACTCTCATATGTGTGTGGGGGTATCTTATATAGACAGGAATTATTCAAATATATTTTATATCCATCAACTAACTGTGCCCTCTGATATTATGGGTTGGATATATTGAGCAAATACCTAAAAGAAATCGTTTACTCTAATGATCATATATATATATATATAGTGACACAGCACATACCCGAATGATTTAAAGGAAGTCAGTAGATGCCGAAATTTCATTGTTCGTGTGGAATGTGCCAGGATTTAGTGAGCTCTTCAACTTAGGAATAGAGCACTCAGGTGGATGGGGAATATATGCGTGAGTGAATATACCGCTTAAATTCGACCTTACGGAACGTTTCGATCCTAACTCGTGGTACTAGATGGGATGATGGATAGTCTATAGCCAAACTGAAGAAAGGTAATACAACAAAACATCTGTCTGTGGATGACATAGTATATATATATATATATATATATATTTGATGAAAAAATAAGCTGACACAAGCTAGAAACCAATTTACCATAAACTTACATCGCAAATTTAGGCCCACTCTATTTAGAAAACCATTTTAGGATGGAATTCTCAAAAAGCAAAAACAAAACTGTTTTTGCCAAATCCAAGGAGTAAATGTTGAAATGTTCAGCCCTCTAGCTGTAACATGCACGCGTGATATATATACATACATATATACATCCACAAAAAGCCCAGAACTGAAGAAACCCATGTTGACAGTTTTGATTCACGGTTCCTAACAAATATTACGTGGAATGATTCTATTGACAATCATGGCGGGTATGTCTATTCTTATCACACAAATGCCAGTTTTGGATTTCTGAAGAGATAACGAGGTTGATGCTCTGCCGGAATCATTCAGAATTATTCAACTGTATTCGTGAGTACGGATAGCGTATCAAGATTTGATATCATTAGCAGAGATGGCAAATGACAGGCACGAATTATTCATGGGGCAAGGAGTTTGCACATAAAAGGACAGGAATACACAAGACAGAAGATGAATGACTTGTCCATGCTTCAGAACCGTAATCAAAGAGTTGACAAAAAATGGGGTCTTTTTAGTTAGTGCCTGCCGATGCTTAACGTCCACAATCTCAAAGTACTACCAACCCTCCAAAAAAGTGACACTTTATATTTTTCGTCAAAAAAGACACAAAACGCTGAGTCGTTTCTCAAGTCCCCACCATGAAAACAATAACCCTAAGACTAACCACTAACCCAAACCACTAACTTCAACTCTAGCCCTAGCTTCTAAATCGGGGTTGGACTAACGGAATAAACTTTCCGTATCAATCATGATTATTTCAGGGGTTAATGAAAAGCTCCAAAATGCTACGCTCTAGATTTAAAAAAAAAATTGCTATCATTAGACGTTTCGGGGGAACGCTGCAAAAATCTGACAGGTTCACAGATCTGGAACCCAACTAAAAATTTACGTAAGACTGACCCCAAACTGGAACAACGAATTGAGTTTCTAGTAAATCTTTTAGGCCGCCTTACTTCAAAATTATGGACGTTAGTTTTTGACGGCGACTGACAAAAATGTCTTTGTATACAACTTCCTCCTTCTAAAGATATTTTCTTTTTTTTAAGAGAAAGCTTTTTAGACCTTTGGGGGCGTTATTTTTGCAGGTTTCCAAGTTTTCCAGAAACTACAGGTTTCTACATGTTTCTCAAATCTATTTTTGATATTTTCCAGTGGAAAAACCAGTGATGTCATAAATTTAATTTATTCTTACCATATCCATTCTTCGATGGGTTTTTTTTACATAACTTCAAATTTTGACACTACTGTTGTTCAATTATTGACTGAGATAGCGAGTTATTTTCGCTATTAGTTTTACTCAATCTTATTATTGTTGCTTTTTATACGTAAAAAAATATTTTTATATCACCGATTTATTATTCATTTATCGGATGCAAGATCATGACTCGACGGGACCTTTTTTTATTTCCGATTTCGTGCTATTTGCTCTAGCAGACGAATAGTTCATCGAGCTCGAAAGTTGCGATAAAAAGCAACAATAATAAGATCGAAAAAAGTTAGCAATAAAAATAATCACAATAATGGTTATTATTAATGCCTGTTCAGTCGGTCCCCAGTAGTGGGGTACTCACTGAAGATCGAACAGACTTCTGGTCTACAAGATGGTGGTCAGAAGAGTCGGTTCCTGAAAGTTTGTTCTAGGAAAATTTGGTCTGGAAAATTCGATTTATATTCGTAATCATCAGTCTTCCAACATCTGTCGTTGGATATAGACCTTTCCCAGGATTCGCCACACTTCTCTATCATGGTTGTCGCGGAGCCAGTACTCTCTGAATTGGTCTAGCTTGTCCCTCCATCTAATATTCTGCCGGCCTCAGTTTCGCATGTGATCTTGCGGGATCCATGTTGTGAGTCGCGATGTCCATCGGTTTGTCCGCCATTCTTATAACATGGCCAGCTCACTGCCATTTGAGATTTTTAATGGATTCTATGATGTCCCTGACTCTTGTCTTTTCTCGGATGTACTGTGCTGTCTTGCAGCCTCTCAGTGTAAGGCCCAGCATAATTCTTTCTGGGGCACGTTGCATGGTTCTCGGATCTGTCTCTTGGTTAGGTTCCATGTTTCAGCTCCATAAATGGGATCTTCGATTTATATTAAATTGCATGAATAAGACCACGCTTGAGGAGCATATTTTGTTCGGCTAGATTTAATCATTCATAAATCATTATTACAAGTAAAACTACATATAATTCCTACTTTTCTAATTTCATTTTGTATCATCAATATCTCTGTAATGGCCTTCAATTATATACTAACCTTTTGATTTTTTTTTTCAAAATAACATTACCATATTTTTGAGAGACGATTTTCTATGACCGAATATTTTTGGAACCAAATATTCCTATCACCCTGCGAGATTAGCTTGTTAACCATAGCTCTGCGATTAGCTGATCCATGTGTATCGTATCTGTGGGAGGGTGCAATAAGAAATAATTGTCATTGATTTTGCCTTCAAGTGTTTTATTTTTCTTTTTTTCAATAAATAACTCTTGTCATTCAAAATTGCTTACTTCAAAAAAATGTTCCCGTTTTTTTTTGTAGTTCAATATGCGAATGGAATCTTTCAAACCATTTTTTAAAAATTATTTCGGATTCACTTTACCTTTTAAAGCATGTCAACGTATCTCCTTTCTTAGTTTCTTCCACAAATTGAGATACATTTTTTTCTGACCTTTCAAATGGAAGAGCACAAAATGGGAGGATGATGAGAAGAATAAAAGAATCGGAGGAAATTGAATTGGCAAAGCACATCATTTACTTAACGACCGGAAATGACGTCAGAGTTTTAAAGGCAAAATAGAATGCAAGTTCTAACCTTGGAACATGTGCACATATGTTCGTTTTGGTGAATGCTATTCAATTGACATTGTCAGCATTCTCGTTCTTTTGTCAACTTTTCCCCCAATGTTTCCATGCCTACGTATAAGCATATCCTTCTGCGTGGGTCGTCCGCTTATGTCAAAAGACGCCGTTGGCAGTAAGGGAACTTTGTGTTCAGAGTTCAAGTTCAAGGTGCGCTGTCTAATCTAATATTAATTTCACGTTTAAGTTTTTGAAAAGGCATGAGTGTAACTAACCCTGCATCCCATCACTTTTCTAGTAATACAGAATATAGTCTTATTACCATGGTGGAACGATGATGGTGATGATGGAAGGGTCAACTCTCTGTCCTCAAAATGAAGTCAGAGGTCATAGTGGGAAAAAGTGAAAAGTCTTTACTTTTCTGATGTATTTGTCTTCAGTCATGAATAGAGATGGATCCTAGGGATTGAAATATCAGGCAATACCCATTTAATCAAATGCATATTATCATATTTACTACGTATACACACAAACAAACCACACTTACACGCTTTAGTGAATGAATAAAGGAAATACAATTGCACATTTGTTTAGAGGTTTCAAAGGATCGTTACTAGTTAGGCATGAAACAGGCTTGGCGTAGGAGATCTGATTCCAGTGCGTGCCTCCCATGGTGCTAAGAAATACGTTATAGAACTCTTTTTTTCTCTTCAGTTATTGCCGATGCGCTATGAGATATGTCTAAAACGAATTTAACTATCGATTTGAATCGCAGGAGGTAGGCAAAAGAGAGAACATATAACTTGAATCTTACTTCTTTGATGGGGGTCTGATGTCTTATCATCAATTTCGGGGCTGTAAGAGATCAGTCTCCAGAAATGTTCCACTTTTATATGAAAAGGAAATTATGGGTATTCTAAGATGTTTACAGCTGTAACCAGTGAACTTCAAAACTATTCTCCGAAAAAATTGTCCTTTGAGCTATCCTGGTTGAGTAATATACTCTATCAAGTAGATTTCATGAACAGGTCGTTTCTTAATTTTCAGAAAAAAATATTGTCATTTTATTAAATGACTGGTTTGTAAGTCCACTCTGCTTCTATTTAGACTAGTGGAAACACAAAGTAGGCTAACAAAGCATCATATCTTATAATATATAAATGACATTTCAATCAGTTCCTATGTTTAAGGCTCAGCCAGTCTAAAGCACTGAGCGTCTGGAGCTCATATGTTTTACAACTTATTATTATGCATTGAGTGGGAAAAGTTACCAGAAAATATTACATATTACATATTTCTTTTTAAACGAGTGACTATTTTTCATGTCGAAGATTTGCTCATAACTATCACTCTCTTCATCCAGTACGGATTTTAACCAAACTAAACTATTTGTTTCGTATTTTCTTTTTTTGATGAGTTGATGTAATCATTGTATTTTAGAGGAATCGGAATAATTTCCCCGTTTAAATCTCCATGTAAAATCATTAATAGAATATGTGAGCCACTTATCATGAGGGGGAAAACGATGAATTAAGGGTTCCAAAAAGATGGCCCCCAAATGAAGGGTCGGCGAGGTTCATCCAATTTACTGAAAAATCGTAGATTCAGCGCGTACTCCAGAGGCAGGCTATCGCCAAACCACATACAAATGCATCTGATGAGACATGTATTAGAGTAGAAGCACATGCACTCTCAGAGCAAAGTTCAACATTCCAAAATATGACGGACACCTGAGGAAGGCCAGAGGGTATATCAACCGAAGCGTTGTGATAAAAAACAAAAAAAAGAAAAAACAAAGAAATCAGTCCGAACAACAAAAATACAATTGATCTATTGATTTATAACTTATGTAGAGGTCAATCCCAAAGATTCAGCATTGAGATCCGATCTTGAAAACTCACCAACCACATATTAGCAAAAGCATAGAGATGCGCTAACAACTTCAATGAAATACGGAACTGGGACCAGCCTTCTCATAGAAGTAGTTGCATATTTCACAGTTGATGTTTGATCCCAGATAAAAGCCAGAATTTCTGATGTTGACTTTCAGTAGTAAGATTTGGGAGCTTTGGCTCGATAAGTCTTGATTAGGTCTTTTGAACACAGTATGTGTGTCGTTTAGCGGATACAAGAAGGAATCAAATTATAAAAACAAACATCTTGACTGTTTTTATTGTTTCTTCTACTTATACTCGTGGTGAGTTTAATAGTTTGCTATAATCCAATTCTGGCTGGCGAGGCCCGTCGAAACTGTCCGTCTGCTTGACTGGTTGCTAAACAAAACTGAAGAGTCTCGTTCAAATTGAAGGCTGTCTCTGTCGGAGTTTGGGCTAGGTTTGTGCTGTTAACCATTAGGCCTCATACACCTTAAAACATGTGGTTACATACCCCAAAGAATCTTTCTAAAATGATGATAGTTTGTGTCAAAATATCATATGGTTAAAATCTTGTTTTGCAACCAAAAATTACAAACGTAAAAAAGCATTGCTCGTGTAAAAACATATCTTGATGAATGGGAGAAAAATAATTTGAATAACTAGCACATCATAGATTTGAGATAAATCCTAACTATCAAAAAAATAACAACAAACGAACAAGGAGTTTATTTCACGCTCCAAGTGAATTGATAATGAATCGATGTAGAAATACACCATTGGATATAAGAAAAAAAGCGGATACGTTAATCAATAGGAAAAAGATAGAATTGAGTGTGCCCAATAACTGCATCCAAAGTCATAATTCATACATTCATCTGAAAATCTTTCAAAACTGATAAAAATTGAAGTTAGCTGGTCAAAATGTAATTGAAAATCAGCCTTTACGGTCAAACAATAGAAAAATCAAATATTGAAGTTGGACTTCGATTTTGTTGAACCACTAGGGCTTTATTAAAATATGTGTGATGTAAGGGTTAAACAAAGGGTCCGCTGCCTAGCAAGCGAGTCAGATTCCCTGAGTTCTCTGATTATGAAGCTTAATTTGAATTAAGCCAACAATTTTTTTTTTATGAGGAAATTCAATTTGATGGTCGTAATTTCTTTTTCTTGGATCAAATGTAAGTACATTTTTTGGCTTGTTGGATAATTTTTTTCTTGTTTTCTCTTTCAGGGTATTTATTTGGTTTCCCCTGGGCATTATGAACAAAAACTCTTTTTTTCTTTCACCGCCGTTATTTTAGGGAACTCGAAGCACAGACACGTGGTTGACTCAGCATGACACCGAAATAACTGTTGGCAGGTAATGAAGTCGGAATCGGCCATTAGGGAGAATATCAATCACTGGCAGTAAGGGTGCGGGGGAGCGGTCTGCGTGGGGGGCAAGGGTCTGGTTGGAGAACCTCACAGACAGTGAGTCGACGTTCTGCATTTACGTCTGGCAATTTGGCAGACGTTGGGTGGGATGTAAATAGATTTCTGCCTAAAGACTCAATAATCTTGGCATGTGAACGAAGAGCTTAGAGCGGGGCTGAAAGAATGTCATTGAAGATGAACGGACGGATGATGAAGCGTCAGTACCGACAATATACATAAACGCACACATAGACACACTCACGCATATATATATATATATATATATATATATATATATATATATATATATATATATATATACATACATACATACACGTATATACACATATATCTATCTATATATTTATATAAATACGTATGAATTAATTATATACATAAACACAGACATACCTGTACACATATATATATGTTTATAATTAGCGATGATAAATCTATTCATCTACCGATCAATTCATCACAGTCATTTTAGCTTTTCCCTTCAATCTATCAGTCTCAGTTTGATCATGCCTTTATTTATATAGATATGTCTCTCTATC
>OY735216.1:11925440-12037940 GCA_963457665.1 Thysanoteuthis rhombus | reverse complement strand
CTTTCTCATTCAATATTCTTGCCGATTTAATTATGCCGTCATTTTGATGCTTCCAATTCTCACAAGAATTTTCACTTCTTTTAATCATCTTGAGAGGCTCTTCAAAACCATTCCAAGTGCTACCGTAACGACATGTACAACCGTCTCTATCTTTTTTTTCACTTCCTCTTTTTTCTTCTGTTCTTCCCTCTTCTCTATATCCCACATCTTCCTTGCTTACATTTCCTCCTATAACATTAGTTTTGCCTTCTGCCCACGAGGCATAGACACGCACATAGAAGTGAAATATTCTATTTTTCTTGGAAAAAAAAAAGAATATAGATAAATACGGAATTCAAGAAAAGAAAAATAGTGAGAGAGAGTCTAACACAAGAACACCCAAGTTGGGTATAAAGTTTAGGCAGGGGGCCATTGGAATATTATTATTATTATTATTATTATTATTATTATTATTATTATTATTATTATTATTATTATTGTAGTTTTAGTTACTTATTCCCTACCCCTTCCTTACATCTGGCTATTCTTCACCTGTTCCCGTTTACTTTTCTGCTTCTCCAAGACATCTGCAGTGATGCCAGCCTCTATGTCGTTCTATCTTCCTCAAGGGCCATTAAGAATTTAGCGCTGAAATCTCCAAATGAGGTGAGACGCAATTTTCCAAGGGTCAACTCTAACTAATTACTTTGGGCAGACAAGATAGCGCCTTTCAATTGGTAACAAAATGAAATCATAACGGATGGAGACATTCAATTAATCAAGCAAATCCATTTTATTTAGCAGATGACACCTTTTTTTCCACTGAAGAGATTTGAGCTGATATGCAAAAACTAGTACACACACATGCACTTTCTTGCACACACACACACACGTATATATAGATGTATATATAATGAAATGAAGGGTTCGCTACACAAGCACGCTCAAGTTTCTTCCCTGTTGGGGCATCTTCAAGATCCGTCTAAAGAAGCCAAAATAGGACAGAAACATAAATGTATTTGTGTAGCGATTCCTTTATTTCATCATATTTCAAGCTCTACGCCAACTTGGCTGAATGTTTTGACCCGTGAAGAAATTCATGGATTTATTTGGTTTTCTTTGAGATGAATATTAAAAATACCCTATTTCACCGTTTGTCTGTCTGTCTATCTCTCTCTCTCTTTCTCTCTCTCTCTCACACACATAGAGAGAGAGAGAGAGTGAGAGAGAGAGAGAGAGAGATAGAAAAAGAGAAATAGCTCAATCATTTGTTACCTAATTTCAATTGACGATCTTACCCACATCTCATCTATATATATATATATATATATATATATATATATATATATATATATATATATATATATATATATATATATATATATATATATATAGTGGTAGATTTTTTTTATTGTTCTCTTCAGGTGGAAGAGTCAAAAAAAGAAACAAAGAAAAGTCAACCTGTCAATTTTAAGTATCTTTACACCAACGTCATTGGGTGGCCATCGCAAAGGACGAAGTGATGGTAAGTCTTCCCAAATTTCAAGCCATTTTTTATGCTTTTTCATCTACTTCAACACTTCTGTAGCCTGGAAACCCACCACTCTTCATAAGAGTTGCAATTCATTCAAATCCTTTCAAAAAGGTTTCTAGGGTATCAATGATCATAAACCGGTCGCTAACCTTTGTTTTTCACATTTCTTTTAAATCAAAAGGCGTGGTATCGTAGTGAATTCCACCATTCCTCGTTAATTCAAGTTATCAGCTTATAAACATTCTAAACAAAAATCTAAGGGATAAAAGTAGCGAATATAATTACTCTCAAAAAATCACAATGCCGACAACACATATTTCACTAGCCCTAAAAGTAGAGCAGACTTTCGGTAAGCTCTTCGGTATAAAAATTAGTGCAGGCTTCCGGTAAGCTCCTTGGCATAAAAACTAGTGCAGGCTTCCGGTAAGATCTCTGCCATGGAAAGCGTTATCATCGTCTATCTCCCTCTATATTTCACACTTTGTGGCCCCGTATGGACTTGTGCATACGGGCGCCCCAGTCCAGGTTCTGTTTTTGATCAAGCAAACGATCCATTTCGAACTCAATCTTTTTATATCCCTATCTCTCAACGAAATCATTCATTTTGTGGTTTAAATCACATTTACAATACTGATATCTTTCTGAAATGAATATTCAATCTTTTCGAATGGTCACTTTTGCGTTCTTCTTCATAAACATGCAATTACGATATCGATATCTTTGTTTCACATACATTTATTACCTTTGACTAATTACAGTCATTGTTCCAAACAGACATTTATATTCATTTTTTGTGTGCGAAAGTCACATTACAATTATGAGATTTTGATATCATTAACAGTTAATTGAATTGATCCTTTGCGATCTTTTTTCATGATTCATAAATAAACAATTATATTTTGGTTGTAAACAAATGTTTTGCTTGTAATTCCTTTGTTCATATTGGCTGTCATTTTGACCAAATTTATACGCAAACAATACATTGATAAAATGCATACATGGCAACCAACAAATATTCCATCTTCACGAGAGATTTTATCAGAGAGTTTTTCAAGTAAAATCAAAACAATCCTTCAAAATAAGGACTTTTTGACACGGAAAATTATATCAAATGGTGGAAGATTTTGTCGTTAATCTTAAAACCGAAAACAAATTAAATAAATGTATGTTTGTATTGCAGGAAGCAGCAAGATTGTTCGTAACTACTGGTTGTATGTAACTCAATATTACTGTTCTAACGTTACTTGGAAGAGGAATGGCTGCCCCCAGATAAACACCTTACCCTCGAGGTGCTACGAATGTCTCGGCATTGTAACCTGATGATATACTGCATGTATAGGTCGTTTCCATTTTTAGAGTAATGCATAGAAAGACCGGCTAAGAGAATATCATTATGGCACATACATATATAAATGGTGTGGTTGGTCGCTCAATAGAAATCTTCACGTAACCAACGTATTTTGGCAGCATACTGTTTTAGGATGATTGATCAAAAGATTGGTGAAAGGGGTGATCAATAAATAGAAATTTGATTTTTCAAAATCAGGCAGGACACAACATAGTAACCAATTTGGTATAAACTTACATTGTAAATTGACCATCCACTTTGAAAATCTATTTTTTGGGAGGAAGGATTTTGAAAGTAAAAAAAAGACATTTCTTTCTAGACCTAATATAGAAAAGTTGTTGAAGTATCCAGTCTTCTAGCTATATATATATATATATATATATATATATATATATGTATATGTATATAAAATATTCATCATGTCTGATTGTAAAGCTGCTTCGAACTCTCCTGATCTTGCTCGGTTTCAACTTAAAAAACCGTATTTTTTATGCAGTGGCTGACTTTCTTGTTTAAGCCTTAAAATTTGGTTCTATGAACATGGCGCATTTACAAGAATATACGTAAGTAGATTTTCGTTTCCCAACGAAGAACAATCTAATGTTCATCTTTCGTTTGCTCACGTGAATCGTCTAGTCCTCTTCACAGACAATGCTCGAAAATGAACGTTGGGCACTCAACGAAAATTATGTGATAAAACAGCTGAATCCTTTTCAGTATATGTTCAGAAAAAAGATTTGAAGAAAGAGAGAGAGAGAGAGTGAGAAAGAGAGGGAGAGAGAGAGAGAGAGATGAATATTCAGATGGAGCTCGTCAAAATCATGGTAGAACGCAATTTTAGAAAACACAATACGCAAAGAATATTCCAATGATTGAATAGCCTATTCAGTCGTGAAAACAATGGGAGTTCTAAACCGTTTTTTCGTTTTCATTGGCTATTTTATGCCGAAAAGAAACTTCTCAAATTCTGAAAGAGTAAGTAAAGACTGCTGTGTACATAATCGTGGTCGTTTAACTTTGAACAACAGGAATGACGAGATATAGAAGAAACAATTGGGTAGTAGCAGTTTTAAGAGCTGCCCTTCACACTCGAGGGTCATTCGCTGACCATCCGTTTGTCTCTGACCACTGAATTCCCAACACTTCAGACGTGTCGAATAAGGCGCTACAATCACCTAACTGGAGGTAATCAGTAAGGAAACCTTGTCACTTGTTCAACCACTCTTTCTCTTTCTATTTTACACTCGGATAATACAAGATTGTCTACAACGAAAAGCGTATCCTGCTCTATTTTATACTATTATCTCTACTAGACAAGAAGATCGTTAGCCTTTGCAGGGGCTTGTGTATATCAAAACTTGTATATTACAATTATTGCCGTGACCTGGAGTCGAACCTGAGTTACCAGTTGCTGAATATATTACAGTTGACATAGGAAATGAAGAATACAGAGTGTTGTCCAGTATATTTGTGAATCTCACTGGTTCTTTAAAAAAAACACAAATAAAAAAATATCCTTTACTAATTACTAACTGCAGCAGAGACCTGAAAAAGAATAGAAGGCACATCAAATGAAACGTTTAGAAAAGATAAATAGAAACAAGTAGAATGCTCGTCCGAATAATTCAGTCCAAATGGCAGAACTGCTTTCTCTCAGAATTTCAGAAGGCTTAGACTATTGAGCATCTTTGCTATTAAGAAATGGCATTTGCAGTTTATGCTTTTTGCAACAATGATCTCCTTGAAAAATATGACATTATGCAACTAGACATCAAAGCTGAAACTAACACTGACATTACTCGTGCTCATCGACGTAAACTTGGAAAAGACGGAGATATGCAAGAAGAATGTGCAGATAGCTAATATATTTTCCATCGAAATAGATAGACGAGGCTTCATCGCCAACACACCCTGACGTACACCTGACTAAACACTGATTGCCGACGATAGAAAAGAGGAAATACAACAAGGAGCGCCAAGATCGGACAGAGTAACCTCTACGTAGATCTGACACTCTCACACCGCGCCAGAAAACCGACAAAAGCATGTAATATCGTGTGGTATTGCTGGAGTGCTTTAGATCAGTGAAGATGTTTTATTCTTGAGAACATGTCTGGCCCAGGGTCAACATCAAATGATGACTGTTTTAATACCCTGCTGATTCTTTAATAGCTGTAATTGTAAGAAATGTGCAAAAATTCCAAGTACTGATTTATTCAGTCACTAGTTCCCGACAAATAGAGCACTGTGAACTTTTGCACACATAATATTACCTATTGTCATGTAATATACTATACAGAAGTTTATATATATATATATATATATATATATATATATATATATATATATATATATATATATATATATATATATATACATATGTATATGTATATATGTATATATATATATATACGTGTGTGTGTGCGTGTGCGTTGTCTGTGTATACGTGTGCCCACGCGTTTCATAAGCACCTACACAGATGAAAGTAATAAATAGCTAATTATACCCCATTTTTGTAAAATTGGCTTTATTCTGATAATTGGTTTGATTACCGTTTCGTTAATTTATAATGCAATCATCGCTATCTTTATTCGTAGTGAAGCCTAGAATATTTGGCAATGACTTATCGCGAACCACCCTACCAGACTCACCACTATCATTGTTTCTCTTTTATTGACCTCTCACAATCCTCACCGCCAATGGTACTCCCCACCTCAATCCAAGGATATGAATAATATGATCGATACTGATTAATGTGCTGGAATCCTTTCAAGTCATGGAATTCCCCGTGATATCCTGTGAGAGTTCTCTCCCTTCGCTAAGTCAAAGTATTGTTTGTTATAGCAAAGTAAAACAGGACGGTTATCGTCAAAAACTACTTAACTACTAGTATTACAACTACAACAACTACTGATACTAATGATGATAATAAAGATAAAAAGAAGAGACGTAATCATGAAAGGAAATAAAAAAAGGAGATTGGTCTCACGGGAAGAAAGTGAAAATGAAAGTGAAAGTGAAAATAGAAAACTATCAAGAGTTTGCTCAACAGATGCAAAACTGTTGAATGTAAGAATGGTATTGTCCTATGATCGCTTAAGTACTGTGAACACCCAACCAAAACAGTTGCCAGATATATAGATTAATAAACAGGGAATAATCATAAACTTCATATATTGTATTTTTGACGGGAAGTTGGAGCCAAGAGTTAATTGATTACTCTGGAAACAAATATGGTGTTGTAAAGTTAAAATGGAGGAGAGAAGATAAACACACTGGTCAGTATAATATGCAGCCATCATATAATAAATTCAATTCAAGCAAAGAAAGACAAAAAAGTCGATCTAGAATCGATCGATTTAAATGAAAATAATTTCATCATTAGAACAAAGAAATACAAGCCAAGTTCGACCAATTCTAAAGTCCGTAATTTTGTTACCCTTCTTTTCGATTCATAGCAGACGCCTCTGGGCCGTTGAGTGTTTTCAACCCACTATATTGATCCATTTAGCAAGCACTTAATATTATATAACAATAAAGTTGGGTCTCCACCACGGACGCTCGTCTTTCTTACAATTTGATTCCGAACTCGTTTTCATCTGGTGAAAGTGATACTCAACATTACAACCGTTGGAAAGGAAAATAAATTACTCACGATTAAGAATTATCTCGAGTTACCGGCCAGTGGGTATCAAGTGAAAGATAAAACGAGAAGTATAAAAAAAGTTTTATGCGTAAACCTTTAATACTCTGGAAGTATGCTTACACATAAGGATCTTAAAATAAAGTATATTTACATATCACACCTGAAAAAGAGAAGAGACAAGTGTTTTTCTCTTACTATCTTTTTTTAAGCAAATATCTTTAGAGTTCCGTCCATTATTCCTGTGCTCTATGATTGAAAATGCATGAATCTGGAATCTTTGTGACTGCTGTGTATTTTACTGTAGACGAGCAGGTACAAAAAGTCATTTAACAAGACCCTACAACCTAATTTTGTACGTTAAAACGAACAGAAAATCAAGTACAAATCTATCAATGAAGACAATGCTCATTATCAAAGATTCAGACAACTTGAGCTATCGTACTTACGACGGTCACTTGCAAAAGCAGCAGAAATAACGTGAGAATAAAATCGAGAGAAAAAAAAATGAATATAACGACCCTTATTCAACTCAGAAATTTGTAGACGATTACGACTCATTCCGCATTTTGAACCTCCAAATATTTCACGGATGACATTGATGATGGATGACCTGCTCATTTGCATAGATAATCAAAAAACTCTCCCACTTGCATCAGCGGTCAGTGTTCAAGCTCAGATTCAAAAGTTAGATATAAGCTTACTGTTATAGAACGGTGTAAATGAAGGTTCCTTGTGTTTGATATTCATTTGAAAAATACACAAGTGACGAGACACAACAACCCAGTTTTTATATATTTCCTTCAAACAAAATCCATTCCTGGCGTCCCCCACTCATGGCGGTTAGATGAATAGATAAATACATAAATGAGACACCACGTGCGCACACACATTTGCACACGCGCACGCACATGCATACGCACACGCACATGCACACGCGCACGCACACGCACACGCGTACGTACACGCGCACGCACACAAATAAGACGGCTAACTAGTGTGCGTGAATATATCTATGTGTGTATGTGTGTTTATATACACCCCCGACACACAGTTTGTTTAAAGCCCAGAAATTAGTACATATTTAGTCTCATGCTCCAGTTGTTATGTTACGATTCAAACAAAGAAGATGAATCATTAGCAACTTCATAAATTAGTGATAACCAAAATGCATAAATTATCATAGATCTATACGGTATTACTTATGTCTCCTATTTATGAAGTGATTCTAGCTAAGCTGCTGCTTCCAATTATTTTCATTTTCTTTTGTTATACGACTAGTTATCAACTGTGATTTCTAACAACCTTCAAGTCGTTATTCCACTATTGGACACAGACACAGATACAGACAAAAACAGACACACTCACATACACATAGATATATAGATAGATGCTTCGCTTATACACACACACACACACACACACATATATATATATATACATAGTTAATCCTGTCCTCTTTATGTTAATGCAGAATATAGAAATTTTCCCAATTTTTCTTTCAATATATATATATATATATATATATATATATATATATATATATATATATATATATATATATGTTTATACATATGAATATGATGTAAAATGCCAAAGTAATAATTCTGACCTCTTTTTTAATATTCCCGAAACAGGGTTACGGTAAAACAGCTGGAGGAATATAAATAAAAAATATAGCTAAATTACATACATTAAAAATCTTGAAATTAATTCAATCAATCGTTGAGACGTTGTTGATACGTTTGTCGGATTAAGAATGTCTGGCTTGCACCTCGTCGTGGATACTTATATTCTGTATAAAATATAGCAAATATGATTTCCTTTTCAGCAGTAAAAAAACCTAAGAAAATTTACATGATTACCTATATATATATATATATATATATATATATATATATATATATATATATATATATATATGTGTGTGTGTGTGTGTGTGTGCAGGGGTGTTCAAAATTGTATACGCCCATTGTTTGTTTGAAGCAATTATTGTTATTCCCTGAAATTAAATCAAGTTTTTTCACTATAAGAACACTTGTTATGACTCACGTCCTTTTTACGGTGATGAATCTCTTAGGTTGGAAAAATGGGTGCACAAAAATTGTTCATCAGTTTTCAGCTTAATTTTTTTAAAAATCTTATCCTACGATCATCATTATGTAGTTCGGATCGGAAATAGAGAATAAGTTCTCGGCGAAACTCAAGATAGTATTAGTGCTTTTAATCCAAGTGTACACAAAGCAATGACACCAAATACGGCGCTGAGTTATCGAGGTAAAATGAAGAATGAGTATATATGATTATATTAAGCATAGGGCTCTCATAACTCAGCAAGAGAAGCTATTACAGTAAAATGGTCTTCCAGAGGCGAAGGGACACAAGTTCGAGTTTCGTTCAGATCTGATTTTTCATTTATTGTTCACTGATGAACGTAGAATGACAGTTTTAGTTGTTATGAGCCGCTAAAAATTATAGTCAAAGGTAAAATAATGGTTGACAATGGTTCATCTAATAAAAAAATATCTTGTTATCTACTGATGACATTGTCTGTACTTTTTGAAAACTTACCATAAATAGTCACTCAAAGATAAGCAGAAGAATATGATCCTTCCAAACTTAACATCAATATTTATTAGTTTTTATGGGAGTATTTAATAAATGTTTGCTCTTTAGTGTTCTCGTCTTCGTAAAAAATCTCGTCAATATCATGCTAAGACGACAGAATGAGAAAAAAGAATGAGGTGATCCAATAAGATATTAATGAAATGAAATTGAGGGGTGTGGTAAGAATCTTTCATTGAAAAATAGTTGTTACATTTCTAAATTAACTTTCATTTTCACGTGGGCATGTTCTTATGCATTTCGATGGTTGTAAGCCACCTTTTTCAGAAGACCTTTTTCCCCAAAAGTTTTGCTTCACCTTTCAATTATCATTTCATCGTATTTAAATATGTATGTGATGATTAGATTTTGGTCTTGTTTATGGAATTTTCTGAACGTGTATAGACCCGAAGCGTTGTAATAAAACTATTTATGTAATGAAGAATCATTGAGTATTTGACGAAAATGTCACTTTGTTTTGCAGAACGACTGGAAAGGTCGTGTGAAACCTTGGAGTTCCGCAGAACACTGTTAAAACATCAATGTTCTATATAATCAACTTAGCTTAACCTCTCTGTGCAAATGTCATATGTTCGAATCTTCTAACGAGATAGAGCAACAAGAAGGAAAGAAAACTATACAAGGCTAAACGAACAAATACATTCTACTATCGAATACATTTATAAATAAGACTAATTCTCACCGAAATCTTCCTCCAAAATCCTGTACTTACCTACAAAAGAAAAAAATAAGAAAATTAAAAGTCAAAGCAGGGCTGGGGAAACATATTTGCACAAAATCAAATCAGTTTAAAGAGCTCATAAGTGACATTTAATAAGGTATTCTTTTCCCTTAATGAACAAAACAGCGACTGGTTAAGATACATAAAGTGACTTCAACGTGGAATATTGTGAAGCTTCCTCTTCAATCAAGACGAGTTAGTCAGATCTTGGATTGAATATATAACTCGCCATCTCAGTCATTAATGAACAGCCATAGCGTCAAATGAAACATCATTATACATCTAGTTATTATCAATACAGGCGCCAGAATGAGCTTTTCCTCAAAGGATGAGAAATAAAAAGATATTTTTGAAGGGGGTCCAGAGTAATCTTAATGCCAATGTTCAATTCCTCAGATAGACACGCTGGAGCACTTAAACTCATGAACAGAGAAACAAACAAACACACAAAAAAGGATATAAGCCTTTGTCACCTTTACTGACTTCAGATGTTCAGTGTTTTGTCTGAAGAAGACATAAGTTAATCACATAAAACATTGACGGGACCTTGCAGGTTAAACCGTTGGTTAGATAATCTGATGGTAAAAATAGATTGAAATAAAATCTTAAACCCATGTAAGAAAGGAATATTAGTAGTCTTGTTTATTGTCATTATATATATATATATATATATGTGTGTGTGTGTGTGTGTGTGTGTGTGTGTGTGTAATTACAAAGATATTTACCCAGACAACATATGCCTAACACACTCTTTCGCAACCAGCGTTATATTTAATTATTATCATCAAATTTGATAAATATTGAAGACTGTGATTAAATAAAATCAATAACAGAGAAAATTGTTTCTCTTCTGTATTCTCAGAAGTTGCTAAAGGCATATATATATATATATATGTGTGTGTGTGTGTGTGTGTGTGTGTTTGCGTATTGTGAATTTAATTGACAGTAAGGTTACAAGGTTGGATTCATTTCCGTTACATGTTTCGAGAGACCGTATGCTCTCGTTGTCAAACATCAAATTTGGGATATATATATATATATATATATATATATATATATATATATATATATATATATATATATATATTGGCAATTAGACATTAAACTTTATACCTATAGGCACAGAATCAAATCACCTAATCATCCAAACCTACTTCCAGTAGAGCTACACTTCCGCACCTCCAGACATAATTTTGGTACAGACGCAAGATTCACAATCATTGAAAAGGTAGAAAAATTACACCTGCACACACGACAAAACGTCCAGAATATGATGATATGTGAATTAACAACTTGAAACTCTCTCCTCTAACGGACTTAGCACTGAACTTAGCAGCCCTAACTATACCGATCTCTAGCATTATAATCCTCCCACTCATAACAACCCCTCATCCATATCCTACTCCCTTCTTGTATCCCACATTAGGAACTTCACACAGCCACACACACTCTTACTTATAGGAACCTTCGTTTCGTATTTCATTTGTACCACGAGCCGCTGTCAGACTTTTCAGAACATTCACAATGACCATCAAGTAAACAGTACACACATTTCTCTAAAGATATTCGATCATACATAGCAAGGACCCCACCATCTGGAATATCCCCAATTTACCAAGCACCCACATAGTCAAATACTAAACTACTCCCGAAATCCCAAGTATAAATGACAACCAATCCCCTTTCCAAACGGCGACAACCTTGGCCCGCTGCTGCTTCTTCCTTCAAGGGTATCCAAAACATACCAACACAGATTTCAACACGGACGGAACACAGTCCTGACTCATCTTGATGACCAGAAAGGAATCCTGTCTCTTGATTTCCGTTTTTGCTTCCAAAACAAAACATATGATGCTAAATTTGTTTTCTACGGTAACCTATTAACCACTGAAAGGTACACTTAAGCTACTGAAGATAGGACTCCCTCCCTGAAACATTTGTAGCATACGAATTAATTCATTAATGAATCAATTGACAAATAAAGTCTCCATACACTCTTACATCTAAGTATGTTTAATTCCCTGCTGTTCACACACAAACACACACACACACACTATATATATATATATATATATATATATATATATATTGGAAAATTTGTGTGTAGATATGTTGATGTTCTTCTCTAAAATGGTGCATTGTAGCCTGAAGGATTGAATTAAAGTACCCCAAAACTGCAATAATGTCAAAAATGCATAAAATCTATCTATCTATCTATGTGTGTGTGTGTTTGTGTGTGAGATAGAGAGAGAGGGAGAGAGAGAGAGAAAGAGAGAGAGAGAGAGAGCAAAGGTTAGAAAAAGGGATGCGAACAAAATTAAGAAAAACAAAATCAAGACGAAGCAGCCAATTAACAACCCAAATGAATCTCCAGTTCAATCAAAGTCTGGTCAATTTTCGGGTCAAGGGTTGATGGGGAGGCGCCGTTATTATGATGGCCACCAACTGGGTTATCATCTTGTTCTTTCATCTTCTGTTGGAATTGAAAGACTTTTCGCCTCCGAGTCTTACTCGTTTTAATTGTTTGTAATGGACTGGCCAGTGTGCGATGGGAGAAAGCCAAAACAGTCCGAGACGCCGGCGTGCAAGAAGACAAAATGGCGATCCCATTAACTGTATTCAGAAAAGAAGAGAGTGTTCATCGAAGTTGAATGAGGCCAAATATGAGTCGGGAGTGGTGGGAAACAAGAAGCACAAGTCTCGATAGCAAAAATATGCTATAAAGTAATCTTCCTTCTTTCCTTTCTTTCAATCTATCTATCAATCTATCCATGTATTCAATGCTGTTCATATCTATCGATCTATCTATGTATTCGTCTGTTTCTATCTATCTATCTGTTCATTATTCAAGTCCGTTCATATCTATCCATCTATCTATCTATCTACCTATCTATCTATCTATTCATTCAAGTCCATTCATATCTATCTATCTATCGATCCACCTATCTATCTATCTATGTATTCAAGTCTGCTCATATCTACCTATCTGTCTATTTATTCCGGTCCCTTCATACTTATCTATCCACCTGTTCCAGTCTTTTTATATTCATCCGTCTATTTATCTATCACCCTGTAGCTACCTAATTTATGTGATGCTTTGGTCTCGATTCTTAGATATTGTAATGATATTTAATGATATACAATAGTTCAAAACAGAACAAGATCTTGTTTGGTCTTGAATCCTGCTGGACCCAATATTTTGAATGCTTCATGATTAGGAGTGTACTTATCAATTCTGCCATCCAAGTATGTAATCGTCGGTAAACAGAGGCTGACAATGTCAATACGCATGCGCACAAATTTGCGTTATCCTCCTCCTCCTCCTCCTCCACACACACATACATCCACACATGTGCTTCTTAAATAACCCTCATAAAAGCTCGCATCATTGACTATTCTCTTGCGAGAACATATCATAGAACCCTTTTTGTCACTGGCAATCCGTTGACTGGACTACACCACCACGGAAGATGAAGGTTCTGGATGGGGTAAAGTCAGGAAGTTTCCTAATGACTGCAGTAAATATTGTATTAGAAAAATACAAAATGGCTGCAAATAAGATATCTGAGATGCTATATCACTTCAAATGTCAAATCATACATTATAGCCAAAACACACACGAAAAAAATAATTTAATGCAACCTGACTGAGGTATCTCGTTTTGACAGAGACTGTTGTGGGACTTTTTAAACAAAAGTTTCAACAGAGAAATATGAGTTCGTATAAACCTATGGGAAAATATTTCAAAGTTCTATAATAAAAAAAATCCTATAAATTGTCTATTGGATAAAATTACAATGCGTAATATAAGCCGAAATATATAGGTTTATACAAAATATATCTATTAGACTTTATGTGTGCTGTAAACAAAACTTTATCATATTGAGATATATGTTCATATAAACCGAATTCTGTTGGACTCAGAGAGTATTAAATAAAAAAAAACACAAATACACATGATTTGGTATAAACACATCTCTATGCAAAGTAAACAAAAATATGTACAAAGGTGTTTAAATTTGAATAAATGTATCTTTATTCGACAGATAGCGGACTTTAAGAGTGAATGAACATGAATAGATATGTTTGTTCTGTGGATATACTGTAATCTGACAAAATCGCGTTGATAAATTTGAAAATGTAGAAAGTGAAGATGTTTGAGAGAAACAGGTGTTGTATCTCAAAATTGTTATTATCATGAAGACCTATATATAAAGATGAATTTGCGTAAACGACTATTGTCTATCTAACGGCAGGCAATAAACGAAACTATTCACAGAGGTGGAGAAACTCGTCGGACAGCATTTCAGTTAAGCAGAATCAGAGTGGTCTATATCCATCTATCTATCTATCTATCTATAGATGATCCTTTCTCTCTCTCTCTCTCTCTATATATATATATATATATATATATATATATTTATTGTGTCATCCACAGACAGCTGTTTCGTTGTATCACAACTATTTAGTGTGGCTATAGACTATCCATTATTCCATCCAATACCACGAGGTAAGATCGAAACCTTAGCTTCAGATCCAGAGGCTGGCATATATATATATATATATATATATATATATATATATATATATAAACCTAAATTCAGTCACCTCTGAGGATTAAGAATTCTGATTGACACATCTAGATGCTCACAGACTAATGCTCACAGAATAATGAAATATTAACCAAATCACATCGATACGTCGATATTTATCGTCTTTGTTTGAGTATGCACAAAATATAAAAAGCCACAACCCTTTTGTGTGATCCCTAAAAAAGGATGGCCTCAAAATACACATCAACCACTAGGAGAATTTGTCTTAATGAACGTTTCAAACAAGTGTTCTGACCAATGGACTGTAAATACCACATCATCGATGAACAGTCAGCGAAGCGTGGGTAATATCAAACCCCAGGGAGTAATTTATCACTCTATATCAATGGGTTTAAATGAACATAGATACATAAATAGATAGATATTTGTGTATAGGATACTGTAAGTCTGTCTAACAGAAATACCATTATCAAATGTCTGGCTTCAAACTCTCATAGTTATGATATATATATATATATATATATATATATATATATATGTATGTGTGTGTGTGTGTGTGTGTGTGTGTGTTAGTGTGTGTGTGTTAGTTTGTGTTATCATGGAATTTCCAGGACGTACTAGCTGTTTAGGGAATCTGAGACATCGCTTATTCATAGAACAAATACGCCAGAGCTTTTATTAACTCTCATGATTACATATATAGTGACAAAACAACGATGGCAAAAGGGAAAAACTGACCTTCAATCTTTGGTAATAACCACCAAACATGTGATGTGAATATTAAAATGTATAAGCATATATATAATAAAATCATGTCTGTCGCACATAGCATCAGTAGTAACCATCTGACCACCCCTCTTTCAATTGTCTCATTAAACAAGCTAACTTTCTTTTCTCTCTCTTCCTTTCTGCCCTATCATTCAACAACCAAACAATATTCTCCCCTTCCCCTCCTTACCCTCTTATCAAACTACACAACTTTTTTTTCCCTTCTGTATCGGACTACTGACGCTTGTCGAATCAGTAGCAGCCATCAGCAAAGCTAACGTTGTACACATGATAACCGTCAGCAGAACGATGGGTCATAGACTAGAAATGATAACGATCGCGGTTGTATTTTAACGCTGACTGCATTTGAAACCGATATATGCATGCAAGGTTTCGACTCTTCTTATCGCCGTCTACAGGTTTTGTTGCTATTTCATGACTCTCCTGGGTAGCTGCAGGCATTTTATGTCCCAACAACCAAAATATTTATGGCGGTAGTGAAAAAAAAATATATAGAAGCACCGATTTTTATATTTTTGACCCAGAATTGTTTTTTTAGCAAATTTTGGCATACGTACATTGTGGATTGAAAATCAAGAAATAGAATTTTTAGGGACCAGAAATTCAAGCTGAAATAATTTCAAGTGAGGTAACTCATTCACTGTAAGCTTATGCAATGCTCTTCTATAGGAATTGAGCTCTCTAGTGGATGAGGGATTTCTGTGTAAACATATATATCACTTAAATCCAGCCTTATTGACTGTCCAGTTCCGTAAGTAGGATATCGGCGTACGGGTCTGGAGTGAAGGTTTCAACTCTGCCTCGTGGTACTGGATCGGATAATGGAAAGTCTATTTCCACACTGAAAAGATATAATACATCGAAACAGCTGTCTATGGATGACACAATGATATATGTATAATGTAAATGATTGTGATAGGAGAGACCAGGGGTAGTTGGGCACCATTGTTAGCCTCATTTTGAGCAGAAAAAAAAAGATCCCTTTGCTTCTGTAAACACAAATTTTGCATGAAAGACTTTTTCCACCCTGGTATCTGTTTCATTTTGACGCTGATTCAAAAGCTTCCAGAATTTCAGAGACAAAATCTTTCATTAGAAACCGTCAACCAAAACTGTCACCAAAACTCTCAAAATAAGTTTCTCCAATTTTCAAGTTGGTCTATTTGTCTACGTGTGTATGTATCACGTAAATAAATCGTACCAATGGAGCTGGAAAATAGACCATTCAAACATTTACATCATCATCATCATCATCATCATCATCATCATCATCATCATCATCACCACCATCATCATCATCATCATCATCATCATCATCATCATCATCATCAGTCTTTTAACATCCGTCGTTGGACATAGACCTTCCCCAGGATTTGCCACACTTCTCTATCATGGGCATTGCGGAGCCAGTACTTCCTGAACTTGTCTAGCTCGTCTCTCCATGTAATATTCTGCCGGCCTCAGATGTGATCTCAGGGGATCCATGTCGTGAGTAGTGATGTCCATCGGTTGTCTGCCATTCTTGCAACATGGCCACTCCTTATCATATATTGTAAAAGCGTGTTTTTTTTTATTTTTGAAAATTCTTTCTCAAAAAGGTCGTTTTATTTGGGGGGTCAATTTGCAATGTAAATTTTTACTGAATTCTTTGTGCCCGCTTCCATGAAAGGTAAGGGAACCAAGTTATTCATTTTCCTCAATTTTTTGATCGTCCACTCCCAACACGATGTGTTGTTGGTCACATGATAGTTTCCATTGAGTGACTAACCAGAGCTGCTTGTATAAATTCATGGCATTATTATTCAATTATCAGAGTATAACCCTAACCTTCCATGACCTTACGTCATCTTTTAGGTATCTTGTACATTCCACCATACAAAAAAGATTTCTGTTTCGATTTTAATCACAAGCTGAGCTGCGTGGAGAATATTCTGTATACGGACAAACTCACCATCCTGGTTCCATGATAGTCTGCTGTGACACTTTTCAAAAAGGAAGATGGGCGTTGTTATGCAGCAAATCAACACTCGTGTTTTTGTTTTTTTTTCACAAAAAGAAAAACAAAACTTTTCATTTCCAGAGCATCATTCAAACGGGCCGGTTGCTCACTGTAGCGTTGCCGAGAAATAGTCAACCTAAACTCCAGCATTTCCTGATTGAGAATTTTATTTAAATCTCAACAAACACGAAGAAAAGCTTTTTATTCAATAGCTTCCATTTAGGCTTTCCTGGATTTAGCTATGTTTTTTCTTGGATTCTTGGAGGAAATTGATTTTCCATCGTCAGTGACTATCTTGTCAGTAAAGAGAGAAAGACTAGTGTTCGTGTATTTATGTTGTTTCTTAGTTTCTACATAAGCACTACATCAGTGCACTTCTGCGGACGGTGTTTACATCTCCTAATCCACTTTCTACCAAAGTAAACTTGAAAGCATGTATGTAGCTATCTTGTTTTCGGGAACCTTTTGGCATACGTTTTTAAGAAAAATAAAAAATGGAAGATAAAAGATAGAAAGAGAGAGAAGGAGGACAGCCTTACATTGCATCGAGTTAAAGAAATAGAAAAAAAAAGAAGAAAAAATTAGATGAAGAAAAGGTTAGGTAAAAATGGAGAAAGAAAGAAAACAAGATATGGTAAAAGTGAGACGATTAACTAAAAAAAAAAAAAGGAAATGTGAGAAATGATAAAAAATGTATTTAAAAATGTGTGTCCATGAGAGGAAAAGGAAAAAAATGAAACTAAGAGAAAAAGGAGATTCAAGGGGAAATGACAGTCGAAAGAAAAGAAAACTTAAGAGTAGTCACTATTCAAACGCATTAGAGAGGAAAGACAGAGAAGAAATACATTAACATTAGCACTGGCTAATGCATCCTGGGATTCTTGGGCTGCAAAATTTACAAATACATCATTGGTTTCTGGATTAAATATTCATACATTTGACCAACGAGGCACTATCAATATAGAGGGCCATGACCAACAAAATAAATCATCTATTTGTTAGGGCTCTCAGGTAGTAGACTGAATAATCAGAAAATTATTGGACATATCTAAGGCTCCAAAGTTCTGGTGGCTGTGCATCTTACGGATGAAAGCGCTTGTAAAGCTGATCTCGTTCACTGAAAGTTCAATTCTTGTATCAAGCAGTGTCACAATACAGGCCTGGTTGGTAATTCAATAGAAACTGTCATATGGCCAATGTCTTTAACTAGCATACCGTGTTGGGGGTGATCAATTGGAGAATTTGATGAAAATGTTACTTCACTCACTTTTTGCTAATCAGTGAAAAGTCTGAATTTTCATGAAGAAAAGTATGCGTAATCGTATCTGGGTCTAAAAACTGAAGAAACCTATGTTTTGAGTATTATAGGAATTGACAGTTACAAGTTCTGAAATCCACTAGAAAGGACACCAGAATTAACGGATGGAGAAATGAAAACGAAATTACTCCGTGGAACCAAATGAAAGGTTTCGTTTGATATCGAAGAATTTTTGAGATTATCCAACGAGGAAGACTCGAGAGTTCAGTAGCCAAAATGCTGGGATGAGGAAAACAAAGACGAAGAAATTAGTCCGAAATAATCAATTTATGGCGTCAGGATAATCAGGAAGCCTAAGATGCAATTCATTAGTTGTCAAGGTTAATGAATACAGCAGAGATACGAGTAATGCCGGAGGGTACAGAGGCCGAAACGTTGTTATGAAGACAACAAAGACGAAGAAACCAGTAATGAAGAATCAATGTATAAGGAGTTTCAATAATTAAGAAGCCAAGGAAGTAATTTGATACTGATTTAGCTTAATGAATGCAACGTACATCTCAGGCTATTTCTCCTAGAAAACGTTTGGTGTATTGAATTTTACTTCTCTGATTATAAATAAGGCGCTTCTATAAATAAAGCAGCCTTTAGCTCACAGTTTTTATCATAAATCAAATTAAGAGAATACATTTTTTATCACAGTTTTTTTTTTAAAAACCTAACATTTACATCCAATTCCTCAGCATTAAATATGATTTTTATGTTCTTGTGCCCACATACACACATAGATACGCAAATTCAGTTTCTTTTCAGAAGCATCAAAATACGACTTGTCATTATGAAAACATAATGTCCTTGAAGATCGTTTCGATGTGTGTTGATTATTCTTGTTTTTTAACCGAGCAAATATTTTCTATGCAATTACGAATTGATTATGACAGATCATTTTCAGCCCCGGAAAAATAATTCCATCAATATCAAAATCAAATCTATGAATTGGTGCCAATTTGTGAAAAGTAAAATTCATTCGCTGTGCACGAAGAGCAATAGACCGAAGGGCGATGCACTTTTTGGGACACCACTTCTGCTGACGTCAGGGCCATTTAGACTCGTTATTATTCAGTAATAACGAAATAATAAAATGATAAAAACAGTCTGATTAAGATAAACACCATAACAACAGAATGAAAAACAATAATTCCAACCAACGAGGTTTGATGTCCAAAGCACTCAACAGCAAAACACTGGAAGACAACAAGACAAGGACTTAGAAAAATACTAACTACACGTTATATGCCAACGAGAAATGAAAAGAGAACGAAAGGAAATCTACATGAAAGAGACTGATAACAGGAGCTGGAGGGGTATTGTTTTCTGTCGATGACGATGCAGGTCTCCACAAACAAATTATCCAGCAATAAAGATATCAAGTCAATGTAAAAAACGGCTTTAAATGGCGATCGTCAGTGTCTTCCACGCAACATCACATTTCATTTCCGTTTTATCAACAAATATGAAATCCAAAGACACCAACGATAAAAGCGGATATCCTGTTACAAGCATACATCCGGATCATGTTGGCATTTTGCTCTTGGAACTTTCGTATATCATGCGTAGAAAGGTGATAACGTTTAAGGTACGCATGATATCACATCTCAAATGTATTTTTATGCACGGGCTGGGGTCAGATTTAAGGTATGTCTGTAAGTCATCTGATTATTATTGCGTTAAGATTTTTTATAACAGCAAAGATCAGAATAGCCTGTTCAAAATCATTAAGCAAGCAATTCCCGATACCAAACCCCAGGATTTTGAATGTTGATTTTCAAAGCTGGCAAACCCTTCAAATATGGTAGATTGACGCAATGTAATCTTCTTACTCCTCATTTGGCTTTACACCATAATAAGCCCAGTCCACTTCTCATCTATCTATCTATCTATTTAGCTAGCTAGCTTCTTTATCTATCTATTTAGCTAGCAAGCATCTTACCTTCCTAGATAGATATGTGGCGAGAGGGAAAGATATTTATTATCTTTCTAGCACAATTCTCCGGTGATGGATTAAAAAAAATATATATCATTCCCCCCACCCCATATACGTTTACCCCACCGTATCTTTCTGTCGTTATGTACTTTAGTTGTCATTCGGACCATCTTCTAACTTTCTGCCTTATATATATATATATATATATATATATAAAATGTTAGACTGCATACTTGATTGGATCAAAATGACTGCAAATACCTCAAAACAGTCATCAGTGAATTATAATTATCTTTAACTATTTTAAGCACTGACAGGTTATATGAAACTAAACGCATTGAATATTGCCTTCATTAGGACAATTAGTTGGTAATTCAAATAGTGAAAATTCTACAAGCTCGGTTTTTAGTTATCTTGATATAATAAAGTTCTATAATGAGGCATTAAATTGACACTCGTGATGGAATGGAAAAACAATTGAGTAATCATAGCTTGTCAGAATTCATGAAATGGCTATCAGTTCCAAAATATTTTGGTTTTCTTTTAGATTAATAACTAATACATTTCTACAATGATTCTGTCATAGCAAATTCATTTTTCGATTAACAAATTGAAAACCAAGAGAATTTTGTTATTAGGAAATTATGACCGTTCTGATAATGAAATGGTTATAAAGAATGTGAAGGCACAGAGAGGCGTAGTGGTTAGCAAAACAGGATACGAATTCGGCGAACCAGGTCTCAGTCGGGCTCCTTAAGTTCACTTCGCGCTAATACCCTTGGTAAAGGCGTGAATCAATTCTACCCCCCGCTATAGATAAAATAGTAGGATAGAACCTCGTCCCCGTAAAAAAATATACTATTGATAGAGAAACTGTGAACAGAATCCCCCAAAGAAGGTGCTAACATTAATTTTTTTAATGGAAATAAATCCATTATCTAACTAGTCTACTTTGTCGTATAGTACCACTAATCATTATCGTATATTATAAAGGATATAGAAATGCATTGGTGCGTTATAGTTACAGATAGTAGAAAGAAAGGAAATTGATTCTTAAATTTTCGCAGTTATTAGAGACCGTTAACTAAAACTGTAACAAAAACTATTATCCTAAGTTTCTTTCACTCTTTAAGCTGATGTAGCTTAGTACGTATCACGTGCACAGAGTATTAACTTCTTATGTCTAGAAAATAAACTTTAAAAAAAAAAATCACCCCAAGGTAGGTTTTTAGTGGGGGTTCAATTTGCAATGCAGGTTTAAATCTAAATTGATTCCTTAGTTTGTGTCCGCCTATTGCATGTTTTTTTTTAGTGGTCACAAAAAAAAGGGTCAGAGAAATTACTTATTAATTGATCATCCTCATTTCCAATTATTTGATTGACCAAAACATTGGTTGCATGACGGTTTCTATTGAGTCACTACCCAGACCTGTTTCATTTGATATTGTTCTCATGTGAGTAAAATCTTGCCGAAGATATAACAAATGCAGTTTTTTTTATTAAAAAAATAATCAAGATAAAGTGGTGATTGGCTAATACTGGTCGTTGGACACTAAACCTTATTAAATATGATTCAGTACCAAGTTGATACTCACTCTTAATAGATGGCATAATCGATCGTTTGGCAGTGAGGCGATTTGTGACAGTGGACAAATGCAATAGAAAGAAACGTAGAAAGCGTTGCTCGTAACGTAGCTTGGCACATACATTCGAATACATGTTTAGATGTGAATTTCGGTTAAGATTGTTTGCCTTAACCTTGCACTAATGTCCATTAGAAAGGTGTTGATCCCCTTCCACCTCAACGATGGGTACATAGCAGGGTAGTCGTTGAATCTTAGCTCTGTAAGGCAGCCCAAGCGAGAGAAATTTACTCTGTCAAAAAAAGAAACAAAAAAAAAAAGATGGTGGGGCCCTTGAAGCTGGCTGACGGAGAGCTCGATTCACTGCATGCCCAGCATTCGTGGCCTTATGCTAAAGTAAGATAAAAATCTCATTTTCTGCTATTTGTTCGATCTAATGCTATTAAGTTATTTCAAAATAGTTGGTTGTAGATTTTGTCTGCTATTTTCGCTATCCCATCTCTGCTTATTGGACTGACTATTCGTTATCCTCTCCAATCATTCATGGCTATTTTGAGTAGCAATCATTGAATCCCTAGAAACAATTCTGGTGTCTATTTCGTGAAGATTGAAACGTATAGAAATCCTGGCGAATTAGAACCTATTCAATCGACAACCAGTTTATGCAGGACATGCTGGAGACTTGCTGTTATTGCGTGCTGTCATGCGCATTTTCGAAAAACAAATGGACCACCCAATCCAGACAAGAAGATTCAGTAGTAGCTAACAAGGAAGGAAAAGACGTGTAAGCTGAAGGAGGGAAAAGCTGGATAAGCGACTTGACCTTGCTAGGAAGTTGGAGAATCTGTTGAACATGACTGTGACAGTAGTACCAATTATGGATGGAGCGCTGGGTACGATCTAAAAAAAAAGTAGCAAAAGATTGGATGAGCTAGAAACCCGGGGAAGAACACAGACCATGCAGATGACAGCATTACAAAAGTCGGACAGATTACTAAGAAGAGTTGTGGAGTTTTGAGACTGGCTGTCACTTGTTACCCAATGAAAGCCATTAGCCACTGTTGATGCAAAACCCATATTATGATAAATATAGACATACACGTCTTTCACGCCAACGCATGTTCCATTCAGTCCGTAAGTATAATTGTTGCAAATCTGCCTCCTCCCGGCTTGAGAGAATTGTGTGGAAAACTCTTCATTAGGACACTTCATTAGCAGCTAATTGAGTATACCCTAGGGTATGTGATTTAGGTAGAGGTATTCCTTCGAGGAACTTGTATCCCACCAAGTAGGTGGTCACAAAAAAAGCAAACACGAATAAGGTCTTTGTCTAAAACAAACTCGAGACTCACTGAGCTGACACATGCAACAGAAACCGAGACTTTGTCAGCAGCCATTTATATTCCAATGGGAGTTGCTTCCCAAGCGACAGACGCTTCGCCTTATGCTTGTACCATGTTCCCACCAGATATGTGGTGGATAACCACCAAATCTGTGCTAGTCACCCACCAAATGTCTGCTGGTAATCACTGGAGACTGACAGCAAGTCTCTTCAAGTCTTTAGCACTTTTCGGGGTATCCTTGTAATCCTGTGTCTCAAATATCCATTGACTGTCTTGTTTACCCAACTTGGTTTCCAGTGTTTTTGGTATGGTTCAAGTGCACCAATTATTATGGGCACTACCTTTATGTTCAACACATTCCTCAGTTCTCTGGCAATAGCTTCGGTATTTTTCCACTTCTTTACTATTTTTCGTCTTCATCCAGTGGTCTGCTGTTGTATCTATACCTACGATCTGGGAATTCCCTTTTCCTGCTTCAAACTATTGGATTCATTCTTCTTGTTCGAAAGGGTCAGCCTTTCTGGTTCTCAAAATCTCAGAGTATTTAATTATTTTTATTTCGTAGGGTAGCCTTCCATTTGTATTTATTACATCTGTTTACATAGTCGAACTGAAACTACTTGCACAGTTCCCAATAAATTACAATTCCCACTCTGTCGGGTATGCTTTAATTTTTTTGTGCCAGCTTGCTTGATTCACTAAGATATGGTTTTAAAGTCTCAGCTCTTACTTTGCAAAAGACAAAAGCAGCATTGTATTGTTAGTCGCATATTCACACCAGTAGCAATTCTTTTTAAATTACAAATATTAGCCTGAGTATTGTACCAACCTCAACAGTGCTGTGGTGTATATTGTTTTGATCCTTCCAGATATTTCTGACTCTTACAAAATCTTTGTCCAGAACATTGGGATTGTTCCCAGAGATTCAGTGATCATGTAAACGATGGTCAGCCACAGGCTACTCTCGAGCAGGGTCTTAATATCTATTGTCTGTCGTTCAATTTCATTTTATTGTCCACCAAATCAGCTTTATCTACTATTCAATTATTTCCCCTCACCCCATGTAAACACTGTCTGGTTTCCTTATCGCTTTTGGGTGACCTATTTGTAATTAGCTCCAAAAATATCTTTTCCTCTGGGAATCATCTGGTCTATGCTCATCATATTTTGTTTATCAGGATAAATTCAATTTTCATTCTTACGGCATTAACAGTATCATAAATTGTTGCTGTAGTAAATATTTATGCAGTTCAGGCTAATCAACTATAAGACAAAAAACACGGCATTGGTCGTCTCTTTTTGTTACAGTCTGGTGGTTGTGTGTGCTATATCGTTGTGAATGTGTATGCGAATACCACTACACATTATCTGAAACGTTTTTGTGTCTTTGTTGTCATTTTGGACCAAAAATGCCCAAATCCTGCGCTGGTCTTGTGCTAATTTGTTTTAGATAAAAGATCAATTTTTGTAGATAATTTTAGATAGTTTTTTTAGATGATTAGTTCTGCTGAACGCGAGGGCCACGTTGATTTATTTACGCAGGGTAACGATGTCTTCTTTTCTCTATATAAATTTTGTCTTGACTTTCACCTTTCTTTTTTTCTCTGTTTCTTTCTTTTTTTTTCTTCATCACTATCGTTCTTTTACGTTCCTTCTCTCTCTCTCTCTCAAAAAAAAGGAAGCAAATGTCTCCAGTTCTTTACATAGTCTTTGCCCTCTGGCGTGTCCCACCTTCTGACTCGTGAGTGTTTTTGCCATTCCTAATGTCCTGATCGATCTGGATGCAATCCATTCAGCTACCAAAATACATACATTGCTTATTGATCTACAGCTTCAAAGTCGATTCTCGTTGTGATTCATTTGAAAATACGTTTAATCACCCACGTCCATGATGTCCAACGTAATCATTCCTCCCTTGTCTCTTCTTTTTTTTTCTCATCGAGTCTGTCTCCGATTATTCTCTTTCTCATCCGTGTAAAAACAGGCGTTTCGCGTTGGTGGTATCTTCTACTCGTACGAAATGCAGCTTGCAATTTTATCCCAAGATTAACTCTAAATCTAACAACACGGGAATAAGCGGATGCTCATGCAACGATAAAGTTGCCGGTGTGCAAGCATGAGCATAGGTTTTAATGTCATCACGCCCTGATGAGACGGCATATTTGCGTGGTTTCAAAGCCGACTGTGTAACTATCGTTGACACGCACTAAACGCTAAAACTTGAGAATATGAAGATATATTCAAATGGAAATACACCTGGAAGACTACTTCAATGTTGAATCTTGTGCATTGGCTTCAGTTACGTTTTTGGCCAATTACTAGAAGAATATGGCTTATAGACGTTGTTATCATAACCATACGTACCGGAAGTCTCTAAATCATCACCAAGAGCTCTAGGGGGTTGCATTTGTGTGTGTGTGTGGGGGGGGGGGGAGAGATTGTGTTTGTAGATATATGCTGTCTCTGTCTGTCTCTCTCACTGTCTCTGTCTGTCTGTCCGTCTCTCTTTTCACTGCATTGATGGTACTCATCAAGCAGTGTTATTACTTTTTACAAAGACGACGTCAATCTGGTCAATCAAAACTTGGCATAAAGAAGAAATCTGTCCTACCCAATCATTTTCCGCTGTTCTAAACTGGCCTTGGGATCCTATATACGGTTATAAAATAATAGCAATATTGACTGTCGGCTGTTATTTTTAACCAGACTCAAACACGTTGCTTTCCGCAAACCATAGTGCTTTTCACCCATCCCAACTCATATTCGCACCCCCATGCATACATACACACACGAACACACACACACACATATAAATATATATATGTATCTCAACACATGCATGCCAGCACGTACATATGCACATCCATACAGTATAATTCCCACTAACACGGAATTGACACAAGAACCATGCACGCCTTCCTCCCCTCCTCCATACACACACACTCACATACACATGCACGCATACACACCCAGGGCAAGATTAATCTCAAACGGAGAGGTAGCAGGAACGTGCTCTAACCCCTCCCCCTTACATACATACCTCTCCCCAATCCAACATAGATAGCTGATGACAGATGTACGAACATCCTCATCCCGAGCGTCTTTTTGCACAGTTTCAATCAGGCCATCCACTTACATCATCAAACACGGCCCCACCCCACTTACTTACAACAAATATAACTCCACCACTTTGAGGTCTTCCCTGTCTTCGTATTTTATCACATGTGTGCGTGTGTGTGTGTGCGTATACGAGGTGTGTCCATACCATAGAGAAACTGAAGTTTCAGTACAGAACATGAATGAGAGGTTTCAAGTGTTATATTGCAATGTGTGCTTTTACCATTTCTTAAATGGACTGTTGGCTGTCAACCGATTCCTTGTATGTTAATGTTGTAATGTATTGTATCTATGAGATTCTGTTTTCAGATTTCGAACCCTCTAAATACTGTGATATCAAAATAGAAATGGTAATTGCACAAATGTACCACCCCAACAAGAAAAAAAGGGAGTCTCACATACCATCAACTAGAAAGATCGAATGAATAACTACATCCCACTTCTATCCTGGCCCACCGATACCAACACCTATCCATTAAATGCTAGACACAACCTTTTAATTCTATGAAAATAAAAAAAAATCGCTTTACCCAGAACTGATCATTTCATTCCCCCAACTCTCGTGGTCTATCTTATCTGAGACGAGCCAAACACCAACAGAAACAGGAAACAAACACTCAATGACCCCGTCTCTCACAGACCCTTCTCGTTTCAAACCAAATTTCATTCTCACCTACACAGATGCAACTAGCCCACCTGCTCCTATTAAACATTCAAACTACTCAAAGATATCCTCATTTCTTTCCTCTGGCTCAAACATGTGAACTGTAAAATTTTCTGTGAACCAGTGCAAATATTTTCTCTAAAAAAAATGGCTGGCATTCGTTTATATACATCGGAACATGCTCACTAAATAATGAAAAAAAATGAAAAAAAAAAAAATTGAAATGTAACATTAACTTTTTTTTAGTTTTTCTCTTTACCTTTCAAATGTAACTTTCATCAAAATTCTGTTTCACATCTACTATATATATGTATATATATGTGTGTGTGTGTGTGTGTGTGTGTGTGTGTGTATGAACACATCTCTCTCTCTCTCTCTCTCTCTCTCTATATATATATATATATATATATATATACGACGAAAGTTTTAGGTATTGTGGGGTTGATGCTAAAGGTCACAACAAATTATTTCTGGAAATTTCACCAAGGCATAAGGACAATCTCCCAATATCTGTAGCGTTTATTTGAGTTTTCTATGCTATCTATTGGTTGTCATAGAGTTGGATTCTGGTATCCAAATGAAGAAAGACTTGTGTATTGTATCCATCGGCCCCGACGAATTAAGCAACGACATCATTAGTTTTTGTTTCCTTTGTGCGTCGGAATATTTCTCTCATTACATCTACTCTCCATGTGTTCTAAGTATAAATGATCGTTTTCCGATTGTTTATATTGTATAAGAAGAAATATATCAAAGAACATATTTCTCCTTATATTTGAAGTTATTTTAGCCTGAACTTCTCCGGGTATCACAGTAAGTACACACACACAACACACATATATATATATATATATATATATATATAAGCTTTCGATCCTACCTCGTGGTACTGGATAGGATAAGGAGAGTCTATAGCCACCCTGAAAAGTTGTTATATAATGAAACAGCTGTCTGTAGATGACACAATAATATATACACACATATATACACACAGACACACACACATATATATATAGAGAGAGACAGACAGACAGACTGACAGACTGACAGAGATGGAAGAAAAGAAAGATAAATGACTTTACTGCATGAGATAGGCGATCTTTGCTGTTGAATGGCAGACTGTATTGTGTCCCGCATCGCAAAACTTTCCGTGTCTTTTTTTTCATTTCTTTGTGCCCCCCTGCGTATTCACCCTTCTCCGCTACCCTGTCTTGCTGGGTGATTCATATTGAAAACTAGGGCGCCACTCCCTCTTCAGCGAGGAGGAAAAAGAAAGAGAAGGAGGAGGAGGAGCAAACCAGGAAATGTTGACGACCACGACGAGGAAAACAAAAGTTAATATATATATATATATATATATATATATATATATATAAATATATATATATATGTAGATGTGTGTGTGAGTGTGTGTGTGTGCATGCATCTTTTATGATGCAGCGTTTCTTTCCCAGCAGTCAAAACTCACGCGATGTAATTGTCTCTGTAATCTCTTATGGCAATGGAATTACATATTCTTGCTAACTATACACGCTTTAATGAAGTAGTGGGCGGGATAAATTGCGATGTTTCGTTCAACAATCGACCAACATCACTTGTTCATTTGATTGACGATATTAGGAAAAAACGAAGGTGGAAATCAATGAGTGACTGGTTTGATAATGTTTTGCCTAATTTGCCCCATGTCGATTTAGATGTTTGCAAAAGTTGCCCATGGAAAACAGGTTTTCAACTGTTTATCTGGTCTCAAGTTTGAAAAAAGGCGCTGGGAATATTTGCACATGCCTAATAGGTGTGCGTATGTGTGTACATGTGTAGATGTGTGTGTGTGTGTTTGTATGTGTGTGTATGTGTGTGTGTGTGTGTGTTTTATATGCAAATGCACTAGTAGGAACTTTTCATTATGTTCCATCCTCCAGAGAACTCTCTGAGATCCCAATAAAACTTTCTAAAAGCGACCAAAAGCCTTCGCCTACAACTTGTTTATATGAATTTTGTTTAAATCATGCTGTACAATTTAGGCAGGATTTTCAGATTTACGGATGAGGTTGGTGGAATCTTCGATTTCAATATTTTTTCTATGAAAAAGATTTTTTCCAACTGTACATTAAGCGAAAAAAGATCACAACAGGGGTCATATAGCAATGAAAAGTAAACTAATCTTGCAGACCATTGTTAGTTGGTTCAATCCTTATCGAATCACCAAGAATATGTGGTCTTATTCCAATTAATGCTATGTAACTGTCTACAATAGTAATTGGCTGTGTGGTTTTCTTGGTTCACTGGTTATAACACTGGGCTCTCTTAGGGAGGGGAGGAATAAAGTGTTGCTAAAAAATAATCCTCAGCCTTCATTTCAAACTATGCAATACTCATGGTGAATGGATGCAGAATTTTTTTCTATAAAAATGGCAACATCTCGATTCAAATACGCCTGCGTTCTTTTTCTCTGAAATTAACGAGTAGATTATGCGAAAAGACATCGTATTCGGGTGAATTTGCATATTGCTATTCAAATAAAAAAAAAATGAAGATTGCTTTTCAGAAAGACAACATCATATGAATCTAAATTAACATGTATTTGCATCAATGTTAAACGAAAGTGATCACAAAAATGTGCGTATTTTTTCGAGAATTACGAATGTAGTATATTCAGGAGAGTGGAGTGATGCCATTGAACGTTCGTGAAAAATATAAAAATTCTTATGAAGAATAAGACATGATGATATAGGAAGACAGCACATAAGATGACATAACATTACATAAGATGGTACAACATGACATAACATGACATGAATTGGTATAATATGGTATAAAAAAACGTTGCATAGTTTTATAGCTATTTTTTTAACTTCAAAAGAAAAAAAATGAGGTGAAAAGTTTCGATACTGTATTTCGATGTCTAAAAAATCTCTTTAGGAGAATGGCTTGATTTGTCTCTTGTTTGGGTTCGTTAGAAAAAGTTTTTTTGACTTTAATCGTTATATTGTTTTGTTTTTCGTATTTCGTTTTTCTGTGCATTTTGTTAATGTGGTGGTACCAAAGATCTTATGACACAAAGTGGTTAATAAGCGTATTTTGTTACATGGGTTCAAGGGATGGGGAGGATGTGTTATTGTAGCCTGAGATATTCGGTACGTGAGTGTTTAATATGATTATACTCTGATCTTGACAATAATATATATTCTGTTATTTTCGGTACGTCAGTATTTAGTTTAATTCATTTTCTATTTTCATTATGATTAATTAGTTTTTATATTGGTGTTTATCCAAATATTCAGATCGTTGTAGTTTTAACTACATCTTTCAATTTTGAAAACTATATTATCATTACTGTATCGTCTTTGTTCAAGTTGGGGTATGAAAGCTTTATCGGTATTAAACTAGTTGTAGTTGTTCGGGATTTAGAGTAGATTTGTATTAGATTGGTTCGCAGGTAGGAATGAGATTATACATATGTTATAGGGTGTATTTACCTGTTTGATTTGGGTAGTTTAAAATTATCCTCGTTAAAAGTCTTGGTGTTATTATTTGTATAGTCTGTTACGTGTCTCTTATTGTGTAGAGCGTATTTAGTTGTGTTATATATGTGTACTTGGTCTTTTGTATTGAATGAATTCAGTTTATGTTGTGATTTTAATGAGTTGCAGCAAGTGCAGTTGTTCATTATTATCTCGAGTTGTAGTCGGTTTTTTTGTTCATTATTATATTATCTTTTTTATACAAATTCAGTGTTAATGTGTCATTAGTCAGTTTCAAGTATACTGTTTTATTTGGGAATATATTTCAACATAATTTAGGTTCTCTGGTTCAGAAGGTTCTTTCTGTCTTCAAATTTTAAGATTCTTAGTCTCTCTGTCTCTGTCTCAGTAAGTTTGTCTCTTTTTCTCACTCACTTCTATGTATATATGAAGTTTTTCTTAATTTGTTTAGTGTTTAAAACTGTAATACATATATATATATATATATATATATATATATATATAACGTGTTAAGAGAATTGGAGAGAAAGATGGAGTTAAATGCTGGAACGTGAAAATGCTGTTGCAGCTAGGCAATATTTCTTGGGCATTGCCAATTTAACAGGCAAATCGGCAATTACATGTGAAACCATTGAAGTGCCCTTTGACAACAATCGCGCACTTGACTCAGAGAAGAGAGATCAAGGAAGTATCTTAAAAGTGAAAGTATTTTCAACTTGTAGGTCATGTGATCAATGCAGGCGTTGTAAAGACGAGAAATGAGCGGGAAAAACAGCAAACAAACGAGAGACCCTAGGAATTCGATGGCCTGATCGATTTTTCTCCCGATCGATGACTGGCCAACAGAAGATCACGGTTCAAAGACCATGGCAATGATACGCACTGATGCGTGAAATGTCAAATATGCTCTCTCTTCTCCTCTGCTTTGCCCCTTCTCTCTCTCTCTCTCTCTCTCTTGATGTACTTGTACCTTTTCTATTTTCTCTTTCCCTGACTTCACTACCACCCTCTTGATTTCTTCAATTTAACTCTCTCCCTCTTTCTCATCGTCTAAAAACCTCTTATTTCAACCTCTCTCGCTTAACTTAGTTACCCTCCTTTCCTTACCATCCCCAAAGCTCCTCCTACCGTACCTTTCACTTTTTTTACTACTCTATTTCTGAATATCTCTCCTCTTTCTCCCTTTAAGTTCTACTAGTGTCCTTTTTCCCCGCTAATTCAGCTCGTTTCCTCTCTTTCTTTGTGACGGTAACAATATGAATACTGCAACTGCTCACTGTCCTTCAACTGTGTCCTTTATTTGAGAGACCCTTTATTGTTCGAGGCAAGATAACATGGCCTAAGTGCGCATTCTGTCCACCAATCAGAAAAGACCCTTAATGACTCTCTTTCATCTGATAAGATTATTTCCTTCTTTTTTTCTAAAGAACATAATGCTTAATGAAAATAATTACCCAATATACGTAAAGCTCAATACAATGCTAATTATATGTAAGTATAAATAAATAATTACTTGATTAATCTAATGCACTATTTCATGAGCTAATAACCAACAGACCTATAATGTTAGAGAGTGATTGTCTCCTAGGATTAAAACCTAGGCAGTCAAACTTTGATAAAAATTCAACTCCATTATTTCCTTGACGTTTCTTACGCCCCAGCGAACGTTGGTGTCTCAGATAAGAAAAGGAAATGATATAATCACCGAGTGATTTGGAAAAAAATGAATTGTATATGGTACTTAGATATAATTCGAAACACTTAGATTTTGTCTCTAACTACAACTTTTTTTTTAAAAACTCAGTCCACTGACATATTTTTCTAGACAAATAAAATAAATAAATTATATACACATTAAATTTGCTTTAGTTACCATCATTTTATTTTTCCTAACATTTTGCCCTTTATTTGACCGGGAGCTTCATCAGAGTGAACCAAATTTTCGCAACGTATTTCCTTCACGTTCTAATGCTATTAAATTTTGACTTCCAGCGATTTTCTCATTCTGTGCATTCAGCATCTTCCAATAATTCTATCATCTTTCATTCCTAGGATGCATTATCATGCATGAAAGAAGGGTATGCATGAGTTATGGCCCCTGATTGCACGTTCAGCGGAGCGTAAGTAGGTGAAATAGGGGGAACATTTGTTTAGCTGTATTTAAACACCAATAACGAGCAATAACGGACGGTTGGTCATCTCAAGAGTCACTGAACATTCTGGGGACTGTCATGATCGGTTCAATAGGCAACTGGATACAGCGCTAAAGTGTTGGGGGAAAAAAAGAAAGAATTTTACATTGGCAAAAATGCGTGTATCATTCGAAATCCAACGTATGCGTTTGGAGCCTGAAGGCATCAATAGAGATTCTGGGAATTTTTAGGGATAAGTCGAACAGACCTTCTTGCTAGGCATGGAGAAAGAAAAATCCTAGGAAAGGAAGAAGAGAGATCATTTGGGTGTTGTAAAATACGCAGAACGGGGAAATCATAGGAACAAAAAATGTAATATCATTAACCATTGGTTGGCGAACATTGGTTAAGTGAGCGTTGGGCAAAACATTCTCCGATGAAATATTTTAGCCGTCCAGTAAATGAACAGTTACACTTACTTATTTATTTTTTTTTATCTTGAGAGTTGTCAGTAAAAAGGTAACATCTTTTCAAGTGTTGGATTCCCCTAAAAATATATATATCAAATCTCATTCTTACGAAGTTTACTTGAAATAACTAACGCCTACAAGTTGAATACATTGGCAACTACAAAACAAACATTTTTGCAATGTAATGGTGAAACAACGCCTGGTTGATATGCCTTGTTATTATATATTTTTAATCTTTGAGAGCTCGATATCGGAATAGAGTAAGAATAATTCTGAAAAGAAGAAAAACGTTTAAAAGCAGAGAAAAAATGTGGGAAAAAGCAGAACTCCTGTGGGTGATTTTTGGAAGACAAGAGAAAAAAAATTGAAAGAAGAAAATCGGTAGGAGAAAAAAAAATCCCCAAAACAAAGAAAACTCGCCATCACAATCAATAATTGATCAGTAGTGTCACATTCCATCGAATTCCATTGAAGAAAAAAAAATATGGTCAGAATAAATTCTATCTATGACATCACAGGCGTTTGCCACTTGAAAACATCTAAAATAGAATTTCTTGAAAAAACCAGAATCTGTAGAATCTACTTTTTATCAATAAGCCCCTCAAAATGAGGTTCCAGGAAGACCAAAAAGTTTCTTTAAAAATGAATATTTTTAGAAAGTGTCTAGTGAAGTATTGATGCTATTTTTCAAGTCTGGAGACACACGGTAGTGCTGGAACAAACAAACTAATAATCCCGAAAGAATAAGACTTTAAAAAGTTTCAGAAGGCTTTTTTCTCCAAAAATCGAAAACAATGATAATAGAAAGGTTTAGTTAAATCCTGATGCCAATTTTGTAGACAAAACAGTACTGCCAGAAATGCTATTTCATACAGCCAAATGAATCCGTCGGAGTAAGGCCCTTCAAAAGCTCTTTACCAAGAATGAAAAAAAAACAACATTTTCCAGGCGGAATATAGTGGAGCATTGAGGCTAATCTTGAAGTTTCGTAGACATAACGGCATGGCCAGAAGTAATGGAACAAACAAACAAACAAACAAACAACACACACACACACATATACATACACATGAACAAGCACACAAAAATATTTTTCAAAGATGGCGGATAGAACCCATTCGCCATCTATGATGACTACAGTTGTTCAACTGAACGCCAACTTTATAGGCTACAGTTTTGAACGATATAAAGCAAAGAAGAAACTTTTGTTCGAACAATCTCAGAACAATTAGAAGTGTTATCGAGGTTTCATCTGGGTACAGTGAAATAACAGTGAAATAAATGCGGACATAATAATGACTGTCAAATAGAGAAAAGGCACAACAAAACCATCGAGGTTAAAAGGAAGTAAGTGCTCTTCATCGCGTGTGGACAAAGCTGGTTGTCATTGGCTCGTATCGAAAACTCGTGTATCTAGAATCGATTCCATGCCAATGATTACAGTCAGATCTCAGCGGGAGTCAATCAATAGAATTAACAAAAGACAGGGACCAAGTATGCCAGCCATTTACTCGTCCCGGGGTATCGATTAGCCTATGTATATGAGATATGTCTGGAAGTATCCAGCTATTCAAGAATAACGAAATATAACCCTCCTGGGGCAGTGGTGTCTTCGTCCTTTTCAAAGTACTCCCCTTGGGTCACCTCGCACTTATTTCAGGATTAATTCCACTTTTCAAAACACTCTACAGAATCCTCTTCCTGTTTCTTCGACACATTCTCGTCGGTGGCCTGTAATTTTCCTCCCTTCCAACAATGAAAAACAAGAAGTTGTGGGGATATCTGGATCGTTAGAGGCTTGGTGATGCAATGTCTTGTCCCTCCAAACCTAGCATAGTAAAGAATAGACAGGCTTGTTGTAAATACGACAGTGTCCCATTGTCGACAGGGTATCCCCATGGTAAGGTTTCTTCTCATGCAGGCGCCGTAAGGTCCCCTCTTACTCGTTGCCAAGTTGCATCAACGTGGTTGAACCAGGTCCCATGATATTCAACAAGACTGGATGCTTCCTGGGCAAAACTCTTATGCATGTTAATCTGTAACAATATCCAGACATTTGATTTATGGATTTTACAAGTATTCTTTTATTTCTTCCAAACAGCCAACAGCAAGGCAATACATCCCCAATATCTCTCTATATAACATTCCTGGAAATACGAGCAGGTATCTAGATGAAGTTCTTGGTATTAGAAAATACGACAAATGACAATTCTTTTTAACAGCTTGCTTCTAGGTTAATATAATCTAGAATTATGGATCACCAAGTGTCTTTCGAGGAAAAGACTTGTCACATTTCCCCGGTATTTATTTACCTGTCAACGAAATTGAACAGAGTTATATGTATTCGATCGTGTCTGTTCGTTCGTCTATCCACACGATATCTCCGAAAGTACTCAATAAATTCCAATGAAATTTTGTGGTATTATGAGCAATGAGGTAAGGAAGAGGTGGTAGGAATCGGAGGTGGATCCAGATATCTTTCTGATTGAGAGATATTTTTTTTACAAATACATTTATATATACGCTCATGACTCCCCATACAATATTTCCAAAGGTCATTAATAAGTTTCTATTTAATCCATTTGGGAATGGGGGCTGTGGAATACACGGGAACCGATTAAACTCTGGAGCGGATCCATGTAATACGTTGTAGTTGTAGTTATATGTCCAAACACAAGAAGAATATTGCCATAATTTCATGTCTGTCCACACAATAACTCCAAAAGCTTGCCATTAATTTCTATGACATTTCGTAAAAAAGTAAGCAATAGGCCATAAGAAAACAAACTGAGTTTTGGAAACAGATCTTTGCACGATTACCATCGTACGTCACACTTAGTTGTCAGAACCATAAATCATTGTCAATTATTTTTCTGTCCGGCAGATATCGTAATCAGATATCCCAACCTACTAATATCGCCTAAGTTTCTTACCTATCCACGCGATATCTCCGAAAGTACTGAAAGAATTTTAAAGGATGGGTAAGAGATTATTTTTTATTTTTTTCCAATAACATTTATGTAAAAGCTGAACAAATCTTATCAATGAATCTCTATAAAGTTCTATGGAGGGATGTACAATCGTCTACGAGATAACTGATTGAATTTGAGGGCAAATCTATCAATTATCTCCCCATGATATCACCGAAGTTTCATGTCAGTACACATGATAACTATAAAGGTTCTCAACGAGTTTCAATGATATTTTGTTGGCGAAGAGGCAATAGGGTATGAAAGCACTGATAAAACTTTTGGCAGATCCCTGCACAGTTAAAAATCTTTATAATGTTTATTGGAAGATGTATGCTCTCTCTGGGTGCTCTCTATTTAGTTCCTAATGTTGGAAGATCTCCATTTCTATCTATCGAAAGTATTTCTTCATATTTTCCGATAAACTACTTACGAAACTTCCTCAAGCACATAAAATATCTCTCTATTTCTGTATCTGTAAACACACACACACACACGCACACACACACGCACACATATATATGTGTGTGTGTGTGTATGTGTGTGTGAATGAATGTACTGTACTTGAATGCACACACACAAGGACACATGCAGCTATCTATAAAAAGGACAGCGTGAATTTTTCTGTTCCCTTGTTCAAAAATAGATTCATTCATCCAAAGTAAACAATTTTTCTGAAAAAAATTTCCCACCTGTCAATTAAAACAATGACCGCCTTAAGTCATTTATCTAAAAAACCTCAGATGATATCAAAGATGCATGAATATTTTTTCTAAACCATGAAGAGCTTTGAAGCGGTGGACTATTGAGTACATTTTCACTCAGATGCCTGCAACTTCCTGTGAAATTATTTCGTTAGAACGTAAATATGACCAAAAGTTACTAGGGAAAGGTTATGGGTCGTGAAAATGGGGAACAAATGTCGTGTTTAATATATCATTTGGACATACAGAAAAAACAGTAAGAACGTATCCCATCGGTAGTTCTTCCTCTAGTAAGTAGGTACAGATGTGATTAAAAAATTGTTATAAAAAATTGTTATAATCGATTTATATATATATATATATATATATATATATATATATATATATATATATATAGACTACATTTCAGTAAAAAAAGTAAGATCTTATGAATATAATTGCCACAGGCTGGACAACTGGAATCATGTGTGATTGGGTCTTAATGACACATTGTGATAAGTTTGAAGATTGAATAATTAACAATAAGAAAAGAATGACGATACCAATAACTTGTTCAAAGTGTGTCTTCTCAGCCAGCAAGCAAGCTTTTTCGTTTTTCCTCTGTCTCATTGCAACAAGATTATTTCGTATCATGTAGCTGCACCTGCAGTTTACCAACCAGCCTTAAACATATGGTTTTTCTTCTCATTCTATTCCCAGAAAAGGTTCCGGTAGAAGCTGCTTGAATTGCAGTATATATACTGTTTATTGCCACTTTTCGTAAACATAGACATCTCTCTCATCAACAGCTCAATACTGCATGAACTACGTACTTGTTTGTCAAATTGAGAAAGTTACTTCAAAGGTTGAAAAAACATTTTTTATGCGAAACTTTCGGTACTTACAACACAGATAACTCAAAATTAGTACAAAAATGTTCGAAATCTTTCTTTTCAAAATGAGGTGCCATCAGGTGGCAAGAACAAAATTGAAGCGATGGATTCAATCTTCCCTTCTGCCTAGTCTCTTATATATATATATATATATATATATATATATATATATATATATATATATATAAGACCTGATGGTGGACTTATGTTCCACAGTAAACTTAAAACCATTATATGGTACACAAACACTGAGCACACGCTAATGAAGATGGAAATACCTCCCGAAACATGTCTAGACCATCAATGGAAACATTTACGGATAAATAAACCTAGTTTCCATATACTTTCAATCCGGAGTCTGTCTCACTTCGTATATTTCAAATTATATATATATATATATATATATATATATATATATATATATATATATATATATATATTAGCTGTAACTGTAAAGTCCTGGTCACTGATTGTCTTTTTATCTCGTTTTTCACTGCGCAACGTATAGATTGAGTGCCAAAATTTGCTGAAATTAACTTTTAAAATTCGGTCCTCAGTCATCAATTATTTCATTACTGTCAGAAATATTTAGATTATTACTGCATGAAATGATTAAAAATTCGGGAATGGGAAATGGTACATACATATTCCGATTTTAAATGCTATCAGCGTTTCATTTTCATTATTAGATAGACACTGCTGTATCATGTCATAGGTAATCGAGAAATTGAATTAATGGCTTTGGCTAATTGCTTAACAAATCTTATGGTAATTATGTAAGCAGTTTGTGTGTGTGTATATATATATATATATATATATATATATATATATATATATATATATATACATATATTTTAATTCACACTCACACAACACACACCACTGATGATGGGAGAAATCCCGAAACATGTATGGACTATTGCCATATAAGGATTAATAAACCTTACCACCAAAAACTTCACTCCCGAGTCTGTCTCACTCTCTAAAGTACACAATATATATATATATATATATATATATATATAAGCTGCTTGAATATTACTAGTATATTTTTGCTTCAATATCTTATTATATTATCAGATAGTGTATACACACACACACACACACACACACACACACACACACACATATATATATATATAGTCAACAAAGTTAAAAGACCAAGTATTGAAAAACATTTTCAAAAGATTTCTTGTGTCTGTTCAGTATTGCTCAGTATTTGTCAATGCAATTTTTGTAATTTACCGAGAGTTTTCTTTCCTGTTTCCTCTATAATTTGTTATTATGGTACAATGTATAAATTATCTCTTGTTGGGATCATTTGTTTACCATGTATCTGTTTTGGGAATCTTAAAAAACAAAACGTATATTAAAATGGCACCCCAGCAGTATTGATCAAAAACCATCCGACCTTATAAACACACGTCTTTGAGTTATAGCACGGCACGCATTCTAATTCGTTGAACTCAGAGGTTTATAGAGTGTAGGTGAATGCTAACGATGTTTACCGAGGTGTTCAGGATGGTTGTGAATGCTGAGGATCTTTGTCCGAGACTTAAACACCCTTTCTTCCATGTTGAATGATAAGTTGATCACATTTGATAAAAGCAAACATCTTACGATTATTTGGCTTGGTCGCCTACAGTGGTGGTGGTCTTGCGTGATACATCTAATTTTTGACAAGGATTACATAATTTTTCCAATTATGATAAGTGTAATAGCCATCTATAGATTTCAAATCAATAACAATATATATCTTGTTTGATGCATAATATAATTATTACGAGGACCGATATCTCTGCGTGATATCTTACTTTTCGTGTTGAATTCGATTTGTGTACAGTTTTAGACAGAGATCCACTTCATAAAGCGACTTGCTAAGCAGACCGACAAATTTGAGGACAAAATTCTACAACGTGTTGTTCACGAGATTTCTCATCATTTCGTTTAATTCGCTCTTTATTTCTCTTGTCTGACAACATCGAACCCCTTTCCGCCGATTCCCATTGTTTTGTTCCTCTAAGCCGAAGGCGTTTATTCCATCTTGGCGATAACTCTTATTGCAGCCTGGGAACGGAAGTCTTGACTGAATCACGCCAGCAGTAATGACGTCGTAATGTCATGTGACTAGCGATAAGCGATAACCCTTGCTTGGCAAATATTACTTCTTGTTTGTGGACAGATTTGTACCAACAAAACTTTTCAAATAATTTCCTCTCGCAATCCGACTCAGTTGCTTCTGTGTCTCACGACACACGAGGCATTGATCTCTCTCTCTCTCCCTCTCTCTCTCTCTCCCTCTCTCTCTCTCTCTCTCTCTCTTGAACGATTCATGGAGACCCTATTATTGTTGCTGTGCCAATTGTAGTCTTTAACAGGACCAAATATGGACCGCTGTTAAAGGTCAAAAGTCCCTAACTGCCCAGGAATTTATCCATAGCTGCAAGGAAAACTGGATCAATACTTTCATCGAATGCATTAGTGGGGTGAACGTAAAGTGTCCCAGTTTGAGTTCAAACTAAGTTCACCGATTCCATTCTTCATATTCTTAACCGTTGGGCCACCTGTGCTTCCCCTCTCTTGCAATGATTGACACTTAAAAAAAAGTTATCTAACCATGCTTTTTCGATCATACTGTGACTGAATATGTACAAATCGATCTCCAACCTAGGTCATGAGATTTATTTATTTCTTAACTTAAACGTATATCTTGAATTTTGATTGATATTATATCGATTACTTGGTTATTCATTTGGATCTATTTTTTCTTTCTCTCTTGATGTTCCGATGAGTTCATTTTCCCTTAATAGATAGGAGTCACACCCAGTGATCTTCAGGAGATATTTGAGCCCAAATCATTATTTCCTTGTCAAGTTTTCTTTTGTTCCGAGTCGGTCTATTGACACAGGATACCTTTGAAACATTGTGGTAAAAAGATGATATGACAAAGAAAACACAGCGGCCCACAAGAGAGGATCATTTCATAATTTCAGAACGAATGATATTTTGAGTTCATATTCAAAGAAAGACACAAATAAAACGAGTAAGTAGGATAGTTGAATAGAACTACTTTAACTGCTACTCTGATGTCATCTCAAGTCACTTATGTTCGGACGAGGGACAGGATGTATTATAAATTACTTTTCCTTGGGCTATAAATAAAATCACGTAAGAAACAAACTCAGAGAATCTCGAGACGGTGTAAAATAGTTCGCAACATCACGACAGCAGATCCTGCGCTTAGATAGGTGTGCTTCCGCTCATCTACAAATGATCTAGCATAAAACAATTTGTACATGAAAGAAGACAGTAAAACTCACTGTAAGCAACTCGTTACTCAATACATCCTTTTTATTCGTTCGTGTACTTTTAAAATCTACATCACCTAGAGGTAAGGGAGTGATTAGCCTTACTGCATTACGTATCCAGTCGTGCAAACAAACTCCTTGAAACATTTGCCTTCACAAATCCCACCCACGGCCGACTTTAGGCCCTTTTGGGGGTGGGCTTTCTATTTTATCAGCGGTTTTTAATGAGATCTGGTCACTTAATCGTGACATTCCTTTGTATTTATATCACGAATTCTTACTTTTAGCTTCCGAAATTCTTTCAACGTTTGGTTCCCCCCCACGAAAGGAAGTATCTCAATGTCAACTATTCTTGCAGCACATGCGCAAAATGCACTGGAGATTCTTTTTCTTCATCTGCCTCAAAACAGCTGTGCTGCTTATATTAATTCAATTTACGATACAACTACTGCAGTTATACTTTTTATATCCGTCAAACCCGCCAGGCACGCCAATTCTTTGGAAATATTTTATCTAATTTGAATCTATCGAATGTGATATTTCATGCACGTCTGATGCATCTAATAAAAATTCAGCATGTTTTCTTTAGCGTGATATATTCGATGAACACTTTTTTTAAAGTCATGTTTTTCTGGGCACCAGAAAGCAACTATTTCTTATAACGATTTTATCCACGTCAGACATAAATAGAAATTTAATGTTTATTTCAAGATAAAATGTCAAATGAAAATGTCGATTTTCAGATGTTTATTTCATACGGTTGAGAAAGAGGTGAAGATTCAGTCTAGCTAACCTCATAGACGCTAAGTTTTGCAACATACTTCATTTGCAAATCCAAATTTTCCTGAAAGCTTGGATAGTTTATTTTTCAAAGGAAAAAAATGGAGCAGCTCTGGACGAAATGACCGTTATATAATTCAAAGCACATACAAATACATAAGAATTTTTCCTGTCAAAATATTTCCCTTATAATTTTAAAGAAAAAGAATAACCTCCAACCACTGCTACAACAAAAGATCTCCAAAAACAAACACTAAATAATTCAAGTTAGAATTTAGGGAAGAAATCCTCAAAAAATAGCATCTGAAATGGCATCTGGAGAGAGAAATAGAATCAACCAGCAAGCAAGAGCATTAATTACGTTGAGGTAACAATAGATAAAGCACAACAGCAAATGTCACCTATGCAGATAAATAAAGGTGACACTGAAACAGGTAAGCTAGTTGAGTAAACTAGCCAAGTATAAATATGCAATCTAACACGACAAGTAAGGAAGAGTTACTCACTGGGAGTTGTGAAAGCAATGGAAATTTCGAATTTCAAACAGATCACTTCATAAAGGCTAGGAAACCAGATTTAGTCATTATAAACCAAAATAAGAAAGTTTGTCAGATGCTGATCGTAACCACTCCAGCAAAATGAAGCGCGAAATCGAAAGAGAGCGAAAACGGAGTAAATGTCAGGATTCAATCAGAGGTCTACAACAAAATGGTGGAATATGGATATTGTGATCTTACCAATAAGTTTTTGAGCACTCGGAAAGATCTAAGAAATTTAGCATAGAGGTCATTGTTATACCCGTGTGACTGATTTGTTAAAAGTAATATTTTTAAAAATCATTTCCAGAAGTCGTACGCCGTTTTATCAAAAACAGCTGTTTTCTAATTTGGGGGCAATCGGAAGTACATTTTCAATATCAATAGATTTCCTGTTTTCAAATTCATGAACTGTGAGAGGAAACTGGAATATTCGTCGTTCGAATCTCCCTGTAACTTTACGTTTTTTTTCACTAGTATGGTAATGAGGAGACTCTCTACCGCTCAATCTACAATGAGAACCAACAGATATTCTAGAGAAAACTCATTAGAAAATAATGAACGTAAAATATACATAAATACTAGATTGCTGCCATTACTTTTTTTGTTCGCTACAACTTATAATAAAACTTGTGACACTGGTAATCTTAAGCAGAGAGGGATAGAATTATAATACTTGTAAACAAGGAAAAGATGATCAGCCAAGTTAAAGATGAAAGAAAGAGAATACTTGGAAAACTCCAGGACATCGCCCGGTAACAGAAAAAAACATTGAAAGGTGATAATTTGCGTACTTGGAACTGGGCAAGGAAAGAATCAAAATGAGATGAGTTAAAATAGGATTGTGACTGAATAGATCAACGTTGGGCCTTTGAGTAATCTAAGATCGTGAGAATTTCAAGATATTTGCTGCCATCCAGTCTCCAGCAATGACTAATCATCATCATCATGAGCCTTTTAATATTCGTTTTTAGTCATAGACCCTTTCCAAGATTAACCAAATTTTTCTATCGTGAGCGTCACCGAGCCAGTATTCCTTGAACTCATTCAGTTTACCACGTTATCTTATATTCTGCTGGTCTCGGTTTTGCATGAGGATTTCTGGGGTTCTACATTGTGAATCGTCCAGCCATTGTCCACTTCTCTCGCAACATGACTAGTCCATTGGCATTCAGGTTTTCTTATGGATTCTATGATATCTCGGACTCTTATTTTTCCCCCTAATATACTGCGCTACATTGTGATATTTCCATGTGAGGTTCAGCATGATTCTCTCATGTGCTCGTTGTGTGATTCTCAGTTAGTGAGTCTGTCTGTTCGTTAGGTTTCATGTTTCAGCTCCATAGGTGACTACCGGAAGGATGCATTGGTTGCATACCTTTTTTTTGAGCACTTGCTGTATTTCCTTGTTCTTGAAGGTTGAGTTTGCCCCGCCAAAAGCTTGCCAACCTTGTATGATTCTTCGCTTGATTTCTTATTCTTTCGAGGATTTCATGGAGATTCAAAGTCTTAGGTAGATATAGTGGTCTACTTTCTCCAGTTCTGTGCCATCGGTTTTTATTATTTTGTCTTTGAATTCAACAAATCCGTTCTAAATGACATTTGTTTTACTAAGGTTCATGTGGAGGCCAACGATTTTGCCTTCATCGTTCAGCATATCCAGCATTATTTAGAGATCATGAAGATACTCAACGAAAAGGACGATGTTGTCCATAAATCCAAGACTGCTTAGGTATTCGCTGTCCATTCTAATCCCTTTATTTTCCCAGTCTAGGTTTCTGCAGATCATCCCAGTGAAGAGTTTGGGTTAGCTGTTATCTCCTTGCCTTACCTCTTTTTCGAGCTAGAAGTGGTCCAAGTCTTTGTGCGATGAAGGAACTGCTGTGTCGGTAGATATGTTGTAATATTCTGATATATACTGAGTGTACGCTTTATTGAATGATAGTATTGATAACCTTCGGGGTTTCCACTGAGTCGAAGACCTTCTTGAAGTCAACAAATACTATAGCAAGGAAAATTTTATATTCCACTGCTTTCTCAATGTCATATATTTCTTACTGAATGGAGGTGGTCAATGGTTGAGTAGCAACTTCTGAAGCCAGCTTGTTCCCTTGGTTGGTTTTCAGTCAGGTGGTGATCACCATACGAACACATAAAATCGTAATTACAAAAATATTTATAATGAATTTCGTTGTCAATTTCCTCTAAGAAAAAAAACCGTCCCAAATGATTTAAAAAAGACTGATTACGCTGATTAAGCCTTGGGCGTTATTGGCGACCTAGCTTACAACTGAAGATAACCATATAATTAACTATAGAGCGTTCATAGACACAAATCTAGCTTCTAGTGCAACAAACTTTTTGAAGGAGGCATCCGATGAAATTCTAAATAAAATACGTTTTTATGCGACTCTGCCGCAGAAACTGCAAAATGTTAATTTTCTGTGGAATTTTGCCAAAACAGACACAAAAAACTGATTGGAAAAGGATGCAGTTTTCGAATGTACACTTCATCAGACAAAATTCGACAAATACTGACACAATACGGATAACGAAGCGCAAAAAACTTGGACGTTATTCAAATTTTACAACAGCTGACATTATCACAAAACTCTGAGACCAAATACTTCTGTGTGAGTGAGCAGGGGCCATATTCAAATCAGCATTGATTTTGCGAATTGATGAAGTAAAGAAGTGTGTTGTTATGAGTAGAATGAGGTGTGAAATATTTTACATCAACGGACCGGATTCAAACTTGTGCCAAATATGCCCTCATTAGCTTAACTTGAATCAGATGGCTTTTTAATAAGCTCAAGTGCAGCCGCTAATGCCAGCCAATGGAGATGTCAGCCAAACTGCCTTCGTTTCTCTTCATTTTTCACTATATTTTTATGAAATGCCACGAAATTTAGCTACAGATTTTTAATCAGGATGAAGAGAATAATATTTTTTTATGATAGCTGTATTTCAAGCGATATGAACACACAGGTGGTCGTGTAGACAGGTGCACACACACACACACTTGAATGCTATCTCATATAAAAGCAAGAGTCACTTTTTTGTTTGTCTATTAGTTTCTTCCACGTTAAAGCCAACAGAAAGAGGATAAAGCAAAGGTCACGCCTGTGTGTTGGTATACAGTACATGAATACTACATATACTGCTACTACTGCTGATGCCCAGAAAAGACAACAAATATTGGATTCTCTGATTTTTTCATGAATAAGATTGATGTTATTATCATATTGAAAAAAAATTGTTTTTTTATCCAATTTTATTGCCTTATGATTTGGGAATGATTTTTTTTAAAGTCAGAAAATATGAAGAGTTGTAGAAAATCAACAATAAAAAAAAGATTTCGTTCAAGATTTGCATTTTTTTTTTTTGCTTGTAAAAAACATTGAAATAAATATTTGTATAGTATATCTATTCACCAATAATCCCATCTTTTCTTAAACGTACGATGAAAAAATACATATACATACACAAGTACATATATATATATATATATATATATATATATATATATATATATATATATGTGTGTGTGTGTGTGTGAGTAGGTATGCATATCTTGGTGTATATACATTTGTTATATTTGAAAGATACACACACGCATATATATATATATGTATATATATATATATATGTATATATATATGTATATATATATATATATATATATATATACATATACATATATATATATATATATGTATATATATATATATGTAAACACAAACGCATATATACGCACACAAACTTATATAAGGAATAAAGTATTCACCTGCAGCAATGAATCCATTCCATATATCAATAAATACACTAAAAGAGTACATATATGTATATATATATATATATATATATATATATATATATATATATATATATATATATATATATATATATATATATCAACCATATCAAATATTTTGCAATGATTTTTAAGTTATTCTGATAAGACTGATGATGATGATGATTAAGTCATTATATATCATAACGTTCATTTGAAAAATGGAATGATGTTTTGCCGTCTAAAAACAATGTGAGATTTCCGTTAGAAAGTCAAGTTCTTCTTTCGTAAGACACAAATGTATCTAGTTTTAACCTTAAAACCTTTAAAAAAAATTTCATTTCATTCAATGTATCGCATTTAAAAGATCATTGTTCCGAAAAAGAACCTAGTTATACATGCCTTCCTTTGAGACTTTTAGATCAGTTCAGGTTATTCAGCGTAGAAGAAAAAATACTTTTTATTTATTTCAGACGACAAAGCTTTAATGCCGAGGACACAGATCTCGGATCAAAGACACTTAGTCAACGTGAACGACTTAACGCTTGCAGTTCAAGATGAAATGAAATGTCAGTGGATTCCAGGGCATGCTGTTGTCTATAACCTCATTTTTTCTGATATATGTTGTCGATAGATCAATTAAAGAACATCCCAAAACGAATTTAATAAAAAGAGGTTGTATTGATGATCGAACGTATAAGGAGTACGACGACAGCATGAGTTTTTTAATACCTCATGAAAGGATAAAAATTAAACAACATATAATGCACTCTTCTGAATAGAAAGGTAGTAAAGAGGTTAGAGTAAGTTTCTAAACAAGGCTATTTCCATCGGGATGCTGGGAGAGATTATAAACTCTTCTTTTAACATTTTATACAAGCAAGAAAAAGGACCTGACTTTTGTTTCGTTTGATTTTTTTTCCATAACGAGTAAAGGTTGCTGTCTTGATTATATTTGACACAAGACATATTACAATTTCCATCAATCAAACAAGACCAGCGGTTTTTTACAATACTTGTAAATTTCAGTTTTTGTATGGAAACATTTGTAAGAAGTTTTAATCTCAGGAAAAAATAATAAGCTACTTCTAGCTAATTGCCCTTTATTCATACAATCAACAGCTCAATAATTCTATATAATACAGTTTATAAAACTGATCGACCATTAGCCGTACATATAACACTTGTACGCAAGGGTTCCTTGGTGCATGAAAGTTCCTTCAGCCTAAAAAAAGCTGCCACAAAATCCATTTACCGAGGGGGAGGATGTAGAGATTAGCCTTAGTCACAGTGTGGGCATGCAATATGCGGACAACAGGACAAGTTTTGGAGATTTGCTGAATGTATCCCGCTGAGTGCACGCCATATCTGTCAGTTGTGGCGTCATCTTATATATAAGTAACATTTCTTTCGAGCAGATCGAACATTATTCAGGGAAATTTTCGGATCAGACTGCACGATTACTGATCAACCCTAACAATGTCTATTGATAAAATTGTCGTTTTTCATGGGAATCTATGACCCATAAAATCGAATATGCTAATTAATCCCCTCTACCGGAAAAGATTCACCTACACTAACATAAAAGGTTACTCTAATTTGTAACAACTGAATTTACTTGTTTGTTTCAAAACATATTCAACGAGTAAATATACTTTGAGATAAACTGATAAATTCCGGTGTAACAAATTTGGGTAATCTCTCCAAGTTAGTCGACGTAATATTTTTTCAGTATAATCTGTTTTTTCTTGGTTTCTCTTCTATGCTCCACGAATTTAGTTATTTCTCTTACGAACACACCCTTTCTCTTAGCGACACTTCTTCAGCCTCTTTCCTCCTTTCTGACTCAGCTCTGTTTCAGTCTGCACCGGAAATCACTCCATCTTTGAAAATTTCATCTCGAACACTCTTTCACCATCTTTGCACTAACAGAACATGACAGCATGGGATTTTCCATTATCAGGAGGAGTGAGATTATTTTCGGGTTTGCCTGATTCTAATCTGAGTTCTTTTGGATTAAGACTATTCGCCACCTCCGCTGCTGTTACCACCAACGCAACTGGGACGGGCAGGGGGGTGGGCAGATGTGGAGATTAGCCTTAGTCACGGTGCGTGCGCCCAATCTCCGAACAGCATGACAAGTGTTGAAGATTTGCTGGGAGTATTCCGTTGTGTGCACGCCATGTTTGTCAGTTGTGATGTCATAGCCAGCTTACATATTTCCGGGACAATCCACCCGTATTATACAGATGTGTTATATAGCTGTTTGACACGAGAGGACAAGAATGAACGTAGGCAGATAAATTTGTGGATAGGTCCGGGTACACACCTGTGAATTATGTCTCTCTTGTACACACATATGCACGCATGTACAGAAAGTCACACCCACACGCATGATTAAAGTCATGCTCACAAGTGCACAAAATCAGATTTACACTTATGCACACAAAACCAAACACCTTACCAGCCATAGAGTTGCAGCTAAGCTTGACAGAAGTTTTTTTTATAGAGAGAAATGGAGAGTGAGAGCGAGACATAGACAGGCAAAGATAAGGAAACAGAGAGACAGAGATAGATAAGGACAGACAGATAAAAGTAATTGTTTTAGTGATATCACCAATAGCACTGTTATGATAGGTAAATATTTTTTGCTTCTAATGTACTATCTTTTTATTTTCATTTGTAATATTTCGACATTGTTAGTTAACATGGTACGACCGATTTGAATGGTTATATCCCAAACCACTAAATATTCAACTAAATTTTTGAAACAAAAAAGTAAGCGAGGTGCTAGAGATACAAATCGCTAGAACTAGGTAAAACACACTTGTGAATTGCAATGACAGGAACTTTGCAATAACGCAATCGTGGCTCCCGATTATCAGAAAGATGATCAAAACATTAGGTCACGAAAATGACAACAAATTCAGAACAAGAAATATATAACGATTCATTCAATTTAAAAAAAAACGGTGTTGACTAACGATGCCAAAATATTTCAAATAAAAAGCAAATAGATTGTACATTTGCTGCAAAGATATATAAGATAAAAGGGAGTGAATGAGTGATAAGTCAGACAGACACATAGGTTTATGATATGAATGTATTGTAAATCTTTTGAGTGAATAAATGCATTAACTTTTGGGAATTTTGAGTTGCAATGAGTTTACAGTTGAGGAAGTTTGCCTTTGAAATCAACATTTGAAATACGACAGGATGAAACAACAGATGTCAGAGAAACACCAAAATCAACATTGTAAGCATTTGGTCTGTAGAGTGGGATGCACATATTGGCGTCCGTCACTAAGAATCGTAAATATATCAGGAATTCTAGACGAGGATTAATAACTTTACGGGCCAAACCGAAGAGGTGACAAATAGATCAAATTCTAGTCAAAAATATCAGTTAGATGTCAAGGAGCAGGTGTGATCCAATTTAGGTCCTTATCACAGAAATGACTCGATATGCTGTCTGGAGGTATTTGAAATTGGCTCGCTGATTTCATATTCTGAGTCACTAGCAAAACTTTTAAATTAGGCCTCTCATAAATATTTCTCTTTTCCTCTAACATCCACGCTCTCCCCTTTTCTCTTTATATATATATATATATATATATATATATATATATATATATATATATATATATATATATATATATATATATAAAGAGAGGGAGAGAAAGAGAGAGAAATTGATATCTATCTATCTATCTATTTATCTATCTATGGCATTCGCTCGTTCATTCATTTATGTAGTCGGCTGTTCAATTTGCTACTCATTTAATTCCAGTGACAGACGAAATATGTTTCCTGATAAAATGTCTCATCAATTATTACATACATATAAATTCCTGAAACAGCTCCATGGTAAGACAACTGATGATCCCCTCCGATAAAATTAAGCGTGTGACACGAGAACCTGAATTTAAACAATAGCGACAAAATCAAATTCTGTATAAAACACAGAATATATATATATATATATATATGTATATATATATATATATAGAGAGAGAGAGAGAGAGAGAGAGAGATATAATTCTCTCTCTATATATATCTATCTATCTATCTATCTATCTATATCTATATCTATATATATATATATATAAAGAGAGAGAGAGAGAGAGAGAGAGAGAGCAGATACGGACATACAGACATTATTGAACGAAACAAAATTCAGACATAGTCCAGTTATTTGACTTACCAGCTAGTTGTTCAGTTCATCGGTAAGAGCAGCGTGGCGTAAATACGACTTCCTATCACACGCTTGTTTGATTACTGCAGCAGCCCATTTCTTTGATTGTTTATCGTAATTACGCTGTCTGAGCCATTATATATATATATATATATATATATATATATATATATATATATATATATATATATATATATATATATATATATATATATATATATATACACATTTATAGTGAGTTAGTTGTTGGTTGTACAGCTTCCATCACGAAACCACCAGTTTGGAAACTGGGTTGTATCTATCTACGATACATGTTTCGAGAGACTGTTTGCTTCCATCGTCAAACGTCAAAGGGAGAAAATGACAAAATTATGCGAATAGCAATGTTTGGAAATAAAGAGGGGAGATGATACGAGGTTATTGCTTTCCTAGATTTGTCATCTGTATTGGTGTTAAAGTTGGAATCATTTGAGTATGAAAGCGATTGAGAAGGGCTTTGTGTGTGTATATGTAGTTAGGTCCAGTCACTGTTATTGTGAAAATGTCACGCATGTATGTTGCGTGTATAAGTGCGCGTTATTGTAGTTGTGTTGTTGAGGGAGAAATGTATCTATAGTGTTATATTCTGTGTGAATACGAGTGTAGGTAATCCAAGCTACCACTAAAGTGTAGGTAGTGTTTCTTCTTTTATGTTTTTAGATTTTTCAAGAAATGTTGGTTTTATAATTGATTTCATTACTATCCTTTTCGAGAGGGAACGTGTCTGCATTAGTATTTTAACGTCGAAATACGCAGGTAATCCCAGATTTTTAAAGAGTCTTGGTAGTTTGATTTTTATTTAATTCTTATAATATGTTGTTTTTTTTAAATTTATATTTTCAAAATCACTTCTAAAATCTCTTTTATCATTTGCTATTATCTGAAATTTACCTTCAAGCCTAATCGATTTGCCTAAAGCAACGACTGGACAGTACAATGTAAAATTGAATCAAATCAGTCTGAAATTGTATTTTGGTATGAAACAGATAACATTTGTTATTCTCTTAAAGCAGTGAGAATAATAAATCTTGATCTGTAAATATTCAAACTGTAAACTCAATGAAAAAGATCTGCTAGAGATTAAAAAAATTTCCTACTCACAAGGTTAAAAAGGGTCTTTATTTAAAAGTCATAAGAGCTCGCAGCTCTCGAAACATATAGCCCAAAAGGGTTAAAATAAGGGACAAGGTTTCTTTCTTCTTTTTTTTTTCAACTCGTCTGACCACTATGAAACACCACAAGCCCTCGTGTCGAACCACCGAGTGCTTAAAAGGTAGGTTCAAACGAGTGCCTTTTGAATGCAAAATATTTCCTAATCATAAGGTTAAAAAAAGGGCTTTTTTTAAAAGTCATAGGAGTTTGCAAGATTCCAGAGTTTACTCATATTCATGCCTGTGAAGTACAAGGAAGTCAAACATTTTTTGTTTTGTTTCTCGTCCGCAAACATATTATGAGGGTTTGATGGCACTGCTGCTCAGATTAACCAAATTATAATCCTATCATCATACGGAATTTCATTCCCTTATAACACTATATTCATATGAAATTCCCTTTCCCTTAAACTTACATTCATACCAAATTACACCCCCCTTATAACCCTTTATTATAATCCTACGTTTATATCAAGTTTCATTCCCCCTATAACCCTACATTCATATCAAATTCTAATCCCCTTGTAACTCGACATCCATATAAAATTATTTCCCTTATAATGCTATATTCATATGAAATTCCTTTCCCCTTATAACCCTATGTTAATTCCAAATCCCCCCGCCTTATAATCCGATATCCACATCAAATCCCACCCCCCTCATAACCCAATATTCATATTGAATTCCATTCTCCTCATAACACTATATCAATATCAAATTCTATTATGCTTATAATCCTACGTTCATATCAAATTCCATTTCCACCATAAACCAATATTCGTATGAAATTCCCTTAAACTTATAACGCTACATTCATGTAATATTCCATTCCAATCGAAACCTTACATTCATATCCAATTTCATTCCCCTTATAACTTTAAATTCACACCAAATTACATTCCCCTTATAACCCTACATTAATATTAGATTCGATTCCCCTTATAACTTTATATTCATGTGAAGGTCTAATCCCTTCATAACCGTATATTCACATCAATTTACGTTTCCCTTATAACCCCTTATACCATATTCAATTCAGTTCCCCTTATAATCCTATATTATTTTCAAATTCCATTTCCCTCATAACCTTATATGCATACCGAATTCCATTCCTCTTATAAACCTACAATCACATCAAAATCTTTTTCCTTTATAACCTTTCATTCATATCAAATTTGATTTCCTTTATAACCCTACATTAATATCAAATTTCATTCCCTGCATACTCCTAAATTCATATCAAATTTCATTATCATATAAACCTACATTCATATCAAGTTTCATTCCTCATATAATTCTACACCCATGTCAAGTTATTCCCCTATAACCTATATTTCTGAGAATCCCGTTTCCCTTGATAACCCTATATTCATATCAAATTTTATTCCCGAAAGGACCTGACATCATGCTCTGAATCTACTAGCTACTTATTGCATTACAGATAAAATATGAATCATTTTAGAAAAATTTAAATGTAAGACGACGATAAAAGAAATGTAACAGGTATATGGTATAACATATAAAATGACCCACGAGTCCAAAGTTCAAAAAATCATTCAACTTTGTTGATGTATTTCGTCTAATACTATGCAGACATGAAATCGTCGACAGGTGAAAAAAGTATTCGTTTTTTCCTTTTCCCCTTTTTTCTTGATAACTACAATTCTGTATTAATATAAATAACCAGATATCAAAATAAGTCAGACGTGTAACATGTCTGTCTCATGATGTTTGTACCAGTATTTTTGGAATGAGCCCAGTTATATTACCAGGACGCATCTCTTGACCAATGTGAGAATGTGATGCACTATCTTCAAGAGGTAATATTTCACATAAAACAGTGTTAGGTTTCTGATGTGTCGTCATGTCCACGAACCGTTAGAGAAAAGAGTCCGACTGGTATACAAAAGAAAGGAAGAGATATTGAAATGTATTCATCGACGAGGCTTAACCAAAGAGTGTCATGGGTATCCTGATAAAAGGACTCATCTCTCTTATTCCATGACATGACGTGCTTGAAAGAAGTCATGAAAGGTGACTAATTCCATGATTAAGCACACATCGTAGAATAACTTAACCAATTAGGTGTACTTCATGAGCTGGGTTTGGATTTGACCATAGAGCACAAGCTACCATCAAGTATTCCCGACAGAGGAAGAAGCAAAAAGGGTTGCATTCAAAGGGCGCTCGTTTGAACCTATCATTTAAGCACTCAGCGGTTCGAAACGAGGGCTTGTAGCGTTTCAATCCACAGTGGTAAGGCGAGTTGAAAAAAAAAGAAGAAAAAGAAACCTTGTCTCTTATTTGAACCCTTTCTCTTTCTCTATTCTACGTCCAAATTGAGTGTTGCATTGGTACCTTACTATTTAAACCCTTCAGTTTATTACAATAAGCAGTGGTAGCTTAGAGGACGATCTATAACTTCAGGAGTAGCAGCCATGTTGGGCTATATGTTTCGAGAGCTGCGAGCTTAGACCTAGCCACCACAAGTGCTCCGTAATGCTGGTATAAGTTTTTGTGCCTCTTTAGAACAAGAAAAGAAAGCAAATGAAGCAACACTTTATAAAGTGCCAGACGAAAAGCAACTCGTGAGATGTTAGCTAGTGGCGCAGAAGTCACAGGGCAAAGCACGAAAGCACTTTGTTCCACTTAAGTGCTTCGTTCCTAACGCTACTTTACAATTGACCAAACAAAAATCGATCTCTCACTGTGTTCTCTGCCCGGCCAGCTGTGTTCGTCTAAGAGCAGGGGGTATCCAGAACAGGGAAGGGGGTGGATACTCGACGGTAGACGTGATTAAGGAGCATTTGACAGATTGTCAGTCTACTCCATTTTCTGTGCTGGTCTCTTGGCTGCAAGCAGGAGACGACTGCTTGCGAGTTATGTTCAATAATTCTTTGTACTTGATTAAATGTTGAGCGACGACCGAAGACAACTAAGACAATCCTATATATCCGACTATCATTCAAATAAGGTTGGGTTGGGTTATCAAGAAAACACCCTATTTCAAATTTTGAATCAACAGCTACTAAGCTTGAATTAGTATGATGCAAGGTGGAATGAGGTAAAGAAATAGAGGTAACAAGAATGTATTGTGTCAATTTTCCAAGTTGTGAGAGCCTACTTGTTCACCTTAGAAATCAAAATCAGCTTTTTTATCAGTAATTCACCGACCTCTGGTATTAGTGATAAACGCAAAACTATCTAACCTAGACCTATTTACTAAACATGGCTTAGTCTGCTACAATGCAACAGAGGTTGCGGATCCCAGTGAGAGTGCAACTAACTAAACTCATGAATCAACCTTCAGGACAAGCTTGCACCCAAATGTTCCATGGTAGGCACCCTGAAACTGTAAGTCAAATACAATATAAATATTCGTCATCTAACTATAATTTGAGAAATCTGCGTGCGTGTATGTGCACCGAGATGACAAGACAACTGGCCACTATACGAACTTGATATTCGCAAAATATGTTGGTATGTATACTGGATATTACAGTGTCAATTTTGAACTCGTTTGGGCCAGTGGTTCTCGCTATGTGGTGGAAGACTCGATTGACAATAAAAATGTCTACTGAAATGAACACATATTTTGATCTTTTCATGACATGATATGCGTCTCTAATCATTTCAAAGTGGTTTCTGAATTGAATTGAGGGAGAAAGAGAGAGAAAGAGGAAGAATATATATGTATATATATATATATATATATATATATATATATATATATATATATGCATATATATATATATATATATATATATATATATATATATATATATATATGTATACTTAGATGACCAAATGCAAATGAGTTCATGCGTCTTCCCCCTTTTTAGCAGAATCAACAATTGTTATCGAGCTAACGTTGTGTCTTTCGCTTCTTGCGTGTCCACTGGCACATGTCTTACCTTAAGTGTTTTCCGATTCAAGTCATTCGTTGTCGATACGTGGGGGCTGCTTGTCTACAATTTTTAAAAAACATGACTCAAAACTACACAGATATAACGCGAACCGTGTCTTCAATGATTTTGGAATAGAATAAAGTATTCTAATCTATCTACGAGTGAGTGGAAGGAAAAGAATAGAAGCTTTAAAAACAAAACTTGGCGAAAAAATTTTTTTTCCATTCATAATAAATATGTTTACACAAAAAATTATGTGCATGTTATTTCTATGAAACCGACCCGATTTTTAGGTAAGGATCTTTCAATTAAATCATGACACAGATGTCTTCATCATATTTTGGTACCGCGCTGGTTTTGTGGTTGTCAAATAAACATTTTGTTGGTTGCATTTTTGCATTTCACATTAGGACTAAAGACTCCATTAAAACCTCCTGCAGGAACCACCAGCAAATCCTAATGGTGAGGGGGGATTTTGAGCTAATCGGCACACACACACACAAACACACACATATATATACACACACACACACACACATATACATATATATATATATGTGTGTATATATATATATATATATATATATATATATATATATATATAATACAATCACTTGTTTTATTTAGAGTAATCATTTTTCTTTCAACTACGCATCATATTTACGCCATGCAAAGGATATTAAGGCAACAGGTTTTCATTCATGCTTAGAACAACATTTTTACCAAACATATATATATATATATACATATATATATATATATATATATGTATATATATATGTATATATATATATATATATGAATATATATATATATGTATATATATATATATGTATATATATATATATGTATATATATATATATATGTATATATATATATATATATATATATATATATATATATATATATATATATATATATATATTTATGACTTGGCTTCTTAGGCTAGGATTATATACAATATTATTGCCTTAAATAAAACTGTAAAATGGACGCAGACGTACGTCAGAGACAATACACATTATGCTACAAAACATCGTATGATAGTGAACGTCTATCTCAAGATTCATATCTGTGAAATTTCCTGAATTGTTCTTTCCTCTGATCGGAATCAAGTATCAAACTTATTTTTGTTCATCTGGTTCGTTTACAATATTCAGTTTACTAGTTTATCCAAAGGATAAATTTATGATCCCAACCTTTAGATAAGCATTGAGTCATGGGACAAAAATTGGAGCTTCAGTACCAGAGTTTTAAGCCTGAAGAATCGTGAATTATACTATCATGACCAAAATGAAATATTATGGTGAAAGATAATACGTTCAACTATCAGTGAAAAATCGGTCCCTTGGCAAATTTAATACCGGTTAAATCTATAGCACAGACTTTTTTTTTCATATCTCATATACGTCAAGAGGTGGAAATCAGTCTGGATACTTTCAAAGTTCGCTCAAAATATCGACAAGATCAGCATTTCGTATCAGTACCATGACATGAAATATGCGAGATATCACTGACAAGATAAACCATGAATTAGATAGCGATAAGTCGAGAGAAAAACGGTTATCATTATTATTTGCCGATTATTCTTCCCCAAGTGCAGATCACTCGCTTGATATACAATCAACTAACGATACCAGTAGAAGTTATTCCTACTAAACGAACTCAAGTCTATATATAAATATGTTGGTTTTATTTCATTCGATTCTACTTATTTATTTAACCTATATTGAATATTTTTGTTTCATGTTTGATTTTAATTTCAATTTCACTTCCCATTACAGCTTCCAAAACTAAAGCCCATCTTATACGACCATAACCTTGAGTCATTGTTTTCAGATAACAATAGACCAGAAAATGTATTATGATAAATTTTGTAATTCAATTTATTTATCTTTAATAATTCTATTAGATGAAGTATCGTTAATCATGATAATCAATTCTTTGCTACTATGAACTGTCATCCTAATTATTGTTACTTTTTATTGCAACTGGACTAGGAACTGTATCTTTTCTGTTGCGAATGAATAAATTAACAGCACAGATCGGAACAAATAATAAGTTCTTGATGAGAATAGAAGTCACGACCTGCCATATGGGAGGATAACACGCTTAATATGCAATCACTCCCACGAGTGACCTACAGTAAGCGTGAGTCCAAACCGAACCCATGAACTCACAGCCTATCCCAATCTCAGCTGCGCCGTGTTTATTAACAGGTAGTTCAGGGCAGGTAATCCAATTTTATTGATATCATCAAGGGACACAGCCTGGCTACAGCAGCGACAAAAATCAAAAACAATTAAGACAGAGGAAAAAATACTAATTGATTTTATGTTTTAACAATAGAAATTCGGACCGAACAGATCCCAGTTTCCTCAAATATTCATCTGTTTTCCCCTTTCGTATCTTTGGCTCGCACCAAACATAATTAATTTCACCAAGGACAATATATATATATATATATATATATATATATATATATATATATATATATATATATATATATATATATATATATATACATGTGTGTGTGTGTGTGTGTGTGTGTGTGTGTGTGTGGTACAAATCAGGCTAGCTGTATAACATAATATAATAATATATCAATAATATGAAGCCACTTCTGAAATGTAATGGACTTATTTCGTAGAATGCTCGATACATACAACTTTTTACACTTAAGGTTAAGTTGTTTTAGCGTAGAGCTGGAAATAAATGATAGAATGTGGATTTGCTCATGTTTCTGCCCTCTTCGGATCTCATCGGGCGAATCTATGCGCAACGTTGAAGCAGCTACCCAATCGGTCGCAGGTTCGATTCCTTGGATTGTTCATTCTATTTACGTTGTGTAGCCACATGATACATTCGCCGTATAATAACGGGAGATCATTTCAAATCGACATAACGCAATTTATAATCATAAACAAAAATGTAATGTGGCTATTTACAAAGCTTATCTAAGTCTGGTAGAGGGCTATGAGAGAGTGAGACACCCAAGGAAGATGGAACGCAGCACACTTGTAAACAATCTGCAAGTTGTGGGATCTGTCTGCTGTACTGAAATTAGATTTCAAATTGGTTTTGCATGTCAATAAATTTTCCCGCTTGTGAATGATGAGGATTAAAATAAATGAAAAATTTTCCTCAAATTCTTTCAATTTTGTTTCAAACAAATCATTTGTATTGAGCAGATCTTGCAGAACATGACCTGCACGTTCAAAGTGCACACCTCTTTGTGCCTGTCAGTTAGTCTTGTTTTCTACTAACTATAATATTGTAATGCATTTAAGATACTTACAATACCTGACATAGTATGGCAGAAGACCAAACATAGGATTAATATGGGCATGAATTTTCTCTGGTTCGAATTTTCAAATCAAGATGTCCTGCTCACTTCCTTTGAAAATCGGAATGCGAAATTCAGTTCTTTATTTGAGTTCGAACTCCAAACACCGGCTAGTATTATTCAAGTGTCTCTTCGACAAACCAGGCCCTGTTAAAGGTCTTAAGGGGTCTATAGAGCATGACTCACGTGCTCAAAAGGTACATCTTTGTCAGGGGAACAGGTTCGCTAACCAGTATAACTTGATTGTTATCTCCGTTCCACTTATACACAAATGATTTCAATTCGACACAAAGACATCTACTTTTCCACCAACTTAGCATCGTTTTCCCCATTCCAAACCTTGTTATTTGCAAATTTCATTATTTTTCCTATTTGACAATTGACAACGAGAGCAAACAGCTCCTCGAAACGTATCACAGAAATTAAATCAATCTACTTTCCGAATTTTCGTGTTTCTATATTGTCTATTATTCATTATATATATATATATATATATATATATATATATATATATATATACATATATACATATATATATATATATATATATATATATATATATATATATATATATATATATATATATATATATATAAGGCTATAGCTAAATTCATATAATAAAGAGTATTACTAGTGGTTATCCTGGCCCGTGCTAAATTCTTAGTGGTTCAGCGTTTTGGTTAACTGTACTCATCGCAATATATATATATATATATATATATATATATATATATATATATATATATATATATATATATATATATATATATATATATATAATCATAAATGCCTTATTTTTATTCGACATATCAGTTCGGTTTTAGTCAGCCTATCGATATTTCATACTCTGATCTATTTGGTTGCAACTCATTAAATATCGCGTTTTACTTCCTTGAGAATGATTTTTCAAAGTGATAGATTTACTTTTGTAATTGCCTACCCTTACAGATTCAATGTAAAAAAATTATTTGATTTGTGTTTTTTGGAGGATTTTGGGCCTCTAACAAGAATGTTATCCATCCAATAAATCTGACTAGTTTCTACGTACGATTTCAAATTAGGACATAATGCTACCCAAGCAACTGACGTCAAAAACACTACTACAGTGTGGATGGTTCAGCGTTGGTTCAATAGGTTCAGGTCCAAAAATATTATTATCAGTAGAAGAAATTAATTAAAAAAACAAAACAACTCAGAGTGAGGCCCAAACCTGTTCATAATGATAAATAAGTATTTGACAGCCCTGGGCAACCACCCGCTAACAACGATTTCAAGTCTTTCCAGGGACTTAAGGACTTTGATCATATTACGTCATTTGAAAGCAATAGGAAAATACTTGATACAATAAGTCCTACATTAATGCAATGTTCCATCACGGTACCGAACTCAATACATCTGGACTGAATGTGTGTAAGCTTAAAGATCTTGTAGCATCTTCCATATTCACCAAACATTTCTACAACAGATTTTCAAGCATTCTGAATTTCATATCCAAGGTAAAAAAAATTCAATGATGGAAATGAAAATAAAATGACAACAAAACAAAAAAAATAAAGAGAAAGAAAGAAAAAGAAAAACTTTAAAGGAAAGTCAACCACCCGTCCTTCTAGATGGGCCATAAAAAACATAAAAACAGACGATTAGACCCCAAGACAGGCCGATCCCTAATAATGAATTCTTGCTATTCCAAGTCGTGTTCGAGTGTAGTACTCTTTAGCAAGCTGAAAAGAAAAAGAAATGTATTTTTTCTACTGCTAAAAGTAACCTGTTGTTCTCACCATAGCAAGAGATCTGGATAAGTAAACCAAAACTTTTGCCTTAACTGAATTAGTGACCACTAAACCTAAACCCTTTTTTCATACAACTTGCATATTATCGTTGGAGGAACGTTGAAAACAGGTTATTCTTTGAAATATGTTACATACTGGTTGGATATTTGCTGTTTTGTTGTTCATATTGTCTTTCATATCACTATTAAAAAAACGATATTTCATATGCAACATCCTAATATTTTATGACTAAATATCTGAAAATATTTTTTGAAACAACCCCTTGCAAGGGCTAACACACGCATATATCATGATTACATAAAGCCTTACACCATCTAAATATTTATGCTCAGATGTACGCGCACATCATAAATCAGGAACTGATTTAATACATTTACACAATTTTCATACAGACCCAATTCATGGGCGAGAAGAACATAAATCACATAGTCGGACAGAAATTCTTTTATTGTTGGTATTTCTGTATTTATCTGATTATGTTTCCTCAAGTGAAGAGGGTTTTAGTCATAAAATTCAGTCAGGCGTTGGGAGACATGAATTATTTCGGAATATTATTTGGAGTCTGTAGGCAGCTTGAATTCTCGTTAGGTACCGAAAAGTTGAATGGTAAATCAAAAGTTGAGCCACAAATATTAATATACGTACACACATAGACACGCTGGAGAAACGCAAAGATAGACTGAACTGACAAAAAATGTCGATATTGTTCAATAAAGCTCACGTATACACACATTTAGATACATACACGTGCAAACTAGTGTTTGATATCAATCTACCAATACATATCTAATAATGATTCTACGTCAGTTTATTCATATCTGTCAGTGTATCTGTTTCAAGCTGTTATCTTTGTTACTCCGTCTTTTTATCAAATGATCTATCAACGTATACAGATGTGCATTGCTGAAAATACGGTGATGTATTTATGCCTCTAGGTGCGCGTGTGTGTGTATAAAAGAAAAACAAATTCATTTAGTTACTTCTACGTATTTTCATTATTTCCCCGGATGATCGTTTTATTTTTTCAAAAAGAATATATTTTTTTTTTTGAAAAGACCAGATTTCACATACTTATACCTATACTTAGATTTTTACCAAGTACTCTGCACCTACTGCCTTATGTCGGACTTAGCAGAGCTTAGCAACTATTTACTTGCATAGCATTTATCTCCACGTTCATTCATTTCCCTAAATATCATAAACTGATCGTTTTCATCAAGGAGTATTGTTAATTTCCTGTTTCTAGTGGTTTACGCTGAAATCGTCCGATAATTTATAAATAATTTGCCCTGAATTTCTCATGGGACGTGCATTAAAATTCTTAATTTATCGAGATTAAGAAGATAGGAAAGAAATGGAGGTGTGATACCTTGATTTCGAATGGGAAAATAACCGCCGCAAAACTGCTTTTCCTCTTGTATTTTTTTATCGAAAAATATTCAATCTATAAAATTCCCAGGTCTCTCCATTTCATCTTCATGCTTCCTATTTTATATAACCTATCTTATACGTATTATCTAGAATTCAAAATGATGCACCAAGTACTTTAATGAAGATAAACTTTAAATGTAAACTATTCATTTTGATCAATATTTGATCAAAATAGATAGTAATATTTACCACGAATATTATATGAGAGCAAGCTTTCTGCTTCGAAAAATATTCAATTTTGAAAAATGCTTCGATTGATTTTACTCCAAAACTATGAAATTACCAATAAACACAGTCATAACAGTAGTGGGTTGGTGCAGAAAAATTGTTTTTAGTCTTTTTCAAAAACTTTGATGAATATTTTTGGATCGAACTATCATTCAAATATGTTCATGTAATATACTATTTCAAAGTGTGAATTTTGCCCTATTTGTATAAATCGAATGTTTTCTTTTCATTATTCATTCTAGTTAATTAGTGGCTGTCAATTCTAAGATGAAAAAAACAACAACAAATCGAGCAATTCTGTTGTATGAGTTCAAAATAGGACGTAAAGCGGAAGAAACTACTTTCAATATCAACTAAGTATTTGGCCAGGGGACCGTCAATAAACGTACAACTCAACACTGGTTCCAAAGGTTCTGAAACAGAAATAACAGCCTTGAAGATGTGGACCTCCATTCTGTGATTGAATATATCCGATTGAGGGCCATTACTGAGGCAAGACCAAGCAAAATAAGTTGTTGGACCTTCAATAGTTGTTAGAGGGTTGCTTAACATGTCACCTGAATGAACCTGGATGGAAAGCAAAAGAAAAAAAATTGTTGCAAGTATGACCCCTGCGGAAATTGAACGAACTAGGCTATGAAACTCTACCTCAACAATCTTACTCACCAGACTTCACTCCAATGGTCTATCATTATCCAAGCATTTCGACCACTCCCTTCAAGGAAGGTCTTCAACGACCAGGCATCGGCTCAGAATGCCTTGGTAAAATAGATTTGTTTATTTTTTGTTGGTAAAAATGTGTAAATTCTGAATGTTCTTAATTCGATTAATAACTTTTATCCTAAGCTGATATATAGTGCTTCAAACTTGATATTGAAAAACTGCGAAAATCTTTGAACTACCGGATAGAACACAGAAGTTTACGTTAACCTTCACTGACCTGACTGAAGCAGTGAAATGAACGATGTCTTCAAATCTCAAACGCCAAACTAGATTGAGTCACTCTGTCCGATCGACCAAAGATCAAAAAGAAAAATCAAACAGAATAGAGAGAAAAAACCGGATTCTTATTCACTGCTCTTTGATTTCCATTATGGTAAATTCGATCCGATAGCATGCATTTTCTTACCGGCATATCTTTCATTTTGTGCCCTCTTCTTTTGTTTTACTTATATGATGATGACATAAACAACAGCTACTTACCTGCAAGAAAGAGAAGGAGAATTGTAAAACACAATCAAAGAACAAATGAAAAAAATAAATGGAAGATTAATAAGTGCTTTTGTTGAAGACATTCAAACAAGATCTTTGAAGTGAAATCGTTTGATGGAAGCAAACGGAAGAGAAAGTTTCGATTGCCTTCATACTTATTTTGTTTATAACAATATCCTACTTTATTCTTTATATCATGATTCTCTTCATATATCATAGTGTAATATTTGGATATTATTTACGGAAATTACACGTATAATAGTTCAGTTTGGGTAGTAACCCTTCCATCATATCCTGAAGACGAATAATCGATTTTTTTTCTCATTTTCAATAGACAAATATAAATTGATTCCTGAAACTAAGTAATATTTAGGTCAGAAATTGTGAAAGTCTTGTTTGATACGTGAGTAGTTGCTGGTAATCTCGACGCTAAGACATCCCTAAAATCATGATACTCGAGGTATACTGTATAGAACGATTTTCAAACACAATTTTGAGAATAATTTGCTTTTCACATACAGAAACATGGTATATAATGTTATATATTATTACATATTATGAAACTAGATTTTTATAAGGAGTACACCAGAGAGGACCAAAGAGAGACTGAGTTCCAACAGACAAAGACAGAACTATGTCCATCCGGGGTCAGACGTGTTATCACAGACACATTTACTCGTTTACTGACCTCTGGCTTCATAGGATGCCCTTTGCTATTATGGTCTTGTGATAGAATGAGATATTTTTAGTTAATATCGCTAACAGGGACATTGCATAGAAATTCAAGTGAGTTTAGTATCTAGAACGAAAGATTATTGTAATCAACCGAGAGATTGACCTTTCATCGACTCTCAACATAATTAGCTTATCGATCGAGCCACCCAGGAAAAGAGAATTCGATTAAGTCTTGCAAGAACTGAATTTTAAAGTTTATTTCTTCTTATATTCACATAAACCCATAAACGGGTGAAATGGAGTTGAAAGAGAAAAAGTTTCAATTTATTGTCTCGACCAGTGGTTCTTAACTTTTTCTCATCTATGCCCCACCCTGACCGCCCAGGAAATCTTATATCTTCCTTGCTATGAGAAAGTAATTTAGATTAGAAAACGTCAAACAAAACCGGTTTCTTCAGTTTTCAAATCCGTCTTACTGGCGTATGTATGTATGTATGTATGTATGTATGTATGTACCATGCATAAAGGCCGCACCAATCGAGCTAGAAGACTGCAAATTTCAACATTTACTCCTTATTATGTTTAGTAAAACCTTTTTTGCGTATTCTTGACCCATTCCTTTAAGATTTAGCATTTCTACTCAAGTAGTCATAAATGTCCGAGTGAGTACCATAAGATGACCTCCATGTCAGAAAAACAAGCTAAGTAGTTTATCGAATCTGATTGAGAAAACTGCTATGGATTTCAGTGAATTGTTTCTCTATTGGTTTGCCATTCTTCTTTGCTATTTGGTGAATAAATACAGATTTACAAGTTCTCATTAATTTATATTTGGTGGGTATTCAAAAGAAAATAAAGAGCCAACTTGTGAGTTGATTATTGTTTCTGTTTTTCTCGCCAAGGCGAAACCATCAGATGCCTTGATTATCGGTTCAGGATTTGAGTCACCCGATTTACTCGGCTTTTATACTTCAAGTTGGCCTCAACTTATATTGGAAAAATATACGGTGATCTAATTATATGAGGTGCTTTTAACCACAAAGCACGTTCTGCCAATAAAACCCGGAGGGAAATGCGTCCAAATTTTCCCAACGTAACTTTCAAAATTATGAATTTTGAAGTCATGGCAAGTATTCAATTGAAATTTTCCCTTGTTGCTAAAAACATCTTCTGTAAGACAGGGAGACTTTCATGAGAAAAAAAACTGGCATTTTGAAGCATAAAAACTATAAACATGTTCGACTTGAACCACATTGATGAGAATTTTGGAAATAAATTGCTTTTTAGACACGGATATACTGTATATAATGTGCTATACTATTTACATATAATGAAACTATATCATTATATGATGTAAACTAGAGAGGATTTGCTCCCGAGATAGAGAAGGCCTTGGAGATTAGAGAGGTATGCTTAGCTTGATTTCACCATTCATGGTGGATTTCACCCTGTAGTTTTTAGTGCCTCATATATCCTTGAGCAAAAAGAATCACCTCTCATATGATTGCATATATGTATGATTAAAGACTTGGTTTCCAGCTAAATCTGGTGTGTTCACGCTTTGATTAATTTCCGTTACTATAGTGAGCTTAACATCACCTAGTTTTCTGAATTACATCCCCAGTATATTCAAATTGCCCCTTTGTATGGGTCATGTGTCTCACGTTTAAAATTACTGGTGTAGCTTTTAGAGTTCCTATTCTGTTTTCAATTATATGATCAAATACAAGTAAGACCTTATTTTGGATGAAGACATTGAAATCCTAATGTATAACCAGTTCTCAGTAGATATAGAAAGTAAATTTGGCATCAACAGAAATACCCGATGTTATTTATTTCTGCATGTTTTATTGTAAAATATCTCATAAGATTCTTGAACTATTTTGTAACAGGAAAAAACATGCAAGAGCTACTTTACCAAAAGTATAGAAAAAAAAATACAAAATATCTCGCAGTAAGAATAATTGCGCAGATTATATATATATATATATATATATATATATATGTGTGTGTGTGTGTATATATACATATCATAATAATAATAATAATAATAATAATAATAATAATAATAATAATAATAATAATAAACTGGCTTATATCATATAGAAACCCTTATTTAAAATGGTATCCTGTCATTACACAGGTTATGTATCACTTGGCCTAAACAACCAAAATAGAATAGAAAAAAACGAAGATAATGGGACTGCAGCAAGAATCAAACATACAAGCTACTTGAACGTAACGTTGCTCTTACTATTGAGCTAAACAGCTGCCAGTGAAGCGAAGGCCTAAATTACTATTTTCACTCCAAATTCTCATTTTGTTTTTTCGCTTCTTTCCACCAAACAGTGTTATATATATATATATATATATATATATATATATATATATATATATATATATATATATATATACATATATATATATATATATATATATATATATATATATATTTAGAAGGTTTGGGATTGAGGGGTCCATGCAAATAATGTGTATGAGATGTACATAACAGACTGGCACCACATCGACATGAATTTCACACATTGGAAGACATTAACTTGTTAAATTGACAAGTTGAGATGGTAAGTAAAATATAATTCTGTAAGAATCATTATTTGAATTTATCTATTGAAAATGTTCGATGGTTGCTAGATTGAGCTGCAATGGGAGATGGCTCAAGCAGTGTGTCAGAGACTTTCTAAACACAGGCATTGGAATGATGCTTAGTTTGGAAGTCGGGTTGGTTTGGAGGCAAGAATTAGATATTACCTGGTATTGAACCCCTGTGTGTAGACTTTCTGGGTTTTAGGTTTGGCGCTGTTCCGGTGCCTATCTTGGTAAGATCTCTAAAATGGAGCTCGGACTTTCCCTTATGTGACTCAATCTGGCTTTTGTTTTATTTTTGCTCTTGTTCTAGATCCCCGGTTGACTCATTTTATAGTCATCGTGTTCACTGGAATGCGCTGCAATCTCGAAAATAATGCGCTTTCCCTTTGATAACTGAAAATCTGTGTCATTTTTTTCACACTCGAGTATGACCTTACCCTCCAATTTCGACCTTTAATTTTTAAAATTAGATTTCTTTCAATTTACACCAGTAAATACGGTACTTATGAATATAAATTCATTCCTTTTAAGAATCAGGTATTTATTAACGAATGCATACTTTTAATCTAATGAACCCTCGTGTAAGAATTGCAGCAATTTGATTAGGGTATTTGGAAAGTGATTTCGTAATTTCGTGTTCGGAAAATAATTACATATTCTAATGTCCGGAAAATAATTACGTATTTCCGTGTTCGTATAATGTATTTTTAAATAGGCAATAAATACAAGTGTCAGTGGAGGTTAACTAAATACTATTCATCAATAATATGAGCACCACTATTATCAACGACAGTGAGAAGGCAAATTTTTGATTCCTACTTGAAACGAATACTGCATTTTTTAAAAAATTCTGCGCTCTTTTCCTCCTTAAAGTGTATCTCCTCCCTAAGACTGAAGTTGATGATACACTATAAACGACACACTGTCGGATAGAAGACATGATGAACTGAATCCAGACGTCGTTTCGTTTAGTTGGTTAGCGTAGAATTTATAGCCGGGAAACACGTTATTACTTTTTGAACATCCTTATACTTTGAATCGACATCAAGTACTCTTCAAAACAATTACAACGCCTGGATTTGCATTTCAGGATCGACCACGAGTGTCTAATACTTGGTCAAGATTGATGTGATAAATACGATACAAAAAAGAAGAAATTGAATAACTTGGCTTCATATCATGTCCTCAGACAAACCATTATTAGCTTATTTCTCCCACAGACATTATTTCTACTCCATTAACATAGAATAGAAACGTGTCGGTAATTTCTTTTTTCTTTTTAAAAAAATATAAACAAAATTAAATAAACCAGCACAAAATGCAAGAAAGTAAAATCCTACTGATGTACCTGACACACCAGAAACGTTATAAGAATACTTAATACAATTCATGTACTTTCAAATGAAATAAAAAACAAATGAACATTGGAATGTTGGAAAGTTGTGCAAAAGATATTTCTCTTTTTCCTTCACGCAGCGAAATGATTTTTGATGCCTGTCTGATGTACTCAGTACACTGAACATATCCTCAGGCATATTCTTTTTCTTTCTATTTGCATGAATATTTGTCGAGTGAGAAACTTTGATATATATTTTATTTCTTCGGAGACAAACTATTTATAACACCTGACTGTCCGTAATGACCGATACCTAAGACTCGTTTGAAAAACAAATGCTGCTCGCTTATCCAGCGTTGAGTCCCAAAGTCCAATAATCTAACCATTATGCTACACTCTATGATGAAAATTCTCACATTTGCTGTAAATAACAAAGACATTGTACACATTGTTGAATGACTTCAGAGGAAATAATGCAATTGTTAAAATTGTTCAGAGAGTAAAAGCCACAAATTTCAAGTCCCTTTATTTTGCTTTAGGGGGAAATAAAATTAGATAGAAATAAATCAAATTCCTTCAGTTGTAATTTTTTCTTTTGGCTTTCATTTAAAATTTTTTTTTTATCACGTTTTATTCTTGGCTTATTTCTTTCAAGTCCTCCTGGGTTAAAAAAAGAATCTAAATTCAGTTTCTTTTTTTTTAAGGAGTGGCAGGGGGGGGGGATCCCATTCGTGATATTTTATTCAATAAAAGGTTCGTAAATGTTCGTCAGAACAATGAAAAACGTCATTTTATTCAAAGTAAATGAGAACTGACCGAATCAAATTGAATAGATAGAAAAAAAAAAGGATTTTAGATTTTTCTGTGACTGACTCTTCATAAAACACGATGCTATTATGATTTGGTAGACTATGGCTAAAATTGTGCAGGTACATCAATAAATCGGCAGCCTACTAATGAAAAATAATCTTTTTCATTCAACATAGAGTATCGCCCATAAATTAATACACCGTGCCACTTTTTTTTCATTGAAAGTTGATTTCCTTCTCAACCAAACTCACCAGGATTTTATTATCCCTAGTGGAATGTTACTCAATCAAAACGGACTCTATCAGAGATTATTTATGATTCAAAATCTTCAGCATTGAAACCCCCGACCCCCAACAAAAATTATGTGTGTATATATGTATATGTGTGTGTATGTGTGTGTTATTTGGATAAAGAAATTCGACAATATTAAAGTATTATGACATTTAGGAAGATTTATTTTACATTTTTCACTATCACATCTGACTTTCTATCTATCTATCTATATGTATATGTATATGTATATGTATCTGTATATGTATCTATCCATCTATCTATCTATCTATCTATCTATCTATCTATCTATATATATATATATATATATATATATATATATATATATATATATATATATATTAGAAATCATGGTGAAAAATGTAAAATAAATCTTTTATATAAATGTATCGTATACATATATATATATATATATATATATATATATATATATATATATATATGTATTCCTCATATTGCTATATTCTTAATATTCAATTTTTTTTTCAGTTGAATTTCTTCTCAGAAAAGGTTTATAAAAAATTGTGTCTAGCTTAAGGAATTTTTTTTAGGAAGAAGTATATTTGCGATAAAGAAATTCCTCATCGTCTGCCCAAAACATCTGCATTCATTAATATTCGTCCTTGCTAATTCAATCTTCCAGGTAGCAAGGCATGTTGATTTATTTTTAGTAGACGAAGCAACGGGAGAAATCACAGACATGATGAAATAAACGAAACTAAAATAAAATGTAAGAAAATAGTCTGGCCTCGACCATTTTGCTGAAGGATTGGATCAATAGATTATTGACCAATCGGAGACCGTCTGGATGACTTAGCAGCAACAAAAATTACAACCACGAAGATAAAAGTTTGTTTTTATAATTTTTTAGATTTTATTACACTTCAATTTTACATGGAATGGCAGATGAAATTGTTGGAAAAGTTAGCTGATTGGAATAAGTTAAAGGTGATATAGAGAGATGATGCTTTCTTGGCAGAAAAAGGATTTGGTAGTTGCAAGAAATTAAATATATACATACATTATTTCCTTCAAAACAACTTTTAATGTAAGCTGATTGAAAGAGTATTTTTTCAATCGTTAGATTTCTTCTCTTTTCGGATCGAATGCAATAAGCACTTATCCCAAAGTACTGATACCTGTCAAGGTTGGCAATGGGTGCTACATCTTTTACTGTCACTTCTGCCTGGGAAGGTAACTTAGTTCTGGAAGAGTAATCCGTCCTAGTGCTCACTTACCCACTCTCCTCTCCGTCAAGCATTGTGTGATGCAAAATGGAGACATTTTTCGTCAAAATATCTGACGATGGAACAGTGCAGAGATGTAGGTTCATGCCTTTTTTAAAACTACATCTGAAAACTGTAAAATTTAAAATATTTCACGCGGAGAGTCTGCAGTTTTTCCAACGTGTAAAATCTAAAAGAAAATTACTTTTTTTTAAATTTCAATACTCTAATCTGACTTAAAAGTCGAATTCATTGAATGTCACGAAAAATAATGAAAATATCCTATTGTTGTAATGAACTCAACAGAGACATCGCATTTAAAATCTCTTGTCTTAAATCGATTATGCTGTATTCGTAAAGGCAATGTAAGAATCAAACCATCCAGTAACGACACAAATACTAACTATGCATATAGATTGGATAAAAAAACTGATTTTGACTAAATTCTATTCCATCAGGCCATCCCCTTTGATTTTTGAAATCTATTAATACTTAATTATAGATTTTGGAGAAGCATTTCTTTAAATGTTTTCTCGTCTTAGTAAATCCATTTTCTCAATAAACAATATACGATCTACATTTGAACGATTTCCGAAGGTCTCCAGTGCTATATTGATATTTATTCAGTCTAACTTTGGTGCACGACTCAACGGGAGGGAAATTGATACAAGAAGACAATTTAGCACCAATCCTCTAACAAGGGAAGGACAGCCTGCCGTGAACGTCAGCATTCAAAATCTTTGCTTTTTATCTTGGTTAGAATACAAACCACTAGCGCTTGTGTGAAGTGAGCAACTATTTAAGCTATCTCAGCAGGCTCCAGCCTTGGGTATATTTACTTATGGAAGGTCTGCTTTGATAGTGTAATGTCTGCGTCACATACAGAGGGTACTCTGTCGATTGGTTGTCCGCCATTCTTGCAACTTGGCCAGCCCACTGCCATTTGAGATTTTTAATGGATTCTCTGATGTCTCTGATTTCTGTCTTTTTTTTCCGGATCTGTTTTGAATACTGGGGTAGACCTAAATTAACGTTTTTTTTCTCGTGAAAGCAAAGTGGCGTAAAGGGAACTTTTGAAACGCGGAGGGGACCTGTAATCGAACTTCGAAGCATGCTCCATACAAAAGTTGCCTCAGGTACCTATTACAGCACAATAGTTAGCAAGCTTGCCTCGTAGACTGTGATAAATTTAGTGATTTTGATCCTTGATAAATTCTGTTCATATGAGACCAAAGTGAGCCTAGTAAATATTTCAGAAGAGTGCTTTACCGTATGGTTATGTTAGCAAGTTTCATATACAATTACTATTGCAGTGAGTTTTCTCCTCACTGAGTACCCCATATGGTTTTCCATTACGCCATACTAAGGTCAGCTAAACAAATACTAGCATAAAATCAGATGAGTCTTAGTAACCTAAGGCTTCAGCATGTTTTCATTAACTAAACCTCACAATCAACCAGCAAAATATGTCATGCAAGTAGGAAGAATAATTAAAAACGTCCCTGGGTTTTTGTTTCCGATAAGATTTGTTTGTCCCTACATCATAGGAGAGAGCAGTTATTGATTATTCAAAATGTACGATGGACTCAAGATGTGGCACGAATTCAGAGCTTTCAAGGTGATGAAGACTCTGATGCAAACATTTGAGATGTACCTGATGATTACCTGTGTTTGATTTTTACTTGAAAAAGAAAGATTGACGAACAATGAAAGTTTCGAGATATCTTCTATCGTTTTTACTCTTCTTAATACTTTATCTCATCTGCACAGGCATGGAAGGCTGTCGTGCATTAATAGATAAAAACTGCATCAAGTGAATCATTGGATTTGTGAGTCGGTTATCTCACCAAATAAACGTTTTGAACGTATGTTGGTGGGTGTTCATAAGCAGCACACTAAACACTTATAATAAAGAAAATTCGAATTAATAACATCTTTCATTCTTTTTTTTAGATAAAGATTTAATTAGAGGGAAGTATAAGTCGAGTTAGTTGGTGTTATGTTTTAGTTTATTTTGGCTACGCACGACGCACATTTTAGAAGCACCGAAGAAAAACTGAACTTATTGTCTTAGGCTCACAAAATTTTACATTTTTTAATGTGCAAGTTAAGAATAATCAGACAAAACAACATCCTGTTGTAACCCTATTTAATTTCCAGTGAAATTAAGTGCGAATATAAATGGTGACAAATAAGTATTAGCTTTAGATATGAAACTATAAAACTATCCACGTATACAATGACGTCACTTCCTTTGACTCTTAGTTATAAAAACATAATCTTCATCAACGCTCTCTATGCCCCGTCTGGCATTCCTGCCGGTTATCTCCTCTTTTTGTTTTCACCAAATGTATGGATCTGAGCTTTAGTTTATCTGTGCTCACCCCAGACCTGGCATTCCAAAATGGCCCCAGCTTCCCAGACAGTTTGAATTACACTCTTTTACTGTGGCTTTTGTTGAATATCTTTCTCGAATTGAGAATCTATAAACGCTTTCTGGCAATTCAACGCTAACATTGCTTACCACTTATTTAATTTCGTCTCTTTCAGTTCCTCAAGCCTAAAGCTGAACCAACCACTTTTTTATTACTTAGCTTGGTCAAATATACCATTCATTATCAAAAACATCACTAATCAGACTTCAATCGATATATAAACCAAATAACATTACAGGCGTTACGTGACGTGTTTCCCTGACTAATCATAGTTCTCTCCTATATCACGCTGTAATAACCTAGTAACTAAATTTTTCCTTAACACCTCTTTCCTTTTAAGAAGTTACTTATAAATCAGGCTTCAAAACATTCATTATATGTTATCCTTTTCAGATAGAATGTACGTACAGGATTAGATGTTTCATTCGTCGAATCATTAAATGTACTTTCTGTTGTCTTAACACTAGCATCTGTCTTTATTCCAATTATGGATTCCTTTTGTTTAATGCGCAACTAACAAAGACAACATGGCAACTGGAATGTTTATCTGGAACTGTCATGGCGAACTCTTCGTGGCGTCGCAGATGTGGCGGTAATTTACCCACGTGTGGTGGATATCATCACCAGAACTACTACATCTCATTATTACTCGGGACAATTATCATTATTATTGTCACTGTACCCATTTTGTAAGCTTTACTAAACTTTTCCCACTGGTACGAAGTCTACTCCCAACGCTTGCGTCCTCATTCGAGATGGTCTTAGTGATGGACATAAGTTCTGACTGGCTGGCGGCGACGCAGCCAGAAATGCGACTGATTCACCGTGTGTTGTGATGCATTTCTTTCATCACTTTGATTAAAGCTTTCAGTAATTTTTGCCACATTTGTTGGCTAGTAATTGGCGGGAAAGCCTCCCGTCAGTTTTTATAACGACAATCCTTAGCGGCCCAATGCCTTGTCGGCAGTTGAATATTTTCCGTTCTCGGAGCTCTGCTGATAGGCACTCAATACAGCCAATAGTGAGAAGCCTACAAGTCCTACTGTTTGCAAATGGTTTGACAAAGTCTTCTGAAAACAATCAGGCCCTTATCACCGAAATATTTTTCTTGTTCATAACTGCAGCATTCAACACATCAAATTAAAGTACTCGAGACCGGATGATCCGCTTATATAACTGTAATATATGCAATTATCACTTAACTGTTATTTTGCCACATGTAACTGTCATAATGTTTTGGCTCATTATAGTATATCTGTGTTAACCTTTCTAGTGTGTCTAAAACTGATCCAAAAGTGAATTATTCTTTCGTATTCATTCTTAGTCAGAATGAAAATTGTATTCATCAAGCGTTATTATCGTCTGAGAACTAAATACTGAATGAACCTCACGAATTACCGTTCGTTTAAATTCCAGTATTCACAGAAGATGCCGTGTTTTCCCATTGGAAATTACTTGTTACGGCTGGGAAATAATCTAATTTTATAACACAGTTAATTTTTTTTTTCAAGTGACACCCTGAATTATTTGTGCTAAAGCTGATATTTTATATGTTGTTTTTTCTGCACGAAGATTCGTTTAGTAAAGGTCATTTGTTTATTCTATTTTTTCTTTCTTAGAGTCTTAGAAATATTGAAAATTTTAACTGGTGTTTGGGATTCACTTCAGGTTTCACAAGGCGTTGAATGTTTGGCGCAGAGTTACCGAATATTTTCTTTAAAACCTGAACAAACTCAGAATCATTAAATACGTGGAGAAAGAAAAACGCGTTAATTTAAAAAAAAAAAGATTCCATTGTCTGGAACAAACGAACGATCGATTCATTTGTTTTCGAGGGTTTTTTTTTTTGTTCATCCATTTTTTTCTCAGAAACAGATTTGAGAAAATGAAAGCTACAAATAGGATGTGTAAAAAATTCGACAATGTATCATTGCAAATTAAGAACAATGCACAAACTGAATTCTACATTTGATAAAACAGTAACACTCGTAAGCGTCTCACGGCGGAGTAATTGTTAATAAACTAATCTTGCTGATTATTACCTCTGAAATAATTTGAATTTTCCATGGGGAACTTCAAACGCAGTTGAACTTACAGAGTGTCTGAAAGTTGAGTCGTAGTTAGCAAACTAGTGAAGCTCATAATTTCAGCAGTGAATTGAAACTTCATTGGAGGCTCAACACTTGTCACCAAAAAGGGTTACTGAGAAGCAAAGACTGTCTTTTCTGGGTGAGGACGAATGGATTTGTCGAGGGATTTAGAGCAAACCTGTGACCACTTCCCGAATCCAGTGCAAATGACTGAGGTATCTTTATGCCAAGAGATATGTTACATGCACCCCTTCATTCCCAAATGACGTCATAATCAACTGGTGCGATCGTCCGGCTGAAAAATTGTTTCAAGGGGCTACAGGTTACTGTTTTTGAGCCTGGGACTTCCTCTTTTAGAGACTTTTTTGGGGGGAATATTATCTTTTGGAGACCTTTCTGTTTTTCAGATTTGCGAAAACTCTGTTCAATCACATTAAAAATTGAGCCTCATAAATACAGTAGAATAGATTGTCCGACAAATTTGTCCAGAAGCTACTGACCATGATTCCCGGTCAAAATATACCAAATTTTGAATGTAGCTGCTCAACGTGACTGCGCTGGGGCAATTTTTTGGAATTTTTAAAATTTTGATTTTGAGGCCCCAATCACGCATGCGCAGTGTTCATTTATCCAAAAGTCAATAAAACCTTTAATAATGTACCGAAATTTACAATTTTGGGATATTCCTATCTATTCTTTAATTGGAAATCGATCGAGATATATTCCCGGATATCAAATGTATATGCACAATACAAAAACGTGCTTGTGTATAGATCCAAAACTCAATTACAATGCACTCAGAGGAGGTATACCTCTGGAAAAACCATAGTTAGAGGGAGTAATTGTACATATATAGATCCTCCCCAAAATTAATCATGTCTTCCATGGTCGATAGCCCACCTTTCTTCAAGATTTAATTGGAAATCTCCGGGAACATTTTGAGATATCGTGTTGACAGACATGGAATTTTAGCAATTGTTCGTCGTGTGGACGTGCAGGGTAAACAACTGTGCATAGATTCGACCAACAATCCGATCAGATCCTTTGTAGTTTATAACCCAACCTTCGACGAAATTTTATAGAAATTCATTCTGAACTTTGAGGGATATCGTGTAGACAGTCATGAGCGTATATATGAACGTATAATACGATGGGCAATGCATGTACCCCTCCAACTTCTATGGCAGAGGGAATGAAATCAATTGAAACTTATCACTCTCCGTATTCATTGTTATTCTCTGACGAGGAATCTATCTACAACCATTTGGATCAAAATTTCATGGATAATCAGAGAAGGAAATTTTTAGAAGAAATAATTGTTCTCTATACCTTTTTCTCCCCTAAAATGGTGATGACCATTGGTCTCATTATTATATGTCTTTTTTACTTACGGCGTCAGTCGACTTCTTGTCATTTATATATTCAGGGATGAAGAATTGATCAAAAAATAATCCAGCTATGATTTTTATGGTTAAAATTATCATTTGAAAGAATTATGTCATTTTTCTGATAGTTTTAAAAATTAGATACGATTTTGGACAATGGTGACCTTGACAGATCCATATTTTTCAAGAGTTGGAGAAAATACATCTAAAAATAGCCTTATTTAAAAACCATACTTATTCGAATAGACAATTTAACAGATGTACCTACTTCTGCAACATTAGAACATCAACTACTACTACTACTACTACTACTACTACTACTATTATTGCTATTATTATTATTATTATTATTATTAGGAATCTCACACCAGTTGCCTGGTGGTAACCGCTGGAGTTTGAGTGACAGCAAGTCTCCTCAAGTCTCCAGCCCTCCTCTCCTCGTACTCATAGATCGCAGTAATTTTGCGATTTACAGTTTCACACCGGTTGCCCAGTGGTTATCGCTGAAGGCTGAGTGACAATAAGTCTCCTCAGGTCTTCAGCTAATGTCTCCTCTCTCTTTCGCATATCATGACAGAGCTACGATTCGTTGCAGTTCTTATATCTCTAGCACCTTCCTCAGTATCCGTCCAGTGCCCAGCAGTGCTGTGGTCTGTACGGTCTCTATCCGCCCCCTAATCCCGATCTCCTCCAGTCTCTCCCTCAGCGTTTTGGGGACAGTTCCTAGTGCTCCCACTATGACCGGTACTACCCTGGTTTTCATGTTCCACATTTTCTTTAATTCCCTTGCTAGGTCCTGGTATTTTTCCCTTTTCTCACCCTCCTTCTTCTTTACTCTATGGTCTGCAGGTACAGCAACGTCTACTATTTGGCAGGCCCTCCTTTTTTTGTCTACTATTACTAAGTCCGGCCTTCTTGCCTGGATGAGGTGGTCAGTTTGGATGCCGAAGTCCCACAGTAGTTTGTGGTTGTCATTCTCCAAAACTGCCTCTGGCTTGTGCTGATACCACTTTTCCCCATGGTTGAATCCCATTTGTTTACTTAGTTCCCAGTGTATCATCGTTGCTACTCTATCGTGTCTATGCTTATACTCCTTCTGGGCGAGTTGGCTACATTCACTAGTTATGTGGTTTACTGTCTCATCTCTTTCACCGCACATGCGACATTTGCTGTTTGTCTGTGTTCTATCGATTTTTGCTTTTATGTAGTTTGTCCTTATGCTTTTGTTTTGGGCTGCCATGATGAGCGATTCTGTTTCTCTCTTAAGGTTTCCCTTTCGTAACCACGTCCATGATTTCTCGTCTGCTATATCTTTTATCTGTCTTTTAAACTCGCCGTACAATTTTTTCCCTTCCCACTTTTCTTTTCTAGTTTGCTGTACTGTTCCATTGTTTTCTACTTTATTGTTTGTCGCACTATCCCTCGCGCTTTTTATTATTATTATTATTATTATTATTATTTGCATTTTCACACCAGTTGCCTGGTGGTCACAGCTGGAAACTGAGTGACAGCATGTCTCCTCAGGTCTCCAGCACTCCTCTCCACACTCTCACAGTCCACATTAGTGCTGTGGCTTACAGTTTCGCTCCTGTTGCCTGGTGGTTATCGTTGAAGGCTGAGCAACAGTAAGTTTCCTCAAGTATTCAGTTTTCCTTTCATCGCTCCCTCACCTATCACAGCAGCGCTGCGGTTCGTACCTCCACCAACATTTGGGGTATATTGCCTGTGTCTGTGGGGGTTTTTGTCCTCTTCTCTCTGTTAGGCCACCGCAAACAGTTAGTGTCACATATCTCATATTTCTAGCATTCTCCTCAGTATTCGTGCAGTCCCCAGCAGTGCTGTGGTCAGTATAGTCTCAATGCTTCTGTTCATCCTTATCCTTCAATACCAGTTTCTGTGTCTTTGATACTTTGGTGGTGGTATTATTATTATTATTATTATTATTATTATTATTATTATTATTATCATTATTATTATTATTATTATTATTATTATTATTATTATTATTATCATCATTATTATTATTATTATTATTATTATTATTATTATTATCATCATTATTATTATTATTATTATTATTATTATTATTATTATTATTATTATTATTATTCCTTGTATCATACATAGATGAATATTAATACAAGCAAATATCATTCCAGTTTGTTTATTTGCCTAAAATAAGAACATTAAATATTGACACTAATCCCTTCAACTCTTCGCTGTAATTAATGAAAACATTTTCTCTATTTATCCAAAGATTTGGTATTTTTCCTCTCTAGCAATGTTAATTTCTCGCAGTGAAATTATTCCACATGTAGAATTACTATTTATAATCATCTCTTTTAAAACATGAAAACCTTAAAATCCACACTTCTCAGCGTCCCAGTATAGAACGACCTTGAAAATCTGGCATTTCTGCGTCCCAGCACTGGTGAACTCAGACCAACTTGATCATAATATGTTTTCCTTGTTCGATTCATCATGCAAATATCTTTTCACAAGTCTCTTGTCAAGAATTATTATTATTTGATTGCATCGTAAAAAGTGTGTAAAATTCGTTTGAATATTTTCTAGTACATTTTAATGTGAAGTAATAGTTAGCAAATTGAGAACTATGCAACGTGCACATGAAAGAATTATGCTGGGCCTCACATGGAGAGACCACGAAATAACACAGTACATCTGGGGAAAACACAAGAGTCAGAGACATCATAAAATCCATTAAAAAGCTCAAATGGCAATGGGCTGGCCATGTTGCAAGAATGGTGGACAACCAATGGACATGGTGACTCCCGACATGGATCCCCCGTGATCACATGCACAACCGAGACCGGCAGAATATTATACGGAAAGACGAGCTAGACGAATTCAGAAAGTACTGGCTCCGCAACGCTCATGATAGAGAAGTGTGGCGAATCCTGGGGAAGGTTCATTTCCAACGCCGGACGTTAAAAGACTGATGGTGATGATGATGATGATGATGATGATGAAAACTTAGCAAACGAGCCCCACCTACCATTACTCCTGCAGTGAGTTCGATCATTAATAAGTATCCAGCTCTCATGGCTTCGTGTTATACTAAGCAATGCTTAGTATAAGGGCAATTATATAATAATAATAAAATAATACAACAGCCTTTATGGGTGCCTTTGTGGGTGCCTTTGTGGGTGCCTTTGTGGGTGTCTTGCTGTTGAGTAGTGATGATTAAGTTAGTTTCGCACACCATTAAAAGATACCGAGTTTTAACATCACTGGATGTCCCTAAATTAGACTTGTAATATAATGTTTAGAAACTAACAACATTTTCATGTCTTTCTATGGGTTAGAAATTAGGCGACTTCGAAGACAGACTAGCTCACAAAGTGTAAAAAGCATGTTCAAGTCTCGTCAAAAGCTACTTCTTCTGAGCAGAAGGACAGTTTTAAAATGCTGCGTTAAAAAGCAGGAATAAGATAGAGAAAAACTGGTAATAAAATAAAAAAGCCAGTATAGCACTAAAAAGAATGGTTAGATGCATTTAAAAAGGTACGTTTTTGTCAATAGACTTTGTACCGACCACAAAACAATAGTTTTTACATATTAGCAAGAAGTCAGCGTAGATCAAAGCTTTTATCTGAACTGATTGCATTGATATTCCTATAACCTATCATATGGAAAGGAAGAAAAAAACTTTCGAACAAAATAATTTTTCAATGAATCAGAGTTTAGATGATATAAAACTTTTTTTTCCACTAATAAGAATACTTTTCTTCATCCGAAATCAAAGATCAAAGAGAAATTCTCATCGAATTCTAATCGACCAATCATTATTGTTCTTTTCACTTATCCTTCACATTATTGTTCTTACAGCGACCTCCATTTTCTTTTATATCCATTATTACTTATCTGAAGAGTTTATCCGCCATTTTCCTGTTTCTACCAAACGCAATGAGCGGCTGCCATTTCTTCATTCAACTGATATACTCACATTCTATCTATTACGAGACATTAATGTTCATACCCAGAATTCATTGCATGAAAGTATCTTCCATATTGTTGGCTACGATCTATCTGGAATATCAACATATGTGGTCCTAGGGCAATTGTCAAGGTTCGGTGGTCAGCAATATGGTCTCACAGATCATTACTGCTGAATAATGCGTTCAATCTTCCCTGTTGCTCATTCTTATGTCTTTGTGCAAACATTAAGCTGTGCTGGGTACGTAGCTATCTTTACTGAGCATATGAATATTAAGCTGATCCTAGATGGGATTTGACGCTTTGATCATTGACAGAACATGAAGATACTCTAATCCTAGGCAGAAGTACCGATCCATTTGTAAATAACCCCATCGCTTTTTTGCGGGTACTCTGCTGGTAAAATAATAATAGGGTATTATACTAAAGTGTCAGGCAACATTTTCCCCTTCAGTTTTTCTGGAGACCTTTATGCATAATCCAATGCTAAAGGCACTCAAGATCTCTACTTAGCCTATTGTCCAATCAAAATGAGAAAGAGAGAGAGAGAGAGAGAGAGAGAGAGAGAGAGAGAGAGAGACAGGGGCAGAGAGACAGAGAGACTCTAGGCAATATTTTAGCCTGCACACTTCTTGAAAAAAAGTTCTCTAAAATATCTAATTCAATGAAGAGATTATATCTTCCCCCTGAATTTGTTTCATTCATCTGTCCCAGACATCAAAAAAATTCAAAGCATTTTTTTCGTTGAATTATCGATATTAACATAATATTGTTTGTTTCTTGCCCAATGATCCTGCAACAGCCCTCGTTCTTTCCCCAACCCTTTCAGTTCACTGCACTTAATCTGGCAATATATCTGATCGATTCTCGGGTAATCGATCCTTATCCCTCAGTTACCGTCTCAAAGCAAAATTAATATTTTGGTGAGATAATATTTTATTACCCACTTTTTCATTGTTTTCTGGCTGAAACTTGTTCGCACAGACTTAGAATAATTGCTATGATTGCAGAACTAAAGGAAATTTACGCCAACGAGAGCTATTATTTAATTTTTTATCTCTGAAAAATATTAGGATAGTCAAAATCAAAATGGTTTAGAGCCATATTTCTTGAGCCGGATTCTTTATCAATATCTAGCAATAGAGGGAAATTTTCATTATCAAATACGTAAAAGGAATAAAATATTACATCCGTTCTACGGACGGGTTATTCAGCTTGTATATATGATGAGCTGCGTAATTTTTTTTCACTTCGTTTCTTTTTCTGTAACAATGGACTCTTCCGCTTAAAGTTACAAATTTACTGATGAAAATATATCCTACCTCTATTTGAAACAATGGTAATCAAAAGATTATTTGCTCTGTATTTTTAGACAGAATTAATACACATTCACATAACATACACACACACACACACAAATAAATACATGCATACATACACACACATTCATACATACACAAAGTTGAATAAGTTATAAGGCTAAATAATTCTATTTAAGATCAATGATACTGTACTTTCGAAATTGAGTCTAAGGTGTTATGAAATCATCGTGCAGTTATTTTTGTACTATCTTGAGTAATTGACAAAGAACACGCCTATATTAGATGACAAACATGAGTGAAATTATATCGTATCTGAATATATGAGAGCTGTTCAAAAGAAACCAAACTTCTGAAGCATTGCATCAATGAAACTTTTCAGAGTGCTTAGTATCATCATATCGTGTAGCAGTGAATTTGACCTGTTGTTTAAAAGATCTGCATCAAGCCACGTTGGTTAGTATTCAAGCTACACATGCTAGAATGAACGTATGTGTAGCGCATTTGGTGTTTTATTTTTTTTCTTTTCAAGCCAACTGACGATGATCGCATTCAGAAAGAATAATTTTTGATCCATAGAAATCCTCATCTGAGCGTCGGTGGATCTTTCGAAGATGTGAGGATCAGTTAAAGTCGGAAGACGATTTCCGTGGATCACACTGTATAACGCACTGCTCACAAGTTCATTCTAGCATGTGTAGCTCAAATACTAACCAAGGTGGCGAGATACAATGTCTTTTCTATTCAAAAGGTCAAATTCACTGCTCAACAATATAACAGTATAGTATCCTAGATAAATCGGCTAATATAATGAGTTCAATTCACGGGTTGTTCAGCGACTATTACCATGTGCTTTAAACTAAGTTTAGCTAAGACAACGAATCTCCACGAGACCTTCAAAAGAAGAAGAAATCAAACAAAGAATCATACTACAATGGGAAGCCTTTGACAGAGCAAGCTCAACCTTCAAAGATAAGAAGATCCCATTAATCCAAAAAAAGAAGGGTGTATAATCAATGCATCCTCCCAATAGTCACTTGTGGAGCTGAAACATGGAACCTAATCAAGAGACAGATCCGCAAATTAAGAACTATGCAACGTGCACATGAAAAAAAATATGCTGACACCACAAGACAGCACAGTCAGGGACATCATAAAATCCATTAAAAAGCTCAAATGGCAGTGGGCTGGCCATGTTGCAAGAATGGCAGACAAGCGATGGACATCGCGACTCACGATATGAATCCCCCAAGATCACTTGCGGAACCGAGGCCGGCAGAATATTAGATGAAGAGACGAGCTAGACAAATTCAGGAAGTACTAGCTCCACGACGCCCATGATAGAGAAGTGTTGAAAATCTTGGGTAAGGTCTATGTCCAACGATGGACGTTGAAAGACTGATGATGAATAATTGAAGCCTGCTTGGTGGGTTATATAATTAGGTATTTTCCCTCGCACCAGTGATCTGTGTTTGAGTTTAGTTGGAGGCCAAGATTTCCGATGCTTATTATCGAGGCAGACACGCCATCACCGCTAAGAAGTTTAACACATCGCAATTAACCTACCTGCAATTTCGGCTTATTTAGTCATAGGTAGTATTATACTAAGCTTTCGATACTCACTGACAGTCCCATCTTTGTATACTGGGCTCAACTTAATTCATCTCTACTAATAATTGAGTCAAATCCTCCGCTAAAACTGAAAGGCCGCTTGACCTGATATTAAGCATAGTGAATCGATAAAAATCAAGAAAACTCTATCTTAACAAAATTGAAAGTGAGAAATCAACAGCCCCTTCATATTTTTTTTTTTTTTTGATAACGGAGGTAAGCTAGGTTTTCTTTACCGGTCAACGCCGGGTACCCATGCAGGTGAAATGATAAGAAATAGAAAATCAAAATAGAAGGTTTTTAAAGATTCTTTGGAAAGGTTGGTAAATCAATTCGACAATTTTGATTCACAATTAGTTATTTTTAGTCAAATATACAAACATAATATTCTTCTTTCCTTTTTATTCTCCCCCCCCCTCTCTCTCTCTCTCTCTCTCTCTCTCTCCTTCCTTATCTGTCTGTATGTGTGCACATGTGCGTATAAGCACGTGTGGTTGTGCACGTATGAGCACATACAAGGTACCTATGAGATCCCTTTGTTGCCTATAAGGTCGTCTTTTCAGCCTTTTTTTCCATAGAAGATATAAATATCAGACACAATTCAAATGTCTCTGTTAGTTCTTTTAGGTGTGCCGTGTCAAAACCTGAGTTAACTCAGAATATATTCGTGCCAGAATAACAAATGTGATCGGTCAAATACTTGGAAAAAAGAACTGCGAAATGGTCAGTGAACATCAAAACATCTTGACCTTTACTTTCAGACGGTGGTTATATCAATCTATCTCACTTCAAATCAATCCATCCATCTATCTATCTACCTACCTATCTATCTATCTATGATCATATCTATCTATTCATACTTACATTATAAATCAGGAATACAATAAAATATCATGCAATCTCCAATATGTGATGGGTATATTTTATGAAATGCTCGATATGTTCAACATTAAATGTTAAGTTGAGTTTGAGCATAAATTTGATGAAATAAATGATTCACTACACAAACGCATTCATGTTTCTGCCCTGTTTTTGCTTCTTCAGTCGAATGGGTCAATTTATTTTAGATATTTTTCTAAGTTGGAGAAGCTTCCTCTTATTCTATTTATATAACTTTTTCTTTTCCTTTAGTTGTTGGTCACTGCTTGTTATGTCTTTCCGTTTTTCGATTGCGTATATTAACACAAGATCTAACCACCCTAACAAAACCATAAAAAACAAACAAATCCATAGTAACTTGGCAAATATACAACTCCCCAAACAAAACAATATTCAGCAATGTTAGAAATAAATACACTAAAGCCTTAAAAGACAGTGACATTACTAAAAGTAGCTCTAAATGCGATGGAAAAGTTAAATACAATATAGTAAAACACAGCAATAAAAAAAATGTCAACCTATAAGTAAAAAAACTAACATAGAGAAAATATCTTCCAATTGATAGATCCCATCCCCCAACCGAGCAACCAATTTTATAAAATATTAAACAAGAACAGACTGAAAATTAGCTTTAGTTGTACGGATAATTTTAATAAGTTAATAACACAGCACAACGATAAAGTAATTAGAAATAATACTAGTGAAAATAAACCATATTGCAATAGTACAATCAGAGATGGATGCCCTTTGCAAGAAAAATGTCAGAAATCGGATATTGTATATCGAGCTGAAATTTCAACCCAAAAGAAACCCTTAGAAGTGAAATATTATATAAGAATATCAAAACCACGCTTCAAACTAAGAATAACCAACAATATATCATCATTTACAAAGATAAAATACAGAAAAAGTTCATCATTGTCAATATATTATAGGAGACTAACTGATAGCAGCCTCAAAAAACAGAAAAATGGAAAATATTCGAACAAATACACATATGCCAGAAACCCTATGTCACCTATGCCTAAATAAGACATTTGAAACCCTCACATTTGTCAATAGAGCAAAAAGAGCGGAATTATTTAATAGAAAAGATGAAGTAGCGTTAAAGTGAAGGCACCGCTTAAAATTCCTATCAAAAACCATAATTTAATACCCTATACAAATTTACAAAAATTAACTACCATAGCTATCATATTCCCCTTGTTATTACTAACAATAGTTGTAGCAGTATTACTATTAATATTAAAATCATTATCATTTTATACCCTGAGCTACTTGGAAAACAACCCAATCACTTTTTCATAATTATTTCAGACAGATGAATACATATCAAACCTAGAATATGTAAAACAAACTAACAACTAAGGTTATGTAAAAGTGAGTCCCAACGCTGGAAAACAGATAAGAGTAAGAATAAAACACTTTTAGAGAGGAAGCATAGCACAAAGAGCTGATGTTTTAACAACATACGGATAAAGGAAATGTTCTCCTGACAATCTATAACAACCAGACAGTGAAGCATCTCTATTATGTAAATCAGAGAAACATAACAAGCAGTGACCAACAACTAAATAAGGAAAAGAAAAAAGAAAAAAGATATATAAAAAAAAGGTTGGTTTCCTACCCAAGAAAAATAAACATACCCCGAAAACGTTCCAAATAGAGATTTAGAATAATCGAATAATTCGCCTGAAGAAGCCAAAACAGGACGGAAACATGAGTGAGTTTATGTACTAAAACTTTTGTTTCATCATATACATAGATATATAACTGAGTCTGTTCACGATTCACTATCTATCTCGACCATGAGGGACAATGCGATGATTTGCACTTTTTACTTCCTTAGCAATATTTACGAAACCAAGTATTGCATCAGTTATCATATTCATGTCTTTGAAGTAGTTAATGTGAATAAAACGTTTTCATCAATTTCTGTTTAGATCAAATAAAGGTTGTACAAATGTGAGACTGTACTACGGGACCTGAAAAGCAACGGCAAAAGTACAGTATAAACAGCGTCTATCACTCTCTCTCCACACACACACGCACACACGTACACGCACACACGTACACGCACGAACAAACACACACATACATACATAAAACTCAGAATGTAAATCAATATATGTACATATATATATATATATATATATATATATATATATATATATATATATATATAAACATTCATTGTTACCCTTTGTGAGCAATAATTTTTGTGAACTAGCTGAATACATGCCAAAGACGGATACTTCAAAAGAAACACTGGAAACTGGGCATTAGGATAAGTAATTTCCTTAATGGACAAATTCCCCGGAAATATGTGCAACACTATATTTATATATAGTACCGATCAAAATAAGTGAACAACTTATTGAAACATAGTTCTTATTAGTAGTAATTTCATAGGATCTTGGAATCCTATACCTTGATATATATATATATATATATATATATATATATATCATACTTTCAAAACTCTCCAAGTTATACTCTTTGACCGGCCAAATCCTCTTAAAACAAAAGAGTGAAAGGGATGTCATCAATCTCCATCTTGATAATATGTTGTTGAAGGATTGCAGTAACTTTGACGTGTTTTTGCCTATCTTGCAGCTGATACAACACTGAGAACATTGCTATCTATCATTTTGTGGGGTCAATATTGCCATACAGCCATGAGAATCTTTTAGAAAGTTTTTTGTCAAATGCATCATTCCAGAAAAAGGTCTGTCTCCAATGTCTTCTTTTCCATGTCCACTTTTGATAAATGCTTTCCCGTACATGAAGTGCATACAAAGAGCTAAAATTTCTACAATTTTCAAGATCTTGAGGCGATTGTTACTGATAAGAACTACATTTGAATAAATTGTTCTCGTAGATTATATACGAATATATTATGAAATAACACATACATAAGTATATATATATATATATATATGTGTGTGTGTGTGTGTGTGTGTATGACTGTGCATGTGTATGTTTGTGTGTGTAAATCTTGTTTAATTCGAGTTGTTTACATACATAAATATGAGTGTATGTGTGTGTGCATATATATTACGTTTTACCCTAATCGTATATATATCCATATGTACATGTATACACAAACACACGCATGCACACACACAAACACATATATATGAATTACAAATTGGAAGACCTATAATAACTTCAACAGGCTGGAATAATCTGATGTTTTCATTGCTATCATGGGGATCATTCAACGTTATTTTTTAAAAGAGAAGGCTAAAAAAAATGCACAAATCAATAACAAAAATAAAACTAACGATATAACCAGGTGCATGATGTTGCCGACAAATACCATAACTGAGAAACTTGAAAATATCATTTGAAAATCTCTGGAATCCAAATTATAAATGTCACATCTAAAACTATGAAAAAAAATCATAAATAACAAGAACACAAATAGTCAACCTACCCCCTGAAGCTGGTATATATGAGATAGCATGTAAAAACAGTAATGATGAATACATATGGAACCTCAAGAACTTTAAACAGGATAATTTATACACATAAAAGGGCTTTAAGGATAAGGACTCACTAAATGCACTCGTGGATAATTGCAACCGCGAAGACCACGATTTCGATTTGAGAGATGCAAAAATAATAAAGAATCGAACAGAACAAGATGATTAATTACAGAATCGGCATTAATCTCAGAAAGTGACACAATAGAACAACGACACAAACAAATCCACATGTTTTCCATTATGACGAGGCTGATATTGAAACAAAATAGAATATCAATGGAAATAAGCAAGAAAGAGAACACAAGCTAAAACTCCAAATATCCAAGACAAAAAATATCCATAAGATTATCATCAGTAATTTTTATATAACACAACCTGAACATCATGACGTTGATGATAGCCATAGCAACCAGGAAAACAATAGCACTTTAAAGATTTCAATTAATTAAAATCTGATGAAGTTGCATCTGCAACGAAACGCATAATTGGAAATAAGATATATTAAAACATTATACATTTTCCTACTTATCTACTCTCTCTCTCTCTCTCTATATATATATATATATGTATATATATATATATATATATATATATATATATATATATGCATGTGTGTGTGTTTTGTACATATATCATGCATTACACCAACAAAATATATACATGTTTATACATATATACCACCTAGAAGCACACAAACATTCACACATACATTCATCGAACTTGTTGAACTCAATGTGCCTACATTGACTACACAGTCAACACGTCAAAATCTCATGTAACACTCATGGTCAAATTTTCAACACGACATTTTCCCCTACGCATCATTTAAACGTTTCTAATCCCAGGTCATTAAACCCAAATGGAATAATCCCCCTTTTGACCTCAGTCGACAATTACTCAAATAACTTACACCTACAGTCACTGATATCTAAAACATTAACGGTGGGAATGACCTCCCAAACCTGGAAGCTGATATCTCTTACGACTTGACAGGCTCATCTCTGCTCAGTAATTCACTTAATCAACTAAAACACGTCACAGGCCACTTATTCAGATATCATTTTCTTATATAGACCCCATTATTCCTTGACAAAGTCTGGTTTGGACAAAATGTAAAAATAGAGTATCCATTTGTATAATCAGCCTTCTAATATGTAATTTCACTCGTACAGTGTGATTAACCATATTTCATACCTATACCCTGATAACACACACACACACACGCATATATATATATATATATATATATATATACATATATATATATATATATATATATATATATATATATATATATATATATATATATATATATATTAAGAAATGGATATATGTGATCTGACAGAATGATCATAAATAGCGTTTTATTATATAGAAACTTATCTGAAATGAATAGCTCACGCCTTCAAAGAAGCTAATAGACCGAGGATAAACGAGATAAGAAATTGGATGAAAAGCAGTTATTTGGGTTTTTGCATTACGAGTAGCTATTTAGGTAAATGGTAAGAGCATCGCTACGTTGAAGCAACAACCCTATTGATGGCAGGTTCGATTCCTGCGATAGTCCCATTTCCTTTGATTGTTTATTCTCATTACGTTGTCTAGGGTGAGTGATACGTCAACCGTGTAATGATGGGTGATCATTTCAAATATATATATATATATATATATAGCTTCAATGGTTAATGTACAGAACGATGGTAAAAACCACCCTCTTTACATATCATGTAAAGTCTAAGAGACTCTTGAATCTTGTAAGTAATCCAACCTTGCATACCAAATGGAAAACAAGAGAGTTGAATTCAATGAAAAAGTATAAGAAGCTTTTTTAACAATGATGGAAAGAGAATAGTAGCAAAGAGATCGATTGAATCGTGTTTTAGTTATGATGGATGTAAGTTCGATATTTTGAATGGTTGCTGGACAGTTAGAGGATGGAAAATCAATTGACTCTATTGTCAGCTGGAGAAGAGGGAAAAAGTTGATGTAAAATTAGATTTACAAAAGGACTCGATTTTGTAGAAGGCGCATTCCAATTTAATGGAAGCTTCAGCAGGAAATTGGGAGGAGAGGAGGAAGAGGAGGAGGAAAAGGAGGAGATTGGTTTTGAGAGAGAAATTAGTTGAGGAAAGGGGGATGAGAAGGAGTTGAAAATATGAGTGGGTATTCTGGCAGAGAGAGAGACAGAGAGAGACAGAGAGATAGACGGGCAGATAGAAAGAGAGACAGAGAGGGAGAGGGTGATAACAGGAAAAGAGAGTAAAAAGATTGAACAGAGTAGGGAAGAAAAGAAGAGACTGAGACAGAGACAGACAAACAGGTAGACGGAGAGGGGACAGAAATCCATAATTGGTGTAGTAGGAGACAATAATAGAGAGAGAAAAAAAAAGATACATGATTCCATGAAATTGAAAAAAAAAAAAAAAAGAAAGAAAAAATCTACAAACATGGTAGAAAGAAGATTTTCATTCTAGGTAACATTGTTGCCTATATCCTACTAGCGTCAGTGGAATGTGTTCGAAGCTGGACAAAAGCCAGGATTTCGAATGCAGATTCTCAAGATATATAGGCACTCCAGTTTAAAAAGACTGGCGCAACACAATCTTATTACATCTTTTTTCTTTATTCGGTTTGGTGTTTGAATATACTTAATTGCTGGCAGGTCAAATAGTTTTTCAAATTCTAAATGGTACAGAGTCAGGGTTCGAACCCACATAAATTTTGAATGCCGGTTTTCAAGGGAAGCTGACTCTGTTGACTTTAAAGGTATGCACAAGACAATAGGGGTTACACAAACCAACTGAGGGTTCATGGGTCTATACATTTTGAAAATAGTTCATAATCTGGTGTTTTTCATACCTCAAGAAGATAATTTCCAAAAAATTACACATATTCATACAAATCATTTTTGAATGGCTCAATTTTTTCAACTGTCTTCAAATGAGCTGTTGATAGATTAATCATGAATTAAATATCTTTGAATCTTGTATGATACGTGTAATATATTGCCAGCTCCAACTACGCAATGAACGGAAATGTCGGCCATAAATCAATGCATGATCCCAGAATAAAAGGCCAAATTCGAACGAAAATTGATTTTATCGCAAAATTCTTTCTAACATAAATAACAAATCATATACTCGAAGAGTAGTAAGTATTATGATTTACGTTCACACTACATTATTGTGAAAGTAACTGAAATACCGTTGAATAACCGTAGCCATAATAGGTGATAGAGAGTTATATCCCACTTTTCTAAATGTGCATTTGTTGGTTTATTTGTGTGCTCCAGCACTCCTGGCCATACTGTTTTGTTTATAGACTCTGAAATTAACATCAGTGCTCCGCTAGACCCTTTCTAAAAAAATCCTTTTTGTTTTTTGCCAAAAAAAAAAGAAGCTTTTTGACCTTTTTGGACCCTATTATAACGAATTTATTGATAATAATTGGGTTCTCCAGAATATACATGTTTCTAGATGATTTTTTAAAAACTTTATTTTAGACGTTTTCCAGCGGAAAAAACCATTGACAACATAAATAGAATTTATTCTTCAACGGAACTTTCTTTTAATGACTTTAAATTTTAACGCTACGGTTGTTCAATTATTGGCTGTGATAGCGAATCATATATCTATTTAAACTTGATGTTTTTAAGATCTAGGTTTTTCTTTTGAATCTGATTTTTTGCGGAGCTGGTCTTAGAGTTTCTTTAAAATCACATTGGTAGCGCTGATATTTGGCCAGATTCTAATAAATTACGATTATTCGATGGACTGTTCAAAGTAGTATCCTCACTCTTACTGTCTTGTTGACTATGTTTTTAATATTATGTATGGAAGCTTGATGATGAACTTCTCAGTGTAGACTGGACACTATTCGCCGTTAATGTATTTGTATATCGCTAGTATAGTTTATATGAATTTGTATATTGATAGTATCATTGTTATCTACTCGTATATTGATCGTATTGTTGATACTATAACAAAAAATTATGGTTATTTGAACGAGCTTCCCTCCATTTTCCATAACAGTCTTTTTTTTTAAATCGCCTTCAGCTTTTGTCCATGGTCTGCAATCTTTCAATGGCGATTATAAGTTTAGAGAAAAAGTCCGTAGATGCCTGGAACCAAATAACCCCTACTCAGAGGCTGACAGTCACGAGTGATGTGATCTTTTACTAAATGAAAAAAAATCCTGCGCGAGATGTGAAAAATAGACACGAATTCAGCTATTACGCTGTACACAATCTTTTTATATGATGTCTCGATGTCGACTGATTAACCCCACTAGAGAGTTTTTATTCATACATGTGCAATGAAGTCCTTTCGGATTGATTGCCAAGTTAGGTTAAGGGGTCTTAAAAATGTCCTCTCGATATTCAAAATCATTGGTTCTTTTCCGGACACACCTTGCACTCTGACTGAGTTCAAATTAAACATAGCAAGGACTTGTCGTTAGTTACGTTAAACAATGACAGTTTTGACTTTGAAAAGTATTTGTTTCGTCAATTCGTTGGTCTATCCCCTTGGGTCGGTTAAGCTGATGATTGTAATAACTGTGATGTCAAATTTTGTCACAGAAAGTACCATCCCAACTTTTGTTCTAACAATCCATTCTCTTCTTACCATATTTGATGTTAACACAGCATTTCGGCCGATTCATTCTACAATTTTCATCAGCTGTGCGAAAAAACTGGCGTCGTTTCAAAGTTCTTAGAAGACAAAGACCTTTTATTAATTAAGTAATTGCTGTCATAGAATAAAAAAGAAATGGCACCTCTCCTGAAATAAGATACTAACAGATATTACACCTGGAGAAAAGTTTGAATGTTTATGACTCTACTCAAATTTATAGACAATACCAAGCACCAAGTTTGTAAAATCTTCAACAACAAGAAGTGCAAATATTTGTGCCGTCTGGCTTGCATTATTAAATATTTCGGAGAGACCAAAAGAGATTAATAACACTCTTCTGTCTTCAAGTGTTGGGATGGTTTGGTTCGTAAAGTTTGGAAGTATTGTCTTGAACAATGTCTGTACAATCAAAGTTGGTCGAATAAAATTAAAAAGATTACTGAAATTGGTGAAGAAATACTATAACAAAGAAGACTCCAGAAAATGATTAGAATTTGATGTCTTTGAAGGTGAGTGGTTGCTAAGAGGCGTACAACAGAGAATCAATAAATAGCCACTCTTTTTGTTCTCGAGATAAAGAAGCAACACTTGAAACAATCCCTAATACTAAAGTTCAGTAAAAATCAGTTTTAATTAAAAAATACAGTATTATACGAGGGGTACATGAGGAAAATTACGATAAAATTTACTCTGAAATTAAATTCTGCAGATAAAATCTTTCAGTGATGTTTTGGTCACACGTTACAAGGAGTTGAATTTGAACCGTAAGAGCCGAAAAACCTGGCTGATACGATGTTTTTCTAAAAAAAAATATACTGCTCAAGACGTAGAGAATCGTCTTGAGAATTTTAACGGTCACAGAACAAAAGCTCACTAAATGGCGTCTCACTGTCAACTGGGTAATCTGCGGGAGATTCCTGTCGATTCAATCTTGGGGACCCCAGTTTTTACTCTTGTGTGAGAATCTGTAATGATTACTAAACCAAGAATTCGAGAACAGTTTCAGTTCATCGATTGCAATTGAAGACAATAATCTGTGCATTCTGGCTCGACTGTAGTTTTTAGCTCTTTGGGTTATATATAAATGTCCATATTAAAGAAGCTGATCTTACGACACGTTCCACATCATATAAATACCGACTGATGATCTGATGATGCATATCCCTATGGATTCCCACACATCAGTAAATGATTCCCCTAAATACAGTGCATTAGTCTCTATTCCAAACAGCTCTTAAGTTGGACAATCAAATTGTGTTTTGTTTTGTGGCATGGAAAGATGACCGTATTAAGAATAATCTATTGTTGTCACATTTTACATCGTGCTAGAATGTAAATTTCCATTGATAGCTTTTTGTTGTGGACACAAGCTCTCATGCCTAAAATGTAAGGTGATCTGGCTGAATACTGGTTTTGAAAAATCATTTCCTGACTTACCGAAAGTTTGTTCATAGGCTTTAATTGTTATTGTGGAATTGAACTTCAGGAGATCTTCTATTTCAAGATGGCATTACACCAATCCTCCGAATGGAGATGGGTTGCCAGTCTTTAAAATTGGTTTTAAAATCCTGGCCTATAAACATGCGATAAATGAGGCTTCGTTTGAATTTTCTCAAACAAATAACGATGAAGATACAACAGCGAAAGGAAATAATGTTTTGTGCATAGCAAGGTAGCATGGGAATATGAAACGTTCCAGGGGAGGGAAGGGAAACTAAAAGTACTATAATATAGATAATAACAAGTGTATTAGTATACTGATACTCGATTGCACTAAGGGATGTCAAAATCACTCATCAATATCTATTATTAGCAAAAAAGGCTGAAATGTACTATTCTCTCCGAAGTAACCCACTTGGGACCTCATACACCTATCCTGGCATCCATTTCAATTTTCAAAGTCCTCTTTCGAGTCTGCCATCAGATACCTAGTTTCATCCCAGTTGATCTCGTGTAAGGTCACCAAGTTGCAAGGAGCCTGAATTGGATCGTAGGGATATGAAAGAACATTGGTGATGCGATGTTCTGTCAGAAAAACCTGCGCAAGATGTGGAGAACACAACAGTCACATGGAACAAATGTTCACTGAATGGCGTCCCACTGTCGACTGGGTTGCGCCACAAGTGAGCATCCATTAATGAATATGCAGTAATCTTCCGTTCGGTTGGCTACCAAGTTACACCAAAGCCACGCAAACGGATCAAGAGATATTCGAAATCGTTGGATGCTTCACGGACAGATTTTTCATAAATTAAAATTTCATATGCTCTAAATATTTCGTTAGGAGACAGTCAATTCATTCGATCATTTTGTTGGCAAGCAAAAAACAAAATGAGAGAAACAACAATAAAAGCTTTTTTCTTCTAATCTTGTTGACAGAAGGAATGACAAGATGTTTGTAAAAACAGCAAGAACAATTAAAAACTAAAATGCTCTTAATTCAGATCACAGCTTTTTTCTCTCTCTTTTATTTTTGTTTTGTTCAATGCTCATCCCGACCAAGCAACTACCAATGCCTGCGGGACATTTTTTTCTTGAAATTAATTAAAAGGAAAAGTTTTCTTTACTTTTAACCGGGTAAAATATGACAGCCAAGAACTGGTTAGAATTATAATTGCTTCTATTCGTGGAGAATTCGTTTTGGCAAAGTTTTATTTTCATTTTAATCATTTTAATATTTTTTTCCTCCATTAATTGAATAAAATAAAGTAAAAGAATATTCCATGTGTAGCGTTATTTTCCATCTTTTGACATTTCCATATGCTCTGTGCCTCTTTCATTCTGTACTTTGGCAAATCAAAACACTTATCTATGTGAAGGGAAGAAAGAACAAACTCATTTGCATTTAACAAATACACGGACAAGTCTGGTTAGTCACCCGATAGAAACAGTCATGTGACCATCTTTTATCAGCACGCTGTGTTGGGGGTGATCAATTGAAAAATGGGGATAAGGGCTGATCAATGGATAAGTTACTTCTCTCGCATAGCGATCACCAAAAAGGATTGAATTTTCAGGAGGGAAACCAAAAACAAACTCGAATGCTACTGGACATAAAAGAGGGACGAATTTGACGAAAACTTATATTACGAATTGAACCCCCCAGTATTTTTACTATTTAGGGAAGGGGGGTTTAAAACAGAAAAAAGAAGTTTCTTCTGGATATGATAAAGAATAAATATTGAATATTTCAGGCCTCTACCTCTATTGTATGCGTGGTATATACAGCAGGAACAACTTGAAAACTGGTGGCAGTTTTTTGTTGGCGGTTTCTAATAGATGCAAGTAATATTCACACTAAATACCAATTCCTCAGAATAAATACTAAATAGAAATATTTTTTATGATTTGTTCATTGGGAAACATCAGTAGCAGCAACAGGAGCTTTTTAGCATACGTCGTTGGACATAGACCTTCCCCAATATTCACCAGATTTCTCTATCATGGGCGTCGCAGAACAATCACTTTCTGAATTTCTCTAGCTCATCACGCCATCTTACTCTATATCGCTCACTAAGTCACATACGATCTCTTGGGATTCATATTGTGAATTGTGATTTCCAGCAGTTGTCTGACATCTTTGGAAGATGACCAGCCCATTGCCATTTTAGTTTTCAATGGCTTCTATGATATCTTGGACTTCTGTCTACATGAATATTAGGAAAGATGTTTTGGCTGGATTTGGGGGAATTTTTCTAACTAGCCAAAAAAGCAGGGATTAAACAATAGAAAAAGTAATGAATGGTTTCGATTTGGTACGTTTACTCATATATAAGTCGAAGTTTAAGTTTTAAGAGAATATTTGACGCAAAAAACTAGAGTTCAACCCATTCGATTTGTTAGGTTGATATCCTTCCAATATGAGAAGGGATATCACTTCTTAGCTTTAGATATCAAAAATACTCACCAGTTGCTATCGGTAAACAATTTCACCATCAGATATGCAGCAAACACTAATGATGAGGTCTCTACTGCTTTGAGCAGATGAAACTCACTAAATTACGATCGACTAATACACACACACACACACTCACACACACACACACACACATACACACACATATATGTATATATATAATCCTCCTTTCGAAAGTAAAGTGTTCTCACTTCCCCAAACCAGTGATACTGTTACGTCAACAAAGGTCAAGGTGGTGGTAAATACTGTTCGGGTGCACTATAGAGAGAAAGAAGGTGTGCACTGCCTCTAAAATGGTTCGGTGCAAGACAAATGCTGGGGGGTTTTTTCGCTTTCTGCCTTTGTTATAAAAGCGGGGAAAATTTGGGTAGAGCTAATTTTCAAAACGTGAGGTATACCGTAGCATTAAATATCTTTTCGTTATTAGAGGCACTGAGTAACCAAGGTGGGCTGCCCCAGGAGATACCATCGCAGGGGTGACACCATGATGTTTTGACAGCATGAAAAGTCGACATTCACCGCTACTTTTGAGCGATTTTAGTATATATCCAAGCAATTTTACACGAATCTAGCCATTTTCAACAATTTAAAATAGCCATGAAAAGACTAAATGTTTTTAGTACGTTTCAGCTTTTTTTTAACATTTGTTTGAGATCGATTGATGGCAAGTTGGCAACATTGACGCCTCTTATGATAGGATTGTAAATTATTAAATGACCACAAACAAAAGAATTGAAAACGTCAAGCAAATGATCACTCCAGGATGACAAGCTTCCGGTAGAGCAAACTCAACCTTTAAGAATAAGAAATTAATCTTTAAAAGAATGGCATACACCCACTGCATCCTCCCGATAGAAACCTATGGAGCTGAAACATGGAACCTAAGCAAAAGACTGACCCACAAACTGAGAACCATGCCACGAACACCCGTGAGAATCATGCTCAGTATGACATGGAGAGACTACTAGACAGTACAATATATCAAAGGGAAAAACAGGAATATGAAATAGCATAGAATTAGGAAAAATCAAATGTCAATAGGCTGGGCTCGTTAAAAGAACGTCAGAAAGCCAATGGACATCATGACTCCTAGCATGGATCCCAAGCGATCATATGCGAAACTGTGACCAGTAAAATATAAGATGACATGACGAACTGGACAAGTTTAGAAAGTATTGACTCCGATGATAGAGAGGTTTGGCGAATCTTGTGGAAGGTCTATGTCCAACGACAGGCGCTAAAAAGATGATGATGATGATGATGACGATGATGATGATGATGACGATGTTTATCAAAGCACATGATAGAAAAAGATGATGATGATGACGATGATGATGATGATGATGATGATGTTTTTCAATGCACGTGATAGAAAAATTGAGACTTAGTTACAAACCGTTGTTTTTTTTCAAAGAAAACCCGAAAACTAAAGAGAGATAATATTTATGTATTCATTAGCATGCTCTTGTTCCTGAGCTTTTGTGATATTTATAACACTGTTCGTCTTATAGATAGATCGCCTCCCTATTTTTGTAATACGTATTACATTTTTCTCTCTTTCTTTTTCAAATTCTTATTCCATCTTAGAATCCAATCATTTTATCTCTCTGATCTTTGTTCTCTCCTCGTTCGCTCCTTTGGCTCGTTATCTTCTTCTTGTCCTATTTTTATCGACGAAATCACACATTTCTTTCACACCTAATACATTTTTTTGTATCTTTGCGCCCTTTTCACCTGCAAGGTAATCCCCAAGACACGTGAATTGGAACAAAATAACGGACACGTTATCAGTTCCAGTCATTAGTGCCCACATGGGCACTTCTAGTATGAAGACAGGTAGGTAATTGAATTTTATTCGCAGTCTCTAAGTAACCATAAAAACAGTAAATTATAAGAAACGATAAAAAACAGTGTGGCAAACTGCATGGGTTTCTGCAGTTTGTCGACAGGAAAAGAATACACAAGGCGCATCACTGAATAGAGATAGGAGGATATTTCTGAGGTGTAAACCATTTGGTCAGAGAACAAGATTTATCGTCTTTCAAATCGCGAAAACGACAGGAAGTACAACAGAATTTGAGACCAACAATTGGTAACTGGAGTCCTAAGATGTGGCCCGGTAATATTGTTCGTTTTGACTTTATTACAATAGATGTCCACCACTATTCTCCCGTGGTTACGTCTCAAGTATATGGCTTTATTATTTGGGCACTTCCAACAATTCCTGAGGTAATTCAGTATGACTGCAGGCATCAGAAAATAAGCTTCTCTTTTAAGTTCAATGGGTAGTTGCTGTCTAAGAGACAGACTTCCATTGTACAGGTGAATTATACTTTACCACTCTCACCTGTAACAGCATGCTGGAATTTGTCAGCAGAATAAAGTGAGACTGTTAAAAATATAACTCAATATAAATTTAATTCATGAAAAACGAAGAAAAAAAAAAGAATTAACATCCAAAATACTTGTTTTGATCTCAATCGAAACAGTTCAAGAATAAACGATCGAAGGAAATGAAACCACTGAGATTTTGCGCAGTGTTTAGTCACTTCTAGAAATTGAAATTGAATTAATTCGCAATGGGATGTGCGAAGTTACAAAAAATGGTGATCAACGAATTGATTTCGAATTCTGGCTGGAGCTGTATGTCTTCACTTTACCGTAACACGCTTGTGTTTCGTCCAATCAACTGATATGTTGACAAACATCTCATTGGCACGTCGTGGTAGATAGTGAAAAATACAGTCGGGATTAAAGATTCTTTTCGGAACTAACTTACACGTGGTTCTTTCTAGTACAAAATGATCTGTAATGACTGATAGAGCTGAAATATTGTTATCACTGATCCGGGTTGCCCCATTGTATCAACTGATACTTCGATCACTAACAGGTAATTGTCTTCAATCGTTTGTTTTGCAGATGCAATTTCCGCTTTCTTCTCAAGCCTTTTGATGTATCTCCTCAATCATTAATTTCTGAGGGGGGCATTGCTAAATTTCCCCCTTTCTGTGAAACATTTTTCCACTAGAAATATATATTTAGTAAAACAACTTTTGTTTATTGATTCACCAACTTATTTCATTTAATCGTCAACATATATCACAGAGAGAGCATAACTGTAACATTTGCTGCCACAGAGATGACGTAATTGTAATTGCTTGAATCTTGTAAGAAAATAGCTTGAATTCTAAAACTCCATCTCAAGTTGGAAACTGGAGTTGACTTTGTTTTTCTACCGTAACAAAGAGGCCAAGAATAATCCTCATCTACCTTAGGGGAAGAATCTTGTCACTGCTTCCATCTCCAATATCAAAATTATTGAAATATAATCATTGAGGGGTTGTACCCCAACCCATCTAAATTTTTGTAATCAACAAATACGGTAACTCTTCCGGAAATAAAGTTAAACCAATCACCTTCTCAAGGAATAGGAGTACGAATAGACTTTGATTCTGCTGAAGCCAGGACTGTTGAATTTTGATTTCAATGTATATTTATTGATCTCAAACATCATTAACAGTGCTATGGGAACACCCTATCCCGTAATATTTGCCAATCCTTAAAACGTTTGTACATCTTGCACTTCCAGCAGTATACTTACAACAGAAGTGATTTAGAGCACAATCATAAAACTGTGAATTAAAAAAATGAGTTTATCTCCTGGTTCATTACAATTCTGTCATTGCAGAACGATACAGGTTTCAAAAGATCCAGTTTTTCGAAGTAAGAATATTTACTGAAAAAAGATTATAATTTGAATTGATGTCCGTCGTAATACAGGAAAACGTTTGAAGAACAAGCCATCACAGTCAATAATTGAACAATCGTAGTGTCAAAATTTGAAGTCAAATGAAAAAATATCAACCGAAAAAACAGCCAAAATAGAGTTTTGGAAAACATGTAAATATCTACAGAAAAGATTTTTTTCTCCAAAAATGATTTATCTTTTCTTTCTGAGGTGATGTAGTGGAGTACTGATGCCAACTTTCAGGTAAATAAAACAGTATGACCAGGAGCGCTGGAACACACAAACAAAGTCAAAAACAAAAAGCAAAGGCACCCACACATACAATACATAAAAAAAGGATAGAACACTTATCCAGCAGGATTTTTCATCACTATCATTATCATCCTATTAGCGTCCGGTGTTTGACATGGACCTTCCCTTACATTCACCAGAACTCTTTATCATGGCTGTCGCAGAACCAATACTTCATGAACTTGTCTAATTCGTCATGCCATCTCATTTTTTCCGACTGCAGATTTGTACATGATCTCAGGGGATTCATGTGATGAATTATGATGTCCAGCAGTTGTCTGCCATTTGAGCAATATGACCAGCCCATTGCTATTAAGTTTCTTTAGTGGATTCTATGATTCCTGTTTTTGTTTAATACTGTGCTGCCTTGTAATCTCCCCATATGATGCTGAGCATGATTTCTTTCCGGTGCATCTAGCATAACTCCCAGTTTAGGTTCCATGTTTCAGCTCCATAGATGATCTGGAAAATGCATTGGTTGGATACCCTGCGTTTCAAGATTAATAGGATTTTCTTGACCCAAAGAAGGTTTTCCAACTCAATAGGAATCCTGAAGGTCATTGATGATATCATATAAGATGTAGACAGGATTCTTACACCACGTTTTTTGTTCCATATTTGATCAGCTGGTCTTTCAACTTCCGCATCTATCCATCTATCTATCTATCTATCTATCTATCTATCTATCTATCTATCTATCTATCACAACATGTGCGTTTTTAAACAATATATATTTATTATTGATCAGCCCCCTCTCAACAGACACACACACATGTGCGTGGTAAAAGCGAACCTGCAGCCGAAGCTGCTTATTTCAAGCTTAGTATTGAGCGGCACTGTCTTGCAGCCTTTAAGTAGTCAGTATATCTGTGTAGGTCGGAGTTAACTTTGCTATACTTATTCTATGAAGCACTTTCGTTCCCAAACGAATGATTATTCATTCTCGGGTTCCCTATGATTTCTCTCCAGAAGTCTGTTACCTTGCGTTGCATGTAACAAATTATCGGAAGATTCCCTGCTCGACACAATAATTTGATTTCAACGAACCCCCTTCTTGGTAGTATGCATTAATATTTATAACATGATCTGTTTGTATTCTTCCAGACGCCATTTCTATTCTTACCAGATTTTTTTCTGCATTCAGTACTCGCAGATTACATTAGGAAAAAATTGCATTTTATACGGCTTTTCCGGCCCTTTTCGATCGGCTTCGACTTGGGAATAATTGAAGTCAGGTTTACTTAAACACGTTGAGAAATCTTTCTCTACGCTCAAAAGAAAGTAAATCTTTTTAGTGTCCACAGATATAGGCTGGAAAATATATTAACGCCCACGCAGACGTATCTCTGAGTAGGAACAAACGGACGAAATGTTATAATTATAGTAATAATGATACATAGATGTATATAAACTTCATGCAAAATCTTTCCAAGGGAGCTGATTCTTTTTGTGAATGATTTTGAATTAGTCATTTTGAAGGCATTCACCGTTGCAGTCGGTCATTATTCAACTATAAAATGTCTCACCCACTAATAAACCTCTTCAAATACATACAGCACACCAGCACTCACTAAAAGACACACACACACATGCACTCAAGGAAACATACACATAAACACACTCACACACAAAGCACACCCTCTCATAGTAGTGAGTGAAAAATTATTCGATACGTTGCGGAAAAGTTTATACGGCTTCAAAATGAATGAAATTAGGACTAAAGATCAATATTCATACAACATATACAAAATTTGGGAATGTACAGGTCTGGTTAGTCACTCAATAGAATAGACAAGTTGTGTGTGATCCATCAAAAAAATTGAAGTAAGGGGTGATCAATCAATACGTTACTTCCTTCATCTCATGTTGGATAACTAAAATTTTCAAAAAAACAAGCAGGCACAAAGTAGGGACCAATTTAGCAGAAACTTACATTGTACATTGTACAATCCTCACTAAAAGTTATTGGAATGTTCAGCCCACTAGCTCCAATGGTGAAGCCTGTACGCTTAATACATGTATACATAGCCAGCCAGCCAACTGACTAGACTAGCTTGAAAACTGAATGAAACTATAGATAAAACGGGACATGGAGACATCTGATACATTTTTAAATTCATAATTCCATAAGCCAGTACAAGAAGGCACATTTTGATGGTTTTATATCATTCTAGAATATTCACAACCAGTGTTGGTAGTCATTGTTCATTGTTCGATCACTGAGTGACAGATCAGAACACTTGTAGTATAAGTATGCTGAAGATAAAAGTGTCATTACATTCAAAAACTGATCACCTCGCTTCACAGTGAGGCGTAGGGATATTGAAAACAGTCAAATAAATAATCCACTATCTGTTGCCGAAGATACAATTCGCCAGTTCAAGTTTTATCATTCCACCGAGAATTAGTCTCGTTCCTCGCCTTCTATAGAAATTTCAGTTCTTTCTGTTTGAAATATTGTTTGGGAAATGATGGTAAGACCCCAAAACATCCAGCAACTAACAGAGAAAATGATAAAAGTTTGCCGGAAGCTGGAACAGTAGCGTCCAAGGACATTATTAGAGAGTTTCAAAATGAATTCTATTCTTTTCGAACATGAAGAAAGATTTCACTGCTAAAAACAAAATATATTCAGAATCATCTAAAATTCGTCAAAGAAGATTTTAAAAAAAGCGTATGTTTTTCTAGAAATCTATGATATGGTCAGATGAGACTCAAATTACGGCAAGCCCAAAGCGGAGAAGTAAGAACTCACCGTGTCAACGGAAGATCAAAATCCTCAGAGTTAAGTTTGGTGGCGGGAGCATAATGATGTAAGAATTTCTCTCTTCTGGTTTGGGGGACTGGTAGACTTCATGTGATAGAAAAGAAGATGGATGATGCTACCTATTATCCAATCTTGGAGGGGGGGCATCTGCAATCATTTGCCAAAACCTCAACGTAGGACCAATCAGCGAGATGAAGTTTCTAAGGCAAAATGAAATGATTCAAAGGGAAAAACAAAAAAGTCATAGGATGACCCTGATTTGAATCCCATATCGAACGCGTGGTGAGGTGAGAACAAAACATTTGAGTCCAAAAGATCTATCCAAGAAGTCCTGTTGATTTGAAAGTAATCTATAAGGAAGAATAGGCTAAAATATCAGCGGAAACTTGTGAAACTTGGTAGCATCATGTCCTCTGAAACTACAAGCTGTCATTACATGTACAGGCCATACAGTTGAATATAGAATTTTTTTCCAGAACGTATCAGAAATAACCAGATCATAACAGAAATTTGCTGCACTACTTATCTCGATAGCTTTACAATATTCTATCTTGTTTCAATATTTGTCTTTAGTTTTGTATTCGTTATATTAATATTGTTCTTTGATCAGCATTTCATCAAATTTAAAGACATTTCTATGCATGAAATACGTGCATGTGATGGTGGACTAGGCATAACTGTTAACAGAACGAAAAATGGGATTGGTGGATCAAGTTCAAGACCCTGTTAGGTAGTTTTCTTCTCTTCACACTAATGCTTTGGAAAAAAGCATGAATCCATCTCTCCCTATGGGTCAGTCACGGATTACTCAGGTATGCTGCCGGTACCATGTATACCAGTACAACCTGTAACATGTTACTTGGAGAGAGAATGAGCAAATACACCCTCTTCCCGAGAGAATGCGCACAATCTCTCATTAGCGCACACATTAACTCATGCAGATACATATACAGTAACACACACACACACACACACACACACATATATATATATATACACAGACTAATATACGTAAATGTACGTTAATATCTATACATTTATCGTACTATACGAATCTATCGATGTATCCGTATTTCTCTCTCCCACTCTCCCTCATATATATATATATATATATATATATATATATATATATATATATATATATATATGTATATATATATATATACGGAAAATAAAATTGCACCATCCTGAATGTGATTCAATTTAAACAAGATTAAATGTATGGCTAATATTGCTGGTTTGCAGTAAGAGATCACATATATAGACCAATACGCGCACAGGTTCAAAAACATAGGGTGTATCTACCTTACTCAGTCCCCATATTAATACATTGTATATTGCCCTTGGGCATCAACACAGGTGTGTACTTTGAAGCCTAGACACAGACGGTGCAAAGTTATAAATGTAACAACCTCCCGAGATGGACGAAGACCCACCCAAATAAATGCCAATATAAACCTCCATAAACAAATATGATTTGATCACTGATTTATCATCTTTATTTATATATATATATATATATATATATATATATATATATATATGGGGGGTATGCACTTTTATGGGTGTGTATATGAGTGCATAGGCGTGTGCATATTCGTGTTTAAGTGTGTCTATGTCTATGCTTTCGTGTCTATGTGTGAGTACGCATGTTCACGAACGTATACGTAGTCATATCAGAATCTAAGCATTTATTTTGAGCTGATGTATTGGCGTCTGTTTGATAACAATTGTCTCCCATGCCTACTCCCCATTCAAAGAGATATTTTCCCCTTCAAAGATTTTTTCGGGCGATTGACCCCCTTCTTTGTTGATGATACGGCATTTCGGTCGATTTATTTTACAGACCTCTTCAGGTGCACTATTCGAATATAACGGTGACAGCCATCTTTTTTCTTTCTCCCTCCAACGGTAGCAACGCCATAAGGTTGGATTCGAGTGATATCTTTTTCTTTCCTTGTTAGGCCTGGATTTCTATACCTTGTCTCCTGTTGAGTAAGGAAAACCACATAGGGTAGGATAACGTATAAACAAGTACAGAAAGGAGTTCACTTGACTGGAAAAACTCTTCGAATGTTAGTAGTCCTTCTCAAAACTATAGGCAAGATATTTCTCTTCACAACTGATATGATCTATCTATCTATCTATCTATCTATCTATCTATCTATCTATCAATCTATCTATCTATCAATCTATCTATCTATCTATCACAGTATGCACTTATCAAGTCAGGGAAAGGGTAAAGATAAAAATATTGCTAAAGTGATACTTGCTAAGTCGCTACTCTATAGAATTGTCACGAATGGAAGTAAGTAAGGATAGTAATACAACTATAATTTTTATCCCTCAATCCATGCATATACATAAATTTGCATGTATTAAACGATGTATCAAAACCTTTACTATCCCACATATTAGTGAGAGGGGTGTTCAATCGTGCGTTTAACGTTTACGCATAAATTTGGTTATAGTTAAATTCAAAACCGGGTATATCACATTGTCCGAGTCATTAGTAGCTGTCGCAAACGATGTGCCCACAGGAGCACGCTAGTTTATTCACAAAAATGAATCACGGAAGTATTGGTAGATAGTTGCAGTTACATAGATAACATATTTCATCCAGTAGATCTTTTAGATGTGTTCACCCACGCACATCTCTGTTAGAATCTTGGTCGGTTCTCCTGTTAACTGACGTCATCAAAAAACAATCATGTATTCTTTTTTTTTTCAATCAATTTTCGTAATCGGTAAGTGATGTAAAGAACGTTTTGTTATTAGAAAAACGAGCCGATACATTTGAACGAATCTCAAATCAAAGTGTTTATTGGTTTATTAAAACAAGGACCAAGATTTTGAAAGATCAATAAAAAGTAAATCTAAAAGTTGAGGGTAGGTAAGAAAAACAAAAAACCCCATCAAAATCAATAAACAATAATCACTGAAAGGGTTGGGGTTCTGTTGTTTTAATCGATTTATATTTCATCTTTTTCACTTGTTTTTCTGTCTACGATGTGTTTATTGGTTTATCAAACCAGTATTGAAACAACGAATTTTAAGTTGCAAAACAATCTACAATGCGTTCAACTGCTTACCACATCAATCTTACAACACATAAATTTTTAACATATCTCATATTGCGGTGTTAATCGGTTCAGGAAAATATCAAAGCAATGACCCAAATTGTAAGTTGTAAAGATTTTTCTTCCAGAGGTCACTCCTTATCAACAGGGTCCTTTTTAGTGGCTGCCCTTTATTAAAGGTTCGCATTTCAGATGTGACCCATTATCTGTACTTTCCCTTTCAATGGTACGTGGATACATCTTACTTCATGTCGAGTTATTTGGCGATGGGAAAGACAGCAGGTCTGTGTAATTGTACTTTCTTAAAGATCTTGTGTATTTGTACTTTCCTGAAGATCGTGTGTATTTGTACTTTCCTAAACATCTTGTGTATTTGAACTTTCCTAAACATCTTGTGTATTTGTACTTTCTTAAAGATCTTGTGTATTTGTACTTTCCTAAATATCTTGTGTATTTGTACTTTCCAAAACATCTTGTATATTTGTACTTTCCTAAACATCTTGTGTATTTGTACTTTCCCAAATATCTTGTGTATTTGTACTTTCCTAAACATCTTGTGTATTTGTACTTTCTTAAAGATCTTGTGTATTTGTACTTTCCTAAATATCTTGTGTATTTGTACTTTCCAAAACATCTTGTATATTTGTACTTTCCTAAACATCTTGTGTATTTGTACTTTCCTAAATATCTTGTGTATTTGTACTTTCCTAAACATCTTGTGTATTTGTACTTTCTTAAAGATCTTGTGTATTTGTACTTTCCTAAATATCTTGTGTATTTGTACTTTCCAAAACATCTTGTATATTTGTACTCTCCTAAACATCTTGTGTATTTGTACTTTCCTAAATATCTTGTGTATTTGTACTTTCCTAAACATCTTGTGTATTTGTACTTTCCTAAACATCTTGTGTATTTGTATTTTTCTACACGTTAATAAATGCAGCCGAAATTCAAACTTGGTTTGCCGATTCTGTTTCCCGTGTTGATAACCATTACGCTACCTCGCTCTCCCTGTACAGAGTACAAACAATGCCTCAAAATAAAAGATCGGGGGGGGGGATGTGCGTGGTATTGTTAATTGCAATTCAACAAAATTGAGTCGGTGAACAGAACTCTGATTGTCGTCCTAATTCCTGAAAATACTTCCAGGTTGATTCCTTTTTTTTCCGTCAAGGTATAAACCCAATAATCCCTCCATCAACTGCCATTACCATAATCTGGACCACAATCTTATCAGTGGCACACTGTGATAGTAGACAAAGAAGAAGAATATTTTTTTTTTAATCCAATCATTAAATATACCCAGCCTCCCGAAAAAAGGACTGACGCCATATTTCGAAGCGAATGACTGCTCACTATCGTAATATGTGAATAGCTATTCTTGCACGGAGATGTATTTTACGATTCAATTTTGGAAATTGCCAAGGATAAAAATAGTCACGAAGACCATGATTTAGAAAAGCAATAAGTAAAGGCAAGCTTGTTCTGAGCATTGACGATAAATTCTGAACAATAAAGCAATGAATAGAAGTCAATACATCACCCTTTTGGTTTTATGTGAAAAAAAAAAAGATAATGAATACATTCACTTGGACACGCGAATATAGACACTCATTTATACAGAGTCATTGAATGGAGACAGCCTTAAAAAAGAATCTTTTATAATTTGCTTACTACGTTAGAGAATCATGGGCGTTACCGAGAATTTTAACAATGCTGGGAAAATCAAAATCTATCTGTAGGCTATACTAAATGAAATTACATTTTTACTGCCTATGAATGCACAAATTGAACTTTTGAAAAGAGCTTCTGATATTATTATATAGATGAAAGTAAACATTTCCCTCGCTATCCGAAAGTAGACCTTGCTTCAAAAATCTCGTAAGCTGAAATGGCCCAAAGAGTAGGAGTAATTATCAATAATTTATACGCTCAGGTCGATGGTATGCGTATTTACCATCGGCGCCAGTGAACGGTGTTCAGGCCTGGTAAAAAACAGAATTTTGAATGTTCATTTTCAAGGCTATGATTAAGCTTGCCAGAATTCAAGATAAAGCGCTATCCCCACTGATGGTGCCAAAGGAGGGTGTCCAACCCTAATTTCTTTCAGACCAAGCTCTCGTAATTCTTGAACAGGACCTGCAGTTGCCAACGTAAGGCCTTTTCTTCATTTATTGTGTTCCTTGTTGCGATAGCGAGAAGATTTCAAGGCATTACAGCTAATATTTAAGTATTTTTAGCCATTTAAATTGTTAACAGTGATCTTAGTGTATTTTGGTGCTTTTTGACGCCTTTACGAGATTGATTCACCGCAAAACACTTATTCAATTGGCAACACTGCCTGGACCGATCAACATCTTTGATCTGGCTCCACTACTGGCAGCCCCATTTCTTTATTTGAATTTTAGATAATACTGAGCTGCTGTTCTTGGCTTCTATTATATAGAGAGAAATGAACAGATAGTTATGAAGAGACCCAGATACGAATAAACAGAGATAGATAGAAAATATGACCTTGTCTTGAACGAGGCTTATTCCATTTAAGTGTCATTAATAAATAGGACAACTCCTCCAATTTTGAACACGACAATCCTATATCATCTTGTTTACCACACGCACACTTCCACACACAGACACACACAGACACACACAGACACACACAGACATACACACACACACACACACACACACACACATATACATATATATATATATATATATATATATATATATATATATATATATATATATATATATTCCTTGACAACTACAAATGTACGTAAAACTATAGTTACGAATTCCATGTGAATGTATTCAGATGCACTTATGTCTCTGTACGTACCAACGTTATATGCTTCTTAGCTCTCGTGTCCACGTTCATGTGGATGTCCCACGATTGGAAAAAAGAAACAAAAAATTTCATTTCTAGTAAGTAATAAAACTTAGAAATGAATTTCAGTAAAGGAAATAAAAAAAAATGGATAGAATCGGTAATTCCCGGTAATCTCTGGTAATTCCATGTAATTCCTTTTCCAAGGTCTGGGAAAGACAGTTTAAGCAATGGAGAAAAAAAAACTCACAAAGAAAGCTGGTTCACGAAAAAATAAAAATAAATTATAGAAAACTTTCTACACAAAAATATCAAGAAGTACGAAAAAAAATAAAACTCCCAATAAAACTGTAAGAGAGAATATTATTTGGCGTCTTATGTGGTAAGAAAGGGAGAAAAAGAAAGAGAATTGTTACAACGGAAAGTGTCTTTGTTATATATATTTTTTCTTGCAGTCTTCGTAGGATACACAGTATGTATCTCAAAGTGAAGCAGGCTTGAATCTACAAAAAAGTAGATGACTATCTAGGAATCGGTTCCGGTGAAGCATTTCCCTGGAATGTGTTCAGACATTTACGAGTAGATGACAGTTTATTTACGTACCGACATACACACGCACACATGTGCACACACATACGCACGCACGCACACATACACACACACACGGATTCATGCACATGGAAACTAACAAAATCGTCTGAAAAATACGCTTAGAGTCATACAAAGAATAAGGAGAACAGACCGAGGTAGAAATATATCATACAAGCAGTCAAGCGACGATATTATAGATGGGCTGGATACGTAGCGAGGAAAGGTAACAGAGGGGAAAAGTTCAAGCGATTGGTGCCAAAATGGGTAGTGAATGAAGTAGGAGAAGACCAGGTATCAGATGGGGAGATGATGTAAAAAAACCTTTGCCGGCTAGACTTCACAAAAGTTATCACAGATGTAGCTAGCATGGAAAGAGCTGGTAAGGCCTATGTCCATCAGTGGACTCATAATAATGATGATGATATATACATGTCCATATCAAGCCATTCAGGTATATTCCGTTTAAAAAAGTTGACAAATGTTTGCCAAACATTTCTAAAACGTCTACTTTACAGACATTCTTTCTCCATTATGAAGTCAGCATTAGGAGATATTACAAAATTTCTACAAGCAAATACAATCAGACACAATTATATATATATATATATATATATATATATATATATATATATATATATATATATATATATATATAATAGAATGTGGATTCGCTACACAAAGTACCTCATGTTTCTGCCCTCTCTGGGCCTCCTCAGGCGAGCACTCTATGAAATAAATCCATTACGTATCAGAAGTGGCTTAATATCATTAATATATCATCATATCATGTTATACTGCTAGCCTGATCTGTACCATATGTACTATATATATATATATCAACAGAAAATATGTGGCCGGTTGCTAACAAATGCGAGAGATACGAAATGTTTACATTCACTGGGTACACGTCCTTGTAATTCTTTTTTTCTATTCTAATGGCTCTATTTACCGTGGTAAATATTGAGAACTGTAATTGAACATCTACAACTGAAAAAACCGTTTCCTGTTTGTCTTTTACAAATTGAGAGAATATATATATATATATATATATATATATATATATATATATATATATATATATATGAATATATGACATTTTTATTTGTAACTCCATTTCCACCGACGTTTCGTTTTTACACAGTGAATATGCCAGTTCGGGTAGACAGCATTAATAGGATGAACAATTAAAGAAACGGGCTGCCGCAGGAATCGAACCTTTGTTGAACGGGAGGCCATCTCAACGCGATGCAGCTCTTGCCATCTGAACTGAGCAGCCAGCTTTATACCAAACTCTCATCTTGTCCATTCACTGCCCATATCTGCTTTTATGTTTCTCAACGTGGATAATTACATTATTCAGAGAGTAATAACTATAAAATGTTGTTACAAGGAATCATATATACCACTCTACAGTGACAGTGTGTCCTGTGCTGAGATTAAGATTGATATATATATATATATATATATATATATATATATATATATATATATGTATATATATATGCACACACACACACACACACACATGCACACACATATATATATATATATATATATATATATATATATATATATATATATATATATATATACATTTTTAGTAGCCTCCGTGTGGAGTAATTATTAGCAAACAGGTCTCGCAGGTCATTATTTATGTGGCTTTGTGCCCAAACTTATTTAAGCTTGTGATCTCTTTCTCTCCCCCCTCTCTCTCTCTCTCTCTCGTTATATATATCTCGTTATATATATATATATATATATATATATATATATATATATATATATATATATGATTAGTCTTCTTTCAAGGTTGATTATAGGGTTTTCTCCCCAGACAATTCTTCGGGGTTTGATGTTGTTATGCCAATACTTTTACTAAATCTCCACTCAGCCCTCTTTTCCCAATTGATCATCGTTGTTTGCCAGAGATTTGATATCACATTAAGAAATTTCCAATTGAATATTCAGCAATAATCTTAGGAGGTTGATCGATAGATAGATAGATAGATATCAACAGATTTAGATAGATAGATAGATAAATAGATAGATAGATACATACATACATACATACATACATACATATTTTGGTTATGAAGGGAAACTATCAGTTCAAAAGGGGAGGGTATGGAAAACTTCAGCAAACAAGTAGCACACCAATAACTCTGCTCAAAATAAATGTTTAGATTCTGACATGGTTGCAAAACCTTTGTATATAAACAGAATTAGATAGGTTGAGAGGGTGGGAGTGTGAATGAAGCAACAAAGGAAAAACTTTGTGAAAAGGAGAAAATAATTGAAAGAAATATGAAGAAATGAAAATAGCCAGCAAATGGAAAGACATAAAAATGGTATCATGATCGACAAGTCATCTGACCTTGAAGTTTAAATAGCAAATCCCCTAACGTTTGCCTTTTGATTTGCTGTGTGCTTTGGCCATGTAAAACAGCAGTAAAAGCGAATGCAAAATGGCAGGAATAGAAGGAAAAGAACATCGAAAGATTCCTATTTCAAATGAAAATCCAAACTCATCTTTTCAATGTAATGTTTGCTCTTAGAATTTCACGAAAAAAAAAGCAGCCGAGAATATGAATGTCTTCAAGTGATCAGCTGCGTCTTTGTTCACTGAAAAAGGCCATTATTTTCAATTGTGTTAAAGTGGTTTCTATTGCAAAGTTAATAAAAAAGGAGAAAGTGAGAGAGAGAGAGAGAGGGGGGAGCGATCAAGGCAGGGAAGAGAGTATAAGAAATTGTTGAAGGGGGACGGGTGATGTGGATGGAAACAGAGTTAAAAATTTGAAAAGAGGAAAGAGTCCGGTTGGGAAGATTGAAAGAGAAAATGAAGATAAAATCAAAAAGAGAAAGAAGGAATTCGAGAAGAGAGAGAGGGAAAAAAAAGAAGGTGACGTTGGGAGAAGAAGGCGAAGAAGAAGGTGAAAAAGTAGATGAATAAATTGATATGAATGAAGCAAGAAGGAAAGAAATAAAGACAGAAAGAAGGAGAAAGGGAAGAGAAATATGATGATATGGAAGAGAAAGAAGAAGCT